>JACCHX010000012.1:3990000-5190000 GCA_018907135.1 Kradibia gibbosae | reverse complement strand
ATTCAATTTCATTGTAAAATAAAATTTTGTTAAATAATTTAAGACAATAATTAATATTTAGATATATCTCAGATTTGTATATAAAAAATAATTTAAATAAGAAAGTATTTCTTAATACCTCTATGACATTTAAAGAACGAGTAAGCAGGTTTGCATTCCCTGCACCATCTTGTAAAAGAGTTGTGGTGGTATCTAAATAGCATGTACAAACATATAATTAAATATGCATATAACTTTTAATTAACCACAATATTACCAATCAGTTGGGATAATGCTCCTTGTGGCCATAGATGAGCTCCTTTTTTGGCCAGAGAATGTAAAAGTTGTAGAGCATGTGTTTTAATCGATAATCTTGGATCTTCAAGTAAATATTGTAAGAGTAATGTAACTTGTGCAGGTACATTTATCAATGTAGCAGAGGCTAATGTTGTTGATGCACTTAATGTTACTCGTACAAATTCTGCTGCAGGATAACTTTCCAATAATTCCATGCATAATTCATTTGCCTGTAACATTTAAAAAAAAAATTTAATATATTTCTAATGACATCTTAAAATGAACTATATGATTTTTAAGGATAACCATTGAAGCAGTAGAAATATCGTGATGCATGTATTGTAAAATAGGTATAAGTTGTAATTTCATTGATGCAGGGGTAGCCTGTCCTCTTATCATATCAGAAATTTTGGTGCACATAAAAATTGCAAATAGCTTTGATTGAGCTGCAAACATTTGGGCAGCATAAATTGCAGCTTCGACTTGAACTAAATCATGGCAATCTAATGCTCTTCGAATACTATGGTGAACCTGTAATATTTAAAAAAAAATAATAGTAAAAGTAAGTCATTAAAATATGAGTTGAAAAGTAATAATTAATTATTATACATGTTTTCTTTCTGGTATAATTCTTGCAACACTACCCAAAGTTCTTAAAGTTAATGCTTTAGCAACTGGATCATTGGAGTGCATTACACTATATATTCTTCTAACAAATTCATCGACATTTAAAATTTTATCCAAGTGTTTTTCACTTTGCTGGCATACACGAAGAACCCATACTCTTAAAAAATTACTACCTACACGAAAAACATCTGCTAATTTTAAAAGGGATGAATTAATCAATATAGGAAAAGGATATTTTTCAAAAAGTTTTGGATATCGCACAATAGCTTCACATTGTTCTCCAATTTTAGTAGATCTCAATCCTGAAAGTAAAAAGTAATAAATTACATATTTCTTCATTTTTAAAAAAGAAAGTGTATTTAAAATATAAATAATGAACTGATGAAGGAATTAAACCTTTATCAAGCTCAATAAGAGCTGTGTTAGGATCTTGTTCTGTTTCTCCTATCGATGAATCATTAAAAGCATTCATTCTCATATTAATCATATCAATAATAAATACAAGGTAGAACTATTTACATTTATACTTCATAACTATCATCTTATTTTCTTGTAAAAATCTTTTATCTACATAAGTTTATTCATAATCTACCAATCTGTATACAATGTAAATATTAACATTAAATTAGTCTATAAACAATATTTCCCTACTTAAGTAACTTATATTAATGTATATACTACTTTAGAAATTGAATAAGTAAAACTATCACTGACTTTAAAATAAAATATATGATACCGGTTTAAGCATTACATAAAATAATGAAGAAAAGACATCGGATTGATATACTAATGTGTAAATTGAATTACACATTGCACAATAATCAAACCAAGTAACGCGTCTTTTACTACTTAGTCGGTAACGTAGAAATGAGAATATAATGACGATTGAGCAGCATCGAACGCCAAAATCCAACGAGGGCGAGTCACCTCTGTCTCCCTGCTAATGCTTCGAGTTCATAACACCAATCAAGAAAAAGAAAAGACAGAAAATTTCAAAATGGCGAGTCTGCGGAGTGTGAAGTGTGAGTAGTGTCTAGTGTGTAATAACAGTCATCTTTATAGTAGTTTGACTCCAAACGTAACAGGGTTCTCATATATATAGATTAATAGTATACTTCCATAATATTCAGGCAAATCAGAAGGTACATTAGCTAATACTTAAGCTGAATGTTCATCCAAATGTCTGCGATAGCTCATTCTATACCAGGTATATTATGACGCGAATATGTATACACCCGGATAACAACACTTTACTAACGATGGGCTTTATTTACTTATTTGCTTTTCATTTGTTTTGCGCGATTTTTGGCATTTCTATCTTGCCGATTTAAATAACATATTAAAACAATTTGCAACATAATGATTCTAAAAATGTTCACTTTTTAATACTATTAAGTAAAATATTAGTATTTTAAAAGCAGTTTTATTTAAATAAGAATATAATTCTTTTAGGCAGTAATACAAATAAACTATCGCAGAATCGGAACGCTGAAAGTATTGGGTAAGTTTAATAATTGTTTCTTTTAACATTCACAAGCTATACTAAGAATAATTTGTAAACAAATACATTTTAGTCATTAATAATAATTAAGCAAGAAGTTATTGGCTTGCAATAATTATTTAAAAAATCAAATAATTAAAAAAAATTGTTATTGAATAGTTTTAGAATATACCTAAGATGTGTCTGTAAAATCAGTTCATTAGTACATAACACAGGATTTAATTAACAAACATTACAATACATTATACACTTATAATAATTTTTATTTTCAGCTTATTTTAAAAATTATTAAAAACAACTTTTGTAAATATAATAAATGATTAATAAATTTTTTAAATATATTACAACAATTTCTATGATAAAAATATATGATAATTGAAATTTTATAGCCTGTTCAAAAAGGTTTTAAGAAAGTAGAAATGCAAAAGCAAATAGCATTAACACATCATTGAAACATGTAAGAACTAAATATTAAATAGGCCTTAATTAAACATATTTTTAAATCGAATTGTTTGCGACTGATATTCAATTCTGAAATTTATTAATGCTTAAAAATGTAATCAATATCAGTTGAGGTTAATAGTTTCAATGATTTCTTTATTAAAACATTTAAACTAAAACTTAAATATACTTATACTTAATCTTTTCAATAATTAAAAGGATCAAGTTGATTAAGTACCCTAATTTACTTATAATTATATAGTATCAACTAACAATCATAACAATTAAAATTTACTAATATAATAAATAATTTAATTTTTGAATGCATAATTCTTAAATTTTAAATCTTTTTTATTTAAATTAAAAATCCATTATATTTGATGAGATCCATACACATGTATGATGCAATTTATTAAATTACATAGGTATTTCAAAAAACGATTTTTAATATAATAATCTGTACTTTTTTGTATTAAAGTTTATACGTAAAAAAATTTTAATCGTTACCAAAATCTATTAAAAGTTTGCTTATAAAATGTTACAATTAAGATATCACAATAGAATAGTTAAACTAAATAAAAAAAGAATATTAATTTTGCATTCATTTTCGATAATTAAAAAATTATGCGATTTAAAATTTGCTTCCGTTTTAAATTTTTTATTAGAATTTATAAACAAATATTAATGATTATTTCACTTTTATTTATTTATTTAGAAGTCAAATGTAACAGCAATTTCCAAATGTAAGTCTGATTTACTATGAAAATCAATTATTATTTATAGAAATTCGATATTTCGAAGTATTTTAATATATCTCCATCGGTGATGTTATCATTCATAAGTTGAAAAAAATTAATAAAATAGATATGCTAGTATTGAAACGTTGTTATTATTACATTTTATATAATAATATAAGTTTTTAACTAATTTGTGGAGACAAATATTCTACAAATGAAAAATTAAATAAGAAGTTTTAATTGCATCAACTTAATTTGTTGATGAAGTATTATTAAACTGGGTTACATATTAAGAAGAAATTGACTTTAAAAAAGTTAGATTAAGCATATTTAAGAAAATAAGTCAAAGATAAATGATATTTTGGTCATAATATTTTGTCTCCTTTGTTTTTAACATTCATCGAAATGTTTTAATGTATTTTGCTTCGTTATAATCCGTGCAGTACAAGGCTCTTAAATTACGGGGAATAATAATTAAACGGAAGAGTGGATAAATTTACTCGAAAAATGTATAGACGGTAGATGGATCGCGTAAAATAATTTCAGGATACGTTCGTGGGACGTATACATAGAATAAATGAGGAGAGACAAAGTCAATAGAAGAGCATTTCTATGTAAAAGAAATTTTTTTTATCAAGTATTTATTGGTTATTACAGGGCAAAGTAAATATACTTTGTTCATTGAAGCAACGATAGTAGGTGAGTTTGTGAAAACCATCAGGGTGGGTGGTAAGGGGATCAAGAAGAAGAAGCACGTAATATCGTACACGTGGATGCACGTTAATCGCAAGGGTTGAATACAGAATATGAGGTGCGATTCAGATAAAAGAGACGACATATACGCCTGCTTTTAAAAGTCGAGCGTGAAGTACCAAAAATTCGAGGGATTGCAAGGAAAGGTCACGAAGAGAGAGCAAAAGCAACTGATCGCAAGACGTACCGTGGTACCGCTGATCCTTTCTGGAGTTCCGACTTCTCCAGAGGCTTTGGCGAGCTCAGGGTTGAAAACCTCGCGACCCTTAGAGCCTTACGCTCTTTCTAAGAGAGCACGTAGGAGGGGTGGGTCGCGCTCTGTTGGCCGATCGGTCGTTCGCTACTCGCCAGCCGCGGCTCTTCAGTTGATCGCGGTGAGTCTGGGTGTCAAGATACAATGCGCGACGGACGAGTCCGATGAAGAGAGGAAAAACCGACAAAGCGAAGAAGTAAGACAGAGATTAGGTGTGTACGTGTCTGTGCGTGTATAAGCAGGGGGGAGCGTGTGTTGCATAGGCAAGAGAGGAAGAGGGAGTGAAAGAGTGTGTGTGCTTCTTGTGGAACACAAGGAACGGCCGGGTAATGAGAAATTCGAACTAGGATGTACGGCGGTGGCGGGCCCTATGAGGGGGCTGGTTACGGAGAACTCGGACCGCCGCCTTACCAGCAGTCACCGAGTCTTGTCCTCGGGACCCCAAGCCACCTCATGGCTTACCCGGCCGACCTTTCACCCCATCATCACCACCAAGTGAACCAGTTGACCCAACCAGACTTGCTCACCCCGTCCAAGAGACGTAGGTAATGCGTGCGCGCCTCTATCTTCCTACCCCCTTAAGATTAACGCGCTCCACTTTCAACCTCTTACCTTTATCGTAGCGTGTGCCACGCGTCGAAACTTTGGCGGCGATTCTTTCGCGACACTCTCCTTCCTCCCCACCCGCTGCCGCCACCTGGACCCCTTCCCTTCTACACTCCCTCGCCTGTCTCTCACTATCTCTCTTTCTCTCTGACTGACTGACTGTTATTCTCCTTTTAGTAAACGTTTACACGTGGAATTTTTTACGTACGTGTCCAACGAGCACATTTCTTAACAAAAACATGCTGATAATTGATGTTGCAAATATTTTTCTAGACCCTACGCTCTTGCGTACAATGTTCACTCGATTTTTTTTAACATTTGATTAATATTGACTCCCTGCAGACTAACAGCCAATCACCAAACCTACATTTCATTTACAATACCTGATACCGATACGTATAACACGTATCCGACCTCACCAGTCGTTGATCATCTATTCAGTTTAAGAACACGTGTAAAGTGAATAAGCGTACAGACAAGCTTGAACCTTCCTTCATTAATATTTTAATAAGTCTTATCAACTTAATGTATTTTTTTTTACTTCTTTAAAGATGAACCTCTTAATCTACGCTTAAAAGTGTATTTCACTATAATTCAATATTTATTTCGTTGTACCTTTCAGAACGGTTTTTATAAACAACATTAATTTTATTTATCATTATTATACCTAATTTATACTTACGTCAGAATTATGATGTTTATTAATTATTATTCTAAATGACTTGCTCAAGTTTGCAAGGATTTACAATAATAATTTAATAGAATTTTAGTATCACGTTCCTTTAATTTACAAATAAAACGATCAGATTGTTAAAACTTTTTTTACTCGTAAATAAGAATGTATTTACTTTTTTTTTAATGCAGAGATTAAGGCTTATTGCGAGGAACGACTCATGTGCAATAATTCACTGAGAAATTAGAATGATTTACGACTGGTGGAATGCTAAATTATATTTTTATATGTATCATTCACTTAATCACTGTAATAAAAAGTACGTCATGAATGGATTGTTGTATAAACTTCTTATATACAATATATTACGAATTGTACACTTTTACACGAATTGCATGGAGAATATATAAATAATTACTGGCATTGAAAGAGAAGGGTCAATTTTTTGTCTCGCAAAATTAAATTTTCGAGTAATCTTACAAAGCATTATGAAGTGTAGCAACATGCGTATTTGTACTGGCTTTAGTAGAAAACACTCGGCAGATATACACCATCATCAACTTTACAAATGTGTAATAACCATCTGATAATATGCATCATATTAATTCCTCATAATCTTTATCTACTGTTTAAAAGCTGCCAGGAATTGAATTCGACTGCGTTCTTATTACCTATGGAAGAAGGGAGTTAATAGTAAACAATGCTTTTCTAATCTGCAATCCTAGCTTACAATTATAGAAAATGTACCCAGAAAAACGATTTTCATGTGACCAAGATCCTTCGATCAATGATCGAATTACTTTATCAAGTTTATCGCTGTGCTCAATCTGAAACATGAAATTAATATCATCTACAAAAAATCAAAGCTTACACATAACCAAAGATTTTACATTAAAACTGTATTATCAGTAGGCTGAAAATAGTAGCTAAGTGATATAAAACCATGATGTAAAAAATATCGTACTAATTAGTAACAAAATTTAATTATTATAATTCTCTACGTCGTCCCGTCATGTCTATAATGTGCAAATCCTTCGAAAGTAAACGTTTTTGCAAAACGCTAATTCCTCGAATCAAATAATAAAAACAACAATAAAAAACAAATAAACAAAAATAATAATACTGCAGTAACAATGATAATAATTAGTTTAAACTTAAGTTTTATAAATTAATATTTGATTTCAGAGTAAATAAAATCGAAAATATATGAAGAATAATTTTACGCAGTACTGTATCTTTTCCAGTTTGTTAGATGAGAAGGTGAAAATTATTAATGAATACGAGATAATGAACATTTGTAAGGATAATAGAAGAAAAAACGTTGATATTAGTGAATAATATAAATATCCATTTGGCTTATTCTGAAATATTAAAATTTAATTAGAAATATTAAGTGTATCGAATTTTTTACCCATTTTCATGATGACGATTCATGAGGATTTTATCGAGCACATATTTTCGCGACAAGTCAACACTCAAAATTATCCGTCAAATAATTTCTCTTATAACATTCTGTTTTTGTAACAGCTGTACGAGATCTGTCAATATTGAAAGAAACAAATTTGTAAACGTTGACAAGTTTGTTTCGACGTGTAGGTGTGATCGAAAGTAAATTATTGTCGCAGTCCCATAATTTTTTATTATTCATTTTCACTGGGAGATTTAATAGAATCTAATCGATAATCCGTTGTCAGTCACTTGCAATTGCTTTCTTAAGAACTGATTGAGTCGCTAATGGTATGTTATTAAATACAAATTATGAAGAATTAAAATTACAATGCGAATAAAAAAAATTAAATGTTGAACAATTTAAAAAATTATTGAAGATCGATGTTAGTAGAAAAATTATATAGAAATTCTCGCTCTGTTTTACAATCTCCGATTTATTGCAAGACATTAATTACTAATTCAAATTGTATACATTTAAGTTTGTTCAAATTAAATATGATGTTGGATTAGAACTGAAAAAGCGGAATTACAATTATTTAATTATTAAATCGTTCACAAGAGAAAGAAAGCAATAGAGAGTTTGCGGGTTTACTTGACAAGGGATTTATTTTAATATGAATCTCCAAAGAGGTTAAAGACCGTTTAATAAGCGCACCAACTGATATTGATAAAACAATAAAAAGCAAAAGAAAATCGTTTAGTTTCAGTGCGATTAAACCCGGATGCGCTTGGCACACGGATTAGGCTTTGTACATAACGTGCGAGTTCAGTACAGTTCGTATGTAGCAATTTATTGTGTGACCACGTGTAACACTGCGTCTCTCTTTCATTGTTGCAACTTATCTCGCATTTCTTCTTTTATGATACTGTATTTATGTTTGAGCTGCCGCATCGAGCAAAAAATTATCTGCAAGTCATAACATACAATCAGTCTCATTGCTGTACAATAGGATACTATTTCAAAAATACTCCTTTACTCATACCTTTTTATAGCTGTTTCCTTTCCTATAACATTCAAAGTTATTATTTGAATATTGTACATAAATTATATTTGAACGAGGCATAAGTTGTATTAATTGTATTCATTCTCATTATTTATCCCCATTATTTACATTTCAATTATTTGTGCTCCTTCATTAATCTCATAAAAACTGTTATTGTGTATTTTATATTGGTCAAATTTTATCATCGTAATAACCATTATAAATTAAAGTAGAATCAAAAAGTTGTTAAATAAATTTAGCTGCAAACAAGTATAAAAATCTAAAGACTAGAGATTCTGAATTTTTGAATAACAATATAAGCTTCTTGCAAACTATGTTAAACTTTTCTTTTAAAATAATCAAAAAATGTCTATTTCTATTATAAAAAAAACTTAATTTATAAAATGGTTAATTTAATATTAAGATTGCATTTACTGCTTTTAATTTAATTAAAGCTCACATCTACGTAAATATTTTTCGCAAGACAATAAAATACAAATAAAATACAAAAAATGGATAAATCAAAAAGGGAAAAAGAGATAATGTGATAAAATAATAAGCAAGTCTTGTATTTAGTGATCAATGTATTGGTTCTCTAAGAAATGTCAATAGAAACTATCATTATGCTTGCATTAAAATACAAGGGAAAGAAAACACCACAGAAGTACATTTTTACAAATGATAGAGCGATAGTCAAAATTGTGGGCTCGTTTATTCTTTTTTAAAAAAATCAAGAAATGCAGATCAAAGCCCACTCTTAGTGTAAGATTCCCGTGCAGTAATTAACCTCATGTTCTAATTGGCTTTTTCAGATCCGATGAGGACGACCCGAGCTCGGGCAAGTATAGGAGAATGGATGACGATAACATGCAGGACAAGGAGCGCTTCGCCAGGTAGGCCGACTGGAGAAATCGGCCTCGGCCGAAGGACTCCGGGTCGTTGACGCGATCGGCCATGTGCGCCTCCGCCGCCCCCACTTCCACAGACGTCCTCTTTTACCTGGCTTGTATTTGCGCGTATCCCCCCTCCCCACAAACGCGAGCGCGCGCGCACACACACACAGCTGTGGTGTCTGAGCGCAGGATTTTCAGTCGTGAAGACTCATCGTGGGAACGACTGAAGAGGAGACGCCACGGAAAATGGGGGGAGAAAAAGACAGAGAGAGTGACGGAGAGTTGTTATCCAGGTAGTGGGATTATAGGTTGGCGGTATGCGGGAAGGGGGTATGCGAAGGTTAGTCCCGAATCAACGATCTAATTGAGTTTCCCGTATGTTTTACCCTCGCTTGTGGTTAATGGTCCTGCTTGGAAGGACTGAAGTTATGAGGGGGGCAAGTAAGGGAAGAAGTACGGGAGGCGCGCAGTCGGAGATACAAGCAGGAACAGGATACGCTCGTGACCGCAAGGTCTGGGTAAATTTGGCCGATCGCGAACAAAGCCTCTTTTCTAACAATCCCTGAACCCTCTCGACTCAACAAGCACACACTGATATACATGAAGCAAGTAGTTGAGTCCTCTTGTTATTATTTTTGTTCTCGGGGGTTGGTACACGCAGTCGGGAGAACCATTGCGAGATCGAGCGCCGCCGGAGGAACAAGATGACAGCCTACATCACGGAACTCTCAGATATGGTACCGACTTGTTCAGCCCTTGCTCGCAAGCCCGACAAGCTCACTATCTTGCGTATGGCCGTCGCCCACATGAAGGCTTTGAGAGGTGAATTTGAGCCTCATTTCAATTATTAAACCAATAGTTTTGAGTTGACTGGATGTTTCATAATTTTTTTATAAATATGTGTGCGTACAGCTTACCGAGAGAGAGAGAAAGAGTGATAAAAGAGGACTTTCTCGCTCTCTTGGAGTTCGGAAATGGAAAGACAAGAAAGGAATATAAAACGACACGGGCGTTTCCGGCGAAGGGCACGAAGAGAAAAGGAGAGCCACGAAATTGTTTATTGCCACTTGTTCTTGCCTCCTGACAAGCACCTGTCTACTGAATACGAATCGCCCCATAAGAGACTTTTTAATTCTCGCGTATACCTGCATTAGATGTTGGGTCGACCGCGTGAACAGTTCAAACTATCGATTTTACGAGTCAATCTCGGTTTACCCTGATCTCGTCCCTCCATTCTCTACACCTACCACCTTCCTCTTTCGTTCTCAGTTTCGTTAAGTTTTTAAAACACGAGATTGCCAGAGTCGAGTGAGCCTTCCCGGAATTTCTTACAATCGGACCGGTGAGATATTATCTCCTCCCACAGTATGCACACCGATCCTACGGTTACTTTGTGATTCTGATCTCGTATAGAGATACATGCGTTGGAGTCAGTCCGTATCTACACCCTCTTGCGATCTCTTCCATTGTTCCCCATTCTTCCCCTGCCTACCCAATGAGTACTCCTGCCTCTCTTTTATTACACTTTTTAAAATTCTACTGAAAATCTCCATGAATTTTTGTCTCAAAAATTTGGTTTCGTTTTAGTGTTGAACCTATCAGGCCAAGCCTATAAATGAACTCCCTCAATTTTTACCTTTTATCAACCGCTCATTACAAATGACGCACCACCTGGAAATTAAAAAAAAACTACTTGAACGTACACGAAACAAAGTCCTCTTCGATAGACAATTCTTAATTTTTATAATTATTTGAGCTTTGGTTACTTTTTTCTGTTATAATAGGTTTTTTTAAGTATCGAAAAGTAGCTAGTTAAAAAAAAATTGGATGTCGACCCAATAATTATGGAAGGACATAAACTGATACACAACCCACATACATAATCGCCCACATACGAAATACGGGACTACACCGGCGCAAAAATAATGTAATCGTTAACGAACCACAAAACTATATTAGGAATTGATGAGTAGGTCCAATTTTTTGATAAATCTCAGCATCCTAACATTGAAAGTCGATATACATATCATCATATTGTTAATGCATAATTTTTAAAGAATGTAAAAAAGAAAATTAAGAATCAATATATATTTTAGAGAGTCATATTAAAAAATCAATACTCTCCTTTTTCAATGTTAAATTTTATATAAAAAGTATATAATTTAACATATATATATATATACATTCACACAATGAAAGTAGGAACCATCAATTTTATTAAAACGAACATAAATATTATAGTATATTTCATAATCTCAAAATAAAAAAATTAAAATTTTCGCTTACTTTTAAAGTTTTTACAACCTAGCATTATCAAATACAATATTTCTTAATGCATCCATTTCCTTATTTTGAGGTTGTCTTATAAAGCACAATTACTGCTATATACGAATAAATTTTACTAGTTCCATGCGTATTTTGACTTAAAATTGTAGCTTTTTAAAATCAAGATTTTAAATTATCAAATTAATAGGGAAGAAATTTTTAGCGTTTTTACTTATTTAAAGTAAATTTATAGTAAATATTAGTTAAAATACAATTGTCGAAAGTTGCTCTTTTAAAGTATACAAAGTGAAAGACAGCATTAGATCCAAAAAACTTTTAAGAATATTTCATACTGAATATTTCAAATAATATAGATTTACCTTGAAAATTGGGAAAAAGGGGAAAACTTGCTTATTAGAAAAAAAGTTCGTGTAACTTTGTACTTCTTAGGTAAAACATGAATACGTGTTCACCGAATAACGCTATTGATGATTCAGGGACAGGTAATACAAGTGCAGATGGTACCTACAAGCCATCCTTCCTTACGGACCAGGAACTAAAGCATCTGATTTTGGAAGCGGCCGACGGGTTTTTGTTCGTTGTCAGCTGTGACACAGGACGCATAATCTACGTCTCAGACTCTGTTGCGCCGGTTCTCAATTACTCGCAGAATGACTGGTATGGCACGAGTCTTTACAATCAGGTACACCCGGACGATACAGATAAGGTCAGGGAGCAGCTAAGTACCGCCGAGCCCCAACACGCGGGACGTGTCCTCGACCTGAAAACCGGCACCGTTAAGAGGGAGGGCCATCAATGTTAGTATACCTGAGAGCCTTTCTTATTTTTTAACTGTCAAAACCTATTACGAATTATTTATTTTCATCTTTATTGCGTTTCAATTCCAGTATTTACTCATACCAAAGCATACGTAGGCTAAATAGTTTTTAGTACGAGTTAAATAATTAATGGTTATCATTTATTGAAATAATAGCCTAAATGACATTTTGAGTAATTAGAACTATGCACAAAAATATAAGTGTACTTGTTAGACATCGTGTCTTATTTGTCATCAAATTATTATAAAAGCCAATCGTATGATCATAACAGACAATCGTTAGAGAACTCGGTTGAGATAAAGCTATGTTTATGTAAAATATTACAGTAATTAAGCCAACTTTTTCATATGTAGCATCTGTCCGTCTGTGTATGGGTTCAAGGCGAGGCTTTATCTGTCGTATGAAGGTAGGAAATCTGCAAACCAGCGGTGATATGGCTGCTGCCCACGGACTTCATCGTATGAAACAGAGGAATTCCCTGGGTCCACCCGCCAGGGATGGTCAAAGTTATGCCGTTGTACACTGCACTGGGTACATAAAAAATTGGCCCCCCACTGGTAAGTGTCAGTTTCACTAAATTCATTGAACCCGTGTTTTCTTATTTGCATACATTTGCTTGGTTCGTCGCACAGCACTGCAGACACGTAAATGCAGATACTTTTACACTCGGTACTAGAGCTTCAATAATTCAAATTCGATAAAATTAAGCGATATAAACGTCGAAAAAACAATATGAGGAGGGCAGCGAACTTGGCACGAATTGTCAAAAGTGTTTACTAAATGTTTCATTATAAAATATATCAATTATTAATACACGAGCGAGATTTTAGCTGATCTGTTTTCATCATAAATGTTTTACCGTGTCTAGGTGATTTTGTTTCCCCATGTGTAGCCACAGGTGGAGGCATGTCTGATCGGGTAGGTGGTGTTCAGGGTGGACCAAACGACGGAGTCGTCAATGACGACGTATCCACTCATTATTGCCTTGTCGCCATTGGACGATTACAAGTCACGAGCACTCCAAATACTAACGATATAACAGGATCTAGTAGTAACAATGGTACGTTATACTGGTAATGAGATGTTAATAAACTGTAGTAAAATAACATGCACGTGACCTTTAAAAAAGTTTTAAAATTATAACAATGTAATGTGCGTTTTGAAAAAGGTTTAATCGCTTGTATTGTTCGATAAAAATGACTTGAATTTGCAGAATTTATTTCTCGTCATTCGGTCGAAGGCAAATTTACCTTCGTCGATCAAAGGGTCGGTGCTATTTTGGGGTATACTCCATCAGAGCTTCTCGGTCATCCATGTTATGAATTTTTTCACCCGGAGGATCACACTCACATGCGCGAAAGTTTCGAACAAGGTAATATTTAATTAAAATGAGTCCTAAATGGACAAGTTTTGAGTTTCATGATGTCAACAATAATTTGTCTTGCTTCTGCTTTACAGTTTTGAAATTGAAAGGCCAGGTACTGTCGGTAATGTATAGATTTCGGACCAAGAATCGCGACTGGGTATGGCTGAGAACATCCGCGTTTTCTTTCTTAAATCCCTACACGGATGAGGTTGAATACATCGTATGCACAAATACTACCGCTAAGTAAGTACGCGTTGATGGATTAATCACTCATAGACTCACCTGTCAGTTTCTATGTCGTAATTTATTATTTAGATCGTTACACAGTGGTAGTGGTGGTTCGGGAGATGCTCAACCTCAACCGGAGAGCGAGGTCGTTTCCTCGTACGGACAGCCAGGACTGGATTATTCTCTGGACCGGCATTCAGCTCGCAATTCTATGTATCCCTCAGCTCACCACATGATGCAACATGCAACCAGTATGTCAGGTACAGGTCAGTGTATTTATATTCGGCGAAACTCGATTGCAAGAACGTGCACCGCAGAAATACAAAAATTCAAATTCTATAATAATAGTACCACCAGCCCCGACATCGCAACAACAGGCCAGGCCCTCGAGCACGCAAAACGTCTATCAAAACTACGAGACGACTCAGTCCCCAATAGCATACGGCTCCTCGAGTCAGCAAAATACACCCTCTTCAGTTCTTAATAGAATCCAAAAGTCAGCTACTAATACCTCGCCCACACCAGCAGTTCAACAGGCAACCAGCAATTGGCCGAACATTGGACGACAGGTATAAATAGTCGATTTATTTTAACGTGATCCCAATTTCATTCGACATTTAAAACCTTTGCATTTTCATTTCTTGACAGCAGCAACAGCCAGTATCTTGCGAAGGCTATCAGTACAATCAGTCGAGTCCATCCAGATCTCCAAGTGGACCAACATATACCCAACTCAGTAGTGGAACTAGAACGCCAGCTGCTCAGTATCACGCTGTTACAACAGTGCCTAATAACAATACCGGTGAGCTAGCTTTCAATTGCATTAGCTCTTTCGGCAATTTAGTCGTTTATGCTACGTAGTTACATTAAATACTTATGTATACATATATTATTAATAATGTATTAAATTTTTTTTCATAGCAATGTGGAACTGGCAAGGACAACAGCAGCATCAGGGACCTCCGCAAGACACCAGTGGACAAGCAAATTCACAAGTAGGTGGACAACCGCAACCCGCACATCCAGCCTCAACTGGTGCATCTGGTCCACAAACACAGGAACTATCCGACATGTTACAAATGTTCCAAGATCAAGAATTAAGCATGTTCAATGCAAGTTTTGAATGAATTTAATGGCACAATTTATTATTCACGATTATAAAGAACTCGAGTTCTACCTCTTAATTGTTTGAATTAAAATACATGACTTTTTTAGCTAGGATGAAGAAACATTATGTTGACTCTTATCATAATAAATCTAAACGAAAAC
Source organism: Kradibia gibbosae (assembly GCA_018907135.1). Classification (NCBI taxonomy): domain Eukaryota; kingdom Metazoa; phylum Arthropoda; class Insecta; order Hymenoptera; family Agaonidae; genus Kradibia; species Kradibia gibbosae. The sequence continues at coordinate 5,174,841 of JACCHX010000012.1, read as the reverse complement.
AAAAATACTTATACTTTACTTAAGTGAAGTTTAATAAGATCCTCAAAAATATAAAATTGTTTAACAGTCTATTATTTAATAAAGTTCACTTTGGAAAAACTAACGTTATTTAATGAGAACATATATTTGGAATCGGAGCAAAGTTGTTGAATACGTTACTGGTATTAAGAAATTAAAAGCAACACAAGAATATTTTAATTGTAAAAAAAAATATTTATCGTATTTTATAAACGACTGATGTTCAAGGTTTCTTGTTATCACTGATTAATATTGTAAAAAAATATTCTGCGAAGAACTACATCGCACCATGGCACTAACAAACCAAAATAAGTTATAGATAAATATTGCTTGATGAATGTACCATCAAAAATGTGACAAAGGGATATGTAACAAAGGGTTATTTGTTCTTGTATTTGCATTTGTTTTTAAGGAATAATATTAGGATTTTTTAATTTAGCTCAATTATACTAATTTAGGTATTTGTAATTATAAACAGTGCAATCATTTCATATCTAATTAATGAAATTTTTTTACACAAAAATGTATAAAAAATATTTCCTTTTTTAATGCACCAAACTGTGAAATTGCACGTTAGAAAGTTCGATTACTTCACCTTTTAATTACAATAAACATGTCTAAGCACAGGCTAACTTTCATCTGAAAATAATAATTTAGAAGTAAAAAACGTGTGACTTAATTAAGTCACTACTGAACAGTAGGTTGTATGTATTTTATTCTTATGATTTTATGCTGTATCTGTAGTCACTTATATGTACACAAATTAAAACTAAGAAACGATTAAATTTGTTTATACTATTGTATTAGCTATTTCCTTAAAAAATAAAAATAAAAGTATTTTACAGATTTTATACAGTGTGAAAATTTATGAACTTTGTTTAAGTGTCATTTTGCTGGAAATATATTTTATACATATACTTAAAACAGTTGTCTTTGAACTTAAGTATATGTATAATATACAAAAAGAATATAAGTTTTTCACCATTATTGATTGTACTTCAATTTATTTATATTTTCTTGCAGATGCCCATATTTTGGTATCTTTATGAAAAAATTAAAATTTGCACTGCAGCTGAATTCTTTTTACAAAATTAATTATTAAAATCTAATAATTATCACTTTAATCTAACATCAGATGTATTTTTATTTGTATTATTCTTATCATTCTTATTTATTTTTTTAATTGTACTCTCAACTTGATTTTGCAATTGACAAAAAAAAGCTCTTGACGATTTGATAGGCTTACCAGTTGTTATACTACTATTTTCACTGACTTTTATAATGTTACGTCCTCTTATTTTTTCTGATTTCACTTTGTTATTCAATAATTTTTCCTTAACATTTTTTACCACTTTTTTATTTTGATACTGAGCTTGCTTATGTTGTCTTTGTTGTTTCTTGCGTCTTTCCCGTTTCATGTCTGTTTTAGATCTTTCTGTCCTTCCAATTAAGTCACCTCTTTCCTTAGCTATAATGAAAATATTACATCAATACAATTATAATTTAAAAATATTATATTGGTAATATACTAGTAAACATATTACATTCTATTTCTTCTGGAGCAAGCAGTGTTGCATTAGTTGTACCTATAGGGGCAATTTCTTCCATATTAATAGCTGGTACATTACTAATTATTTTAATTTCTGGTTTAGCCTGAAAGAAAATAATGGATGCATTTTTTAATCAATCAAGCCTATCATGATATGAAGAATTATAAACATATAAATTTTATTTACACGCTTAGGAGTATAATGGAAATTTGATAATGCATTAAGTTTTACAAATAAATCATGTATTTTCAATCTAATCTCAATGTGTTCTGGAGGTTCTTTTTCTTGTTCTTTATCATTTAGATTTAAGGCTTCTCTCTGTTTTATATATTCATTTTCATATATTTCAGCTAAACTTTCTTTACTTTTCTCTTGATTCATTATTAATCTCTTTTTATATTCCATTGGTGATTCTATAGGCTTAATTTTTTTTTCAACATCATCCCATACTTTATCTTTTATTCTAATTTTAATAATATCTTCTAATTTCTTAGTAGTTTTTTCTGTCATAATAGGTGCAGGCCTTGTCACAGTATCAAATTCAACATATTCTTCTAGAAGTGAGTTATTAGGTCTAGATGAAGCATTAACTTCGCCGCTTAATTGCCATTCTTTGCTTGAAACAGCTTTTTCTTCTAACTCTATTATTCTCTTTTTCAATCTTTCTTGTCTTATTTCAAAGGATGATTTTATTGTTTCATCAGTTTCTTGATTTATTATATTTTTATTTATAACTATTTTATCTGCATCATTGAGAAGATTAAATTTAACCTGTTTTTTTTTATTCTTACCATTCTCATGATTTATTCTATTTCTTAATTCAATTTCATAATTTTTATATATGCTATCATAATCATGACCATTGCTTTGATTATCTTCATCTTTGTACTCACATTCAGGGTAATCAAAAAAATCCTTGTATTTAATTGATTTTGGACTTTCTTCTTCAAAATCTTTATTTTTTTCATTATCTACATCAGAAAAATTGTTAAATAAATCAAATGATTCTTCATCAAAAACATCCGTTTCATCATTAATATTCATTTCTCTTTTATCCTCCTTTTGCAAATACTCATGTAATTGATTTAATTTAAAAAATTTATCATCTACTTTTGAGGGTTTTGTGCATTTGTTAATGCAACTAGAAATCTTTATTCTTTTAGCTGTATTATGCTTATTAATAAACTCATCATCATCGTTATCATCTTTTGTATCTTCATCTGGTTCTAGGTTATCATCTCCTTCAACATTACCATCTTCATTGAGTCCTACTTTTTCATTGCCACTTTCTTCTTCATTATAGTCTTCTTTGTCTTCATCTTTAAAAATCTTTAATGGTAATTCAAAAATTTTTTTATCAACTAAAATTTTTGAAATTTCTCCCATGTTATAATTACTAAATTGTTCATTATTTTGAGTTTCAATCTGCTGCCAAATCTGCTCATTGTCAAAACCTTGAATAATAAGCTCTGGTAAGGCTTCTAATTTTGAAGACTCTTCAGGTTTTGTTTTAAAAGCTAGATCATATAATTGTTTAGTAGAATTTTTCAAATCTTCATATATGTTTTCTTGAACACTAGAAAAAAAATGCATTAATTAATAATTATTAAAAAAACTCATTATATATGCAATAAATACCTCAAAAAGGTTTCTAAATTTTTGGTATGTTTTAAAATCGTTTGTTGTATTTCATCTAACAAAATTAAATCACTTTTCGCCATAGTAACAAAACTTATGACAATATCATATATATAATTTAATCATTGAATTAATGTAGATCAATGCAAAATAATACAAGAAAATTAAATAAGAAAATAATTTTTAAAATTCAAATTCAAATTATTTTCAAAATGATTTTAGGTTATAAAGCAGCACGTGCAAACATATACATCATATTGACTAGATTGTCTAGTCTAGACGTTCTAAAAAGATGAGATAAAAGTCCTATTTTCCTAAAACTAGATAATCATCACCTACCCCAAGAAAACGAGATTTTGATTTAACTTTCTATAAGTTTAACAAATCTTTTATTTATATATACCTACAAAAATAATAAAAAGTCAATACTTTTACTTAATAATTTATAATTTTTATCTCATTATATTAAGAATTTGTAATAAAAAAAAAATTCTGAATGAACAAGCTTAGGGTCTTTTTGTATAAATAAATCGAAGTATCAAATAATCATGACCAACTTATTCAGATTAGTAGATGAAAAGATTATTCATCTTTGACAATTGTTCTGTACTGTAAATTTTAGTGTACAGTGACACTGTATACTGCTACTGCATTTTCATCAACTGTACTTCAGTATTGCCAATATAGCTAGATTTGCCAATACTCTTTATACCACTTTTACTTATTAATTTCTTATTCGGTAATTAGGCTTATGTCTTTATACTTTGTAATCATAATATTTTTAAGTTTTATTTCTTTATTTTTAACAACAGCTTGAATTGCTAAAACCATCTTGACTCATAACATTATTTTTTATAAATTTCAATTATCTTTGGTAAATAAACTCCCAAACAGAATGAGGTTAAAATGAACAAATATGTATTTATTTGACTTTACTAAACTTTAACAAATAATTATGGGGAGAAGTCGTTCTCCGTCACCAAGCCGACGGCGGGATAGATCTCGGGAACGTGATCGAGATCGTCGAAGAAGAAGATCCAGAGAACGCAGACGAAGGTAGAGATCATGTTAAATAGAGAATATCTGTTGCATAGACTATTTCCATGAACTAACACAAACTTGTAATTAACCGCAGATCCACTGAACGGGATAGAGGTAAATCCAGAGATCGAGACAGAGATGTTGATCGACATAGAGAACACGAACGTGAACGTGAAAGACACAGACGATCGTATAGTAGATCTAGGTCTTGTGAAAGGGAGCGTCCAATAAAGCCGAAGGTTAAACACACCGAGCGCCCTATTGTTACAGGTTAATTTTATTAAATTATTATCAAATTATTCGACTGAAGACTAAGTAAGTTCTTACAAAACTAATCTGGCTATTGTTCTGTTTAAAAAAGAGGCTGATTTACAAGGAAAAACTCCAGAGGAACAACAAATGATGCGAATAATGGGATTCTGTGGTTTCGATACTACAAAAGGGAAGAAAGTTGAAGGAAATGATGCAGGTGCTGTTCATGTTATATTAAAAAGAAAATACAGACAGTACATGAATAGAAAGGGTGGATTTAATAGACCACTGGACTTTGTAGCTTAATAGTAGGAAATATTTTCTTTTGCATACTTCTTTAAAGCTGTTTAGCATTTAAAAAATTTCATAAGTAATTATTTCAACAGTTTTTATAATTTCCAAATCATTCATTTTAAAAGGTAATTTTTTGAAATTCTGTAGGAAATAATAAATTACTTGTAATAAATAGTTTATGACAAGAAAAATTATCACTTTTTTATTTTGTAATTGGCTTCCTATTAATCTAATGTTCTAAAGAATAACTTAAAATTTATATAATAAGTTAATACAATAAAAAACATCGATAATATTATTTATCATATGTTTGTTAAAATTACCTTAAAAGTAAAAATATAAATTTATATTTTTACAAATGTTTTTTCTTATAATTGGCAAAAATTTGTTTGTGTTCACTATATTCATTTATTACTTCAAATTTCTATATTTTACAACATAAATTTAACGAAGCTGAAGTGTACATTTTTTTATGTATCATTAAATATTTACAGAACTTTTTAATTGGCAGGGCATATTTAATATATATATTTTATATATATAGTACAAAAATCGTAATTTTGCTATGAATAATGAGTTATGAATTTCAATTTTATCGTTCGAAATAACCGTGAAAACGTAGTTTTAAACATTAGTATGCTACGTGAAGTTAGTCCAGTTTGATAAACAGCAATTATTTTCCGGCCGCATTGAGAATTGTACCTAATATTTTGGCGGTTACAGTAAATTACAACCCGTATGGATATTGTATATATTGTAATATTGCGTATGTTTCAAAACGTATTTAAGTATTTAAAATCTAATTAAAACACAGAAATCTTTAAAGCTATTCATAACTGTTTTGTAAGTTTTAAATTATATTCCATAATGAAATTTACAATATTTCACCATTAAAAAATAAAAAATGGACAAATATTTTTACGTTTAAAATTAATTTATGCTTTCTTACGATGGATCGAGTATCTTCCGAATTCAACAAAAATATAATCTTGCTTACAAAATTTGTTGCGCCAAATGATGATTTCGATAAACTATTTAAAGAGGTAAGATTTGTATTACTATATACAAAATTAAATAAGCATGTGTAATTATGTATTTAAATGTATTGTACATGTCATTCTAGGGTATGTTTGATAAACCAAATACTTTGGGCTTCATCCATGTTTCATTTTATTTGTTGAATATATACTACAAAGATAATATAAAAAATAAAGTTCAGTGGCCAGTCATTTGTAAACAAACTGAAAATAAATTTCGCAATGATGTGAGAGAATGTTTGATGTCAATTGCAAATGAAAATCCAGATGTTAATTTTCCTCCAATTTTTGCTTCGCATTTACTATTAGCAAGGGGCACAAAATTTTTATTAATAATGTGGAAATTTTCTTTAGTGGTACTGCGGACATTTTTAATAAAAGGTTTGTAATAAGAGTTTATTATTATTTTCTGAAAAATAATATAATCATTAATTATTTATTTTTAGAACATCATTCTATTTTTTTATTTTCACCTAAGGCTGGTCCTTGCCAAGAGTTAATAAAAATGTTTTTAATAAATGTTACAAATAATAATAATGATGATATAAGTAATATTTGCAAAGAAAGAAAAAATATAATATTTAAAGCTAAAACATATATTAGGTACAAACATTTTATTTTATTCCATTCATAATTTTTTTTTTAGTTACAAAATTGTATCTTTAAAATTTTATTATAACAGAAAAAAGAATGAAAAGCAAAATGCATTAAAATTAGTAGTATTAAAAATAAAAGAATATTTGAAGGAAATTACAATTACAGCTCCGGTCAATGATACAGCCAGAAACAAATTAATGAATGTAGACGATAATGAAATTATCAATAGTAAGTATTTTTGAAATCCATATTTTTGTATTTGGTTTTGAAATATTTTGAAGCTAAGCAATTATTTAAAAACATTTATTAAACAGAAATTATGTTTAGTGAATTTATGAACATTTTTATTACTGTATGAAGTAATGCTTAAATATTGAATACATGTATTATATTTTTTAATTTGAAATTATGAAAATATAAAAATAAAAAAATTAATATTTTTTTTAAGTGTGGGCAAGTTTTATAGACAACAACATAAAAATATCATTGCATGTAGATTGTAAATATTTAAAAGAAATACATGAGATGTTAAAGTGCCTTGGAAGTATTGTATTAAACATAATTGGAAATTTACCAACACTAAATGGACATAATTTTGGTCGAGTTAATGTACATCCAATTTATAAATTTGTACCACCAGATAAACAAGTATGAATAATGTTTATATACGTACTAAGATGCAAAGTATAGAAATTTCGTTTCAATTTTATATCATTTTTAATTATTAAAAAATGTTGAAACATTTTATGGTATATTTTTCAAGGTTCTTCCGTATAGCTTATATAATAAAGAGAATTTAAATTTGCAAAGTTTATTCTCTATTTTCAATATTTTCATAAAAAAGTTAAATTTTAATAAATCCAGGAAATGTCAATTTGAAGAATTATTTGAATGTAATAATAAATTAGAAATAGCTAATAAAAATTTGAAAGTTGCACTTAATCGTTTTCAAAATTTACATGAAAAGATTGTAAATTTTAATTTAATTGAAGTAAAAAATATTGATGACTTGAATGACTGTCAACGAGATATATCCAGTATAATTGAATTTGATAAAGTACTTTTTATGCCTTCTCCATCAATTCAAATAGGAAATCATTATGAACGAGGAAGGAGTTTTTATCAAAATAACTTAAAACTTACTCCTGTAGAAGGTATAATATTTTAAATATTAAGCAAATGATCTTTATATATTAATTTATTAAAAACTTAAATTTAACTATTGGTACTTTGTTTTTTTCTCTTGAGGTGCACATAAACAATTATTTTCAAGGCATGCATTCAATGACACTAATAGATTGTATACAATAAAGAAGCCACTTTCAGTGCAATGTATCAATTTTGATGACTCAATGTTATTTGAGACAAGTGGTGATAGGCAATCTTTATGTCAACAACGGTTTCATACACCTTCAAAATTGAAGTCTACTTTTAAAAATGTAGACAAATACGCAAGAATATTTTCATCCTGTAAACCAAATAATAATAGGGGTAAGCGCGTATTTATGTTACATATATCTTAAACAAATTAAACAAGTGAACTGTTTTTGTAAATAGATAAAAAAACCGTAATATCAATGATGTCAAGTACAAACAGCTCAATGTTACCATTGTTGACCAAACATCATTGTATTTCATTAATAGATTCGTATAATTTAAGTCAAGAATTTTCTCGGGAACCATTTTTATTAAATTCAAAGTTTAATTCTGCGATTGAATCTTCAAATTTAGAGGACACGGAAAATCTTTCACAAAAAAACAATAAACGCCGTTCAATAGGTGATTTAGTAGAAAGGTACAAAAAACTTTTACAAAAACGTGATACAACTCCAGAGGAAACGAATACATCTACAAAAGAATTTTTAAATGAAAAAATAATTACATAATTATGATTAGTTATTTTATCATATTGTTAATTATTATGTCATTTTGTAATACGTACATGATATTAATAAAAATATTTTATTGTACGGAGTAGTGCAATTGATATTTTAATGTTTATAACAAATAATCATTTTTAAACAATAGTTTTTATAATTTGGGAAAAAAATTGTTTTTTAAGAGTCCTAATGTAATATTATATGCATACGAAAATCTAATTTAAAAAAAATTTACTATTTACAAAATTTGTACGCTTAAAAAAATTGTTTGTTAAAAATAAATTATATATCATGAATAACTACTCTAATAATGATATGTTTTAAAAACCATTCTATATATTTGCAATTTATTATTACATTAATCGGGGCATACCTTCCTTTCACGTTTCGACAGTGTCTTCGTCTTTAATGTGTAACTATGTATAATCTTATTACATTCAATACTTGAAAACTAAAGACTTATTAGATAATACAACTTAGGTAAATTGTTTATCGAAAAATCGTCAACGTACAAGAGTTTGTTTTGGTAATGCAATTTACAGAGTACAAATTTTGAACAGTACAATATAATATATAAATCATACGATTTATTGGGCATCCATTATGATATCCAAATAAAAAGTGTAATTCAAACTATAATTATTCAGATTTAAAGGATAAAAAAAAATTATAAGCATTATACTTATTTAAAGTTTTGTATGTATTATTTAAATTTTACATATAGTAGTAAATAATTATTAAATGTACAAAAATTACAAGTACCTTTACATTAAAATTAAAAAAACATTTTGTTCAATATTAAACCAAAAATATAAACCATTTCCTTATTCTTATTTTATTAATTACAAAACGTGTGTGTGGGGGGGGACGCGTAAATTAGTGTATATACACCATTAGGGCATTCGTAATTTTTATTGCATTAATGTAATTTACTCAATTATTATGAAAATAAATATTTACTTTGCATAATAAAAAACTTCTATTAAAATACTTATAAATTTAGATCAAAATATTCCTTGATCTTTGGATAAATGTATTTTGCAGAGATTATTATTTATAAATTATTTGTCCATACAAGTAAAAAATTGTTAATATTAAATCAATATGTATGTGAAGCCATATACTTTAGAAAGGCACAAAGTGGCAATCTTAAAAATAGGTCAAAGCACCGTCTTTTTTTTCATTCCATGAATTTATTCCAAAAATTTGCTTTTTCTCATTAGTATACCTGAGATTCTACGGCATACAAAAGTGACATCTATACAAACACAGTCACTTGAAACAAACAACTCTTATACGTACAGTTTAATACGTCAGTCAACAATCTTTCGCTATAGTTGTCTATTTATTGTTTTAAGATCTTTCATGTAAGTTTCTGATTCTGTAATGATTGTCAATAATGTTTTTACTAAAAAATTTATTCCTTTCTTCATTATTCATCGAGCTAAGCTTGAATAAAATTTAGGCTAAAAAGAATGAGAAGAAAATTTAATGTAAATGTTTTGAGTTCCAGGAGTAATTTATTTTTTCATAAAAATACCTCGTCGTGATTTTCTTCTTTATTGGTAGTCTCATCATCATCACCTGAACTATCACCACCAGAGCTATCAGCAGAATTGCGCTGCTCTTTAATATCATCCATTAATGGTCTTGTTGCTGCTTTTACTTTACTAGCAGCATCAAAACACTGTAAACAAACCCTTACTGCTTTTCCATTACCTTGACCAGGTAAGATTAATTTTTTATTGCTGCAAGGACCACAAACGACAGCACCGCATTGTCTACAGTGATGCTACAGAAAATAATGAAAGTATGCTTAACACTTTTGACGAATACTATGATAAGTGAATAATTACCCTTCGATTTAAGACTGTAAATTGGGTCTTATTACAATGCATACAAATTGTTGCCTCATTGTCTGGCACCCATACAGCGGCATGAACTTCTACTGGCTTTTTACCACCTTATATTACCACATAATTAGTTATAGTTAAATTTGATATAGTTGTGCATTATGATGTAATAAATCTTAATGATTCTTACTTTTTCTCAGTAAGTCTTCGATACATTTTGTGATATGCGCCATCCATTCTTGCTTTTCTGTTGCAGTGGCAGCATAAACAGCAAATGACTTTGTTACCGTTTTTATTAGCCATCCATTTTTATATTCTGGAAGAAGCTATAAATTATTGTCAAATGAAAATAATTAAATAATTAAAAATAAAACTGTAATCTTACGTCCATCGTCAGCTAACGATTCAAGTTTAACTTGTTCTAATGGAATTATGCGCTGCTTATTATACTAGACAAAAAATAATTAATTTTTTTTATTCAGTGAATTATTTTTGAGAAAAAAATTGATATTGCAAATTTTAATATTTTACCTTTTTTTTGCTTATCACTATATTTCCATATACAAGTATGTCATTAAAGAGGAAAAATTGTCGAGGCTTAGACTTTTTTCTACACATTTTTGTCAAAACCCCTTCACCAACTAATACTCTTCCAGAAACAGCAAGGGGCTGCAAAGGGTGAAATAAATAGTTGCTGATAAATTGGTAAATTATAATGGGCATGCTTAGTATTTCAGATTGACATATAGTCCTTTAATTTTCAAATTTGAAATATAACTGGATAAATATGAAATATAATTGAAATACTAAGCAAATATAATAGGAAAGTATAACATGTTGTTTATTAAAGCATAAAAGATTACCTGACCGGAACTGCCAAAGCAGCTCTCTACCATAGTAATCCTCCTGGCATTGGCCTCGCTGTTAACTGTAAAAAAAATACCACAATATTAGCGACAGTAGGAAGACGTCAAAGAACAGTGAAAGAAATCATTGACAAAAAATATAAGTATTTTTATGATAGAAAGCAAATAGCTGTCAAAAGCAGATTGGCCGATGTAACAGGTCATCGGGGCTAGGAGCATCGAATGGTAAAGAATTTCAGAGCAAAATTGAAAGCAGTGGTGAATGGAAAGATAGCTCGCGATCAGTAATAAAAAGGGTGTCACCCGACGACTCGAATAAGTTACATAAATGCACAAAAGGATCTGAACTAACCAAGTCGGTCAACCATGATCGTATGTATGAATCACCAGGGCTGACAACAGCAGGAAGCTTCATATGAATCACACTTGTGTATCATATGAATTGTGTGTCGTGAATTGTAACGGCGTGATGTACAAGGGGCGGGGACAGAGTCGGTTTCGAGGAGTACGCGCACGTTGCGAATGTTGCGACTTGCGAATTGCGATGCAGACAAGAAAGTAATGAAATATAAAGTCGTCCGATAGAGGGGCTATGAGGCGATGGAGGGTCGAGATTTGAATTCGGTCGGTTTGGAGCTTTAAAAGCTTAAAGCCTAAATTATCAAAAACAGCTTCTACGGCCAATTCGAAATATTCCAATATTTTTAATGGACGGTATTTCGATTTGATAACTTAATTTCTACTAGTAACGTGCCTAGATAAACACCAGGAGCTATCTCATCGGCATTTACCACAGCCTTTACTGAACAGGTGCAGTGGCAGCAGTAGTAAAAGTTAAAAGCTGTAATACTGCTGTACGCTGTACTACTGTACAACTCGTACATTGGTGATCAAACAGGTTAGCCAGATGATAGCAGATCAGTGCTGGATAGCAGTGTTGGCATTGCTGGACCAATGAAACGTCGCACATTCTCTTTGTAATATTTGGGATAATAACGATATTAAAGTTACTCGCGAGAGTTTGTACGATTGGTAGGATCTGTAGCAGTGGTAACAGAGGTTACCAAAGTCTAAGAATGATGAGTTCATAGTGTTTGTACCCTATAGTTCGTATTATTTTTACGGAAAATCGAAAGTTGAAATTGCTGATACGGATGCTAAAGGACACATGCGCTGCCGTTGATGAATACAATTGTTGGAGAATAAAGTGCGAGAAGATATTGATCGGAGATAAGCATTAAGCGGTAACTTCTGGCGTTCTAACATTCTAACCGAGGCTCTGACTCTGAGTCATGGTATCTTGCCAAAATTTTGATCTCTCTCTCACTCACTCTTTCGCTCCACAACCGTCAGTTCAGTCAATTGTCCCGTGTCTACAAAACAACTGCGCCTCCCTCGCAAATTTCAAGTGCGCATGTACGTATACTGTATGTGATTGCGCGCCTGGCATACGCTATGAAGTAGTCTGTTAATCGATGGGGATCGTGATGAGAAATATTATTCGTATCATATGACTTATTTCCCTGATTGCCCAACGATTGTTAGATATTGTTCTGCTGCAAAGTATTTAACAACAAAATACATGCAAATTTGTGAGAAATAGACAATCTGATTCTCAAGAATACATTCAGTGAAAGATATAATCGTTCAAACAAGTAATAATGAAAGTCTGCGGCCCAAAGTATGCCCTTTGCGGTCTCGTGATTTCTGTCTGGGGCATTTTCCAACTTGTAATTCATATTTTATAAATGTCTTTATCATTACTGGAATCGTCTAGTATTTCAACTGATTATTCATTTCAGCTCCTAATGGGCATCTTCTTTTATATTAAAAGTGTTGCCCTTATCGAAGATCTTCCTTTAGAAGACAAAAAATTCAGTAAAGCTGAGGAATTCTATATGGCTGCTGATAGCGGATTCACTCGAAATGCATATAATTGTTGGATAGCTGCTTGTATTTATGTATTAACATTTTTGTTCTCTGGTCATCAGTTCTACCTCAATTCAAGATCATCTTTGAGTGTCTGATTACAAAATGTATATAATAGCCTGTAATCTGTTAATTTTTCCAAGAAACAAAATTATGGCTTCATGAATTTATAATTATGTTTATTACACTTCAGTCAGACAGTATTTCTGCGTTTTCTTATGAGAAGTTAAATAAAACTTGATTTATATGCAAGATTTGCCTTGTATACAAACTGTCCTTATATTTCTTATTATGTAAATACACATAGTTATTGGAAATTTCAATAATGTACAATATTTAAGTGACAAACAAGTATGTTGAATAGTTTTACAATTTTATTAGTACATCTGTAAATATAGCTTTACTAAATTATGATTTTATTTTAAAAAAATATGTATAATCCTTAAATAATTAAATTTTATGGCAAATAAAATCTGTGTACTGCTGTATAAATTATCTTTTTACCTTCAGGTTATTCAAAAAATGTATATACATGCAATATATAATACACATACAATAATTAATTATGTATTATTTATTGATTAATCTATAAAATTATATGTTTTTTTACATAAAGTTAATTTTTATTTAAATAATTACAATACCGATTACGTAGAATATGCTATTATATGTATAAATACGTCATACTTCATAAGTACAAATCTAAGTATGCAATAAGATTGTAAACGAGCGAAAATATAACTAAAAAATAGCATTTACAATTAATTAAATTTTAACAAGTAATATTTACACGCTGTTGTGTGTATGTATAAACTATATTTTTTCTTTTATGATATTTAAGCTGTATTTTATTTATATTATACAATTTAAAAAATTGATCATATAATATTTTATTTTATGAGAGGTTAGTTATTTGGAATCATCTTAATCCATTAAGAGTTTCGCTAGCTTCTCACTTTTTTGTCAGTATACTGATTTAATTACCCTAATATAATATAAATCATACCAAAAGTTCGTTAATATATAATAGAGTAATTCAATAATGGAAAATGTAACAGAAGAATTATTCAATAATCAACAAGTTGAAAAAATTCCTTTCAAATCCAAACTAGCGTATGGAGTTGGACACATTTTAAATGATATTTGTGCATCATTATGGTTCACTTATCTTTTAGTTTATTTTCATCTTGTACTTGGATTTAGTCCTGCATCTGCAGGTATAATTTTATTAATTGGACAAGTAGCTGATGCAATTGCTACACCTTTTGTTGGTTTACATTCAGATAAAAATGATAATTATTGGTTATGTCAATATGGCAAAAGGAAAACCTGGCATTTAATTGGTAAACTTTAAATGTATTACTACATTCCTCAATTTGTCTTTAAATTAACAAAAACTTTTGATATGTAGGAACAATCTGTGTACTAAGTACATTTCCATTTATATTTTCTCAATGTATTGGATGCAAAACAGCTCATCAATGGGCTCAACTCATCTACTATGCTGCATTTGTAATTATATTTCAATTTGGTTGGGCTTTTGTTCAAATATCTCATTTATCATTAATTCCAGATCTTACTCAATGTGATGAAGAACGTACAGCTCTTACAGTAATTCGGTATTTACTCAATTTCATTTATAACATATAATCAAATAATACTTGAACAATTCATCTTATTTGCCCATTTCTTTATTTGTTAAAATTAGATATCATTTCACAGTCATTTCCAATATTTTAGTTTATATAATAACATGGGCTATTCTACATATTACCAGTGATAATTTAACTGATAAAATTGGTCCAAATGATATACACAAATTCCAACAAATTGTTTTTATAGGAATGTCAATTGGTTTTATAGCTACAATTATTTTTCATATGTTAGTACACGAAGACAATTCAAGAGATAATTTATGTAAGTCTTAATCATTTTTTTTTATTTTAATATAAGCATATGATAAATACAATATTTATAGTTGCCCTACAAGAACAATCAAGACAACTGAGGCCACCCTTTTCAGTGTTTAAAGATCTAGAAATGTACCAAGTAGCATGTATTTATATGCCTACCCGATTGTTTGTAAATTTAACACAAACTTATGTTCCATTATATTTACATGAAACATTAAATATGCCAGCTACATCTCTTGCTATAATACCCTTAATCTTGTATCTAAGCAGTTACAAAGCCTCCTTAGTTATTCACTATTTAAACTCCAAATTAGGAAGAAAAATATCATACTTAATTGGAGCATCGATGGGAATTAGTGCCTGCATATGGATTTGGTTTGGTAAAGGTGATCAATACATTCACCTTTACATATATCCAGTTTCATTACTTTTAGGTATCTATTTTATTTAATTAAAGTAAGAATTCCAAAGAAATTTATGAATGTAACTTTGAACGTATTTTTTAAGGTTCTGGAGGTTCAATTATGCTTGTAACTAGTCTTGCCATAACAGCAGATTATATCGGTCACAGTACAGAAAATGGAGCATTTATTTATGGCATAATGAGCTTTGCTGACAAATTGTCCAGTGGATGTGCTGTTATGTTGATCCAATACCTGTAAGTTGTTTTATATATTTAAATATGAAAAAAAGTAAAAAGTTTTTTTAAATCTAAGAATTACAAATTGTATTTTTGAAAACATTTTTTTATTTTAAAAAACTCATTTTAGCGTAGTATTTTTATATATTACAAATTTTGTTATGTTTTATGCTATTAGTGAAAAATAATATTTATTATAGAGCAATTACCTTCATATTATTATTCATAATAAACATGTTGCTTAAGTTATCTTTTTCAACTATTCATTTAATTAAAATATTAACATCTTTCTATAAATTACATATTCGATAATAAATTGTTTATAAATTCCAAAACTTCAAGATAAGATAAATTATTTATTATATCAAATTAGTACAAAATATGTATAAGTAGGTAAAATCTTATTCTAACTTTTATACTAGAACGTAAAATTAAACTTGGATAAACGCTTTTTGTAATAGACATTTTTAAAAGTTATATAACACATTTAGATTATTTTAGTATATTTTTTCAGTTTAATTCACATATATTACAGACACCGTCATTTAATCATTTTTTTATCATTGAAAGTTTATCTTTCTTTGGTTTTTAGATTTAAAACTAAATTTTAGAAACTAAATAATATAGTATCCATACAAACCTAGATACTAAATATAATTATTTTTATCCCATGAAAAATCTGGTGTATAAAATTTCATAATAGTTGAATATTGATAATTTACTTTTTTTTTAAAAAAAAGGTATTGACTTCATAACATATGTTTATTCTTGAAACGCCATACATTGATTACTTATATATTAAAACAAAGTTTATTTTTTAGCCTTACTTAATAAGTGCATCTTCTCTCAGTGATACTATTTACATGCTTTTATATTTAAAACTTATATATTGTAATTCTGATCGCAGATTCTATCGTAAACTTTTTTTTTCTTGGAGAAGTTGTATATATGATATGCAAAGTTATATGCATGTGTATTATTTTAAAAATAAATAAACTGCTGTTTCCTATGAACTAATAACAGCTGGTTATTTTTGTACCGTATTAAATGCTGTTATACTAATGTGAAGTTTGGAATTCAAAAAAATTTCAAGAAAATTTTTCATGAAAAAATATATTTACTTATAATTAAAAAACAGATATTCTTGCGTTGAATATTAAAATTTAAATATGAATATATATATTTAATTTTAAATATTAATTATTAAGTTTAACAAAAAATTGTTTTTGTAAGTGTCAGCCCAACACCTTTGAACTAATTTTATAAATTACAAATGATTGCTTATACTTGCAAAACAATTGCT
The DNA here is from genome assembly GCA_018907135.1 of Kradibia gibbosae. Lineage (NCBI taxonomy): Eukaryota > Metazoa > Arthropoda > Insecta > Hymenoptera > Agaonidae > Kradibia > Kradibia gibbosae. The sequence goes on along the minus strand of JACCHX010000012.1, from coordinate 5,158,030 downwards.
AAAATGATTTAAAATTAATAGTTGAAAAAGAAAAATTTTAAAAAATATTTTTTAGTTTATGAGTTTTAATTGGTTATTGAAATTTATATTCTATACTAAAATCTATTTACAATTGTTTCCAAATCGATGTATTGCGTTCATTGCGAAATAATTATGATAGATTTGTATTATAATGAACTCATGATGATTTATAAACAAATATATGTTATTCTTCTTATTTTAAGTAAACATATTACAAATACATTTATTTTCTGTAAGCGCAATATTTTTGAATGCTGATTTTCACTTGTTAGTTAAAATAAATGTAGATGCTTTTTTGACACTTTAAATAAAAATAACTATTTCTGATTGATTTAAACTAAAATATATTAATGAATCTAATAAAACTATGAAATTAATAATAAAATTAAGACATACAGTTCCGTTCCATTCTATGATTATTTATTAAACTATTTTGATATATAATTATAATAAAATGTTATAATATAAAATCGAACGTGTACCTCTATCAATAATAGATGACACGCAATACAAGAATTATTACAATTTTTTAAATAAAGTACAAAGTAATAAAATAATTACTTATAAAATAATAACTATTTTTCACCATAAGTGAAAGTTATACATAATGTTTTCTGTCAAAGTATTTTAATAATAATGTAAATTGTTAAATGAATTAAGTTTGACAAAAAAGGTAAGCAGATTTAAGCGAATATTTGCTTTGTTTACAATGCATTCGTTAATAAACGATAAAGGATATTTTTTAAAAGATTTATTGATAATATCGAGATAAAGAAATAGAGTATAGGAATCAATTAATTTTGGTATAACTTGCATATATAGAAATATTAAAACATCCAATACGCTTTTATCTTAAAAATATATTGTAAATGGCAATAAAAATGAATAAATGTTATTTATTCTTAAAAATTAGGCGATGCACGTCAGATTGTTCGGATTACTTCAAGGATATTTTGACATTTGTATGCGGTGGATCTACTATCATTGGTCTAATTGTAACTCTTTTAAGAAAGAGCTGTGTTAACATTATGGATACAACTGTAAACTACAACATCTTAACATCGACGGAAGCCCAAGAATATCGGTCGAATGACAATTCTTAGCGTGTAAGAAAGAAATATTACTTTAAGAATATACAGAGGCTCATGAAAAGATGAAATATTTCAATCATTATTTTACTTTGGCCTTTTAAAAGTAATTGTCCTACTCATATTACTGTTTATTAATGTAATATATATGCCAAAGTACATCTTTATGTATATATACATATACATATATATATTGATATTATACGTATGTATGTATACAGAAAAATTCGGTCATGTAAGAATTATTTATACAAATTAAAAACTATATGAATCTTTATAGCTTTGATGAGGAATGAAAAATAGAATAAAAACGTCAACATGCAATAATTGCGATAGAAAAAGACTGGTATCTGGGTGGTAAACAATTATCGTCCAGTGTCTTGGCTCGTGCGAATGCCTCGAAGCGAGATTTAGACGATGAAATCAGTGTTCTGCGTGTCGTGACACGCGGTACCTTCTCCGGGGTGTACACGCGAGCATCGGCGCTAGGCTCTGTCGGGTCGTCCTTCCTCATTTACCCGCTTCGTAAATTACTTAGTCGACTACATGGGCTGTCATTGCTGCACACGTGCAAACATATTTACGCCCGTAACCACGCAAGCACGCACTAACGCAAACAGTTTAAGAAATAGAATCTTAGTACTCTTCTCGCGAGCGTCAACACGGCAGCACAAGCGGGGTCGACGCGACCACCTCTTCGCTGCCCGGTTAATATGCGATCAGTTCATGCACGTGCGCTGCCTACACAAGTAGATTACATCATCGACTTGCAGGACGAAGATACGTTCAGGCATCATTCGTGGCCGATAAAGTACTTGCATTCTGTAGTTACTATTTCTTTTTATTTTTGTTTGCACTGGGTTTTATCCTAGCCGAAACTTTCATCTCTGTATATGCTTATTGTGCCTTTCAGCTTTACTATATTATTACTTTTAGTATTTGCAGCTATTGTTTTTCTCCACTTACGACCTGTTCTATAAAAAAAACTTTAATGTACCTCTTGTTGCTCCTGATACACATGTACTCCACGAGCTTTATAAATATTCAATGAATGGACTCGTGTGACTCATACGTTGGTGATTCACAAAATCCCGTTTTCTTTTCATATATATCGATTTTAACATGAAATTACAATTTCATAAAGCAATAGTACGCAAGCTCGTTTATTTTTGTAAGTTTCCTTTCTGTCAAATATAATAGTTTAAGCAACGACTTTTGTTTAAGTACTTCATTCTTTTGTTATAATATTCATTTTCTTGGCTTCTTTATTTTTATCTCAAATTATTATCTATTAAAATTAAGCAGATTTATAATAAAAGCTTTTTTTTTGTATATAATTACTTTACATCTATTTTAACTTGTAATTTACCGAAATTTATAATATTTGTGTCTAAATGACTTTTATTTCTACAATCAAATTGTGCTATTTATTCAAACCATTAAAACATAGTATTAAATTAATAAATATGTATGAATTTTAATTAGTATTTTAAAAAATAAATATTCTTAAATTCAAGATTAAGGCTTTTTTATTCAAATTAAAGTATAATTCTCTAAATATTTTCGCTAAATAATTATTACGAAAACATATATACATATATTAAATATATTAAATATATTATATTAAATACGAATAATTTATTCTTAATAAACCTTTTATAATTACTAATTTATAAGAACAAAGATTTATTTTCTGATATAATGTAATATTTGCATAATCCAGATAAAGCAATGTCAATAAGCATCATTTTGAGTAAACCCTTCTTAATGGCGCATAAAAATCTCATATCGCTAAGTCTTCAATATTAGTATCTACTACAATATATATAGAAATGCTGAGAATGAATTATAACAATTAGTTGAGCAAGAATGCTAAATCTACGATTTCCCAAATCTTCAAGCACTATTTTTGGTATCAAAGAATTGTTAAAGCATTCAAAGATATAGTTGGATAATCTAAATGAAGACAATAAATATTGAATTTAACTATGTAAATATTACGCACGGGAACAAATTATTAGTTGGATAATTAACGTCACTATACTATATTAGTTTTCCATCAAAATTTAATATTTGTCATTAAAATCAATAAGTACAAAGTTATCTTTATCAATCGATTGTGTGACATCCAATAGCATTGTAAAAAAATTCACAAAATAAAAATAAAGCAATATTTATCAATATAATGTCTTATTAAATTAAAATTATACATGTCTACAAGTAAACTTTTTTTATTGAAAAAGCTAATTTGATACTTTTTACTTTTTCTTATAATTTAACATAATAAAAAATTAAATTAAATTAGACACTAACTTTTTAATTGATAAATACTTTAAATATATTGGAGTAATAAAATTATATATTAGTATAGAAATTTGCAATATAATTTTCAATAATTTTGCCAACTTCCAGAATATAGAGAGTTTATATCAACCATGGAAGCAATAAGGAAAAATTTTCCAAATCATACAGAATACGCTTACAGAGAGGCGGTTTCAAAGCTCAAGTATTTGCTACTGGCCCAGTCCTATGCGCCGAGGATAAGCTTTTCGTAAATAGGCTTTTTAAATTTATACCTTGCTTATTATAAACCACGGTATTTTTTTCTAAAAATTGGATCTTCTACTTATAGTAAGCCAGTAGCAATGAACAAGAATGTGGATAAGGATAATGTTCACATCGAAAAATACCCTGACGACTTGGACGTCCACATTGTGATGTCTAACATATTCATGAAGAAACCATCGAAGCAAGTAAAATACTACGCTATGAGATTGAGTCACTTTCCAATGTCTCAGATATATTCATCTAATGAAGATAAATTAGTCTTGCCACCTGCAGAATTATCGACTTTCATTGAACACCAAGAAGATTACATCAAGCAGCTCGAACGAGAGTCGAAGTATTGCAGGGACGAATTGAAGAGTCTCGTAGAGAAAGTAAAAGAGGTTCGAAAGTACAAACACATTAATACCACAGATTTTAGGACTCTTCAAACTATCTGTAATTCCATGCTCGATTGAGTACGTATCGAACCTATTTCGAAATAATATAGAATTTACTATCTAACTTATAAATTGCATGCTATAGGTAATGACGGAGAATGAGTCACTACAGGACAAAAACAAGAGCAACTTATTCAACATGGTTCTAAAAAATTGCGATGACCTGCCACGCTCGTTATGTATGTCAACGAAGACGAAGCAGTTGGAAGGATCGAGCGTCATCTTTGAGTCACGCATAAGTGAACTTGAGGCTCAACTTACCCAAACAAGGATAGAATTACGCAAGGTGAGAGAGGAAAATCAGGAAAATCTTATGAAGTTGGTTGAACACAAGGATGAGACACAGCTTCATCTTGAGCTTGAACGCGCTTTGCTTGAGAAATGCGAGCAAAAAATTAAAGAAGAGTTGCGCCAGGAATTAGAGAACTTTCGAAGCTGGGACGGCGATGTTGAAGTAAAGAATAAATGTACCGAGAAAATGGTACAGCAATCTAAGTACGAACAGCTTCAAGCTGAGGCAGAGGTGTAGAGGCTCAGGGATGAGCTGGAGAAGCGTCAGGAGAAACTTCGAGAGGCGTTACATGATATGAATAAGCGGCTCATCAAGGAAAAACAGTCAGTGGAAAGCAGGTTAAATCATCAAATTGAGCAATTGTCAGCCGATGTTGCCTTCTACTGGGAAGCTGCCAATAAATTACACCTCGAGTCTGAGAAACAGAAGCTAGAGATCGAGAACCTAAAACGGGATATCGCACAGAAATCGCTGTCATTGAGGATCTTAAGAAGGAACTCCACATTAAAACTTGTGATTACTAATGAAACTTGGCTTATTTCTTTAAAGTTGTTTTTTAACATATTGTAATTCATACTATTGATCCTAGTTCACAAAATTAGTATACATATTGTCCAGTCTTAAAAAAAGATGGCAACAAATTTGTATCATAAATCTTAGTGAATCGTTTTTCAAATCATCGTTTAATAAAAAAAACTGAAATAATAAACGTAGTTTCTTAAGCCATTATCGAATGATTCTCAAATCAAACGTTACATTTTCTTAACTATAATTATTAATGTTTCTTTGTATTTTTTGTACAAACCAACATTATAAAATGAATAAGATTGTAGAATATTAAATTATTTTTATAGATACAATAATTAAACTATTAAATAAACTTATTATATTTTTAAGTAAAATAGTTCATTTTGTGATATAATAAATAATATTTATATACATATTTAAATAATGCTTTTATAAAAAAATGGTTATTCGGAATAATCCTTTTTATGGAGCAATTCTGAAACGTTAAATAAGGAATTATATCAAGTAATGAGTGACATCGCGATTCTTTGACATACTGAAACTAAATCAATATTAAATTTAAGTGACTTACAAAGTTTGATATGTAAAAGTATAAATATATATATGCAGTGGAAAAAATTAATATTAGTAAAACCTAAATAATTCAATGCATACTATGCACTTATAATTTCGAATTTTTGTACAGATTTTTAAATTAAAGAAATGAGTGAGTAGTAATTATTTTCTCTATAGGTCTTCGCCTATAAATGTCCCTCTCCTTAGACTTTTGTATTTTATCACAATTAGTTTGAATATACTCTCTTATCTTTGCTACAATTACATTTTTTTAGCATATACGTTTGCATGTAAGTTTCGTGATTCATTTGTATTTGTATACATATTTAGCTAAGATTCAGGAAGAGCTTAATCAAGCAATCGCAGGAAAGAATGCATTTAAAGATGAAGTGTTCACTATAAAATTTACAGTGGAGAGGAATGAGCGACAAGCCCGACATGAACAGAGTAGACTAAAATCAGAGATAAATTCTTATAAAATACACTTGGAAAGGGCAGACGCTGATCTGATTCACTCTCGCTGTGAAAATATTCGACTTACAAATGAAATCGTCTCACTGGAAAAAGAGGTATTGTGATCGCTTATTTTGAATGAATCACTTAAAAAAAGCATTTGCGTTAGCAAATTTGTTACTGATATTTGTTTATCTAGATCAATATGAACAGAATAATGGAAGAGACTCGTGTGGGATCTCAACCACCTCGAAACGATAAGGGAAAGGATGAGAAGGATAAGGAGCTTGCCTCATTGGTTTTCGATATAGAAAGCAAACAAGGTGTAATAAATTACCCTCCTAACTTTTTGACAGTATCGTGTCTGTTGATGTGGCTTTGCAAAAAATATTGTTTCACAATTAAAACGGAATATGATTGGCCTAAGCTTGAGAAAAATATATCTACATATATGTATAGAAATGTGTGAGACATTGTCTATGCTTAATAACTGTCAGACTTGCAATAATGAGTTTTACACGATTCGGCTAATAATACTACGTTTCCCAACTGTAGCCGTACAATCTGTTGCATTACGCTTGGAAGCCAAAGATCAGAATTACAATTTTTTTCGTTAGTACCTAAGCAAACAATTTATTTAACAATTTTTTTTTAATCCTACTAATTGAATCCTTTTAAAATTAAGTACATAAATAAAGCAATATTACTAAGGTAACTTGTGTACTTTCATTTGAACGATTGCAACCCTGGCGAAGTCGTTCATAAAGATAATAAATTTTCCACTAAAAATTTTATCAATGGACTTTTTGAGTATTCAGAATTATTTGAGTATTGAGAATGAGCTTTAACCAAAAAGGAAAATTATCCAATTCAGAGTTTTAATCTTCAAAATAGGCATTCAATTGATTTAATATAAGAAAATAGAAAGTCTAATATTCAATTTTTCTTCTACGCCTCATTGATATCCTACTAATTTCTAATTATTGCTTATGTGCAATTCGAGTCATCGTAGCCCACACGTATTATTGTATGAATGAAATAAAGTAGCAGGCATGATCTTACCCAATGCAATATCAATCAAAGTACATGCACTTAATTTTATATATTAGCAGGGGGGTCGCCGACCAAGATGATAATGATACAAATTACTCAACTGTGTTGCCTTCGCACAAAATGCGCCATGTTCAAATCGATCTAAAAGTTAAAATTATACCAAAAAAGAAGTCTACTAAATCTAAAACCCCCCCTAAAAGGTGCCTATTGTAGTCATAGTACATAAAAAAAATTTTTACATTGTTCATTGCTGCATGAATCTATTATGCTTTACTTATTTATCTCTTATTATTAATAGACTAATATTTATGTATTGTTATTTTTAATCACACTTAATTAAAAGTACATGATTTAATGAAATTCATTGTCATTTCAGGGAAAAAATAGCCAATCTACAGACCAACATAAAAAACTTATAAAATAAAATAGAAGAAACTTTTGAATGAAAAAAGGACTATTTACGCTTTCCAACATTTAAAATATTTATTTAAAAATATACATTTTGTCTTATAATAATACATAATCTAAATACTCTAAAAATTAAAAAAATTATCTTTAAATAGGAAAAATAACTTCTGTAGTATTAATTAATAATTTTCAATTATTACAGAAAAAAAATCTAATAGTAAGTACTGCCGTAAATTCAGATGAAATTATTAGTGATAATTTTCAAAAATTAAACAATAAATACAAAATATCAACAGCATCATCTAAATTTGATTAATCATATACAAAAATATAAGGAGGTGATGAAGACAATACTAAAAATTATAAAGATATAGAGTCCAATCTACGAATCTTGAAAAAAAAGAACAAAATTTATTCCATTTATTATTTTAGCTAAGATTATTATAATAATGAGCAGTATTTTTGAAATAAAGATAATTTTAATGACTAAATGAAAGATCAAACCTAATTATGTGTAGACAACATATTATACAGAATAGGAAAATTATGAAGAGACAGTTCATACTTATAAAAAGAAGAAAATAATTTGAATAAATTTGAATTTAAATAATAAACATAAGGACACAGATTCTTATTTAACAATCGTATATATGTTCCTTATGATTGTATTTATTATTTTTTATTCCTGTAAAAAAATACAAAGTACTCTTTCTTTTATTTAAACTTTTACATTAAACTATTAAATTGTAAAAAAGCAATAACTGTAATTTTAAAGTATTTTAATATAAACTTAGTCGTATTATAGTATATTGAAAGACACGTTTAAACGTCTCTACCTATTTGTTTTAATTAAAAATATACGACTTTGGTATCAATCAGTTTATTTAATATTTAGCTGTGGATTTTACGTTTAACGTGTTCTCATTAAGTTAAGGAATATATAAATTGTATATTAAATCGGATGAATAATATATATTCTCATTATTTTTAAATTTTAAATTATAAATCAGTTATTTATATATATAATACGTGTAAAATGAGCAAGTAATGTTAAGGCAAATGTAATTCTTTGATTAATCTTAACTACGAGATCTGAATGGTTCAGTAAAATAATCTTTTATTTATAATTCTACTATTTTACGATTCCTCTAAGAGGAATATTCTACGATGAAGCAACATTTTTATCATACAATGTTTTGTACAGTTTGTAGAGTAGCATTGAAAACATTTATTAAGCGCCTGTGCAATGATAAATTCATGACTACAAAGTGTTAAAATTGCAGGCCGCCTTATTTAGTACATGGTGAACTGTTTATCGTATTTCTTTTTTTAACTGAAACATTATTGTTCCTTTTCTATTTTAATAAAAGGAAAAGTGTTATTAAATCGTAAAATAATTGAAATCTTTTAAGTATTCAAATTTTCTTGAAAGTTTTAAAAAACTCATATTTTATAACCTATGAAATAGAAGATAAATATAATATTAAATCCGCTTTTATTTTGTTAATCATCTAATAGCTCGTAATTTAAAACGCATCACATTATCATTTCTATGTAAAACATGAAAATTTTGTTATGTTTCGTCCTGTTAGCGATACGTTTGGTATATGTATGGAAATACCATTGAAAACTGTGAAAACTGAAAAAAAATATAAAACGAAAAAAAAAAATTAATTTTGAATGAAGCAAAATTAGTACATATAGGAAAAATCTCTTATAAAAATGAAAAAACAACTGATCGTCTCATTGTAACCATGCATCAACTGATAAATGCAAATACAAAAGTGTTGAAAAAATTTCAAAGAATATAAATATTTTGTTTATAATAATAAAATCAGAATCAAGTAATTTAAATATGATTATTCAATACTTTAATTCTAAACATATAAGTACATGCGATCAATTTTTTTGGATACCATCAATACCCGCAACTTATTTAAAAGAATAGGTATTGTTCATTTCTTTTAAAAACTTGATACTAATAATATAATAACAAAGGATAAATCAGAATTTACAGCCTAATTGATGTAGTGCACAAGAAAAATCACATTAATTAATTAAAAATCATATTAGTCTATAAAAGAATATTTAAATAAAAAAAATACATCTTTAGAAAGGCTAATAAATTCCACAAGAAGGTAAATAAATAAATGAACCAATGGATTTTTTTGCAATCTGTTTAATAATCGCTTTACACAGTCTTTCAAAATAAGTCAGGAATTATTAACATTTATAAAAAATACATTTTATGGACTATCAAAACAAATAATGGTTACAAAGTATTAATAAATATAGGTTGGAAGGGAGAAAATGGTCTAGGTCCATCAGGCAAACAGAAAAAGCATACAATGTAAATGATTTTAAAAAGAGATATCAAAGTATGGAAAAGACAACAAATAAGGCTGCTATTGAGAACAATTTATTTCAGACAAACATTCTCATAATGTAAAATTCAAAGTCTTTGTTTTATACAAATTTAAATACTTTTATTTAATTTACTATAAAATTTTTATTATTGTTTTTGTAGTTTATGGACAAAGCAACTAATTTATAATCTGTGAAAAAAGGTCAAAAAAAGGAATGGATGTATTTAATCAAACAAAGAATTTTTGCTTTTGGTATGACTGCATTCTAAAGTTAAAAATTGTGAAGAGTTATTAAATTATAAGGTATTTAAATGAATCTATAACAATTAGTTATGTATAATTATGTATAATCTTGTCTTTTTGGTTTTAAAAAATATGAAAGTAAACAAGAAAATAAAAAATGATAAAAATGAAATATGACTGATGTAATGAAACATGTAGTATGATTATTAGAATATGTGCTTAAGGAATTCAGAAAATTTGAGATGTAAGTCAAAAAAGGCAAATCACAAAATAAAAAAAATTATAGTACAATAGTAATTTGATAAAAAATATATTGTCATTGATAAAATAAAAAATGAATATTGGATGAAATTAAATACTAATATATTATTTATACTCATGAATTATATTACTACATCTATTATATTATATATACTCATCAATTTTTCATTATATACTATCAAGGAAAAGACTCCACTATATTGATATAGTAATAAAAAAATTTTTTTCAGAATAAAGTATTTGTAATTACCTATTTTGAAATTAATTACAATTGAGGTATGAACTTAAAAATGAAATATAAATTAATCTTTATGACAACTGCATAATTATCATACAATTTAATTTGCTTTATACCTTATTATAAACACATATTTTATTAATATGCATTGCAGTTACTTAAAATATTACGTTGATAATTTTTATAAATTAATACTCATAAAATATTTTTATGAGATAAAATATTGAAAAAGATTTAAAGGCGGAATTACTATGATGAATTAACGAATGGTAAACAGAGTTTTGAATGTGCAGAATATCCAGCCGATTGATTAAATTAATACGTTTCGACATTTGGAGAAAAATAATACATAGTAGTAAATTAATCGTAGTAATAGCAAAGATTAGCAATGTTATTCTTAAATCATACATATGCTACGTGCATGATTGGCACAGTCGAGGTGACATTTCGTAATGAATACGTAAGACCCCAACATACATACATTGTGTCCATAGTAGCTACAATGCTTGTATATTGTTTGTAAGAGGTACGATTCAGTGCACATGTATGTAGCTATTGCGTGAAAAACATAAGTCAAATAGACCAATTAAATGAGAGGGAAAAGGTATTGTTTAAAGAGCGTTTGATGTTCTGCATGCGCAGAATCGTATTTGAGAAGCAAAAATAGGTTCGTAATTCCAACGCAGCTTATAACAAATATAACCAGAGTAAATGAAAAGTCGAATGCACACACGTGTATATTTGTGCGTCGATACAGAAAAGTCAAATAATCGCGCATCTACGATACATGGGACAATATGAATAATGACTTATACAAGCACAGAGTCTCAAAGAAAGGAAAGTCAAGTTACGTAAATAAGCAATAAGTAATGCCAAGCTGAGAGAAAAGCTCGAGACGAATGGTTGCATCAACAATAATGACGAATGAATCGCGAATATGGCTGTAGTGAAATGGGGATGCGGTAAGCCCCTATTCCCATAAACAGCGGTGTTCAACGCGTGCACACGGTGGGAGTTGCCTTGATCGCGTCCTTATTGTGGCAAGGGTGTGTCCCTCGACACACCCCCGTACGAGTATTGTAAAATACTGGAAGTCGCGCGGCGCTTGGAGTCGCAAATTCGCCCCTGAGCCTCTAAGTAAAAACTAACCGTCGTACTAATGGGCAACAAAATTGTTACCTTCTCAGAGGAGCAGCTCGAAGATTATCAGGATTGCACGTACTTTACGAGGAAGGAAATATTGAGGTAGTATTGCGTTAAAATGTCGAAGCACTCGCAACAGTTATCGAGCTACGATAGTCATTAATCGGTCTATCTTTGCCATAGGCTTCACAAGCGATTCCGTGAGATGGCCGATCCCGGAACGATACCTCGTACCATGACAGCGTACGAGGCTTCCAATGTACGGTTGCCTCTCGACGCTCTCGCCAGAATACCCGAACTCAAGGTGCTCGTGCTCTTTCTCTCTCTCTCTCTCTCTCTCTCTCTCTCTCTCTCTCTCTCTCTCTCTCTCCCTGACCCTTGGTCGCTTTTGATATTTACAGTAAGCCGGACGCTTGAATCTCGATAAATATTTTGTCGCGCTCGTATATCGATCCACTTTTCGGGAAACTACATTTTGCTTATCACTGAGACGAAGCTGATACTTAAAATATACAGAAAAATATAGCGGTGTATACACTAGAGCGCAAGCGCTTCGCAACAAGCACAACAGGATTCCTCATTTTATTAACGGGACTCATCAAGTGTACGAGGGCAATTTTCCAGAAAAATTCTCTGGCTCCGCCCGAGTTACTCGTTCTTCTCGATACCGCCGACTCCCCCCCCCCTCCAATAGCGACCACTGCCGGGAGACATTGGTCCTGCCACACTCAAACATAACGTACACACGATTCGCAGCTCGTATTTATTTAATCACAAAACAATTCGTAGTAAGTAAATCTTCCTCGCTCACCCACAAGCATCGCGCTATACTTTGCAACTGCAAAATATAGACTTTTCATACCAACCATCATACGCAATAATTATCTACACTTTGCAACATGTTATTATGTCAATTATTTCCTTACGGATAATAAAAAACATGGATAAAGGAAGAAAAAAGATAGAATGGAAATACGAGTTAAATTTTTACCTTAAAACTGGTTCTTTTTTATAGAGATGATTCAGATACTTGGAGGCCAAGAGATAGGCGCTAACGTTTTTAAGAACTGCATTCAAAAGAAAAACTTTCAATGAGCATTATTTCATTTAAATCCAATAGAACAGTTTCTATCGCTATATATTATTTAACTACAAATTTTTCCGACAATAAAAAAAGTTTTTCATTGTTAATAAATTATGTAGTAAAAGCAGCATACATGACTAACTCATTTCTGAAATATTGTTTTTAAACACACTTTTATGTGTGTATGTATGTAAAAATATCTTCGAAAAAAGTACATTTATTTTTAAAAATTAATTTTTTATAACTGGATTAAATATATTATGTAAATTAGACAAATCTGTTGTATTATTTAATTTTTTTCAGTTCAGTAAAGTAAAATACAAAAATTATGTGCGAATACATAAATTGCAATAGATCGATCAAATTATGATTTAGAATCAATTCGCATATTTTATTAGAAACGTCTATAATATTAAGAGCATTTGGTAGAATAATGTTTATTTAGAATGTTTAATGAACAAATTAGAACTTATGAAGTATAATGCATTTATAAGCGTTGGGCCATCTGATTCGAAATAAATCTTTATAATAAGTAATTAAAAGTTAATAATAAGTAATCATATAATAATTATATCGGCATACGAATATCAATTTTTTTTTTTAATTAAAAATTAGCGTATTAAATAAATAGTACCTATTCAATTAATGACGAGGAAAGTATGTTATCGATGTTATTTTAATGCAGAAACATGGAAAACGACTTTAATTTCATATATAAATCTTTATTCTGCTTTGAAATTTAAAATTCATGCAAATAAAAAAACTAACAAAAATAAAAGCATATTTAATTCATAATTTAGCATTGAAAATATATTTTAATATTAAGTTAGTAAATTTAGCTGTTTAAAAGCTAAAAAAGTAACACTTATTACTGAATAATTTAATGCTCTTGAATTAAAGATTCTTAAAAATGACGCAATTTACCAGCTGGCGCAATATGATTATCCACTTCCTGTCTGTTTTATTTTTATTTCGGTATTGAAAACAGCACTAATAAATAAATGTAAATTATTTTATTACTCTTGAAAAATTTTAATTGAGAAACATTTGGTTTTCGTCTACATTTCTTTTAAACGATTTAATCTACATTTTTTTTAACGGAAGTACAATAGATGGTTTGTTTTTTGCAATTGGTTGCTTAATATTTCATTTTGATGTAAAGTAAATGAATGTTATTGGACTCACATGAAATGTTTTTTCGAAACGGGATTTATACAAATAATTACGAGGATGAAATTAAAGTATGACGCAGATTTATTTTTTCATAAATGTATACATAATTATTTAAAAATGTTATTTATAAATCAGCAAATAGGATGATTTAATAAAAAGTAAAATGAATACATTGAGGGAAAACATCGAGAGGATGGAGGTAAAAAGACGCTACCGATGATGGTTTGAAAACGATTAATGTATGATATATGATGTTTCCTTATAAATGTTTCAAATTTTTCGAAAGAGTTTCAGAATTTTCTAATAATGTCGTGTCGAAAGTATCGATCATTTTAATACCATTGTAAATGATTAAAAGTAAATAATAGTTATGCCCTGTCAATATATTTTAGGACTATCGGAATTCAATCGATTATTTAAATTCGAGGTGTACGGAAATCGAAATAGAATAATTCAAAATTTAATAATATCTATGATGAAATGAAACTTGACATTGGATCATCAAAACGTGAATATAGTAAAAAAAATTAAACGACTAAACAAGCTCTGATGAATGGGAGGATAGGAAAAGAATAAGTATGAAGAAGAAAATGTAGTAAATGTAATTTGTAATAATTGACTTTTATTGAGGCGTCCAGGAAAATCCGTTTAGGGATCGTATCGGCCAGGTGTTTACAAGGAACGGATCGGAGTCGAGTGAAGAGGTCAATGAGGGCATCTGCTTCGAGGATTTCTTAGAGATGATGTCCGTGTTTTCAGAACACGCACCGCGTGATCTGAAGGTCTATTACGCATTTCGTATTTACGGTAAGTTGTGAAGAAATATTATGATGATTATTATTTTTAAGAGAAAATGATGCTTGAAGATTTCGATGAGGATGGGCTTGTGGGCCTTGAGGATTTGGAGCAAACATGTCGGCATCTGGTACGTGGGGGCCTTAGTGACGAGGAGGTCTCGACTGTATGCCATAAGGTCCTCGAGGAAAGTGACATTGACGGCGATGGCGCCCTATCCTACCTGGAATTCGAGCATGTCGTCACCAGGGCCGCCGACTTTTTATCCACCTTTCACATACGCATGTAACTCATCTTGATCAGCGATCCTTCCATGATGTTCAATCATAATCATGACTTGTGTTAAGAATATAATAATAAGTGCTGTATTCGTGGAGATAATTAAAAAAGGAACGTAAAATTTCAAAAATATATTTAATAGCAGTATCACTACTCGCATCGTCCCTTCCTCATTTCTTACTTTACTTGCATTTCTCTTCATGGGTTCTCCCAATCAATGTATTGTTATAGTTAAAAAGTATTTTATAGAAAGCTGTGAATGTATAAGATGAATCTGATCGGTGAGACGAGAGATTGAAAACATCTCTCGAGAAACTTAAGCGAGTCATGAGTGAATGCGCAAAAATGTGTGCGAGGGGGGGTCGGAGAGTGCACGTAAATGTGTGAGTGGACGAGTATTGGTACGGGGAGATGCTGTGCACGCGCGAACTTGAAGAAAACGATCCCCGTAGTTACCTTGTCCCCCTCTTCTGATGGCTTCTCACCCTATTTCTCTCTTTCGCTGTCTTTTTTCAGCTCTCTTTCTCTCTCTCCCTGTCTATCTCTCTCGATCATTCTCTTTCTTTCTTATTCCTCATTTCTCATTTTTCATTTCTCTTTTGCTATTCTTTCCTTGACAGACTCACTGCCCGGTCAAATTCGATTTGCGAATCGTGATGGTTTCAAGGTTAAGAGGGATCCCAAAGTGAGAGGGAGCGCAAAGTCTCCTCTGACCCCTCTGACCCCTTCTGTGCAACGAAACGAAAAGGAACGTGCGTACCGGTTAGAAGGACCAAAGTATAGTTGAACGGGAAGGAGGATGGAAAACATAAAGCCACTTTCTTTTAGATAAACACAATTTTTCTAATGCTTGTCAAGAACCGCGAATATTTTCGGTCGAAGCTCATATAAATGAGACCATAATGCGGAGGAAGAACGAATAAAAGTTCGCTGGAATATAAAATTCGAGTGTTAAGACGCGGGTCGAAAATATCAGTTGGCGATTCAGCGAGGCGAAAGGGGAGTAGGAGGAGGAGTCCTCGGCGTGTATTATCATGGTCGATGGTGGCGGCGGCAGCATCGTTGTCGTATCTAAGCGAGTCTCGACATACTCGAAACCAAGGCCAGCAGGTCGCTTGACCACCTCTCGTCGCGCCTCCCTCGTATATTCCACCACGATCGCTCTCTCTCTAACTTTCTTTCTCTCATATGCATCAACCCTTCTAGTAAAGACATTCCATGTTGCGAGTTCACGCACTTATGATTACGCCCCTTCTCTTTTTGACATTATGTTTCTAACTCTCTCACTCAATCGTTCGGTCCGCCTCAGACCAGTTAACGACCCCGCGAATGGATCGAGCAAGAGCGCGTGGGTGTTCACAACGACGATCATTTGCATGACGATCAACGTACGTGGCGAATTTTGTGCTCAGGCGAATAGTCCCGGTTCCCGGGGTGCGTGTGCTAACGAACCACTATGCTAGGAAAAGAAAAAAAGGAACACAGAGTTAAGAGGGAAAGAAATGCGTCGGGACACGGCTTTCGTATTTTTCGAGCGCTAGGCGCATTTTTCGTTGCCCCGCCCCATCCTGCACATGCACACATATGCTCGAGCACGCACACACTCAGCTGAGCAAGCGGTAAGAAAAGGAGATGACGGAAGAGAGATGCGAAATGGAAGGGTTTGAAGGAGGCAGTGGCGGCGGTCGCTGGCCAACGGAATGCGGCTTGACCGGCCGTGCGGAGATCCCCCGCCTCTCGTTCGGGTGCGCGGACCGCCAACGCCAGCCTGACGGGGACATTGGGGAACCCGAACAACTGAAATATTCTCCAATGTTGCTGCTGCTGCTGATGATGATGATAATCACAGCTAGCAGGACAATGATGATAGGGATCCTGTTTCCCATATCTGTTTTACCGATTTTACCTGTTCGGTATATTGTCCACCTCAGACAAACTGGAATAAAACACATATCAGCATCTCTGAATCTTATCAGGACGTGGGGCAGTTGTCCAATGTGCTTTTCCTTTAATTTGAGACTAGCAAACAACAAAAGAAAGCAAAAAGGTATACAGGAGATTAGCGAGGACGATGGTGGTATAAAGCAGCGAAAAGTTGGGGGCTCCGTTTTATAATTTGCGTTGAGCAGCCTTCTTTTCCGCAATCGCTTTGTTGGCTGCGGGGGTAGGGGTTGCAGTGTGCACGGCACATCAGCATAACCGGTAATACGCTTTCGTGCCGCTCCCCTTCTTCGATCTTCCGGCTTCGCCAGACACGAGCTCCACGACCGGAGATATTTTTCGAACGAGCACTGCTGCTACCTCACACATCTCCACCTCCGCGTACGGCAGCGAGCGTAGGCGCGCAATGACATCATTGGCCATCATCACGGACGCTTTCCTTAAGCGACAAGGACTTTAACCTCTAGACGACGCGGAGAGTTCAATTGTAGACTTCTGCAAACGCGATGATTTCGACTGCAAAGTGGAACGCACTCAGCCGCTGAGAGGGAAAGAGTCCGAACAGAAAAGGGATCCCTTGAATAAGGGACCAGTAACTAGTCTCGTCTCTCACGCACGCACACACAAGCCCTTTAGATTGCCGTTTTTGTATTTATATCCATCGCCATTTCTATTTCTGTCCCTATCTTTATCTTGAATCCTTAAGTATTTAGTGAAACGCGACCCCGAGTGTGACGAGACACACACACGCTCTAACTCGTATCTAGCGAGAGTTGTGAGTTCTTCCTTCATAGATCGACCTTTAACAGTTTCCTACTTCGAGGGAAAATCAGGGTTATGGTTTTTCTCTCCATGGGTGCTCTTTCATTGCTTCCCCATGCAAACTTATCACGTGCAAATGCCGTAGCGCAAAGGCGCTCCCGACGCAAGGACGTCGTGCATCCGCCGGAAGTACAAGGGCGCAAAGGCACGCGCGCTCCTGAAGAGCCGGTGAGCGCCACCCACGGCGTGGACGAGGTCGACACTTGTATTCAGGGCAACTTCTACGAATGAGAATCGGCTGATGGCTTGTTTCCAGAGCATCATCGCCGTTGCTGACTTGTCGGTGAGTAGAGAATCAACGGCGAAGGCATGAAAGCTAGATCTTGAGACAAAAGCAAGTGAGCAAGAGCTGTTTGCTGGAATAGGCACAACGGGCGAGGGGGTTGCCAGGACCTGTGAGAGGCAGGAGGGAGCCACTCCTCTCTTTCTCAGGTCATTGGATGTTGGTTGTGCGTACTGTCGAGCGTTGTATGGGAATCGGTATTAGAGCCTTCAGAACCTAGGCACTGGAATGCTATTCTTTTTTCCTTTTTCTACCTCTGCTGTATTTCCCTCTCTGGTATACCTGGCCATGCGTACGTACGAGTCTCTTGTAGGCAGCGGCTTCAGCGTCGCGCAATGGTAATATACCGGCGACCGAGGGGCTGCAACCAAGATTAGGTAGGGAGCTCGGGTCCACACGGGATGTAGCGGGGCGGGGTGCACCGTCGAGCCAGAACAGGTATAAAAGGACGAGATGGCTGGGGGGAGGAGGCGGGCAGAGGAACACGACGGCAAACTCGTTTTCGCGGTTTGAAGAGCGAGGCTGACGTCAGGCGGACAATTTGAACGAGCCAATAGGATCGAACGGCGCTAAGAGAGGTTGGTGGTGGGGGTCGTAATGCGAAAGGTGCGCGCGTTGCTGCCGACGCACACCCGATCCGTTCCGAGTGCGCCGCGAGCTGAGAGCCGAGACGGCTGCGACTCACCGGCCACGCCGCTAGTTTCTCTGTTAGTGGTGTCCTCCTCGGCCCGAGTGTGAGACGAATTTTGAGTCTCGGAGTTCAGCTCCCGACACCGCTCAACGCATCCGCTCCTTTCACTAAGGTAAGCAGTCGAAAAGCGTGCGACGTCTTTCTCGAGAGCCTCTCCATGGTTGATGCGTGCCTAGGTGCGTGAGAGAGAAAACCGCGAGTCGGATAAAAAGAGAGAGAGATGAAGCACGGTAGCTGACGCCGCCACCTGTTGATAGCCTGGCAACGAGGCCATCATCCTCGACTTCGCTCGAGCTTTGAGACGAGTGTCAACGTGGCTCCCCTGAGTTAACGATCCCTTCTCGATTGGCGGGATCGCGCGTCTGTTCCGTGCTACACGCGACGCCCCCCACGTGCTCGTAAGACCAAAGCGTGTACCGCACTTCTTATTTTCAGCGCTATTACTTTTTCTCTCCGACTAATGAACGCAGTTTTTGTTTTCTCGGTTAGTTCCTCATCTCTCCTTTCATTCGTAGCCAATTCCGCCCTTTGCCCTATCGGAAAAACACTAGCGAGGATCCCTTTGTCTACGTCCCTCAGCTCGCGGACCCTTTGTCCTGTTGCTCAATGTGCTCTTGCGGATCCTTCAGAGACCCGGTTCTACGAGTCCTGCCAGCCGAAGTTAGACCCCCTTGTGTCGTTTGTTACTTTGACATTGCCAGTGGTACGGACGAGTAGTGCCGTGTTGAGATCGAAGCATCGCGTAATGTTTTGCGCGAAGCAAACTTTCTCCGAATGGCCGTCGTACGAAATAAGTCGTGCACGGATACCACCGATCGCCCAATCTAATAAACTATAGACATTTTTATGACTTCGACAGTTACTCCAATTGACCGAGTCTATTTAAATACGTACGCTAGACACCGCACAAAGGAGTCAAGAGATTATCCGCGTACGTGGACTTACCGAAACTTAACGGCGCCCCTCATCATTTTAACATTATTCCTGAATTTTTCGATAGTCAAGATGAACGCGAGGTCGCAAGGCACTGGAAAAAGCGCAGCGACCGCCGTGAACATTGTCACGTGCCCCCTACCTTAGGCCCTCCCCCTACGGTCCCTGATTTCCCCTCGCACCCGTACCCATACTCTACCCGGCGTCGATGTCGCCTTCCTTCTATTGCCTCGCCTTAAGTCGCGTCACCCCATCCAAGCCCCCCTGGCTCATACTACTTATTCTTCTCCCCTCTCGTAAAGATCTTTGTTAGCCTATTATAATGGTGCGCATTGAAACGTAAATAATAAACGCGGGACCGCGAATATTTGTGTAAAACTGAACACTAATTTAAGTGTACGATTGTCGCATTAATGAGTCCGCGATTTTATCCAAGTAGTGTCGTCCTCCCTGCTCCCATTATTTATTCCTTTGTTTCCAGGTTATCTTCATATATCAGCCAGCACCATCATCCTTTTCATTATCGAGATACTCAAGAGGATCTTGGCGCGGACATTTTCTTTGGTTATCTAGCTGTATGAGTTTTGTTGTACATCATAAAGCTAGGTTACCGGAGTTAAGCTCCTCGCCATATCAACGACTACATCGTCAAACTTTCATCTCATCAATTTCGCTTTCATATTTATTACTACAGAACGTGTTTCTCGTATTATTTGATCAGCAAGTGGACCGTTATGCTTCTATTATTCATTACAAATACGATTAGTAATAACTACAAAATACTCTGCATACTAAAAGAAGTTATAGTAGTACAATTTATTATCGCCCTCAGTGGTAATCGACAATACATTTAGCATGACTGAAATCAATGCGTACTAATATTTTTCTTCCGATAAAACCGTGCCTCATCTATACAGTGCATGTATCTTATTGAAATATTATCCAGCATAAGCGGCGACCACCGGGATAAACGAAATTTTTTCCATACTGATTTCAACGTTCTCACCGGTCCGAAGCCATTAATTATCAACTAATAACTCTTTTCGTTTCTCATATACTCGAATAATCAAATCGTCATTAGGTACTAGAGTTTATAATTAACATCCTTATAATCCTTAATCTCCTGTAATAAGCATCCTTAAAGCTTAAAATTAATGCAATACCAGCACGCAAATAGCTTTTTACCTTTTCCTTCTCCTACCCTGTCTCTTTCCGCCTGTTCAGCGCTCCCAGCACGAAGAATCAGTGGTGCAAAAATGCCTCGGCACTTGGGTCGACGTGGGAGTGCATTTCACGTCGATAAAAAAGGCGAATTTTCAGGTGCAGATTACGGATACGGTTGGCGGACATACGAGAATGGTTCCCACACGATTTCAACAATAAAACGGCCTTCCGACGCTCGGGGCTCTCGAATCCTCGACAAATACCTTTTTCTTTGGCCGCTCACAGAAAAGGATGAAACACAAGAAGAAGACAACGAGGACGAAGAATCTTACTTAACCGTGGGGCAGAAAGAGTGCAAACGCGACACACACACGTGCCCGCGATCCCGTTCACATCTATTTTAGCGTTCAATGTACTTGGGAAAATCCTAAAGGATGCGTGTGCTGTGTATGAAATAAAGGTATTTCCGTCTTCAGTCGGAATTTCGTCTATTGTTCCATATCGGTGTTTGTCCTCACGGAAATACGCACCGTATGCGCCAATGAACTCCCCACTTATTGTCGTCAACGAGGACTCAATGATGAGAACTAACGAATAAAATAAAATAAAATTAATTAATCACTTGTATTTCTGATTATTGCCTTTACATTAACGTTTATCCTCGACTTATGCCTCGATCTTTTCTCCCTCTAATCGACTTTTAAAATCCTACTCTTTCTTCATTTTTTATCTCTTTTGGTACGTTTTGTACTAAAATTTTATTATATCTTAATTTACTTTCTTTTTACGTTTATCTTTTATTTCATTTATTTCAATGTTTAATGGGACAAGCACTGGGATGTCGACAGGTGGCGCCACTCTATGGACGAAATTTGTTAATAATTTACTAATCGTGTAACTGCTCCTAGCAATGAATAATAATTAAGCAAGTGATGACATTATCAAAGTCCTCAGTTTTCTTTGCCAATTGTTTAACCCAATAATGAAAATTAGATTAATAAAGTCTTTTAGCATATAAAATTAACAAATCTTTATTACGATCCTCATTTGTTCTTCGTACAATAATGCCATAGTTAACCTTACGCATTTTACATTAAAAATCGAAAGAAATATTTCGTATTTCGTTAACTTTCAAAGACTTTATATATTAAAAAAACCCAAAAACAACAAAATTTAAATATGCGCGCATACGAAGCAGATACGCTTGTGTGAGCAAAAGTATGTGGAATAAGTGAGCCATAATAATGTGGGTTCCATTCGCTAACTCGCTTCAATTAAATTGTAAAGATTGTATATGTACTACGTGATTCAATTTTCAGCACTACCTCGAACGTTGAAATCATCTATTTACGTTCACTCATAATTATTGTATGTATTCCTCACAATCTTAAGCGATTATTCATATAGATGTTTTTCACTGAGGCGAATACGATTGATCTTCGAATTCATTGCCCTCTTTTATTTTATACCCCACGTTTGGAGGTAATAAATAATGCCGTCGGATACTTCGAGAACGTTCTATAACTTTTGAGAAATAGTGTACATAATACTTAACTTTTTTTGTATGATCCACTACATGAAAAATTTCTGATTTATTGCTGCTTATAATCCAATTTAATTATTAAAATCGAGAAACCTGCTTATTTTTTATTGTATTAATTTTTACAAAATAATTTTACAGAAATGTAGGAGCTACACAATATATTATATATAAATTATCTCAAACAGCCTTGGCATAAATGATAATGATGACAATCATCAGTATAATGATATTGATGATAAAAATTGATACTCAACTAAAATTTACCCTTTTTTTTTTTATTATAAATAAATAATTATAATATAAGATCAAATTTTTATAATTTCATATCGGTCTATTAAAGATTAATTAAAAAATAATTTATTTATCAATCATAAGCACAATTAAATTAAAATTGAATCTAAAGTAAAATAAAAATCGCTTTTACGAAAAATGGTTGCATTTAATTACTGTAATCATGAGGTAACATTGAATTATAAATATTCGAAATGTCATTGCTAAAATACATAAGATAGAAACGGATAATGCATTTTATAAGCATATTTTAATGGGTTTGATATACTACAATATTTAAGACTGAAAGTAATAATATTTGTTTTTCTAACTTAAATACTAATGTATTGAATTATCTGCATCTGATATTATAATTTATTCATGTATTACTTCTAATAACAGTAAAATACTTACATAAGTTTATTAAAAATCATTAAAAAATGTATTCAAATTATTATCTAGCAAATTTTACGTTTTACAGTTCGAGACTTTGTGAAAAATAATATGGAAATTGAATAAAACTATAACAGATATAAAAATTAAAATAATTATTGCAGAAACATATAAGAAGGGATTGGCAGCTTTAAAAGACAAAATCAATTTGAATTAGAAATTCTAATAATGTTACATAGTAAGAATTTTTTTAAAACATCTTTATTTGCACAAGATTGACCGAATCAATATATTTATGTAGTTACACTTTAGTCATAAAATATCGTCTTTGAGTTACAGTATTAAACTTCAAAGGAAATTAGAAGCAAGTATATTATACATATGAAATATATGAGATAATTTCCATATTAATATTAATAATTATAATTATTACTCAATAATAGTAAAAACAAATATTTTAAAAAACTTCCTTTTTTGTATTTGAATATGATAATCAGAAATGCAGAATATCAAGTATATATCCAGAATGTTTAAACTTGTAGTCGATATTAAAGATAAAGAGTGTTTCAACACAGAATCAGTGAAAAAGGAGTAATTATCTTAAGAAAAAGTAAATTAATTATTTTATCACTATGAATGTTAAAAGTAAAGCAACTAAAAAGTTTTTGTTTCGTGTATTTATCATGATATCATTATCAATTTGAATGTGAAAAGGCATCAAATAAATATTTATGTTACTGCATAATGTTTTTGTGTGTGTATATGTATGTTTATATGTTCATATAAATGTATGTAAAAAACATAACGACACATTTATTATTATTTTAAAAATTTCATTCTCGTCCAACCTAGAAACTAGCAGCGTTCCTAGAGTGATTATTCATGAATTATTTTGATCTAATAGTCGTTTGAAAAAAATTGATAATGAATAGAGCAGCTTGTAAATATGGATACGAAAGTTTGTAGGCGAAGTAATGTTTGCAGTTCAAATATAGACATTTGAATAGAGCTCTGAGTGGGTAAGCTTCATTCTTCGTATCTAGAATATGTAAAACGAAGTTTAAATAGCTTCATATTGTTGACGTACTCTTAATTGATGGTTCGATAATTAGCATTCAAAAGAAGACACGGAGATAAGGGGCTAATTAATTCAGCTTGCAAATAAAATTTTCAAAAATAAATGAATGCATGGCGCTCTCTGACGATAGGTTTTTCAAGTATATTATGCAACGTGTGTCTGCAAGGTATTGATGCAATCCAGCAGAAGAGTAGAACGCCAAATCAGATCAAAGTATCGGACTGATCAGAGCGATCAGCAATAAACAGTTAGTCGTCAAAGTTAGACAGATAGATGTTGATACCATGAATCGTCACTGGTTACATATCCGATAACATTTCAAGAGGACTTAATCTTTATGAGTATTTATGAAAACTGTTTATAAGACTTATAAATCGAAGACATTTGTAAATAAAATTATGGCAAGCAAAGGCTGGAAGGTAAATATATTTATGGTATTATTAGTAAGATTTTGTGTAACTACAAGTGGACTCAATATAATCATTGTGATATTTAATCCAATACATGAAATATAAGTTGACTATTGTTTGTGATTCGACGATTATAGGTCGTACAAGCCCACATCCCAATGATTAGATTCCGAAAGGGTGTCAATAACAAAGGTATAGTCGTCGTCGATTCTATAATACCCATTTATCCGAAATATAAAACCGTTACGCTCTTGTGAAAAAACTGGAGTACTAAATTACTATATTGTTGGTTAGTTGCGACAACCATTCTAAAGTCAACGCCATCTAGTTCAGGGGCGTCTGTGTCGAGTAAGCCAGAGGGTGCAACTGGGCCAAACGTCGTTGTTTTACCGATAATCGATGATTTTCAATTACCCATAAGGTTTCAGAGGCGTCCTATCGATTCCAAAGAGATCGACTATATAAACGTTAGTAAATCCTTTTCATCAGCTGTCAGCTAAATGTTTTTAATTATTCTTTATTATAATTGTGTAACAATAAAAATGCCTTTCTGCTCTAGCGTGGCGGCCCAGAATAAACATCTAATTGCGAAATGTGAATGTAAAAATTCATCGATACTTGGTTGGCAGTTAAATGTAATAACACACACACACACACACACGCACATGCACATACATTTGTATGTGTGAATTTGTGAGCATGAAAACTGAAAAATTAGTCTCCGCAATCGGCCCAAGTCTACCCAATTAGACGTGTATCATTGTACAAAATCGTGGAAAGTAACATTGTCAAACTATATGGTAAATATAAGTTTGAGAGGTGTACGTATAAAACAGTACTTAAATAAAAATAAAATGGATGAGAAAAAAATCAAAGGTTATTATTGAAATTTTTTTTTACAACGTCCATACTTATACCCTTATCCATTAAAGACTAATGTAATATGAAACAATTTCATAAAACGACTGTCAACTTGACATTGTCGATTGCTCGACTGGCAAATAATTTTATCACGGGGCTTGCGTATTAATGCACATGTTAGCAGATTTGACATTCCTTGCACTAAAAAGTGCTATTTTGAGCTCGGCGTTTTTTAAAGTCCATGAAATATATATTAAAAACGAGCGAGCTTAAAAATAGCCTGTACCCGGTTGCTCCCTGATGTTTGCACTGTCGTATATTCTCAGGCTACGGATGAAACTCACGAAGCCAAAGAAGCAAACAGTTAAGACTCATACGACGACCTGTGAATGACAGCTGACGACAGACGACGCCTGTATGCGCTTCACCAGGTACCACTGAAGTTATTGATGCCTAATTAGATTTGGACGCTAAACTGAGTGTTCGCTTGTCATTAAACATTCAACAGTGGTACCGTTACCATCGTTGTGTATTAACACTATAAACACTGTAGTAGTTACAGCAAGTTGTATTGTTGCAGTGCTAGTCACTGCAGTGTCTACAGTGTGCAGCAGCGCTGGCAACGACATAGCAGTGTTTAGCAATTTGGAATCGACGGACGGGCATTTCCTACCTATCCTATCCCTCGTCAATTCATGTGTTATCCGAATATGGCAGAGCCGAGCATCGAATTTGGTCCTCGAAAAACCATAATCATTCTTGCGATAGTCGCAGGATGTTTTGCCGCTCTCTGGCCCAAGATTTTTTACCCAATGCTAAAAACGTCCATCTCTCCACAGAACGCGCCCCACAGCTCAGGTAAGTCTATTCACCCTTCACATCCTCGCTTAAATTTGGCGTACAGCTCTTGCGTCACCAGTCACTAATGTTACTATTCTAAAACATTCGTTAATAGCAGCTTCCATTTAAAACGAAACCCGCATTAACTTCCTATAAGAAATTTCATCGACTTTACTTTTTTTGTTTTACGACATTAATTAGGCTGTTGCGATGTAATATTCGAAAGCGACATTACCGCCGCTGACATAATGCAGGAGCTATGTCATAATATTATAAAGCATATGCATGTTGATCTGAAGGTGAAGGATGCTCTCGACGTAAACATATTTAAGAAACGAACTGCGTCCAATACAAGGTTATGCAGGGATGAGGTACTTGCCAAATGTGCAATTGACTTATCTTCCTTTTTGGATGAAAAAGAGCAGTTAAAAAAGTCTTATAAGCAAGTACTCGAGGAAATAAGAAGATCAAATCAATCTCTTTGCCTTAAAAAAAAATTTGGACTGCCATTATCTAGGCTCTGGACATCGCATTTGAATAAATATCACATTTTAATGCCACATAGTGAGCAACTATATTTATAGATGAACGTGTGGATTCTTTTTATTTACAAGCTAACAAAAAAGAGACTTTTTTATTATCCAATAATGTAATATGTTCCTTTATTTAATAAAATTAATCATTAATTTAAGGCATATTCATTTAGCATGGCATATTTAATTTTGTACAGTTATGAGCTTTGATAATAATATGCAACAATGTCCTATGAGATTTAAGACAACTTTTTATATTCATTATTAGAATCTATTAATAAGCTGTAAATGTACAAAAGTTAAATTTAATCAATTGTATTTGCATACTAAAATTTAAAAAAGAAATAATTGTACTGGTAAATCGTCATGTCCAAAATTATAGCAGTAGACATGTACAAGACTGAGCTATTACATTTTGAAATATGTTTTTTATAAGTATTGCAAAAAAGCAAATTAACAAATGTTTGTTACACCAAATAAATTAAGATACACTAACACTGTCAAAATTTTTAAAAAAATTAATGGTTTATGATACTTAAAATATAGTATCTATCTCAAAACGAAAATCTGACCTTCATATTTATTTTAAAATAGCCAATTTGAAACAAGAACGTCAAATACCACCTCATGCAGGAAGCTATCATCCTGCGCTCAGGGAGCGTGGTAGGGCTATTCCAACATCTCACATTGTACCCAGAATTCAAGATAGATCTGATTATGTAGCTCCTATGAAGATGAGACCACCTATGGGAGGTACAGGTCACGTCGTAACATCACCTAAAGGAAATGGTTCATTAGGATTTCTTATGCCATTGTATACAATTGGAATTGTTATATTTTTTCTATATACCATTTCAAAGGTACTTTTGAAAGTCATCACACCGCTTTATATCATTGACAATTTTGTATCTTTGTTCTTTAAAATTATGAAGGTTTTTTATTTTTTCTTCTCCTTTAATAATCCTTTATTTGTAATCTATTTTTTTTAAATTTGAAACTATTCTTACTCATTCTCATGATGTACATTGCTTCATATTTTCTTACTTATTTATTGTAGTTTCAATTTATATTGATTTGATTATTTCTTTTTCAGATATTAAGGAAATCTGCTGACAATGAAATAATACGATCAGAATACTCAACTGCTTCTGCTGAAAGAGAATACCAGAAGCTTGTATTTAACCCTAATTTATTCGCAGCAGCAGTAACTGCAGTTAACGACACAGCACATGATCAAGAAAAAAAATACAAATCTGAGTTGACAGATTCTTATTCAATTATTGATGATTTACAAAATGGTAAGTTTTCATCCTTTTTTCACATGGAACGCAATACTTAATAAACTTAATTGGATGAAACAATGAAGTCAATGTATATTCAAATTACGATTGTAAATTGTATATCGATTTCAAAATTGTACATGCTGCTGGAACACAAGAAGTGACCGGGGATATTGAAATAGGGCAGCTGAGACGACGTTTGGTTGAAACAGAAGCAGCTATGGAACGAATTGTTATTCAAATAAGCAATCTATCGCGTTCTGTTATTCATTGCTCGGCTCCTCCATCAGAATTCAAGGTTTTAACGAAACTTTTCGAACTAAGCAATGGCTATTTTTATTTTTTTTAATTATCATAACTCGTAAAATTGCACGTTTTTGCGCACTTTTCAAGCTTTGTTTAGTATTCAGACAGACATTGAAATTGACAGTTTTTTATTAAAAATTATTAACATCATTTTACAAAAAGCTATAAGTCTATTTATATTTCAATAAATTTTAGTATTGCTTATAAATATTTATTAATATGCATTAAAAATTTAATGAAAAAAAATTGACGATATCTGTTTACCATTGTATTTATTTTCTCATTTTAATTTTTATTCAGTAATATATAATATATGATCTACAATGTCTAAATATTTTTAGTATATTTATTACATAATATGTAGTAGTCATAGTTATTGTTAAATATTTTATTTTATACTGTTTACTAAAAGACAGGTGGTTCTGTATAAATAGTTAATTAGCTTTAGCAGTCAAATTAAAAATATTGTTATTTAAAATCAAATTATTTTATAAATCCATTTTTTGTCAACAAGTAGATCAAGCACACAAGTCTATTGGTCTGGCAGCTGGGGTCAAGCCCAATTTAAAGGTATTTTCCTAAATGCTAGAGAGTGTTGCTCTCTTTTCTGGAAAATAACCACTAGTTGTTGCTGTTTTTAGCTAAGAAAATTTTTCTTTAATTACTACTGCAACAAATTTATTAATTAGAAAAATAATATTTATAAATATTTGTTAAAACAAAGTTTAAGAAAAAATTTTCTTTACGTGCTTGATTTAAAGTATTTTATAATTTTGTCTGAAATTATTTGTATTTATAAACAATAATTTTAGCTTTTATCTAACTTAACATGCGAAGTGTGTTATAGAAATTTTTTTTTTTCATCTTAAATGTAAAATGGTATAAAAAAATTATTTTCGTATAATACAGCAAGAGCATAGTTCAGTTGAAAAAACGTATAGTGAAGATGAAAAAGAGTTACATAGCTGTTTTGAAGTACAGCCAACCATAAAAGTTGTAAATATGGAAATGACTACATCTTGTGAAGGTGGAGTTAAATGCAGTAAGCTAAGCACACCAATTATAACAGGGCAGAGGTTATTATAAAACAAATATTTGTTAATGTTTTGTAAATACTATGAATATAATGAAATTAATAATAAAATCAGATTAATTTTTAGTCGGGCAGAGCAAAAAGAGACTCCATCAATTTCTATTTATTTGGAAGGTGCTCTTCCTGCACAGTGTGACCTACTTGTTACCGATTCAAAAACACAAGAGGTACAAGAGGAAGAAAATGTAGAAATTCCAGTTGTTTTATCTAGCAAAATGACACTATCTCTCATCAATCTTGACCAGGTAGCAGCTGTAAGAAAATATTAAAATATCCAACAGAATCAAATGAAACTACGGAATCTTTTTATTTGGTGATTCATTTATTTATTTAATTTCATCAGCTTTTTTTTGGTAAAGGCTTTTAGAAAATTAAGTAACTTTATAATTAACAAAGATTAATACTGAACACTTACTATGTAACTTATAGCATAAAAGTTAATTATTAATATTATTTTGCTAGTCATTATTTTGTTATTTTTTGTATTGATAAGAAATTTTCTTCTTTAAAAATTATTACATAGTTACATTTTTTTTTTCTAATGTTTTTTTCTATATATTTTTATAGGAAAATATAGAAAACAATCAACTTAAAATCAGAACCATGTTTGAAGTAGAATCAAACGATGGGCAAAATTTATTCAGCAAAAATAATAAAGGTAAATCAGAAATCAGTAATGATAACTTCAGGAATAATTTTGGAATTATAAAAAAAAAATTAAAAAAACATGATACAACAGGAAATATTTATAAAAGTAATATTGAAAAAGATTGTGCTAAAACTGATATGAAAGAAGATAACAATTATAAGAAGGCTGTTCTTGATATTGGTAATAATAATGAAAATGATAATGACCCAGATGATAATATTTACAGTGTCCAGAGTAATACTGATAATAATGAAATGATTGATATAACAACAGAAAGAGATAAAAGTGATAAATTAAAACGTAAAGAAAAAAATTTTTATAAAAGGCAGAAAAATCATAATGATTATGAAATTAAATGTAAAAATGAAACAGAAGTTGAATGTAAAATAGGATATGAGGAAGACAATATAAAGAATGTTGATAAAAAAAAAAAGAAAAAATCAAGACAAAAATAACTGAATGCAAATGGATAATACATAGATGAAAAAGGTGGCGAATTCAAATATAATTACGTTTGTTTGACATTATTTTAAATTAATAACAATTTAGAAATTACTATTCATATTGTTATTTAGTTATTGTTATTTAGTTTCTATTCTCATTATAATCAATGAGAATAGAAAATGTCTGTTCCCATTTAATTTTACTATAAAAAATGAAAATTTTATAAAAAATTATTATAAAAAGTTTAGATTCGTTTTTTACAAATGCCATTTAAATGAAAAAATTAAGTAAAATTGCATTTTAAAAATATAACTTAATGGCTTCTAAATTTATTATTGTTTATTTATTAATGTTTTTTTATCATGTATAAGTAATGTTAACTAAAAACAATTATTTTTTAAGATGAAAATATGCCAATAAAGTTGAATATCTATAAAATTTCATTCAAATTTTATTCACACAATAATTGTATGATATAATTTATAGTTTAGTATAAAATATATATACTTTGTGGAAAAAATTACGTCTTTTTTATTAATGCAATATATAAAATACATAAGAAATTGTTAATAATACATCTACAAACGTTATAATTGTGTACATTAAAAATGTAGCATTTAAAAATATATTTACAACTACAATAAGCTCAAGAAGAATTTTTATAAATTTTGTATTCAACTATCTGAATTTAGAAAAAAAACAAATATATGTGCATCAAATTAAAAAGAAATTGTTCTGACTTCCTTTTTTTATGTATCTATCTATTTGTAATCATACTATAAATTACTTTATTTTGTATAAGCAATTATAATATATAATACTAATTTTTTTTTAATAGAAAAATATTTTAATAATAAATAAATTTTTAAATTTCTATTAAAATTTGTATATGTGGCGCTAGTACACTTAATTCCGCCATCTGCGTATAATTCTTTTTCCGGTTTTACTCACTGTGAACAACGGAATCATGAAGGCTAAAGGAGAAGTATGTTTAATTTTCTTTCTCTTTTCTGTATTAATATAATGCCAAAGCATAATAGTTATTGTTGATTTTACGCTCTATGTATTTTATAATGATAATTCTGTTATTAATGTTTTAGAATTATATCAACTAATATATTACAATCTTATATAGTATGGCTGTAGCCACATGTTTTGTCTTAAATTTAATAGAATTTTTTTGTTAAAATTTGAAGTACTCATAACATAAGAAACCAGAATATCGTAATTGAAGTAATTGAGTACACTAAGCATAAAATTAATTTATTTAAATTTGAACTTAGAGAAAAAGGCAATAATATTCCTAACCTATTTTTTATGAATTAATACATGTTTGAGAATTCTTACTGCTAAAATGAAAAATCTGAAAATTTAAAAAATTAATTGTTAAATGATAAAATACAATAATAATTAAAAAACTGTTGATTGGTATATTTGTTTTAATAATGTGTTTTCAATTAAATTTTTTTGTACTTTTATTGAATGTAATATTATTTTTTACAGTTAAAAGAATTCGAAGTGGTAGGTCGTAAATTGCCCACAGGCAAAGAGAAAACTACTCCTCTATATAAAATGAGAATATTCGCGCCAGATGCAATTGTCGCAAAATCGAGATTTTGGTATTTTTTGCGACAGCTTAAGAAATTTAAAAAATCGACTGGTGAAATAGTTTCTCTTAAGCAGGTAATATATATTAAATCATTGAAAATTTTTGAGAAATTGTTAAAATCCATAATGAATTTCATATTTGCTTTTGTAGATTCCAGAAAAAACGCCAGTTAAAATAAAAAACTTTGGTATTTGGTTGAGATATGATTCTAGATCTGGTACACACAACATGTACCGAGAATATCGTGATTTGTCTGTAAGTGGAGCAGTAACTCAGTGTTATCGGGATATGGGAGCTCGCCATCGTGCAAGAGCACACTCCATACAAATTATCAAAGTAGAAGTTGTCAAAGCTGCCGACTGTCGAAGACCACAAATCAAGCAATTTCATGATTCTAAGATACGGTTCCCACTTCCAAAACGGATTCAGCACAGAAACCGTATGCCCTTATTCAGTGTTCGCAAGCCAAGAACTTATTTCCTTTAAGTTATTACTTTAATTTCATACTGTAATATTTTGACATAAGGAAATACAAATAAATTAAAAAATTAAATTCATATAGTTTGTATGTATTTGATTCATTTATTAACCATAAGTATTAGTGCCAGTTTTATGGGTATATTTGTTAGTTTTTTTTTACAATATATACAAAAAAATCAAAATTTTTTTTTAAATATTTATACTTTATATTTATTAGAAACACTGAGTCAAAATAAAAAATATAAGTAGTTGGAAAAGAAACAAGAAATAATTATATTTTAAAAAAAGATCAATAAAAAGCGAAGATTCATTAAAAATTAATTATAAAATTAATTAAATTCCAATAGAAGTTAAATATAAACATAGAATATGAATTATCATTGTCTATTTGTACGATTAAAGATAAAAATGTGCTATTGATTAGTGAAAATTAATTATGATTTTCTTTTTGCTGCACTAATGAACATTTATAATTGAAATATACATTTTCTTTAATATTATGTTTTGATATTCTTAGAGAACATTTTACCTTATTTACACAGAAAATTAATGTATTTTCATATGTATAGGATAATTGTTAATATTGCTAATTTACTTATTCTTAGAAATAATTAGTTTACAATGTTCGTGATATTTATTAAATTACGTTAAACAAATTAATTCGTCGTGTTAAATTAAAATATGTTTTATTGAATGTTAAAATGTTAATGAGTATCACCAATAACATCAAATTAATTGGATTAAAGGTATGAAATTTTTAGATGTAATTGAAAATAAATACTTTAGCATCAAGTTTTATCAATATTTTAGCTTTAATAAATTCAATGTTCATTCCCAAATACTTTTGCAAAGATTGAAAAAATATTGTATATTACTTAAAATAATTAAATGTTTAATATATATTCTTTTTATTTGTTCTTTTGATTTATTTAAAATAATGTGTTGTACTAAACAATGTAGCAAATTTGCTTTAATTTTGCTTTACATACGATTTAATATATATTTACAAAAATATTCCCACATTAGCTATCAATTTGAGCCTTAAACAAATTTACAATGTACTTGTATATACATATGGAAGATACATTATTTTTTTTAACTCTAAAGGTATAAGTGTAAGTATTGTAATTGCAACTTAAAAAACACAAAAAATACAAATTCTATTCATTTTAAAGATACAATTCTATAATTACTTGAATTATAAAAATATTTAGCTTTTAATCTAATTATTTATAGATTGCAATCTAAATGCCATTTCAATTAAATTTTGTGGCGTACAGTCTTGATAACATATGTATAGCTCTTTAGGTCTTGAAGAGTTATATAATCTACCAACTACCCAATAAGTACATTTTTCCCACTCAAATAAAATACCGTGTTCTTTAATTGCGATTAAACTTTTGTTTATCACAGATTTACTTACATCATGATTTAACAAATTTTTATATCTTTTTGTATCATTTAGTAGTTTATGTATCGCTTGACTACAGTTATTCAAATTTGAAAGAAATTCACAATCCAAATCACCTACTTTTGATGATATTAAAATACCTTCATATAAATCAATATGTACATAGTATATTAGAGAATTCCTGTTGCCAGTTGTAACAACTTTTGGTACAATGTATTCTGCTTGATGCAATAAGTTTTCTCGAATGTTACTAATTTCAGAAATACCAATTTGATCATTCTAAGCATTTTAATATTTACATTATTCATATATACTTTATTGATAATATTAATTAGGTAATTATGAATGTGTAAACTTACATCCAAGTCAGAGTCGCTGTCATCCGAATTCTTTGCTATCATAACATTTTTTTCTCTAGTAGCTCTCCTTCCGAGTATTGGTACCGCCTGATCACTTATTTCACTAACTTGGCTTAAGGAATCTTGGCTTGGCGAATCTCGTGATGTATCGAGTGAATAGGCTACAATAATCGTCTCGTATATAGGTTACATTCAAATTATTAAATCCTAATCAATAACGCTATGTAATACAATGTACCAGAATTTAATTCAAGTCGCGATTCATTACAAATTTTACTCTTTGTTATATTTGAAGTATCTTGTGATGCTTTAGCTGTATTAGAGGCTAAATTGGTTATAGATTTTGACTGATTAGTTTTTATGAAGCCTACAAGATTATCTGTTATACTTGGAAGCTTTGCCAATTTGGATTCTTTTTGGGGTACAGTAACTTCTGGTTTGGCATTAGCATTAATCCATTTTTCAGCTAATACTGAAATGCCAATTTTTCTAATATGTTTGAGAGTTTCCTGAGCCTCTTCAACATAGAATATATCTGGACCGGAGTTTTCCTCTAGTCTATTAATATATTTAATGATAATATAATCAATAATTTTTGATACATATAAAAAAAATAATTAAACCTTACACGGCTGTGCAACCTCCTGATTCCAGTATAACGGCTAGTAGGTCATGGCCATACCCAACAATAAGTAAAAACCATCGATCTGTCAATGAATAAGCATGTTCATCTTCCCATTGTAATTTTCTATTTATACATGATGATGGATATATTCTTTTCCAAACAATAAGAGACTTAACTTGTTCATTATTTATTAAATTTAATAAGCCATGTCTTCGTAAAAATGAATGCACTTGTACCAAGTCTTCAGTAGGTAAATGAGAGCACAATAAATACCTTTTATGATACAAGCAGCTTCCTAAAATTGTATATAATCGTTGACATTCCATGGGATCTTGATTCTTTTAAATAATGGCAGTGAATTTAATATTAATGATAGGTTATATTTATTTGTTAATTTATAAAAATAAAAAAATATGTACCCAATCTCTATAATCCATTGCCTCCATTTCACTTAATGTAGCATCAATTTGTATTTGAGCATCTCTTGGTAATTGAATTAAATTAACATTTGTAAATAAGAAAATTAAATCACATTTATTAAAATCATCAATGCTAGTGTTACTAATTAGATTTTCTGAATTAGTTTTATTGAAAATGATTTTATTTTTACACAGATAAAAAAAGAAAAGATAAAAAAAATGATCTAGATATGAATGGTTTTCTTTTTTTTCAAAACATTTTGAAATGTTTTCATTTGTAAAGGATAATGTGCAAACAATATCCATTACGAGTTCCATAGCTTTCTGTTTACAGCAGCTGCAAGTAGTAACATAATAAGACAATTATGGATTAAGTTGTTGAAACCATTAAATTAGATTATATATCATTTTAATACATTTGTATTATTATTTACCATTTCTCTGGAATTGATATCAATAATAGTTCATCTTCGTGTGGGAAATAAATAACATGCATTAATCCAGCTGAAGTTGAAATAGTTGTACTAAAATAATAATGGCTTATATTATGAATTCTTTTAAAATAAATATTTCTTTGTATTAATTACCTAACAGGTTTAGATCCAATAACATTAGGTAGCATATGGTTTAATGTAATAAATGCACCTTTTGTGACTGATAAAAATGAGTGAATATTTTTATGATTTGATTTGGGAAAAGAATATAATACACCCTGCATATCTGATTCACTTTCTGAAAATTCTGTTGTTTTTATATATATGACTCCTAGAGAATCCATTGTTAAAGAGTCCATAATAATTTTACTTTCTCCTTTGTCAACTATTTGTCTTGCTAGTAATGATTGCTAAAATCAAGATAATTCTTTACTTCAGTAACCTTTACATTTCTTTAAAATATAAATATAAAACCTAATTAAAAATAAAAATTAATGTATAATGATTTTATTAATATCTAGAACTATACATTTTGTTCATCTATTACACTGAATACTTAATAAATTGAAGCAATTTAAATTTATACGAATATTTAAACTATACATTTAAACTATACGATGAAGTTTATTTTCTATTCAGTTTTAATACTATATATAGATACTTTAATATTTAATATTAAAAAAAAAAATGTTTATTTGAGTATTTTGTGTATTTTTAAGTAAGTAGAAAGACTAATTTGTTTAATCTTACATTGGGACAACTCATTGTTGCTGGATAATTTTCACAATTTCCATCCAAGTAAATTCTTTGAAATTGACAAAGAATCTAAAATAATAAATGTTAAACAATAGACAGAACATATTGTTACTTAATTATTAATGATATTAATAATTAATATCAATTAATATGTTTAATTTTCTTACATTAGTAGGATAAGTAATTTTTGAAAGTACAGCATTAATTGTAAATTTATTGACATCTTTTGCATCAATTGATTGCAGCCAGTCTCCTA
Source organism: Kradibia gibbosae (assembly GCA_018907135.1). Lineage (NCBI taxonomy): Eukaryota > Metazoa > Arthropoda > Insecta > Hymenoptera > Agaonidae > Kradibia > Kradibia gibbosae. The sequence continues at coordinate 5,121,162 of JACCHX010000012.1, read as the reverse complement.
TTTTGATTTCTTTAGTCTTTACAGCTTCCCCATCAGGAACAAAACCAGCAACTACAATTTTTAATTTATCTGATGTGACGCAAGGAATTATACCTAAAAAAGCTTCACAAACTGTTGCACGCCTGCCTAGCTTATGAGGTTTTTGTGGATCAATCAAAATATTTACTGTATATCTTTCTCCTATCTTAAAATTATCAACAATGTTTTCTCGCTCTTTTTGCATTTTATTAATTAATTCATGATTTTGTCTAATTTCTGAAGCCAAACCACTCATTCTTATACTATGTCTATAACTTTCTCTGCGCTTTATCAAGCGAATCAATTTTCCAGCTCTAGTGCTTCTGCGACGAGTGAATTCTGGCAATGGTAAATTATTCTCATCCATATTAGTGGACTTATTGGTATTAATACTATTTAGGGTAGCAAAGGACTCTGTCAATGATTCAATGTAAAAAACCTCTCCAGCAGGACTTATTTCAGATTCCCATTCAATAGCAGAGCTACATAAATTTGAAATAAAATTTATTATGATTGAAGTAAAATTATAAATGCAAATTAAATATACCTTGAAGTATTTGAATAATATGATCCTGAGCTAGAACCACTGTCACTAGCCCAACATTCGTGTTCTTCATCAATAGGATTCTTTTCGTAATTTTGTCCCTCATGTTGATATATAGAAATCTTATCTTTAGGGTTGTTCATAGTTTTTTTATTTTACTTAAATAAAATTTTTTTCGTTATTCCTAAGACAATCAATGACAAAACCCAATAAACTAGCATTGTTATTAATGATTATCATTAATTTTAAACATTTTTACGTTAACGGAAATTCATACGGTAGAGTGCGCACCGCCATTACCGTGAAACAATGCCACCTTTACAGGTGCGAGTGTCAGTTAATTTGAAAAAGGGAAAGGGGATATAATAAATACAAGTTTCGGCATTCCTGGGATTAAATGGGATTCTGAATAGTAAAACGAAAAAACAGGTTAAGAATAAGGTCATTATAAATCAGATAATAGAATACTACGATAAAATGATATTACATATAGTAATAAATATCTGAAAATTTAAATATTAAACTTTTATTTAAATTATTTGAAAATAATTATTAGCGATTTATAATTTGAAGAATTGATATTCTTCCTGTATTATAAATCTACATACAATATAATCCATTATTATAAAAATATGAATGTAAAAATTTATTTGCATGTAAATAATACAGTAATAAAATTGCTCGAGCTTACTTTATAACACAGATTACTCGTCGTAATTACAAGTCTTCATTCTCAGTAGGAAATATATATTACAACTCACAGAGTAAAAATACAGGAAAAAAGGACTCTTTACTACTAAGACAAATTGTATAAAACATTTATCTAGTAAACCAAGTCCTATCTAATACATTGTTTTAGACGCGATGTAACAGACTTCACCTCAGTTGTTTCTTTCTTTTTATGAGGATCTGGTTGGAAACATTTCCATAGTCTCAATGTTTCATCTGCTCCTGCACTAAGTACTGTTGTCCCATCAGGTGACATAGCAAGATGTAATACTCGACTTGTATGTCCTGTCAATTCAGCTACTTTATTCATAGCTGGGTATTTCCAAATAGTTAGTTGATTCTGAGCATATCCATGTCCAGATACTATTTCCTTATAAGTAGTTGACCAGAGCAAGGAACAAACTTGAGACTTTGTATCAATTGTATTAAGACAAGCACCTAAAATAAGTGGCAGATTTATTATTAAACATGATGCTTGCACACATTAATGAATTCAAATGGAATAGAAATTTCAGCTACCTGTATTACAATTCCAAAATCTGATTGTTCTATCTGCTGTACCTCCACCACTTGCCAAAATATGATTTTGCCAAGGGCACCAAGCAAGAGCTTTTACAGCAGCTTGGTGCTGATTAAGGGAAAAAATTGGTTGTGCATGGGAATAATTTTGACCAGCCATACATGGCCAAATTTGTAGCATATTATCATTTCCTCCACTAGCTAAATATTTTCCATCTATTGACCACTTTAAACCACAAACTTCTTGAGCATGTGCATTTATTGTAGACACAAGGTGTTCTCGTTGTCTTACATCATGGTGTACAATTTGACCTGCTCTGTTTTTGACAAAAATAATGTATTGTTACTTTAATATTTCAATCATCAATGTATGCATGTGCTTAATTATATCATACCTGCAACCACTTGTCAATATATGTGAATTCCATGAAAGGGACCCAACTCTTGAAGAGTGTCCACCCATCACTCGCACTCTTTTCATTTGACTGCAGTCCCATAATTCAGTATTTCCTACTGTTGTTCCCACAGCTAAGTAAGGCCCTTCCTGGATCCAAGAGACAGAGCACACATAGTCATTACCTTCTAATTCAAAAAGTTGCTCTATCGTTCCACTTCCAGCATTCCATAAATAAACATTAGACCCTAAAGCTACTGCCAAAATATTACTGGATGACCAGTCAACTAAATTCAAATCTATAATATAATTTCACGAAATTTATCAATTTTTTAACTGTCTGTCAGAATAATAACAAACAATAATTATGTATCTTACAATAATCATCAACAATTTCAGGTGCATCTAAAATACGATCAGGTGCTTGTGGTATATATCTGGTTGATGATTTGACACTTGCTGGAGTTTTAGTTTGACTGTAAACTACCCTTAAAGGATTTTGATATCCTTCTGGTGGGGCTGGTGCTTTATTTTGATAAGATAACACTCTCATATTATTAACATCTCCACCATGCAAATTTTCTCCTATTAAGCGTTGCATCTCACGTTTAGAAGGGCTAGAACATTCTATTTTATTTCCTTCTTGCTCATTATTTTGTTGTTGCAACTATATTATTATTCATTCAAATTAATTTTTTTCAATAAAAGTAAATATATATCTTTATATTATTTCTATTAAATCATACCTTATAATATCCTAATTCAAAATTAGTAGTAGATCTTGCTGGAATAAATCTATCTCCTCCACAAGGAGTTTTTGCAGGTGTTGTTGAACGACCTAATAAAATATAACATTATACTGAAATTTTTGCATTAATTAAAATAAAAATATACAAGAACACTAATATCTTTACTTGGTGATTTTTTGCTGCCCTTTAATGGTGTTTTTTTTGAATTACGTATTTCCACACCTTTTTTGGGAGTTTTACCTGTACTTGTGTTGCTGTTATTAGTTACTGAAGTACTCATAGCCTTTCTTGAAGTACTCAAACTAAGATTAGAACTAATAACGTAGCACACATAATAAATTATTTTCCATTAAATAAAGAAAGAAGCTGCATGTGTGTCTATATATACGTAACATGTCATACCTAGAAGAATTTGAAGACTCTAAACATTTTTTTTGCCATCTAGGCACAGGCCCTTTAATTGCTTCATCCATTCTTGTTAAACTATTTAATTCCTTCATGTATTTTAAATGAGACATTTTAATAAAATTTTATAAAACGTATTAATAGCTTACAAGGACGGATCTTTTAAGAAAATATAAGAATATTTATGGCACAAGGTTTTGTGCACATTCGTCACGATTTCTTTATTTTCCTATTCGAATCGCTGAAATTTTAATCAAAGAAAAATAAATTGTTGTCAAACTTGAGCCGCGTGACGACGTTACTTACATTTTCAGTGTTTTTATAATTAATTAGTGCAGATATCAATATTTCTTAAATCACAGCGTTTTGTATAGAATAGTCTTGGCGTTGTTAAAGGGACACTGATGGCCAACAAAAAACCGTTAAAATTTGAAAATCATCATAACTCAGGTCAATCAGGTCTATGGTTATAAAAGGTGGAACACGATATGCAATCTCGTGCATAAACTTAACAGATAAAATGGCGTATCAATACAATCCCGCACTCACATTTAAAATAATAATATTGCATTATATCAAAAGGTAGACGTGTGTTATTTATTAAATATAAGTAATCGCTTAATCTGTGTTTGGCGCGCTTCATTAGGATTGATCCCAATTTACATAAGTTTAAATTTGTACTTAACAAATTTTATAATATTTAAAAATTTTAATAAATTATTGCAATTTATAATTTTTTAAATGTATAAAAAATTATTCCAAAACTACCCTGTTCATTTGATCAAAAATTTATTTGTGCAATGTATATAAATTAATCAAATTAATAAAATAGAATAAGATAATATCCTGATAAATGCTATGCTATAAATACAGATATGGCATTTATATTGCTTACAAATTCTTCAGCCGATGATTGAAAATGCTATTAATAAATTTATTCTTCCTTTACGATCATAATGAGAGATTGATAATTTAAAAATGTTTTACTACATTTTAATTATTTATGTGCAAAACTAACATTTTATATTTATTTTTAAATATTGTTAATATTGCTGATAAATGCTTATAGAGTTACGAACAATATAAATACGTAACAGAATACGAATGAAAAAACAGCGCCGCACAGGACGAATATATAAATCAAGATATGGGAATGGGATACGGCTTGTAAGTTGTAAGTGCTACAATAATATAATGTATGGTAGAAAGCACACCTTTACTCGAAATATAGTTACCGCATCAATAGCGAATTCAATTTTCATAGTAACAAATTCAATAACTAATAAATTTATTATTATAAAATTATATGCCTTTAATAATTAAACATTTGAAAAACGATAAATTTTTCTGAACATTGTGAAATTTTTATTTGTTTGTTTGCAATCAAATCGTCAATTTTTGCATTTTTAGGCTAGGTAAACTACACTAATTATCTCATTTAAATGTAAATAAAATAGCAAGTCTTATCGGTTCAATGGTAAATTCTTATTCTAATACTTATAATGCACTGTATTAAAAAATATCTTCTGGATTGATTAATATTTTTGAAGATTTGTAAAATAAAAGGTCATGTTAAATTAAAAATAGACATATTTTCTTTCTTGTTAATTAGAAGTATAAAAGTATATAAAATATGTATGAATATTTTTTGAATCTTACGGAAAAGGAATGAGAGTTATTTGTAGAATCAAATGGAAAAATGTTTTCAGTGGTACATTGTTACTTGATTGATGATGCATTGCATTTATAATCTACTGATGAGAACTGGTAATGGTCATATATGTGATTGCTATTTAATTTGTGAATTTAAAAGACAATGATTCTGAATTCTGAACGTTGAAAGCATTAGATTGTTTTAAATTTTTAGAATAAAAAATAATGTGAATATTTTACACTTAGAAAAAACTGTAAAACAAATTAATTATCAAAAAACTTAATAAATAAAGAAAATTGGATTAAGTACATTTTGTTTAAAAACAAAATACTTTCAGAGTCTTGTCATCTAAATAAAATAATGGAAAATAATTGCATAATACGCAGAGTACGCTAAAATGTTGTCCATGCTGCTGCGTCAACTTACCGTAATAGTTTTCGTCATTTTATATTAAAATAATTCAAAGAAAATATAATATCACTACTAAAATACAGTAAAATTTTTTAGTACTACGTTATATTAAATATTATTTTTCACTCCTTTTGGGCATTTAAAACTTTTTGTCTTACAAATTAAATGTTACTAGTTATCTTGAACATTGAAAAATTAAGTTTTTATTTAACTGAAATACATATATGTGAAGGTATATATATCACGTACGTTCACACATATATATATATATATACCCAACATAAAATAAAAAATTATTTGGCCTAACTTTATTAATCTTCGAAAGCGGTAGGTCGAATAATTGGTAATATTGTAGTGCTAAAATATACGTTTTTTTACAAAACCTAGTGTCATATGAATTCGTATTTTATATACATTATATTGTAAAAACCTAAATGTACTTTATAGATAAAATAAATAATACTAACATTATAATAAATTAATTGCAAATTACTTTTTGATCAATTGTATTACTAACTTGTAAATTAATTAATTAGATACTTTTGATTTTTAATGTTTTTTTCTTATAACAAACGCTTTTATCAATATGTTAAAAGTTAAAAAAACTCGAGATTCACTAAACATGTAGCGTAATTAAAATATGATATAATTTTCTTAACATATTCATTATTGCTTATAAGTAGATATGTATTATTAAGAGTTAAAATTCATTATATTATTAGGATAAAAGGAACATGTTCACACCTGAAAATATTAATATCACAATCGTATTATTAATTAATCTAAAAGAAAAAAAACTTTTGAATAATTAAATACAAATTTACTTCGTCCAAAATAATTTATATAAGTATCGAATCACCAAAATCTACTGGCAGGAATTATCTTTAGATCTTTAATTTTCTTTAATACATAAATCATATTATCTAAAAATTAAACTACAAATTATATAATGCAGAAATGTAAAGAAAAAAGCTATCCATTACAATGTAAGCACTTACATACGAGTCTTTTTTAATATATAATGCATATATGTGTATATATATTTTACACAATACACATATGCATATATTTTTAATGCTTAGTCAAGGGAACAGTTTTAATAAGGTTAAAGAAGTATATCGCACATACTTTTTAAACTTAAACACACTTTACTTTAATAATTATATGAACCGCAATTATTTTTACTTACAATTTTCGTTCTAATTAATTATAAAATAAATGTTCAAAACGTTTCTAATGATTCATTAAATTGAAGTATAAAATGTAAATTATGTCAATATTGTTTTTTGTAATAAATCTGCTCTCATTAATATTTTTCCAAGACTAACTTTTTATGGTATTTAATTTTATATTATATTACTCAACTATTTAGAAACAAAAATAAAATATATTATAAATTTAATATTTACCTTGGTTGTATTATTGGTATCATCTTTTAATTTTAGTATTATGGTTTACTGTTACACATATGCTAAAGCTTTAATGTCACAATGATTATCATTAATGCCAAGCTAAGTTGTACATTGTTTGACTGTATATTTTTGAGGGCTATTTATAAAATCTCATTGATTTTCAATGATATTTATTGTGTTATTTTAAAGTTATGTATATATACTTGGTACATACAAAATTTTTATCAATATTTAAATCCCACTGTATTGTACAGAATTTTCTCTAACAAGAGAAATAAGTTTGTCATTATCTTTGCAACCTTGAAAAATAATGAATTATTAACTCTATTATATGTACACGTGCATGGAATTTGTATTTGAACTTGGTCATTGGAAATCAATTACTGAAACAAATGATTTATTTAATAATTTGTAATGCACTGTCAATTTTTTTACCATACGGGCGTCTCAATGAATGAATATTATAAGTCAAAATAATTTCAATTGTTCGTTATTCATTTCCCTTTTACTTTTACATCAAATAAATGAAATATCAGTTTTTACTAATATTTTGTCAATGTACAATTGATATTGTATAATTTAAAATTTTTTAATATATTTATTTATATACTTACTAAACAATATCATTTAGAAAAAATTGAATCTATAACATAGTAATAATTATATTTCTCCTACAGAGAAGAAAAAAATGTAATTTTTGTTTCAGTGATGATGCTCACAAGTTATGATCGCGTAACAAGTTATTTTAGTTTCAAAAAAATAATTTTTGAAAATTATTCGAAATTTATAAATTTTATAAACTGATTAAATACGAAATGATTACCTTTCATATTAAAGTTTCGACGCTTTCTTCTTATTACATGTAAGTGCTCAGTGCTTTTATTGTAATTCTTAAATTTTATAATCTAATATTGGAGACACATATCAAGATTGATAGAAAATAGAAGAAAATATTCAACCAGAAAACCGAAAAACGGATTTCTTTAATATCTTGTGAAGCTCGATTAGCTTAAGCATTAATTTTATTGTGTGAATTTCTTGCTCTTTCTTTCCCTCCACTCCATGTTTGTATAAACATATGTATATAATACGTATATATACGTATACATACATATATGTACATACACACATACGCACACTCAATGACACACGCATACCCATGCACACACCCATATACACACCCACACACGCAGTTTTTTCAAGTTTTTTAGCTTCAAGACATTAAAAACGACTTGTGTCTCGTTACAATTTGCTCACTTTGAGCGTCTAGATGCTAGAATCTAGTGTGCACTGAACGCTACACAAAACTATTTGATCCTTTTGCCTACTTAATGACATTATTAAACAAACGCAGTCATTGTTGTTGTCAGGCAGCGCATCAGCGGAAAATTAAATTACAAATAACGCGCTTTGTAAAGTCATATAAAGTAAGTAGTTCACGAAAAATTATCGTTCGTCGTCTCTGCTTTCACTTTTTTTTGAGGTGAATTAACTTGTGATCGAATGTCAGTCACAGGCCTTTTTATTTGCATATTATTCTTAACAGCTGTGGTTGGGTCTGTAAAAAGCAAAAAATTAAATGGATTCAATAAAAACAACATTTCAGTGTATGTATATATGTATGTATTTTTTATTTTTATACATTATGTACCTTGTAACCACCTCACTTGAGTAGCTGGTCCATACCCTTTATCATTTCGTGCTGCTATTCTAAAAATAATGGCAGGTTTAGTTGTAGTATCAACATGTGCTGCGCTTAAAGATTTATTAGGTACGGAACACGCATTAGTGGGTCCGCAGTATACTCTAATGAAAGAGGGTTGGGTTGGTGTTGTTGATGTAACTTCTCCAGTATTATCTGACATGGCACTTGCACTTCGTACAACAAGGTACACAGAATATTCTAGAATAGGTCCTGAATTACTAGATGGTGGCTCCCAAGAGAGTTGAGCACCATCGGCTGATTTTAGAATTTTAATAGCACTAGGAGCACCAGGAAATCCAGGAAGACATGTTTTGAAAGCTGACACCTATTAGACATTGAAGGTTATTTATGCTAAAATTTATATTGTAAAGTGAACATTTTAATGTTTAATAAACAATTAATTTAAAAATCTTTTAATTAAGCTGCTTCACAGTTTGTTATGAATAAATCTTATTATATTCAAAATATAATTAATTTTTTATGTTTTATTAAAAAAAATGTAAAAATTTTTTAGAAAAATTAAAAAAAAAAACATAACCAATAATATACATTGAACTAAAATGTAGAGAAAGGATAGAACGTACTTCGCTCCAAGGACTTTGACCACAACTATTCACAGCAGCTACCCGAAATTTATAAGCAGTTCCAGGCTCTAAAGCTATTTTAGTTTTTCCTTTAAACGCATCCGTAGTTAACGCTTGGGCAATATCTAATGGTTCATCACTAGGAAGATAATAATGTTGAACAGTGAAATTTGTGCCTTTTATTATTCCAACATCAAACCAGTCCACCACCTTTTTCTCTTCATCTTTTGTTGATTCTTCAATCTGTAATTAATGAACGAGGCTATTATTCTTTTTATTATATTGGCAAAAATTGAAAAAAGGGATAAAAGTTTGTTCTCACATTGGTCTTATTATTTTGTTGTTCCATTTTTAATTTAATTGGAGGTTGAGAAACTTCTGTTGATCCCAAGGCAGCTGTTGCCAGTGTTGTTAGAGCAATAGAGTCATCGACCTTTTCTTTCTTTATTTTATCAATTGCAATTCCAGAATTGATAGCAGTGACGACATGAGCAGCTTCAGATTTGGTTTCTTTTTCTAATTTAATCGTTGACTTCTCAATTTTCATTTGGCTTTTATCAATGAAATCGCCATTTATGGCTACAGAAGTAAGCCCAACTGACTGTTTATTTTCTGTTACATTATCTTTCTTAGGCGAAGTCGTTTCTTTGATTGGGGAAACTTTAGCTTCGATTACCGCATGATTACCCATATCGCTTGAAACATTTGATTTAACTGCTGCTAATGTTGTAGCTTGCATTGTGGCAGATATTGAGACTGGCGTTAATGCTGAAGAAGTTGTTATTGATGGTGTCGATGACAATACTGGCGTAGTTAACGGCTTGTGTGTCGACATTACATTTGGTGTTAATGTCGAACTTACTAATGATGCTGGCTCCAAGATTGATTTTGATGCTGATGCCATTTCAGGCTCGATACTCATAGGTTCACTTTTATCTTTCTTGTCACATATATTTGTAGCATTAGAAGCTTTGCTTGATTCATTTGTATGTTGAGATAGTGCAATTTCACTTTTGATTGGAATCGATTCTTTAAAAACCTCCTCTACTGAATGTTCATTAATTTTACTTTCATCAGCAGTTGAGACTTCTGGTAATATTTTTTCGACTTCCATGGGATAAGAATCAACTATCATATTAGAGTTTTCAGTTTGATTATCCATGAATCGCTCCTTAGTTCCCGACTTTTGATTATGATGATCGTTTGTTTCCGGAATGGAATTTTCCTCGGCTTTATCATGCATTGATTCTTCCATATCTCCTACTTCTTTTTCCAATGAAAAGCTTTCGACATGAGACTCCCGAGTGTCATCCATGACAGCTTTCGTGCCCTTATCAGACTTCGGTAAAATTTCCTGTGGCTCAATTGAATCATTCCCCGACAAAATAGCTTCGACATTCATCGACTCAGAAGAGTTTGTTCTTTCCAATATCGCGACATTAGTCGTTGGTTCGTCAATGTCTCCCGTAATGGCGGCCATTCCTTGATCAACATCTCGTTCCATTTCCTGCGCAGTGGACTGTATCGAAGCAGTATGTTGTGTCATGGGCTCTTCTTCCTCTTCATCCTCTCTTTCTTCTGCCTCCTCCTCAACCTCATCTTCTGCATCATCTTCACCATTTTCCTCCTCCTCTTGCTCTTCCAACGTGATTCCCATTTCATTCTCGTCTTCCGAAAAAACAAAGTCGGCTAGACCATCCACTTGCGGAATGATAAGATTTCCCTCGCCGTCAACTTGCATTGGTTCAACGAAGGTTGCAGCCGTAGCAGCATTGGTAGCGTCCTGATTGCCGTTACAACTTTCTTGAGATTTGGTGTCCTGACAGTCGATAGCATGTATATTCGAGTTGTCACAAGTCATCATGAATGATAAACCAGCTGAAGACTCCTGCACGGGATCGATGAGCCCAGCCTCAGCCGCGAGAGCGGCAAGGGCGGCATCCGTGGTCGCGGGGCCGTCGGATGTCGTGGCCAAAGTTGCTGAAGGCTGCTTTTGCGGTGAAACTATGAGCATTTTGCCGGTGTCGATGGCGTCCGACACGGTCGCTGAGCTGCTTACGATTGAGCTACAGGTGGGTACGAGTGTCACAGTTTTTGTACCACCACCCTGCATTTGTAGAGTCACTGGCTTCCCAATCGCTTCTGCGCCCTTCTGCATTTGCGGCATAGCAACCAACTGATTCTTATGTAGAATGGCCCCTGGAGCCCCAGTCTTGGTTGCAATGGTAACGGTTTTGCCGCCTTGACCAGGCATCGTTATCGTCAAAGGTTTGCCAGCCGTGCCACCGGCCATCGCACTAGATGACACGACGATCATCTTGACCCCTTGCTGGTTCGTGACGTGGTTCGTCGCAGAGAGCGGGAGTACATTGACTGGAGTGGTTGTGAGGTTGGTTCCTTGTTGTCCAGAGCCTGCCTGCGACGTCGTCACAGCCTGGACAGCCCGCAAACCCGAGCCCGTCGTTACGACGATAATTTGATTGGTCCGGCCCACCAAACCCCCGTTACCACCAGGTTTCGTTATCATGATGGTCTGTTTTCCGGCGATGTTCTGAGCCTTGCTCATCGCTACAAGGTTCGAGGTTTTCATCGATGTGAGTATCTTAGAGCCGGCCACGGTGTTGGGATTCACAAGTCGAAGGATTGTTGGTCCTTGGTTGAGAGGCTTGCCGCTCCCAGTGGGAAGAGTCTTACCCGGAATGAGGCTCATCTTAGGCATGGCCACCATACCCTGACCGGTCTTCACGAGGTGGACGATTTGCGCCTGACCGGCAATGTTCTGCCCGGGCTTTTGAAGAATAATCTGCTTGCCTTGTTGCGGAGTGGTTGTCCGTAGTACAGTGGCACCCGGTGCGGCAAAACGAATTTGCTGTCCCGATTGGACGTTTTTCATTCTTATGGGGGCAGCTGTCGTGGCGCCCTGTACTGGTATTATCGGTACGTTGTTCATGCTGATTTTGTGGGTCATGGCCGCAGCTGCAAGAGCCGCCATGCCGGACATGGCGGCGGGTTGTTGCTGATTGGAGCTCGTAGTCGTCGTTGTGACAGCAGCTGAAACTCCGGCGGTCGTCGTGCTCGAAGTTGTTGTCGTTGTCGAGGTAGCTACAATCGTGCCAGACTGTTGTATTCTAATGACGTTGGTAGGCCGCGTGCTCAGAGAACTGGCAATTATTTGCTTGGTCGGGTTGGCCGGAGAGCCGATTATCTTCTGATTGGAACTTTGTACACGAATGGGAGTTGGACTCTGAGGAAGATTTGAGCTCAGTGTAGGGTTAGGGGTAGTCGTTGACCGGGCGGGGATCGCAACCGAGGCCAACGCTGTGGTTGTGGGCGAGGCGTGGGCCACTCTAGAGGTGGTACTGGAAGAAGCTGAGCACGTCGTTGCCGTGGTGGCGGAGGGCGTCGCTGCGGTGAAGCCTCCGCTGCTCGTTGGAGGCATGTCGAACTTTTGTATTTGCAATACGTAGTATTGGGCGGAAGGTGTCGTACTCCAGCTAACTTCGAGCGATTGGGTGGATGCCTTTATAAGCTGAACTCGAGAGGGGGCTGGTGGTTTACTCACTTCTAGGTACCACAGGTCCTTGCAGCATACCTGCTCACATAGTTGGACGTATAACAGATGAGTAAAGAATTAAGGATTCCCTGACTTCGTTTTTTAATTATGATATTCAATTCCACCTGATTATTCCATGCTTTGCGATATCCGTCTCTACCTGACCACACGTACAGGCGACTATGAACGCCCACCGCACAGTGTCCGGCGCGAGCTCGCGGCACATTTTCTTCTAGTGAATCAACAGTTAATAGTTCCCAAGTCAACGTTTCTGAAATCATTAATACAAAATATTAATTTTTATTCTATGACATTGAGTGCTCTGGAATTGTTCACTATATTTATTGTAGTCTGTAAATTTACAAATTAGACTAATTCCTTTTTTTTTTTGCAAAACTTTTGGATTCCTTGAAGCCTCATTAAAAATGAAGACAAAAAATAAAACAAGCACTATTATAAATTAATTTGTCTGTATTTCTAAAATGTGACTTATCAAATAGTTAATATTTATTTATAGAATTTATATGTATGTATACACAAATTACATAATTTAAAATTTTGGTAAAATAAATTCTATAATTCTAGTTATTTTCCATTGAGCAAACTTAAAAAGTAATATTACTACCATTTAATAAAAAAGTATATTGTAAGGTAGTTCTATTAAATATTTCACATTTATAAATTAGTTTATAATAAATTACAAAATTATGTTAATTTTAAATTATCATCAATTTCTGTCGAAATAATATACTTCGTGGATTATATAAGTATTAATAATCATATATAACCATATTACTTCTTGTTGGGTATAAAATATTAGAGAGTGAACAGATATAATAACCCAAATTAATTCCACAAATTTATTTTATATCGATCTAATATTTGTTCCAATAGAAAGTTTTTTTGTACATTCATTAAAAAAAATACTTTTAAGGAATTCTTTTTTTTAATTAGTTACAACTGTTAATTTTATAAATAAAAGTTCTTTATAAAAAAAACTAATTTGGATGAACAAAAAAATGAAAAAAACAATGCAACCTACTCACCTAAATTTAAACAGGCAAGTGTACTGGTACATTTCCATTCTTTTTCATGAGTAGCTACTTTGATATCATCAACGACAAGTGGCACCCAACCTCCAAAAACGTACATTCTGTGTCCAATGAGGGTCGCGGTGTGTAGAGAACGTGGCAACGGTGTAGGACCATGTACGACGGGTTTGTTCCAAGTCATTGTGTCAACATCGAGGAACCACAAGTCACCTAGCCGACATCCGCTCATTCCGCCATAAATAACGAGACAAGACTTGCCCGTCGTTCGGTCGGTGTAAGCGACTCCCGTGTGAGACTCCCTAGGTGGAGGCGCATGGCCGTGAGTCTGCGGTACTTCCCAGGCAGTGGCTCCATTCGGAAGTAGTTCTAGGGTGTACAAGTCGTTCAAATAACGCGGTATATTATTTTTAGGGTCATCGCTATCATTGGCCAATCCGCCGAAGAGAAAGACTTTATTTCCGATAAGGGTGAAACTGTGTCCAAGCCTTGGACACGGAGGCGGATCGTGCTTCGGTGGCCTGGGCTTGAGTCTTTTCCACTCCCACCGACTAGCTTGAAGTTCATAAAGTTCATTGGAGTATTTGCCATACTCAACCATTCCACCGAATACGAGGATTCGCGTGCCATCGACGATGAACCCATAGGCGGCACATCCTGGAGGGATGTCACCCTTGGTAGATGGAACGAACCACTGGTTCGTTGCTGCAAGAACAAAAGGACGATGAAATTCGTCCGGGACAATTCGTCAAAAGGTTCAATAGAAAAGCGATAAGTGTGCAATTTAAAGAAAAAAACGTTCGAAAATAAAATAAATAAGGACAGCTAGCAAGCCTAGGGAATGCAGTCCCAACCGGACGAGAGAGCATCGGGAAATCCAAGCAGGTCGGCGGGCATTACATATGGGCTCAAGGGGTGCGCATGTGTACCGAACGGAGCAGTAATGGCCGCTCCCGCGCAAAGAAGCGAGAAGAAAAGGGGAACGGGGCCGCTTGGTCAATGAGCGCACGGGTTAAGCGAGCAAGAATAAGCAATGTGTAGTACATAGCGCGTATGATTATTGCGACCATCCCGGGTAGGAAACCATGGTAGATTGTTAAGAAAAGGGGTGGAGGCGAGGCTGCCTGGCCACCTTGGTTTAACGAGTGCGAAAAAAGGAATGGGTGTAGGCGGGGAGCGAGAGGGGGGATAGCGAACAGGAGTTGGAAGAGTCGAGGAGAAATGGCGCCGCTGAAATCCGGCCGGTGAGGACTCCTCGATGCGAGCCGCCATATTGGATGTATGTAGCACACAGCAGCAGAGATGGATGCAATACGGCGCGCACACACAGGCGCATCGGTGCATAGCACACGACACACAGTGGCGGCAGCGCGCGGGAGATTTGCTGTTTTTCATGCTTTTTTACTATGGGATCAGAGCAATGCTTGCGTACACTTACCAGTGTTGTAGACATGCAGCTCGTCGACGATGCCCTCGTTACCGCCGCCGAATACGACCATGAGGTCCTTGATAGCGACAGCTCGGTGTCCGTGTCGTGGCCTCGGTTGAGGTCCCGTCGGATTTGTAATTCGCTTCCACTTTAATATGGGCGCCGCCATGATGATTGCCGATCACATCATTTTTCAATGCTTATACATAAACGCCGTGATCGTCCTAACTCTTCCCATAACCGATGACGCACTCCGCTTGACACCCTGGCCTTGCGAACCGTCCTGCCGATGACTCCAATAGCAGCAGCAGCAGTACAAGGCCTTCTTTTCAAATAGCCCGCAAAGTCAGTCGCCAAGGGTGATCCTAGCCTCTCTTCCCGAATATCTCGCGCCAGTCGCCCGCCAGCGCCAGTCGATTTAGAAAAAAGTCGCGACGTCGGTCTAATGGTGCAGAGAGGGGGAAAACGACCGAGCCGAGAAAAGGACCGACGACGATAAAGCAAAATTTGCTGTCTTTATCTCTCTTCCTCGTCGATGAGAAAGACGAAAACGAAGACGGCAACGACAACGAAGTTATGATAATGTAGTGCTGCTTGTGGTGGTAGTGGTAGTGGCGGTAGTGGTGGCGGTGGTAACGCGGCGGTGATGGTGATGATAATGTATTACGGATTTGAGATGAAAGCTCCCTGGAGACGGCGAGCCGTAGCCCCCGATCCAGTTAATACACTTTGCCCGTTTTCTCGTCTCTCAAGCACCAAATATCATGCAAAGGTGCTCAATTCGCAATATCCATTCCTAACCTTCATATGCAGCGTGTATAGAACGGTTGGTTTTTCGAAGATATTCTTGCTGGCCAATCGGAAACAATCGGTGAAACTGGTTGCGTTTGATCGTAAAGTACTTGATTCCCGTGCTAATGCCTGTTCGGGCAAAAATGGCCCTGTATCTGAAACGACTTAACTCTAGCGGTTTCGATGCGAGGCGCAAGACTGTCAAAACCTGCGGTCGTAGACACCGTATTTCCTATGCAAAGGTTAAAGAGCGAGGCGACTCCATCGCTCTGTCTCTCACTCTTTCACTCTACTACTTTTCTCATCCTCGTATTCCTTGTAAACAAATCGCTAGTAAGCACACCAAGCAAAAGTCGTGTGGAAAGAGACACAGTCAGCGAATCAGAGAGGCAAACTTGGACAGCCCTGAGACCCTGATTAAAGACAGATAGATAGCAGTCGGACAGAGATAAAGATAGAAAGAAAGAGTGAGACAAACAGTCTTATCGTCCTCTCACTTTGGCTGCCTATTCTTGCTATGTAGCGCACTCTGGTGCCCTATTGGTTGGTTCGTCCCACTGTGCCAGTCCGACTATCGAGGTATTTTTCGAAATACGGTTAGCGCTACTGCTAAGACTGCCTAGCGCTAACCCGACTCATCTATACCGCCCGTAACAAAGGCAACAGAGTTCCTTATCATCGATTCTTTATTGCACAACAGCACAACTCTCCACAGTATGATAGAAGTGTGAGGTCCATGGTGACGTCTTTATTTCGTTTCCTTATTTTTTACCCGAGAATTACAATATGCAGGCGCTCTCGTCATACCTTGAGTGAATTAGCGATCCTAACAATATGTTCCCCTGTACACGAAATTGCTTTCCGCGTTCGCTCACCGATATTTTTATTTTTAAGCACATGCATGTAAGAAAATGCATATTCAAATATGCAGCTTATAGTATATATATATATATATATATATATAAAGAGAGAGAGAGAAAGGGAGATGTGCAAATCAGGTTCCCTATCGCCCTTTACAGTTCCCAAGTTTCACCAACCCTATTCTCTAGTAGGCAGCGTGGTAGCAATAACGCCCGTGACCGTCGTACGACTTTCACAATTACTTGCAGGGTTAGGAAAAGAGGTTAGGAAAAGCCTGCGCTGACGCGGTCTATCAGCGATTGAATCACCGTCGGGTGGCGCTACTCATCTGCCTACTCCCGCAAATCTCGAGGAAAAATATGGCCGCGTCCCTATGTCGATTACAAATGCTGCTTTCTATTATCGGCTATCCTTTGTTGTGGAATATGTTATTAAGGATTTTTGGTGGACCATATACGTACGAATACATTCGCAGACGAGTTAGGTGCAATTATATCGAACCCCGATCAGGATACAACAAAACAACAATGACGCGTCTCTAAGGTTATAAGTCCGCAGCTTGCCAGTTGCGTTCCCTCATTCTTCAGGCGATCCACTCCTGCCTTGACAAGTATAGAACACTACCACTACGTTAATCTAGAATCCAGGGCAAAATTACCGGATATGCGCATAACAAATACATGTATACATATTCCATCATACTCGATTCTACCTACAAAAATGTTACTGTTTAGCAAATTTGACTAATGAAAGCCTACTTTTCCACATTTTCTTATCCTCCTCTGCAGTCGCCGGTTCTTTTCTCGACTTTTGATTTTGAGTTTCAAGAAATCAAGAATGTGCAATACATCCTTCTCATGGCCCTTATCCTACAGCTATCTGAACTCTTTCAAGTCATAACGGAGAATCTGCTACTATTTGTCCGGATAAGTTTACCATAGATATCCGAATCCCTCTTTTTGAGTCGCTGAATTTGCATAGTACACTTCCATCTCGGAAAATCCATTGAAATATTTTCAAACACAAGTCATTTCATTCGATTTTTTAATTCGTGATTCGGTGCTCTCCACCCCACAGCACTTCATGTCTCGACGATGCTCTTTCATCATTGGTAGAAAAAATGGAATTTGGGCGATTAGCTTCAGTCTCGGCAACGTATTGGATTCTCTGGACAATGGGAATTTTTTAATGTTGGAAACGCGACATTAGGTGCTTAATGCTTATACCAAAGTTACGTTGGAACGTGAAATCTGAAATTAACTGCGGCTATTGCCGTAGGCCGTAGATGTATATTTAATTATATCCCGTCTGCTAGTTAAGTCTTGATCATACAGTGTAGAATGTAAGTGATTTTTCTACCGTTATGTAATCTTAACAGTCTTAATTAGTTATGGGTTTGAATCGAATTTGTTAACAGACAGATGTACTCCTAACTCATTATGTCTTAATCGGCATTGCCCATCATTCTCATGTGTCAATATTTTATCATTTATCTTTGCGGTTATGTTTACTCCATCTCCTTTATACCTTCAAGTATTGCATTATTAAGTTTTCTCATGAGTTTTTGTAATTTTAGAAAGCAGTAAGATGCATTTGGTCTTTGGTAATTTGGCGAAAATTCGTGGAGTCGTTTACTATAGATTGAGCCCTCACGAGCAAAAGACATTTGTGGGTTTTATCAGTCATGGTGTACCAAATATGATGCGTAGAATTAATGAAAATGTTCTAAAAGTGTGTCCTCGTAAGTATTGTTGTTCTCCATTGTTACCGGTTAGAAGCGCGTCTTACAATAATTGATCTTAAATTTGCAGCCTTCATTTTGACATATTTGCTTGTTTCTTGGGCTGACAACGAAAATCTTCGTTTATCCAGAAAAAATCCTAAAGATTTTGAGAACGATGTATAAACACTTACTACAAAATATTTCACATTTTATAGGTTTATAGTATTGAAATTTGTTAAGAAAAACTTACCTTGATAATTTGTAATGGCTCCAGCAATGCTAAGATAATTGTAAAATATAATAATATAATATAATAAATTATTGATGCATCACTGTATTAAGATGTAAAATAAATGAAATTGATCTGTAGAAATGAAATCTGATATTCATTGCATAACTATATTTACGTAATTAGACATTGAGAATGAATTGGTTTTCTTTTAATAGTGTAAAATCCGCTAGAGCTAGAGAAGCCATTGGGGCAGTCCATAATTAAAGTTATGCACGAGAGTTGCACCTAATTGCCTGCGTTGTGCAGAATGAGGATAAGTGATTAGCGTAGAGAGGTAAAGTAAACCTCTAAAAAAGAAATGCCGAGCTTAACTCGACTCAAGCATACGTAAAGCGCTGCTGCGTCTACTTTGGCCAATGAAAGAGCAGGCGTTATTATTTCTGGTCGAATGGAGTGGAGAAGGGGGGATGTATACGATAGAGAAAATAAGCCATATGAGAGGTGGAGAATGGTAGGCAACAGGTAGGTATGCGTGCACCTACGTGGATTTAAGCGCGCGCGTCGATGGTAGCGGCATTCCGATGTATCCAGGTGAGGGGATTACACCGATCTAAGGTTTGTAGTCGTTGACTCGGAGCGTAGCAAGTGTGACAGTTTGTTGATTTGCACAAGCAACTCATATTTCGGATATTTCCCTTGGTTCCTTCTATTCGTTACCGTGCGGGAGTATATGCGTTTACAGTGAATGCGCGTAAATAGACGATTTAACTGCTGAAAAAAGCTATGAGAATGAACGATTGAACGTTGGCGAGTGCCGACCTCTAATCTTGGACACCTGTGCATACGGTCCTGTCCCTCGATTCGGGTGAGTATTGTAAGCGAACCACAAGACAAAACATAAAAGAGAGATAGAGAGAGATAAAAAATGACGAGATATTACGAGCGTCTTGGAAAATTTTTTTTTGTGAGGAATATCGAAATTTTCATTTCCTCGTCGTCAATTCACAATTGATTATTCACATTCCATCTCTCGGAGTATCTTTTTAGTCAGCACGTATCTCCAATCTCTTAATGTGCGCGTATATAACAGAAAGAGAGAGAGAGGGAGAAGGAATGACGAAATACGCGGGTTTCAGGAAGGCGACAGCATAGACAGCCAGTGATCAAAAAGACTAAAAGAGAGAGAGAAACAGACTCTATCAACATACGAGTGGATTCTTCGAGCCTTATCCGATTGCAGGCTATCGCTTAACAGTTAGGCAAGTCCTTCCGTTACCTCTTGAATACCTTTCGTAAACGCTGTCATCTAGTAAGAAACGTCTGTATTTGTGTATGCATGTGTTTGTGTATGAATGTTTGTGCGTATGTGTAAGCGCGCGCCCGTATGAATATCGATGAACAGGAGCTTGACAAGTGGCGCAGGGAGGGGGGAAGAATGGGCAAGGGCGCATTAGTAACGTGAAAAATCGGGCAGTGCATGTGGTACATGAATAATTAATAAAAGAAGTAACAATTTGTACCAGTAGCCAAGATAAACACTTGGTTGAAGAGGAAAACTTTCACTGCAGGCTCATCGGAGTGACACGAAATGCCTAGGCTGTGGATTAATATTATCAGGGGGGAGTTGTGAGATCTCTCGGTAATCTTGTTCAGCTCGCGTACACTTCGAACGTACCTCGGCCATTCGCTGACTCGGAAGTAGCCTGGCATTCGTCGAGTAGAAGGAGAAAATGCAAAGCACCTGTGCCTATCACTCGACATAAGAGCGTCGCCTGCCTCGGTAGAGTCTGTTGTACCGAAAGATGCATATACATCTCGAGAAATCAGCGGGCAAACAGCCGAGATGCAATGCGGCCGGACACGGATCCTGATCCTCAGGCAATACGTGTAGAGGCGCAGGAGGAGGAGAAAGTACACGATTGGGACTGTCATCACGAGAGGGACGGGACGGAGAGAGTAGAGAAGCCGCAATATAATTACGTCACGTTGCATTCCGCAGAGACTAGTTTTCTTCACGCAATTCAGCCAGTTCCAAGGCGTGTCCAGCCCTCGAGTCTGTCTTCCAACGTCCCATTGTGATACACTGTCCCGTGTCTTCCGCTCTTCATTTTTCTTCTTTTTCTTCTTCTCTGTTGTCGTCTTCGTCGACGTCTTCTCCGCGTTCCTCTTCTCCTTTATTCGTCTATTGATCGCGAAATTCTTATGGCAATGTCCAAGAGTGTTAAATGAAACAATAGAGATGAGACGACTTGGATACAAATCTAGATCGGTCTGGCCTGGATCCCATCACGGATAAGGTTTTTGTTCATATCTATTTTCTACTGTGTTTAAAAGTCCGAATTCCCATTAACCATATGTAAATCTAATAAATGAAGAGTGCGCGACCAGCGAGGATTCACCTAGTATTATGCTTATACTTCATTTAACATGGTCATTTTGCAATATTCCATCGAGATATACTTTCAATATTTTGATCGATGAATACTATGTTAATTACTGGAAGAAAATTTACTATAGCACAATATCTCGTCGTTGCATTTCGTATACTAACTAAACATAATTAAATAAATTTGTTTGCATATACAGTACTTAACGCAGTATCAGAAAATTCCTGAAATTCGATAAAACTTTTTTCATTTGCACATTTTTGTTTGTATATATATATATATATATATATATATATATATATATATATATAATAATAACAATAATAGTGAGAAATAATACAGAAATGTATTCCTCACATCAGCTAAGATTGTTTTAAAACTCACCCTATTAAAGTTGTTAGGTAAAATAATACAATCAATAGACGTTTTTTAAATACGTCCCACCTATCCGAGTCATTTTGGTACGGTTTATCAAAAACACTTCGTACGTAGACTGAGCGCTCACGTGTGTTTGATTTTGCGAGACTTTGCATGTGCAACTTCTAGCAAATATTTTGTTAATTATATTTAAATTTCAGTTGCAGTGTTAAAATAATTACAACAGAATGCCGTATTATAACTCTTCAGGACACGGAAACTCTACCTATAATAAAGGTAAGTACATCTTTAAAAATGAATAGATTAAGAAATTTTATGGCCGTATTGTGAAATGGTTTATGATATTTTCGAAAAGCGCGAAAAATTGATTTGAAATATTGGAAAAGAATAAAAAAAACTAGCTTGTTTAAAATTTCGCAAAGGAAATAGTTTCCAAGCTGCACGGATACAGTTTGGGTAACTTTAGAAATATTTAAAGAAGGAAAAATCGCGTGTCAGCGTGCAAGAATGTACATTGCTCTAATGGAATACGTGTGAAAATTATAGAAAGCGGACCGAGTGGCAGCAGCGGTGGGGGACCGTCAGGACCGCCCGGAGGTCGAAGCTCTGGTACCACGATAGAGTCGACTTACCTGATGGAACATCTAGCAACGTTCACCGTCACCAAAGAGACTGGTATAGTATACCCGGCTGACGGCATGAGGCGGCTTCTGCAGCTCGAAAAAAGCAACGGCATCTGGAGCCAGAAGATGCAGCTACGACTTGAACGCAATTGGGTCCTTATAATGGATAACGAAACGGGGGTACGTAAAATTCTTACAGAATTAATAGCTCTTTTTATTTTTTGAAAGAATCCTACTCTTCAAACATTGAACATTGCAAAAATTAATTATTAAAGTTTGCTAAGTGCCTTTTTTCTTAACCTGATATGCCCTGTTAAGAAATATTATATTAATTGGCGAATTTTAGGAAATTTTGGAATTTTAATGAATTTGTTTTTATTATGTCACTCCTTGCTTAATATATGCACGTTTTCAATTCAAAGTTGCATGTTCATTACTAGAGAATTATGACTTAAGTAATGGTGATTTATTATGTTTCTTTTGCGAATATTTAAGTTAAATGACATAAAACACGTGTTGTCTATATGCACATAATATATTTTTTCTCTCTAGACAAATGATATATTCTTAATTGCACCTGTTTTCCACTAAATATGTTCTAAATTGATATTGATTAAAAAAAAATGTAGAACAAAATAATGTCTTTTCTAACGAATTAATCTATAAAGTTTTATAGTTCTAAAAATACACGAATTTTACTAAACAGGTATTTCTGTATTTCTGTATGCAATGATTTAAAGAAAACACATAGAAGTATTTTCCTATAGATATTGCTAAAATTTACAACCAATTTAGAAAAAAATGATTAAATAAAAAAGTATATAGTAATGACGGAAATTGCACTCTATAATAAATAACGAATTTTTAACACTTTCTGGGTTTGAAGACGTTCGAAGTATCCGATTTCTTATTATTCCTGTTTTTGTATCTGTCTGTCTGTCTGTCTGTCTCTCTCTCTCTCTCTCTCTCTCTCTCTCTCTCTCTCTCTCTCTCTCTCTCTCTCTCTCTCTTTCTCGCGCGTGTGTGTGTGTGTGTGAATTTATATTTCTTCACTAAAGTACTCTTATTTATAAACCTTATACCTTTACTTATAAAATTTGTAAATATTATATTAAACAAAGTGCAAATATTAGGATGAAGTAATCGTGTATTAATTTTACTAATAAAATTTTTTTTATATAACGTACAAGAGAACTGTTGCAGTCAATATCATAAAATACACATAATAATTAATGTTTTCACCTCAATTTACATTATGGATGCATTAAAAATGGTACTAAACGAAACTCTCCCTCAAAATAATTAAAAGAAAAAACTTGTAGTTCTGTGCAATAGAAAATTGATTTAAAAAATAGTTTAATTAATAAATTTCACAATTATTAAGATTTCAGAAAGCCATATGCTCTATTTGTGTTTGCTCGTTATTTTGAACGTTTATAAGGAATCCTACGGTTATGATTGACTCTGCAAGAATTATTGTCTTTTATTTCCGTTTAAATTAAAAAGCTTGTCGCTTTCTACGCTGCCGAAAATTAATGACTATTGACCAGGAGGAAATAAGAGTTTGGGTCCTCGTGTCAGGCGGTGATGGAGAGATTCCCAGCGGCGCTCATTCAAGAGCCGACGGCCTTTACATCGCGCGACCCTATGGAGATGTACAACAACATCCTGGTATTCACGGTGGCAGACGACGGGGGTGCCACAGGTCAGCAGCGTGCTGAGATGCATATTTTCCAGTGTCAAAGCGTCTCAGCTCAGGACCTTGTCGAAGATCTAAAGATGCTACAAGCCGGGAAACTGTCCAGTGCCGGATCACCGAGGGCCTCCCGAGCTCACATACCACCGCCTCCAGCCCTCCCACCTCCAGAACCTCCACTCAACGGGGTCGGAGCAAGGGATCAGCTACCCAGCTTCAACTCATCCACTAGTAAGGTTCCTTGTTTTTCTATCGTTTGATACCATTGAGGTGACCCTTCGCACACACCTCTACACACTGACCCATCACTGGGAATAATTATCAGTTACGTCATCCGAGATAGAGCTGTTGTTTATACCATCACTGATTCCTTGAAAATTC
This sequence comes from Kradibia gibbosae, assembly GCA_018907135.1. Lineage (NCBI taxonomy): Eukaryota > Metazoa > Arthropoda > Insecta > Hymenoptera > Agaonidae > Kradibia > Kradibia gibbosae. The sequence goes on along the minus strand of JACCHX010000012.1, from coordinate 5,096,934 downwards.
TTTGGCACCATTATTATGCTCGTTCGACTATCGTAAATAAAAAGCAGAATGTTGACACATAGAGGCAAGAGGACTCTCTATTTTAATTCTCATCCGTGATAATCTTAGCTAACATTTCTACATTCTATGTGATATTACTTTACTTATAATTATGATATTTTCTTTCCTATATTAATTATAAATTTTCTTTACTTTATTAATCAAAAAATCATTTTTGTTGGAGAATTAAAAAAAATAATACATTGTATTTTCAAAATGTTTATCTAATCTCGATAAAGGTGCTTTCGAGTTAATTCAAGTTTTTAGTTCTTCCAAGTCATTTGATAGTTTTGATACATTTCATTAGTTATATTATTATTTTTTTATTTAGTCGAATAATTAAAGCAATTTTATATGATCGATATCGCGTAAGCCAAAACCAGTTTTATAGCATAATACCCAATCAATTAAAATTGTTTCTTATTTAAGTTCCTTTTTCCTAAAATTAAATTACATTTATTTAAATGGTTATTTTATGTTTGATTGATTCGTAAAAAAAGAAGTCATTAGAATTAGAATTTCTAATTTAAGCTTTTTTATCATTTGTAATTGGAGGTGAAAATTTCTGTTCGCAAAATTCAAATAATTAACATCAAACGCCTACATGTGTAAATTAGCAATCGAATTAGTATATCATTAGTCAAAGCTTTCTATCAAATTTAATAATGTAACCTATAAATGAGAATTAAATCTTCAATAAATTAATAATAATAATACAAACCCAAGTAATAAAAATATTATTCCATTATTGTAACAGAAATTTTGATGTCCTTGTTTAAAATACTATTTTATTCGATATTTCAATTAAATATTTTAAACGTTTTTTCTTTTTTTTATATATATTTCATGATTATAACAAAACAAATGATTTTTCGTTATATACTAAGAAGCTTTATTAAATACCTACAAATTTTTTTAATAATAAAAATCATTATGCCAATGACCATGAATATTTTTTCTGTAAAGTTGTTATAATTCTTACTACTATTTTTATTTTTATTTTTATTATTTATTTAACGTATAATTCGTTTAACGTATATAAATCTATAAGTCCACTAATCATGAAATAAAATTTTAATGCATATTTATTACACTGTATAGGATATTTGTTATTTAATAATAATTCTAGAATAAACATTAAAAATTATTCACACTTAAAATTATTATTTAAGATTAAAATTTAAAGAAATTTGTTTTAACATCATATCGTTTTTTACGTTCGGAATGTTTCAGCTTTTTCATAAGATTCTTTTACGAAATACATAAACGAATCATTCAAAATGTTTTGAAGAAATATTATGAAAAATGCTATATTAGACAAATAATACTAGAAAGAAAATATTTGAGCAAAAATGAATGATTCACTTAAGGAAATGTATTATTTAAAGAATAAAATTTTCGCGTCCTAATTTTAATGTTTTAAAATGAGTTTATCTAATTTCTTAATTAAATTTATATTTATAGCAATTAAATATATTAATAATTAAAAATTATGTATAAAAATTATATTAACATAATGTATTTTAAATGATAGTTTAGCATGTTACTTAAGAAAAATGACTCACCACATTGGAATGTTAGTTGTTTTATAGACCCAAACCTTTAAAGCGGAATGAAACAATAACTAAGTTGGAAATATGTGTAATCGAATAAAAATACTTTCCCTTTCATAAAATTTGCCATATATCGAAGATGGATTTTTTTGAAACGCTAATAGAAAATATGATTAGGAAGTTTACGCTGCTCGTCTTTAAATATACATATGCAAACGGACTGTACTTGATAAATGTGAATAAAGTAGCTTAGTAAGCATTTTCGCAATCGCCGTTATATTATTCTAGAAAACTTTTAATCACCGTCATAGTTCCTAAAAGATTCAATAAGAATAGTTAGAGAGTAGCGAAGTTGGCCAAAATCCTCTGACAGTTAAATATAGGAGTATATAAATTGCCTTTTATAAGTAATACCGTAAAAATAACAATGACATTATTTATCAGTTGTTAATGTAATTATAAATAATCCTTACCTGTAATGGTAATGTACATACTAATAATTATTGGCTCTACAATTTTGCTAGATTGTAGTTATTTGAACATTGCATATCGTTATACTTTTAATAAAGGAGGTATTTATTACCCAATAACTTATGCAATAATGAGCTGTGAGGGAGGAATAGTTTGAAGGAGTCTCGGCAGACCATTGTGACGATGAATTGTTTTCTAATACTAGTCATGACAGAGGGAAATAGGCAATGCATATCTCGCAGAGCCAATATCGTATGTTAGTCGTGTAACGATAAGGTTCGTGCTTGCAGATGAGGGCCACCACGAGGATGCCTCCCGGGAGGAGAATAATGACGAAGTTTCTTCGACGTCCTCGGACAAGTACGAACGTGACGTGACAATTTTGAATCATTGTTTCGACGATATTGAAAAATTCATCGCTCGGCTGCAGCACGCGGCGGCCGCCTCTAGGGAACTCGAGCGACGCAGGCGCAATCGTAAATCAAAGAAGCGCAATTTGGGCGACGGGATGCTAACGATGAGGGCCAAGCCCCCCCCGGAACTTGAATTCATCGACATCTTCCAGAAGTTTAAGCTCTCGTTCAACCTGCTGGCAAAGCTCAAGGCTCACATCCACGACCCAAATGCGCCCGAGCTTGTACACTTCCTTTTTACGCCCCTTGCCCTCATCGTCGATGCCTCTCATGACACTAATTACGAACCGAACCTGCCGAGCAAGGTCGCCTCACCGCTTCTGACCCGCGAGGCCGTCAATCTTCTAATGAACTGCGTTACGAGCAAGGAGACTGAGCTCTGGCACTCCCTCGGCGACACGTGGCTCGTGCCCCGAGAGCAGTGGAAGACTCACGTTCCTCCCTATCATCCGGTCTTCATGGACGGTTGGTCTCCCGACTACCCGATCCCGGATGAGCGCGAGCACCCACTCCACAATGACCATCTAGCCTCGCTGCTCAACGCAGACAAACGGAAGCGCGACGAGGTGCTCGATCACCAGAACGATTCCTACTACAACCACAGGTGAGTCCGAAGGAAAAAAAGATAGATATAGAGATAGAGAGAAAGAGAGAGAGAGAGAGAGAGAGAGAGAGCAAATAAATGCAGCACTACAAGTTCTATAGACAGCAAGTTTTCCGTTTTAGGGAGGCCGAAGAGTCTCACTACAGCAGCGACTACCTAGACTTCGAAGGCCGGGAGGAGCGACCGAATACAGAGTATTTCGAGCGTGGCTACGAGCGCGGATCCGAGCTTTACAGCCGTGAGGATCAACGGGAACGCGAACGACTGGAGCAGGCACGTGCTCATAGTGACATCTCTGTAGATTCGATAGAGCGAGCTGGACGCGCGGGTGGGCCCCCGGTCGGCAGCTCGGGGCCTGTTACCTCGGCAGCTGTTGAGCGAGCCCAAGAGGTCTGGCTAGATGAGCTCCTTGCCCGTCGAGCCAAAATCGTCCAAGTAACGTATCCCCGCACGGCGAACAACGACAAAGAGCTCACCGTGGTGAGGGGCGAGTATCTTGAGATTCTAGAGGATAGTCGCAAATGGTGGAAGGCCAGAAACTCGCGTGGACAGATTGCCCACGTGCCTCATACCATTGTCACACCTCACAACACTGCCATTTCACCCGACAGCGACGTCTTCAACAATGCTCTTTATACAGTCAGATATCAACGGCAGACACACCCCTACAACTACGAGGTCATTCTTAATTTTACTTATCGTTACTTGGTGACAGTTCACCTTTCTACACTATCCTGCCGTTCGCTGCCTTAACTCAGTAATACTTAATAAATAAGCAATTCTTTTGAATGTTGCAGGACTCGGAAATTGATGGTGCTAATACTAGTCCCGGGTCGGATATGGCACACCGCGCCCTCGCGATTCCCCCTCCCGCTCCTGCAGACTGGGTGCGTAAGGAACGACTCGGCAAGAAAGGTGAATTCAGATACTTTTAGCCCCCTTCTCTCGACCGACTACTTTTGAAAAGTTGTTTATTAGTGTTTATTAGTGTTCATATTATTATTATTATTATTATTATTATTATTATTATTATTATTATTATTATTATTATTATTATCATTATTATTATTATTATTATTATTATTATTATTATTATTATTATTATTATTATTATCATCATCATCATCATCATCATCATCCTCCTCATCATAATGATGATCATCATGATTATTATTATTACTATTATTATTTCATAAGTATCAAAATTAGTATATTCGAAACTAAGCGCATATTATCCAAAGCGAGAAAGGTGCTCAGCGAAGTTCCCATCAAATCTTTCCAACTGTTCAAAAATTCTATCGTATTCGAGCCAAAATATGTTTTTACGATTACAATGTAACTGCTTCATCGTAGAAATCGTCTAGTGCATTGTAATTTATAATGTGTATTTGTAGATGCAGGAGAAGCCGTTGTAAAGTATTTTATTTCGTTTATATAATCGTTTGTGTGCATCTTATGTACTTCGATTCACCAAATATACAATGGCTGGAACTTATATGCGTTTGTTTATTATAACTGAGAATTTTTCTAATTAGTATTTTAACTATTAATAAGTTAAGAAAACAAATTCATATATTTTTATGTAAAATGATAATTGTCATTATCATTTTTCTCATTATTACTATTATTATTGTTATTTTTATAACTATATTGTCACCGACATTATTACCACTATCGTTATATTGCAAAGATTACTTTATTTTACATATAAATTCATATAAGTAATATTTTTTATATTTCTATTCTTTGGAAATCATTAAAGTAGCTTTAACTTTACTGAAGCTAGTAATCGTTTATAATAAATAACTAATCATTTTCGAATAACCCCTTACAATAGTAGTTTTATATTTAAGCAAAGAAATGTATTTATAAATGAACTATATATATTGATTATAAAGTTATATTTATTAAAATCGTATTAGAATGTAGATGAAATTATTGATAAGTTTAACGATTTTTTATTCTAAATTAAAGGAGTATAGAAGAGTTAAGTGCAATTACATTCTAAAATGGAATACTTGTACAAAGTTATTTTTTAAGTTTAGATAAAAAATACTTGTACTGTCTATATGTGTATGCATTTCATGAATTCCTTTTCATATTTTTATTTTGAATTCCTTATTATCTATCATATTAAATGAAAACTTTATTTACAATAAATAATATATTCCTGTAAGTAGTTTTATTAAAAAAAATTTTTTTTATATGAAATATTTACGCAAGCTACAGTACAGTAAAATAATTTTTTTGATACACTATTTTCCCTTAAACAATAATAATCTTGCTTCAGATTTACTGTCTTATAAAAGTATAATAAAAGTATATTTACAAAAAGTTGATACAATATTATTTAATAGATATTTTTTATTTTATTAGGCAGATTTTGATATTCTTGTTTTCAAATATCAAAAAAAGTCATTCTCTTAAAATGTGACGAACCGTTTAAAGGTTTATTTACATCTACGTATTACAACCATATGTCATAAGGATAATTGAAGCAAAAAATACATTACAAATTAAACATTATAAAATTAGAAAAAATTAGGCGGGATAAAGTGTACGGGGAACTGAAATGAGTATTGATATTATTTTCAGAAAAAAAAATTGACACAATTATGTCTGATAATTATAAAAATAACAAATACCTTAATAAAATATAAATGTGGACTAATTGGTGAATGTACAAAGGTATATAAATGAAAGATCAAAATCAATGTTATCAATATATATTGTTTTTAATGTTTTTTTATAAACTATCGTTACATATGGTATAAATTTAAAAAATTATAATACAACATTATTGTTTCTTGCTAATATTGTTCTAAAATATTATATTAAAATTATTTTATATACCTAAAAAAAATATAAATATATAAGGTCCATAACTAAATACAAATTCTAAATTAGAATAACAATAAGTTTTTACTACTTTTTTAACAAAGTAAGTAATCATTAGACATACATGCACATTTAATCAATGAATTTTAATTATTTTATGATAATAGAACTTATTAAAAAGTCAATTTCAATTATCAATAAATACTATTATTCTTGATAATTGTATTGGAAATTAATAAATTTACTAATTATATAGGGAAGTTATATTTTTAAAATATTATATTTTGTAGAAAAATAAAAGAGGTTGTATTGTGAATAAATTGAATAAAAGTGTTAAAAGAGCTTATATTATTGATTATTTTTCATCATAGCTGAATATCATTTATCACAGTTATAGTTAATTTTTTATGTGAAGTCGTCATGAAAAAAGTCATAAAAATGGAAATTTAAAAGAAAAAAATTAAATATTTTGTCTTCATCACGATTTCACGTTGCATATGTAGATAAAATAAATTCACTGAGATAAAACATAAATAGTAGTGGTGAATATATAGTATATGATACTCATAATTAAAGCTTATCAGTGTGATGTGTTTGTAAAAGTAATACTTAAAAAAAATAAGATGCTTTTTATGTAGTATTGCATTATCTCATTAATTTACGAAATTTCTCTAATTCGAATATACTCTCTGACAATCTAAAAAAGTATAATTAAAATAATACGTTTTTTTTATACAAAAATTTTTTAATATATAATTTTTTTTTGTATATTACCTCCCAAAACTGTTTATGAGAGATACGATCTCACTTCTTTCCAAGAAAAATTGTTTTTTACTAAAAGTCATTAGTGTTGGTTCATATTTATCAAATTTACCAGAAAACAAAATTTTTAGAGCCGTACCTAAGCCCTGTATTTGCAATTTTCCCCATAATTTGCATTTTTCACAACCAACACAATCCATTATACGTGAAATATTTCTAAAATGCTGTTTAAATTCTTCTTTTAAAATTTGAGCTTCTACTCCTCCATTAAACATTACACTTTCATTAAAATGGTCAGGGAAAGTTCTAAAGTAAGACAGAAAACTTTTTACTCACACATGTTTTAGTAATATTTATAGTATAGTTTACACATTTCAATAAATGCTGTTAATGTATATTTTAATGGTAATTACCTGACTATATTTAAAATATCATTAATTGCTAATCTTGTATCTTCGTCATCAATTTCATTACCAGTATAATATTCTTCTCTTTGTAAATAAGGTGCCGCTTTTGCTAGTGCTCTTAATTCTAACATATACAGAAAATAAAGATTTTTCAACCAATTCGGACCCTCTCCACCAGTTTTTTCTGGTGCAAATCGTTTTTGAAATTCAGCCAAATTAGAACCCCACTGTCCTTCAGGAGATACCTCTAATCGACCTAAAGATTTTAATAAATACTTAGAGCACAAATGTGTGTTTATGCTAGCATGAAGTCCAGAAATTACTCTATAAAAAACTCTTTTTTCTAAACACATGGCTGAAATTGAAAAGCCATTATTAAAATGTATTTAATTAATAACAAAATATATTTAAATTAAATATATGTGAGACTTTTCATAATATCTTAAATATTACCATCCATTTTTGATGACTGAATAAATGTATGTGGAGAATTATCTGGTCTATGAAAAGCAATTAATGTAGGATTAAATGTAAATTATATTGCAAATATTAAGGGGCTAATAATAACTTATACCTAAAGCAATTTTCCTTATAAATACTACGCCATATTCTATGTGCACTATGTCCTTTATAGCCAGTATATCTTTCTGGATTTAAAAGTAAATCCACATACTCTCCAGTATCTAATTCCGTAATACAGAAATTATCCTGAGCATCATCATGTTGCTGCCAGCGTTCAAATTCTTTATAATTTTCGGAACTGTATGCAATGTATTAACTATTTTAATATACATTAGCTTGTAAATTGATTAGTATATGTTTGTTAGCTTACCTTATAGTTGTATTTAAATAACCTAATTCAATATTATGATCGTGAATATTTTGATCACACTCAGCAATTTGTAAATTAGCTTGATATTTATTTGATGGACTTTCATTAACATGAATATTTCTTGGAAGTTCACCTTTCAGTCCAACTGGAATATCTTTCTACAGTTTCAAAAAATATAGGTATATTTATAAATAAATGTACTGCATTTCATTTGCATAAATATAAATAAAAATTATCATTCCTTACATCTTGGCACGGTTTAACATGACAAAAGCGAATAGCACATTTACTATCGTCAACCCAAAACGGGCAATCTTGCCTAAGATTGATCTTATAAAATCTAAAATAGTCTCTGACTAGAAGGCTCTGAAGTCTTGGATAGACTTTGACATTATTAAAATAATCTACTGTGTCAACAGTACAGCTGCAATCATCGATAGCACCATTCAACTAGAAATAAAAAAAAAATAGGAACTTGTCACAAATTTATATTGTAGATAAATCAAAAGGGCTGTTTTAAAGAATAATATTAGTACGAGAAGAATAAAAGAAACCATTTATATAAACATAAAAAATAAGTCTAAAGTTGTACGTAACTACTATTTGCATTTGCATAGGTATGTATAAAAGATGTCAGAGGTTATGTTGATAAGTGAGTAATCTACAATTTCTCATAAAGAATAAAATAACATAAGCAATGCTAACCTTACAAAAGCATTGGTCGTTCTTACGTTGATTGGTCCCGAAATAGTTGCCGTTCGCGAGAACAATGAAGACAAGTAGCAGTAGACCTGCTTTTTGTAGCATTTTGATACGAGATCCTTTATATCTCATCATCTTGAGTTTGTCCATATCGTTGCCATTGCATTTATCAAAAATGTTGCATTAAACTCGTAATACTCAACCGAAAGTACTGTAATTATTAGTAATATTGGAATAAAAATGAAAATGCACAGTAATCGATATGCATTCTTATGTTTAGTCACTTTTTTGAACCATCTCTCAATTCGCGGACCAGCAATTGAATAGAGCACGAAACAGAATATAATTTATCGGTACATGCACATACGTCACGACGAAACACATTTACGCAGTTACCATATTACGTTTTGCTACGTGATATTACGCACTGGCTATCAGAAAGAATAATTCAGTCGGACTGAGACTATCTGCACATCCGTCTTACACTCCCAACAGTTTAGCCTCCTGAGACTCGCGAGCTATTTAACATTTGCGTTCCAACCAATAGTATCATTTTAAAAGCAATGGCATTTATTTACATTCTTAAAAGAAACATGCCTATTAATAAAATCTAACGGTGCATTCAGATAAACACCGCCCCTTTTTTGAACTACAATGTACACGTGTATATGACTGATAGGTGACACGTTTTCAGATAAATTTTCAATTCGAATATATGTATAAAAATTGTTTTATATTCATAATGTGGGTCATTGTGTAATTTATTTAATTTATTACCTTTCTTATTGTCACTTAAAATAGGTTATCTTTTTCTTTATTAAACCATTAAATTTAATTGCATGATTTCAAAATTTTTTTTTCAATATACCTAATTTACCAATAAAATATTTCTAATGTTAAAATGGAGTCTTAAAACTGTTTTTATATTTTTGGTTGATTTTTTACTTATTTAAAAAAAAGTTACATTATTCTTTATTTATTTTAAGTGTTGATCTTTATAATTTTCTTGACAATCCATTAAATTATTAACACTTTCTTCAAAATCATCCTTTTCTAGCCCGGAGTCCAAAAAGGCATGAAATCTATTTAAATTTTTAATTTTTTTCACTTGCTTATAAAGGGATTCATACATTTCAGCAATAAATTTTCCTGTATGTAAGCCAGCCATAACAGGTGTATTTTTAACATCTAAAACAAGAAGTATTATTAACCTATCTCAAAAATCTAGTTTGTCTTTTTTTTTTTTTCTTTCTATATTTACCACCTATTCTTGATTTATTTAAAAAGTAACCATTCTCTTGGATTTTACTGTTAAATATTTTTGGATAAGGATCCTTAATTTTTAGTGGTTGCTCAATAAAACTTAAATATGAAGCAGAAGAATGACAAGAACAGTCTAAATAGAAACTTATCATTTCATGAACTGTGGAACATCTATAAGCTACTTTTTCCATTTGTTTTCTCGCATCTGGCAAAGGACGTTTTAAACGACTTTCTGGAATACCTCGTAAAGCGATACTCTGCAAATTGTTGTTCATATTTATATTACAACTAGGTGTTAATGTCATCCATGGAATAGTATCTTCAAGATCATCTAATACTTCAATTAAATCTTTATTAAAGTCCATAGGGAATGGTAAGCTTAAGCTTGTAGCCACAGCCTTTTTACCAAGTTTGTTTAAATCAGAACAAAGATCAGACAATGTTGAAAAAGGATATTTTCTATGTCTATAACGCATACTAAGTGTATCTAAAGCAGTTGCTAGTAATGAACTAGTATGGTATTTTAGATTAGCATTGTATGTGAGGTTTTTGAAATTTCTTGGTAGACCAGGTGTAAGCCAACCATCAGATCCACAAGATAGTGGACTAAAAAGAGATGAAAATTCTCCTAAATGTTGCCAGCAAAGAGTAATATTAATAGCTTTTACATAATCAGACAATGATCCAATTCTAGATGCAGCATCTATTACAGGAAAAGTTAAAATACTTTTTCCATACTCATCTCTTATATACTGTATACAACTAGCACCTAACCCTGCAAATCCATCATCACAATCAAGAAGCACCTACAACCAAGAAAAGATAAAATGAATACATTATGCTGGGTAAATATAATGAAATATTTAAAAAAAACTACTTGAAAATTACTTGAAAACCTTGCATTGAGTCACATTCTTCAACATAAGACCTCATCCTATCTGCAAAATCATTTGAAAACATTGCAGTACTCCATAGACTTTGACCAATAGGAAATATATCAAAAGGTTTAGTTGCAGAACCATGTTCATAGTCTGTAATAACATTTACTGTTCTAGAATGAAATCTAGGAATTAAGTAATCAACCCATTTATTCATATCATTTTCAAAATTACTGGCACTTTCTTGACTATCGTTATCATTCTTCTCCAAAGATTTTAAAAAAGCTGACTTGGTTGCATCTGGTTCATTAATTGTTTCCAGTTGATTTTTATCCCACAATATTTCTGAGACTTCTTTTTTATTATTATCTCCTAAAATTTCTGACAAATTACCTTCGCTGCTCAAATATCCCAATGAACCTTTAAGATCTGCAATCAACAATCTTGGAGTAAAAGTCACTTTCTAAAAAAATATACCAATATATATTAAAACATTTATAATCATTTGAAATTCTGTATCAGGACAAAAATACCATTTTACCTTTAAAAGTTCTCCTTCTCTATAAAAAACATCAGGATTAAGTTCTGATGGATTTTCAGGGTCATAAGAAAAGTTTGTTTCCTAAACAAAAATTAGAATTTCATGCTTTAATTAAATTATTCTTAAATTATTTAATTAAAATTAAAGTTTTTAAAAAAAAAGATATATTAAATTAAAGAACAAAATTAATTTTTAATAAAATTTAATAATATATTTTAATAAAATAGTATTATACATTATTTTTTCTTTATGAAAATAATATCTTATTATTTTTAAATATCAATTTTCATAACTCATTAGATTCAATTCAATTAGTCGCGGACAGAATTGAATAATATTTTTTAATTATATAAATAAGTATAGGTTAGAAATACTATTTAAGTTTGAACAAAACAATATATTATTACGTTTAACAATTTATAGAATTTGTGTTAAATAATTAATGCAGGTAAAATATTTTAATTTTATTTCCATCAGCAAAACATCAAAATGTTATCAAGTTTGATCTTTAAAAAATCAATTACGAATTCTTTGTTTTATCACTTATTCTTATTGTTCAATATTTATAAAATGTTATGAAAAAGGTCGTCAGCACGTATGAATAATCTTGCGGGTATAAATAAATCGTACTATCAAAAACAGCTTAAAGAATATATATTTTTGTTTAAATTTCAGTTACACTATTATGATAATTAAATAAATTAAAAGGTTGATAAAAAAACAAATAAAATATCATTTGATAGACATTTTTAAAATTATTTCGATTACACACGTGGTTTGTATTAATAATACTGAAAAATTTAATTACCTGAATATTCCACCAATGGGTTCCCACAAAGTTAGCGTAATGTCCTAATTGAATTGTTAATATTTCTTTCGCGGTCATTATTTACTTACAATTCATATGCATTAGTACCACATTTAACTAACCCTAATTTATAAAAGAAATTCAATAATTTTGTAAAGTACTGTTAGTATTCACTCAAAATTACAAAATAATTTCTAGTACCAAAATGAATATCAAATGCACATCTTAACGATATAAAACATTCTAGTTGATCTGCATCGACTGCATCCCATAGTCCGTATGTAATGTTCAGTTTTAATCATCGACTGAATATATGAAGAATGTATGGCAGAAGAATGTGGCAAATTAGAATTTTAGATGAAATCATCCATCAAAATATTACATACATGACACAAAAACAAACATGAGAAAGTTTGAGTAATATGACTGTCTTTTTATACATTCTACTGTATACTTATGCAGCAAGGTTAAAACTTTATTCTTTTAAATGAATTTGCAAAATAATCGGCAACTCTTAAAAATCTCCGTATACATCTGGATTTCATGTAAAGAATTACCGTGACCGATGTTCTATACAAAATGCATACACTTAATTTTTAAAACATTGTTCATACAATTTATTTTAAGATGGAAGGTATTCTCATTATTACAGTGAATACTTTAACAATGTATTTACAAATTAATAATTTAGTTCGTTAAACTATGTTAATTGATGAATAGCTTTATAAAAAAAATCTCACTTTAAAGTAAGTAATTCAAATACAAATTAAAAAGAGTTAAGAATTTTTTATTACGTGGTAAATATAAACATTTTCGTATTACTTATAAAAGAACTTTTAAATTTTGTTGTTGTATAATGACATTTATTAATAATTGAAAAGTATTTTTTAATTGTTTATACAATACAATAATTTTCAGTTGATAATTATAACTTATTAAAACCACACTAATTTTTAGTCATTCTTTTTTATTAATTATAGACGATAATTGATTTCTATACAATCAACAAAAAAGTCTCCTATTTCACAAAGGTAATTCATCTGTTAAAATTTACATTAATTCGTATTTATGATTTTTGATAACATAATATATGTGTATGTGTGTATCTGTGGCTGAACGCACATATTCATCTAGTACATTTTATAAATAAAATTGTGTTTATGTGAAGATGGCAAAAAACGAATAATAAGATGTATTTGTAAAATAAATTTGTAGTTCTCTGACAACATTTTTAGTTTGCGATTTAATCTCAAATTTAATTAATTTTTCTAACTATAACGTGTTTTTACTCCATATCACAATTTTTTAAATTGCATTTGAGACAACTATTAGATTCTCAGTCTCTCACACACAAACGTGAATACAAATTTCGCGAGGATATTTACCGTATGGTACATAATTTACTTTTAATGGACCTCGAAAGTCAGTTTCGACGGAATGTCTTTTTTAAAATGTGAGGCTTATTATTTTTTTAAATTATACAGTTTTTATAGATTATGCATGCAGATCAAATTATACTTTTACATTTTACTATATATTTAATTGAAAAGCTTGAAGCTTGTGATGATTGATAAAAATCCAGATATAAAATTTTTAAAAATTAATAGAATGACATTGCACTTAAAATAAATTTTAAATAAGCTTAATAAAAATAATGTTCAAATACTCCATTGATAATTTTCCCATTTACAATTAAGTTTTATTCACTTATCAGTCACTTTTAATTTCTTTTACATGAATATTTTACACATTATATTTTAATTATAACTTTCCTTAACGTTGTATTATACAAAAATATATGTTATATTATATCCTTATTATTAATATATAATAAATATTAAACGTGTCATGTTTGTCTATAGAGAGTACATAAAATGCTTATGTAAACTTACGCCCAGGTTACTATATATCAATTTTATTATTTACGAAAATTAAACTTTTTGTACAGTTTTTTTTGCTTATTGAATAAGTACAGTCAGCATTATTAATAATATAATAAAATTTTATAATTTTTTTTATTAAATGACTATACTTTTGCACATATATATACAACAAAGCCAACATAATGCAATTTACAGCAGCATTTCTCGATTGCTGTTTATTTTTATTTATAGTGATACATTTAAATACTTAAACTGAAATTAAAACATTTTTTTATTTAAAATTATCTAAATTACTCGCACATCATTAACTACAGATATAATTTAATATAAAATATTCACGTTTATAGAAAATGTTTTCTTTCCAAATTATTGAGCAACAATTTGCTATCTTTAACTACAACTTTTATTCTTCATAAACCAATGGATATTTATTATTGAAAATTCATTAAAATAGTTATAAAAAAACTTTTGAATGGATTTCGGCTACTTTAGTTTAAAATTCATCGCCTAATTGCATACATGAATATATAATCTTGACTCGTTTATTGATGATGAATAGACTGATTATATTTAAATTAATAAAAAAAATTGAGGAAAACAAAATTTTATATTAATAATTAATATAAGAGTAAAAATATATATCTTAAGATTCATCAATTAGATGTAATAAAAACTGAAAAATTATCAAAAAAATTATCATGTACTATATTTTATGTTTTAATCAAGTTTCATTCAAGTTATCATAGTTTCTTATAACAAATGAATTGTTAGCAATTCACATAGCTTAATGTATAATTCGTTTGAGAAAAATTTAATTTTTTAATCTTCTAAATTATTAGGATTGTAAAAATTAAGAACAAATATTATCGTATAAACTATCACGTATGATTTTAAAAAGTTATAAATAATATTTTGTTTTTTTTTTATATTTTTTCTTAAATAAATCATGTATATATTTTTAAATGGTTTAGATTGATATACCTCTTTTTAAATGTAAATATAAATCAAATAAACATGCGAATTGGTAAAAAGATGATTTATTTTTTCAATTCATTAATTGTATCAATTTTTAATGATTTTATAAAAAATTGAATAACGTACATTTTATTAAAAATACATAAATATTTATAAATTAAATATGATTTATAAAAAATATTAATCAGTAATTAAATCCTATTATAAACTTTGAATTAAAAACTTGATAATAATTTATTCTTATTCAATTTTTTCAAAACATGTATTTAAGTGATCACTCATTAGGTTCTCTTCAATTAAGGTTGTACATACTGGGCAAGGAAAAACATTAAAGATTTGTTGCATATCATTTGTTGATTGAGTAGCATCATTGGAATTGTTAAATACAGAAGCAACACACTCTTCTAAATGATCTTGTAAACTCATTGTAGGTCCTAATAATTTGTTGCAAATTAAACAAAATTGAGGAGAATCATATAAATTAATAAGGCTACTAGTAGCTTGAGTCAATTTTTCAGCCTCTAATTTTTTCTGTATATTATTAGCCAAATAGCCATCTAAATGTTTTTCCGATTTATTTACTTTCACCTGTGAAGAGTATAAAGAAGAATAATTTTGTATTGAAGTTGACATATTTTTATTTTTAAAGATCTTATTAGATGTATAACTATCTTCTGATTTTCTTTTTTTGCTAAACTTTTTTGAAATATTTGTATTTTCTGAATTTTCAAGACAAATATCTAAATGGTTATTAATATTTGATTCACAAATAGATTTTTTACAACTGGGACATGTCACTTGCATTTTAATAATACACTTAGCGTTAGAATTTTTCATAGACTTATTGTTTAAATTAATTTTATTTATATCTAACTGATTATGAATACTATTTTTTAATAGAAAATCTCTGGAAGATGTATTGGAAAATTTTTCATATACTGCATTTTTTTCTGAACATTGTAAAATTCCAGAGAAACAGGGTTCCATATCAATAATGTTTGACAATTTTTCTATAGTACTTTTAGTACTAGTAATAGAATTGCAACTAGAATTAGGAATTGATTTCTTATTTATTGTCCCAATTAGATCAGTTTGAAAGCAATTACTCAAATGATCATTAAAATGATTTACTTCGATCTTCATAAGGCATATAGGACACTGTATTTTTATTAAATTTGATTTACATTTGTCTTTAATTTCATTTAGTGTACAATCATCTTCAAATATCATCTTTTTGTTTAATTCATCTGTAATGGTTTCCGAATTTTCAAGACAAATATCTAAATGATAATTAATTGTTGTATCATCTACAGATTTATTACAATTTGGACATAATACTTTCATTGCATTAACTTTTTTTGAATGCTGCTTTATATTTGTACTGGATTTGTCAATTAAATCAATTTTATTAGAATTAGATTGAATGGAAGATTTGTTTTTTAACAAGGTTTTTTCTGGATTAGAAAATCTATCAAGTAAAATACTCTTTCTTCCATTAATGCCTCCCAAAACTCCAGAAAATGATATACTTGATTTAGTATTTATCAAAGAGTTTGAAGGAATAATTTTATTAGTAAACTTATAATTGTGATTTGTACTAGAAGGACTTCCTGTATCCCATCCATGTACATTATTTGTATAATTACCAAGTTTTTTAATATCTGGATGATAAGTTAAAACAGTGTTAGTTTTAATATTCTTCAAATGTATTGGTTTCGGTAAATTATATAGATTAGATTTTACAATGTTATTATCTGCATGCTTATTAGTTTTCTTTATCCAGTCAGCTATATTCTTGTTTTCTGATGATTTTAAAGCCACTATTTTTTTTTTTTTTTCTGGTTTTTGGGGTTCTTTGATTTTAATAAATTGACCCCCACAATTCAATTGATGCTCATTCCACCAAAAATCATTTGGACCAGGTGCACGGTTCATGGCCCTTTTTACAGTGCCAAAGAATGGTGTTCTCTTATGACATGGGCCATTACATCTCCACCAATGTTGTTTATACAATCTAACTTCTTCATAAAAACTGTGATAAATCTAGAAAAAATATTAAAGACTAATAATTTTAATATTTATATAATAATTAATCCATGCTTTTAATATTTTTCTTACAGTTATGTTTGTCCCTGCTTCTTTGTTTATTCTATTCATATGGCTCTGGAATACTAATCCATGACCATCTCTATCTCTAGTATCATTAGTAAGAAATAAATATGCATGTATCATTTCATGCTAGAAAAAAAAATATATATATATATATAAGAAAACCAAATTCTTTTGAAATATAAAAAAAATATATGCCTACAAATATGAAAAAAATCAAAAAATAATACCAGTAAAGTTTCAATCAAATCTTTCCTAGGTCTTAATTTAAGTAAAGGAATACTTAATGAAATAATGCATTCCTTATTTCTTGGATGAAATGAACATATACCTGCACATCTAAATAAATAAAACAGAGTTCAAAACATTTTTTTTAGCAAAAAAAAAATTATGAATTATACATATAAAATCTTACGAAGTCATCCGTGTACTCCATTTCACTTGTACTGGAAGTAACATATTCCAAAAAAATTTTTTATTAAATTGCACAAAAAGTGTATGAATATTTGGAGTAGGATCAATGTATTCAAGAGTTTCATCAACTAGTGTTCTGGGACAATACTTTTCCCTCTACAAATAGCAAACAATTTTCAAATTAATAACTTTTTTGTTTATTAAACAAATAGTTTAATATATTAAAAACTATTTTCATTTATCTAAAACTCTTATATTTAAATATCTAAATAAAAATATATTTAAAATATTTTAGTATTATTATAGTATTATTATAACTAACCTTTTCAGGAAAAACAGCATTTTCTGTAATACCAATACAATTTATTTGATCTTGAATTGATCGTGCAATACTTTCATCATGACGTGTTATATTCATTTTTATGTTAATAATAAAATTGTTGCATTTTAAGTTCAAATATTTTGTTACTTATTTGATTTTCATAATAATGGTGCTCTATATCTCATAATGGTAATTTATGAATGTATGTTTTTTTTAATTAACAATGATTTCAGTGGCTGTCATTAAATTACAATAGAATAATATTTTTATTTTCTAAAAAAAAATCCATATTTACTAGTATTATATTATCTAATCAATTTAATTTTCATATCTTTTAGTATTTGAATATTCTGATTCAATTTCACGTACAAGTATATAGTATATACATATATATTGTATGAATGATAAAGTCCTACAATATTTAATTTCAGATTCTAAATAACATAATATATATAAAATTAATTTTTTATTAAAGTCAAATGTAATCAATAAAATGTTTTATTGAACATAATACATGTACACAGTATAGTAGTATATAGTTTATCGCCATCTATTGTCAAATTAGTTGATTAATACATGTATATGCACAATGCACAATAATATTATACAAGTGTGATATTTTTTTGGATTTATTATAAAATTTGTTACTAACCTTGCTACTTTACCTACATTCCGCTTAAAAAAAAAATTATCATTAAAATATAACAAAATTTTGAGTAATGTCAGCACGCGCTTGTGGTTTTGTACTTTTCCGACGATTTTACGGACAAATCGAGTATTTATTAATGCAAACATCCTATGGAAAACATCATTGGACACCACCAAAAGGTATAGATAGTCAACGTAATTAAATTATTTAACTTGTTTTATTGAATGTATCAAATATAAAATTATAAAAATTAATTAAATCAGTAATAAGTAATTTACGACAAATTTAGTTAAAAAAGTATTCATTAAAAACTTTTTAATTAATAATTATCTTTACTTTTGTGATTGTTATGTAACAAAATTATTATTTCATTCACAAAGCAATCAAAAAATTTATTATTGAAAAATAGTTATAAATCATTAATAAATAGTAAATTCTTTAATTTTCAAAAAAATTTTTTTAATGAAAATTTTAAAGTACATTTTGTTATGGATATTTAAATAATAAAAACTTAATAAAATTGCATTTTTTTTGTATTAAAAAAAATTTATTCATGAAGAAAATTAAAATATTCTTAGTATTATTGCTATTATATTAATTGGAATATTAACAAATTTACATTTAAAAATGAAACTAACTTAGAAATTATAAATTATGACTTGTTTGCTTTTTTGTGACAATCATTTTAAAACTTTATTGGACAAAATATAGTTTTTCAGTATTTTTATCTACGATTTTTAGTAGCTTAAAAACTTTTTATCTTATTAACTATATTATAGACAAAAATATTTTTTATAATTATAAAACAAAAATTGAATATGCAGTTACGGTTTCAAGAAAAATATTTACATTCATTTAGTTATAAAAGTGAAACATTTATTAATTAAAAAAAAAATTTTATATAAATGTGTGTCATTAAATTATAATGATCTGGTACAGGTCATGTTGATCCTGAAGAATCAGACATAGCTACAGCTTTTCGAGAAACAGAAGAAGAAACTGGATATTTAAAAGAGGATTTAAATATATTTGAAGATGTGAAGCAAGAAATAAAATACTCTGTAAATAATAAATCAAAAAATGTTATTTACTGGTTGGCAGAAATTTTAAATAAAAATAAACAAGTTGCAATGTCTAAAGAACATCAAGATTTTAAGTGGCTTACGTTGGAAAATGCATGTAACTTGGCAGCCTACTCAGAAATGCAAAGTGTGTTAAAGTATTTTGATAAATTTATTTCTGAAAATCTAATTAATGACAATACTTAATAAAAATTATTTTATTTGACAATAATAAAAAAATATCAGGTGGATTATAATTCCTAACATTCTACAGATTGTCAATTTACATTGATTATTTGTTACCTATAACAAAATACAGTTCATGATTGTAATTTAGCGTTATAATATTTACCCAACTGATGGTTAATAATGGTATTATTTGTTCAAATATTTAATATAACCTCAAGACACTTTGTGATTACTTTAACGTATTGCTGGTTGGAATATTGGTGTAATTATAAGCATTTCACAAAAGAGCTATTTGAACAATAATATAATTAAAAGCAATATTTAAATGCTTATTAATTTAAATATGTATATTCAAGACATTAACCATGAAGTTAATAATTATGAAAATTAATTGACTTTATATACTTAGTAGTTAATTTGCAAAAATAAAAATATGGGTTTTATGTAGAAAATTCAAAATAGGTATATTTTATTTCAGCTAAAATTATTGATCGTTTTAATGTATTAATTAACAAGGTATTGTTTCATTAATTAAACATTTTATTTTGATGACATTTAATTTCATTTAATTTTATTGACGAAGCATTTAACTTAATTTATGTAATAAATATGAAACATTTTTATTATTAATGCACATGGGAGTTGGGCTAAGCTTTAAAGTTCCTAATTGCAGGGGAAGACTCTTGGCGTCCCTTCTAACAGGTGCTAACAAGCGCCTAATGCTTCACAAAACCTACATATCCTAGTAATATCTTTCGCCTGCACATTATACACTTCCAAAAATCGATGCAACCTCTTTTCGGATAGCGTCCGGCAATTGCAGAAAAGGTGTCTGGGCATCTGCTTACACCACAGGGTTGCGTATTTCAAGATTTCTAGCTTCGGCGCAGTAGTATTTTGGATCACGTTGAAGTTCCAGTAATTTTTTTTATTGAAAAAGGACATTGAAGGAATTAAAAAAATTCAAACAATATTTAAAAAAAACATATACCCTTTTGTTAAATTAGAATTTAAAGCATTAAAAATTTCTTTTTTTAATTTAAGTAGACTCGAATCCGTATTCAAGTCCACATTCATAGAAAAATATTTTTTGAACGTACTATAATAATTTAAGAATCGGCTATAACATTTATAAGCTTCTAGCCATCTCGTTCCGGAAATACTTAAAATTTTATTCCGCGGTAAATTTAAGTCTTCTAAAATGTCCTCAAGCTCCGAAAAGCGTTTAGGACTTTTATTAAAAAAATTTGTTATATTTTTTTAGAAATTCTCAATTTCCGCAGGTAAAGTCGCTGCGCTCTTTTTGGCGACTAAAGCGATCGAGTGACATGCGCATTTTAAAAGAATCAGGTCAGGTACCAGTTCTTTTAAATAACGCTGAAAGCCTTTGTATTGCCCGATCACGTTATCACACGCAAGTGCAACAATATTTTTAATATTAATGTTATTTGCAATAAAAAATTTTTAAATTCTATAAATAAATTCCTACCCGTATTATTTCTTGGGTCTAATTCAATTAGGCAAAGTAAACGTTGCATTACTTTGCCTAATTCAATATTAAAATACTGCACTGAAACACACAGAATTTTAGCTAAGCTATTATCTGTAGTTTCGTCCATTAAAACAGAAAAACGCGTTTTATTTAAAATATTTACTATCCTTCTTAACTCACTTTCAAATAAAACGCGTTTTATAATTAGTGAACATTTATCGCGTTTCATTTTCATATTTTGAATGGGCGCGAGATCTTTTGATATTTTTTTAATAAACGGAACGAATTTATCAACAAAAGCAATACTAACATTACTTTGCGCTACAAAGAGAGCCGTTTGTAATTCAGCTCATTGCACTCGTCGCTGCATGCAATTTGTGGTTCAGAGGCATCCAAATTAACTGTAGTTGTCATTTTTTCAATATGCTTAACAGTTAAACTATGTTTAATTAGATCGTGTCTACCGCTTGGTTTCAAATTTATTTTGCAAAATTTGCATACAACTACAGTTGAATTTGTGGGATATTTTTGCAACCACGTTTGAAAAGATTTATTATAAACCTACTTGGATTCCCATAAATCGCGCTTTTTTTTTAATAAGAATTTCACAATTGTCGACGCTTACTTGTCTTTTACTTGCCATTTTATAATAAAAATGTAAATAATGATATTAAAATTAAACAATATATTAACAGGTAAAAGAAAATTAGCGACTACAAATCTAATGATAAATTACTAGCCTTGTAATCGATGTAGAAACCTTCTTATTTCGAGATACGCACTGCACTTCACTCGCGTAATTGTAAAACGATAGATTTATACTGCTACTTTAACGGTCATGAAAGTGCTTTAACATTATTTAAAAACACTCGAATTTAAAAGGTTGCCCTTTAAACAGCCTAGGAGTATATGTTCAAGACGATGTTTGTAAACAGTCATGATCATTTTAAATTTTGTCGCACGTTCACTTAAATTTTTTTTCGTTATTTATTTTAAAAATTTTTAATTGAACGCATGCATTTTTTAAAAGTAGATTATAATACAGAAAGTGGTTATAGGGCTAATAACGAAGGTACCACTTAACTAAAAATAAAACAATTTTTCTTAAAAAAATTGCTTTGTTTAAATAAAAACCTAACGAACCATAGAAAGTACCTCAGTGGTGGTTTTAAAACTTTCTCATCGTTATCATAAGGTAATAAAAACAAATATTTTTTTTATAGGCAGAATGAGAGAGCATGAGAGAGAGAGAGAGAGAGAGCATATTATGAGAATGAATTGTACGTATTGATACTGAACCAATATACGCATATTATATATGAATTTCAATATTAAAATGTTAAATTACTTAATTAAATTTTAATAAATTGTAATAGTAAATAAATATTTTACAGAAAGGATTTGTTTCAATCAAATCAAACAACCTTCAAAATAGAGACTGTCAATAAATGTTATTAATAATGATTTTTTTTTATTAAATAATTTTATTCGCTTAAGGACTTCGAATGCATATTCAAATTAATTCTATTAATATATATATATAATTGTGGTATAATTTTTTTTTAAGAAATCTAGTTATATATGAGCAAATCGCTTGTATTAAACGCATATGAATATATATTACTTTAATGCACATTATTTCTTTATTTAAAGTATATCTATGTATTAATTTATCTTAAACAAAATGTTGCATTTAATATAATAATATTTTATGTTAATTGTTAAAAACTAATCTATGGCCCTGTAGAGAAATGAAAGTGCGATAGAAAATTAGCCGCTAGTCCGCTACCGAGGCTGCAATAAGATCGTCGATGATTTATGTTGTTTGATGCGTACATGATTAACGTACATACCTTTGACGGGGCGCATGTCCATGTGACTTGCCGAGACATAAAAAGACGAAAATTTAGATTTCGTAGACTCTAGTCGAAATATCTGGCAACGTCCTTTCCGCAATTAGAAATTTGACAACATAGTTTGTTTTCAAAACATCTGAATATCGGCTCTTGACAATTCGATTTTTACACGTAGTACACGCAAGAATGAGAGGAAGAATAAGAGAGGCGCGTACGGTATGAGAGCGAAAGAGAGGTGAATAAGAGTTTATGTGCATTACGAGAGAGAGAGAAAGAACGACCACAATGCCAGGATGAATTAAAACGTAACATCGCTGTCATTATCTGTAGATAAAACAGTGCGAGACGTGAACCTTTTTTACGTTAAACAATGTAGCCTTATAGAATTAACATTTTTTTCAATATATGGATATTTGAACATATGAAATCGTTAAGAAATTACACTAATTATGTTTTGTGCTCGTAAGGATGCATTAATTCTTTATAATAATTGTAATGCACAAATTTGTATTTTACAAATATTTATTAATTATTTTTTATTAATAATAATGCATGTACTGTATTGAAATATAAAAATAATTTCTTCGTCAACTATACGTAATTTATTTTTTATATACTTTTTAATCAATAATCAATATAATACAATAAGTAATGCGAAGAGCGCTTTAACTGTACAGAAAAATGCGCGAGTGGGGTTCCAAGGCAATATTTTTTAGCATTTACGCTCCTGCTGCTTCTGGTTATTTCCCCTATATTAATGTTTGGCTACCTTCACTATTGTCGGTCAAAGCCCATCTGCACAAGAAAGTCAATGCGCAGAATCGAGAAATCACGATTTTCCGCAACACTAATTGTTACCTGTCAAATCTTGTGCTTTCAAGCCTCTAGACTGTTCTGTTCTATCAGGATCTCCAATTCTCCACTCTTGGTCTTCGTACTGAGACCAAGAATAATTTTGGCTTAGTTCTTTACCTTGTTCGCAGTCACAAATATCTTAACTTGTTCACATGCAACCACTTCATCCCAGGTCCAACTTATTTCGACCAAATATGAAATTCATTAACAAAAAATACCTAACAGTGCTTTGTAATTATTTTTTAGAATGTTTAGCTTAAATTAGGCAGTAATCTGTTAACAAAAGTATATTCTTTCAAATGCTTCTCTAAACTTAATGATCAATGAATTTTCAATAACTTTTTATGAATCATTTAGAAATTTTCTGTAACCATATGTATATAAATACTTTACAAGTTATTTAGAATATTACAAATTTTTGAATAATTTCAAAAACTTGCTTAACAATATGCATAAATTATGTTTGGTGTGGTACATCAGATACAAATAAAATAAAAAATATTGAAACCCATTGATTTAGTTTTACTTTGAATGCATATTGTTATGCATATGGATAGTAAAATAATAATTATATATAGCTTTTATTATACTACTATTTACAGATCCTCATCTTACCCCCCCATAATATAAGTTTTATATTATATTAAAATAAAGACGAAAATTGAACACAGATCGTATACAATAAAACTGTAGTACGCACGATCTAAATTAAGAAATCAAATTGACAATAAAACACTATCCTTCTTCAAGATCCCTCGCAACGGTTTATCCAATGTTTCACTAAAATATACACTTGCAAAAACTCTTGTAAAACAGGCACAAACGAAACATTACGCTTAAAGTTATATTCAATCACCTGCCGTGTGAGACGCATTCAAAATTAAAAAATCACCTTTAAAATATATACGTGGTTATTTATTTCTAACCCCAAAAAATTTTTTTAGGTAAAATTGTAATTGAGTTTATTGAATAATCAGTTTAACGTAAATAAGTCCATTGGTCATTATTAACTTTTTAAAGATATTGTACAAGTGGAAACATAATTGCAAAAATTGATCATGCCGATCCATTTTATCTACCTTCATTGGGTGAAAATGCTGATGAAAACAAACAAAAAAAATAAAATAAACACCTATTATTCATTCCTTAACCATGTACCCGACTTCTCCGTTACAGAAAATTGATTACCAATCGATATTTGTCCAGAGTTTGTTTATATTTATGCTTTGTTTTAATTAATAAAGGATGCAATTGGGATTCTCTAATTCGGATAAATATCATAAGTCTTGGGATTCATAGATGATTAAATTCAAGATAATACATCATAAAAGACCCAATGCGACCCGTCTAAAGCTTTCACCAAAAAAAGAAAAGAAAATTAACTAATACTCTTAACTTTTTCAATTTAAATATAAATGTTTTTACATTCAGAGTTTAATAAATTTTCGAAATATATTCAATACACTATTGAAATATTAATTATGTCAAGATAGATAAGATATTCAATGATTTATTTAAATATTAAATATTCGAAATAGTAATTAATCTTCATAAATTTGTTCAGGTAATATAATATAAAAAATTGTTTTTTTATATTATATGATAAAATATGACATAATTGATAAAAATATAACCAGAAAAAAAAATTAACACCCTTAATCATATTTTAACAAACATCTGTTAAATCAAGAGTTATACATGGTTATTATCCTTGGTCCTAAACTCCGGTATCGACATTTTTTCTATTTTTTAAGTAGATTAAGTAGTAAATACAAAAACATAGCCATTATGCTCTTTTTTGTGATTTTTTTATATTACAATCTTATTTTGTTTTTGAAAAAAAATGTTTTAAATCTTATTTTATTACTTACCATAAAGATTTATTATCCAGTAAAGTTTCATTTTGATATCTTGTAAATTCTGTTGCTCTGTTGATTAATTTATTTTTATTTAAAATACCCGCTTATGTAGATATAAATCACCAGTAACCTTATAATTTTCTTTAACTGATTAAAATAAAACTAATGTTACGTAAAAAAAACGATGTCTCCAAGACGATCCGTCTGCGCTCAATTTTTAAAACAACGACTTTCGCGATCTATCAAATTATTGTTTAGGAAATGCACGCAATGGTCGGCCGAATGCAATGAAGACATTCGGTCACGCCTACACAAGGAAAATCGACCCGATTTTTATTGCCTACGGTCGCGTGGGACCGACCGTGCGAATTGACCATTCGAAAAAGGACCCTTTTTCCCGACCATACGGTCATTTGCCGGTTATTTGCCGAAAATAATATTAAAGGAAACCGATTGTTTTCGTGAAAAATATAAGCCCTTTTTTTTGAACATGAGGGCACGTGAGACCCGCCGTTAGAATAGGATTAACGCGCAGAAAAATTGCCGTAAACATAAAGTAATGTTCCTTTAAAACAAATGAGCTTCGCGAACGAGTTTATGATTAGAGATGCGCTGTTTTACGGTGTCCTCGATCGTCGAAACCTTATTATATTGTCGGGCTCACGAGAATAAAACGAAAATCACGTTCGGGAAAAACCCCTTTTTTCCGTCGGCCATGCAGGCCGCGCGAAGGAAAGCACCGCGATAATTAAACGACGATTTTGGCAGATGTTTTACGATGAACAATGTATCGGAGTGACCACTTCAGGTTACTGTTCGAACGGGCTTTATTGCGCCAGTCTGAAAATATGACGACACGTGAGACAAATTGGGGTTTTACTTAAAAACGTCGCGAAAGCTGCAAACCATGTTTTCGACTATTCGATAATTTTATAATCCGAACGTGTCTTAAAAGACAAATTTTCAGCCCCGCCTTCGATGCTCTCGACAAATGACAAATATCACAATCCCTAGTTTTTTATTGTTATTTAACCCCTCTCCGGAGCGCACCCATGCGTAGGGCCTCCCACCATGTAAACAACGAAAATTATAACGAAGAGACGGAGTCCTTATAAGGAGGAAGTTTTGTAAAATTCATCAGTTCCACCAAAACGATCAATAAAGACTTTTAACCTGACCACTCTCGAGTCCGCTTTTTTATCCCTAATTGTGAACCTCCCTGCCTACAGCACAGAGGTTAATACGCGACGAATACAGTGTCTGTGTTATTTTTAGCGTATCACCCGCGATCGTAAGAAGAATTTTTCTTACCGTGCAACCCGCACCTAATCGCGAAGCAACAACTAATATAAATAATTTTTATAAAACTTTGACTTTTATAAATTTAAATGAGTCAGATATCTGAAAGAGAAACTAGTATTTTAAAATTTAAGTAACAAAAAAAAGATTTTTCGTTACTTCATATTAAATCAAAATTTCATCAATAAATATTTTTAATTAAATTTATCTAAAAAAAATGAAAGTTAGAAAATATAATGCAAAACAAAGATAATAATTATCGTAAAAGATATATTCAATTGTACATTGATTTATTTCAACAACTTCGATATGAAAAAAAAAATGCTTTTTTAAAAGTTATGTTTAATTTTTGGACTTAAGTTAAGTTGATGTTTATTGGTACTATACTGTTAATTCAGCGCATACATTTTGTAATGTGTACTACAACTTCTGTTTTATCTTAAATTTGGTTATAAAATTTATATATAAATGAAATAAAGTTTTATAGAAGTATATTTTAGATAACTGTATCGGTAAAGATTTTCATTTGGTAATGTTACCATTTTATTACAACTCCTTCCTTTCTACATTCTTCTTTCCTTCATTCTAGCTAAGATACCAATCACCGAAAATACTTGTCAAAGCTATCATATCCTTATCTACAAATGAAAATATTGATGTTTTTATATGTGATAGAATTATTTATATAATTGCAAATAATCGTACTAGATACAATTTTCCAAAACTGAAATTAAAAAAAACTTTTTTTGACTTTTGTTAGGCTAAAAGAAAAAAATTTATCAATGATAAATGAAATACTGACTTTCAACTTGTCAATTTTAACTAATGAAATTGCTTGGATGTGAATTATTCCATTTATTTATACAATATTTTGATCAAGTATATCATCCAAGGCATGGATTATGTCATTTTTCTTTGATTTTTAGACAATAATAATTTTACCTACGCAATGTTAAGAATTCTATATTACTAGGGATTTTACTAATTAATTTGCTAATAAGATCCATTTCTACGATAATTTACAGAGATGGACGCGCATTATGCTTAAATATTCTAGTTGATACACTACACTGTTTATGTGATAAATAAATAAAAGTAATTTTTTTATAATTATCTACCAAATGATTTACAGTTTTTCTCGATTAACTTGCATTATTAACAGGAAATTTAAGTGTAAAGTGTTTTACATGGTGCTTATTTTACATTTTCGTTTTAACTTTGCTTTAAATTGTAAATACTTTTGAAAAACATTGTATGGCACGCAGTGCCTTTAAGAAACATTGTTATTTTTTAAAAGAATTTCTTTGTTATTTATATAAGCTTCCAATACTTATTTTCTATCAGTCATTTATCGATTTACAGCATTGCGTATCACAAGCAGTATGTATCATTTATATCTTTTATTTTGAATAATCTAGTAAATATTAGAAATATGAAAAATCAACTTCGTACAGGATATAAATAAATTAGTCTTGCTAACAGTAACAAAGTTAATCAATTTTATACGATTTAATAGATATTTAATGAAGCTGCCTCTTGTTTAATGAGGTTGTCTCTTACGTATGTATTTCTTAATTTTTTTTTAACGTAAAAATTTTTTTTTCAATCTAGTACCTTTATTCAATTATTATAGTTACACTCCATCTGTGATTTGCGTTAAAACACTACCAGACGTTTTCTTTTGTTCGATCGGTTGCACTTTACTCTTAATCACAGACGAATAAAGAGTACAACAAAGGTTGTAGGACCTAAATTTATTATTAAACCTTTCCTAAAAACAGCAGATCTTAGCGATAATTGTTCACATTTTTCAAGTGCGGTTCACTTTTATCTTATTCTCTTTTATTCATACACTCACACGGTCAGATATACATACACATGCACACTTACACATACGTAATTGTTCGATTCAATATTCGATCGAAATTTCTAAATTTTATTGATAAATCTCTTCCTTCTCAGCTTTATTATAATACATTGCCTTTGACTCATATTAAATTAATTTGTAATAATAATGTAATAATAATAAGAATTATTATTATTATCATTAGTAAATTGTCTAGCGTATATAATTTTGTGTAATTGCGAACCTGTGTACATAAAAAGGTAAAGCATCTTTAAAAATCATCAAAAAGTTTATTATTAGTCGTTTCACGTATCTTATCGCTAACAAATACTCGAATTATTGATTTGACTAAAACCTGTTTGTTTACTACATGCGACCGAAGTTAGTATATTAATTATTTTGTAAAAAATAAATTATTAAACAAACTATTAGTTTTTGGTTTTTTTAATTATATGTAAATTCCTATATAGATTAAACATTTCAAGAAGATCATGAACTGTGATATTAAGCTGAAAATATATTCTATGTCTATAATTAGAGATACTTACTTTGTCGATCTTATAGGTACGATAATCAATATCACTACCACTATACAAAACTATTCTGCCTTGATATGACTCATAAGGTTGCATTTTAATAAATATAAAAAATATTTTTAGCCAACAAACATCAAATACTTTACCTTATAATTACTCTAATCTGATGAACAATAATAAGACTCATGAATTTAATACAAAAATATACGAATGTTGGGTACGAAGTAGAGTTTCATTTCAATATACAAAAAATATAACTTTATTCAATGTAATTAATTAGGCATTACTGTCACTATATGATCTTCATCCCACGGAAAATGCTATTCTATAAAAAATAATTCAATGTCTCTTGCAAATTATTAAATCATAATCCTACATAATTAAAAGACGTTGTAGGAATACTGACAACTCATATTATTCCGTATAACTCATAAAATAAGTAGATTCTTATTGCTCGTTTTCAAAGAACATTCGCTCTTTTAAAATAGTAAAAAAATCTTTTATTAGAGGTTTCATACGTTTATCAAACGTTATAAATAACTATTTGATGTGTCACTTCCTGATTTTAGTGAATGAATACCGCAATAACGAAACACTTTATTTAAGACGTATATATCAAGTAATTTACAGAAAATTTAAGAACGTAGCCAATAATATTCAAGCGACATTTAAATAAAGAAAATTATTTATTGGCAACAGTTTTAAGATTGGCAAAGATGCTCTTTGTTGTAAGCGCAATATACATTTTAAGCTTGTACAATATTTGAACACTCTTTAAACATGATCCGGAATTGGATAGTGACGAATTATTATGTCAAATAATATTGATTAAAACGAGTCACTTGCCAGCCTAAGCTCAATTAAAATAATTCAGCTAATTTTTTATATATCATACTCTATATTAACCATGCTATTATTTAAACGATTATACTATTTTAAAAAGTCTTTTAGACCTTTTGTGTTCGGCGGTACACGATTATTTTATTATATGTGGTATTTTTGACAAACGATTGTTAATTATATTACAAGAATATTAATTAAATTGGCTATATTTTAGGTCAAATACATCTTTGTATTATTGTACACATATTATCTGTTGACTCTTTGGCCACCATAAAAAAGCTACATCCGTTTCATACTGCCAATTATTAAAAGATGAACATATTAAATCAAAAGCCCATGACAATACAATTATATCATGTATTACACGTACTATTTATCAGGTATTTTGTTTCAGATATTATAATCTGTTATACAAAAAGATATCTCTAATATGTCGATGACAGTACAAACAGTTAATCTACCGCAATGCACCCAAAAAAGATAATAATCAAAGAGGCGCTAGCAAATATTTTATTAACATCACCATTCACCTCGGCAATTGAATACATAAAACCAGAGTGTTTTACCAAGTCTATAAGTAATAGATACAATACCATCCTGATAATCAATGTACCTTTTTTATAATATACCGACAATGAATTCTGACTTAAGTTAAGGAACACAAATTTCCTAAGCAAAATAACTTTAGCCACTGAATATCACAGCTCAACTCTCACAATAAATGCTCGAATGTGAAGGTATTATGATAATTGTAAGGAACTACGTACATGGTTTGAAAAATGAATTTCCGTGTTTTCATAAAAAACATGCTTACATTTTTTTTCAAAATCTATAATATTTAATAATATAATTAATACTCTGGTGTCTTGTGTTAAGATCGCTAATAAACAATTCGTAGAATTAGCCAAATCGATATGCGAGCGATTTGTGACTATTAAAAATACGCTTAATCGACCGTTGCTTACTCGCTTTCAGCTCTTATTATGTAATACATAGATTTCGCAGTTTTTTGTTATTTTCACCATGTTCAGATGATGAAATAATTCTCTTCAAGCAATAGAAACTTATTTGTTATGCTATGCTTTATTATCTGTTTGTTTTTATACTTATTTTAACTTTTACAATCTCTTTAAAAGAGTTCAATCATACACATTAGCACGTACAGTCTTACCCGTAAATAAGTCACCGTGTCAATATATGTCTTGACAATGAAATATAATTTGGATAGAGTACAGTCGTAGTTTTTGCACCCTCCATAATAGTTGTCGCTACCATTGATACATTCATTTTCGTTTTATCTTGAAATTTACAACAGTTAATTATGTGCAGTGAAAAACTACGATTTGCGACACAACTATAATACCGAGACTCGTTATACCGAGTAAAAATAATACTGTTGTTAATTATAATATTTCCATGTTGAAACGTATTGTCGCTCGAGATAAGTAAAGTTGAACGCGTCAATGCCCAGATTTCTCGTATCGCGGCTGCGTCAGATTCTTTAGCTATTCTTCATTAATTTTTATTAATAATTGACATGCTGTCACTGACACTATAAATATTCAATGTTTAAAAGGATAAGCGAAAATGTTAAACAGTTACGATTACTAATCTCTGTATCTCTACGAGGGTCTTTTTTTCTATAATGTATATGAAAAAAAAACAAAACAAAATAAAAATAAGAAGCTTTTAACGATGAAAATAGAGTGAAATTAGAGAACTAAGTTTAAAAAATAAAATTGGCATCTATCCGTTTTCTTCTTTTACTTTTGCATATTCCGTACACTTTTTTCTCCAGTTCATTCAAGAAAAGTCATCCATGACCAAGAAACCGCCCCAATAGCCGTCTCATGCTTTTGGAAATATTGGATCTCGAGGACAAGAATAAATAACTGTATGAAAGAATAGTGATACGATCGGGGCACCGAAATGTTTGAACAAAGAGGCAATCGTGGGAGGCCTCGCGCCGCGGGTTTATGTAATCACTGAACTACTTGATTTGGCACTCGGGAGTATTTCAATACGTATTTGTCGACTCGGCCAAGGATCACAGGCTTTGAGTGACTTACATATTCCGTCGTCGTCGTCGTCGTCGTTGTTGTCGTCGTCGTCTCACTCTCTCTTTCGTATGTTTCGTTTGTACATGCTCATGCACACTCTTCCGGTCTCTCACTCTTCACTTGAGTCTTTTTCATTTCCTCCTCTCCCTCTCTTTTTCTCGCACACACACACATAGGCCAGGCGTAACCGAAATGGCGGGTGTGTAATGTGTGACCACTGTTCGCTAAACGAAAATCTCCTTGTCGTCGTCTTTGTCTTCGTCGTAAGCTGGGCCACCCGCGTGCAACTCACATTGATCGTTGTTCTCATTTCTGTCCTCGTCCCTTTGGGCTCGATTGCGTTCAGACTCGTTATCGTCGTTGGTGTCGGTGTCAGTGTCGGGATCGGTGTCGGTGTTGGTGTTGTCGGTATTGTTGTCGGTATTGTTGTCGGTATCGGTGTCGGTATCGGTATCGGTATCGTTGTCGGTGTCGGTATCGGTGTCGAGCTTGCCGACCCGCTCGTTCCAAAACAAGTAGAGGTAGAGCTCATTGTCTCGAGCGCAGGCCCCTAGCGGCTCTTGGTCGTGGTCCTGGACCAGGCCGGGTTATGGATTGGTGCGAGGAGCGGCAAGCGCGCCTGCGGCCGGCAGTCACAGCTTGAGCTCGTTAGCGATTTTGCTGGCAATGTTTTTAAATCCGATCGACGTTCCGGAAATGCGCTTAAAGCGCACCCCGTTAAGCGACAGTCGCGGCAACTTGCAAACTTCGATTTCCCATTGGGCCTGGCTGTCGGTCGCAGGGTCCCCGTGAGTGCATAGCAATAGGAACCGTTCCAACTGCTCATACTGACACTCGTTCGCATCCAGTACCTTTCGACACAAGTAAACGTTTTGTTTTTATTATTAGGAGGCTGTAGTGCTATTAATTTTTTATAAAAAAAAACACCCGTATTCTTTGTCGTCTTTTATTCGCAACCTCGAAGTCACTCGGTTTCACGATTTTATTTGGAGAACCTTGATGTGCGAAATATCGCGAATTAATGAAGTTTCACTAAAAGTTTTGCAGGATTGACATTTGAAATGTGCGTGACAGCGAACAAAATATTCTTTATGACGTAAATTCTGACAAATAAATTAGCATTAAAAGAAAAACTCCCTTTTGTACCATCAGTTAAGTTTCGACAATTCGTTTTCCTACATTTTTCTAGTGATAAATTCAAAAAGTCAAATTTTTTACTTTACCTTTCTTATTTCTGACATGATTTCTAGGGGATCTCTACTGCTGGTCGTTCTCATGCTCCATGTGAATCGAAGACTCCTTGGTTTCACGTGTTCATCGTTAGTAGTCGTTCCACTATAACAATATATTATTTCCTTTTAATATTTGAGCGAAAAGGATAAACAAATAATAATCATATGCCAATTACTTGCCGAGTCTTTTTAATGTTTACTTTAAAAGCTTATCACGTCTTACTACTTTTATTACACCTCTTACTGAAGTAATAAACTACGATAATCATTTAAACGTCGATTATTATTGTTACATGCAAATATTCACCAGATTTAAAAAATACTTATGAACACGTACTTTCAATAATAATTCTCTTTGATTATTGTCTTAATTAGTTTCTTAATTTATAAAACATATACATGTATATATATTATGATAACTTTTATTAATAGCCATGCTCTAAAAATTTTTTAATTGTAAATAGCAAACATTACATTATTGATTTATGCATAAAGTTCAATTAAATTAAAAAATTTAGGTAAAAAATTAATATTCACTAAT
Source organism: Kradibia gibbosae (assembly GCA_018907135.1). Classification (NCBI taxonomy): domain Eukaryota; kingdom Metazoa; phylum Arthropoda; class Insecta; order Hymenoptera; family Agaonidae; genus Kradibia; species Kradibia gibbosae. The sequence goes on along the minus strand of JACCHX010000012.1, from coordinate 5,062,802 downwards.
AAATTTTATTTTTGGTGATTTTTTTTTTTGTAATAGTGTACGCAGAAAAATGATTTACAATACTTGTTAATACGACACTTTCTTTATTTAAAACAAAATATTATTATACAAAGATAATAAAATACGGCGATTTAAGATATTAATTGAAATTCATGAATAAGAGATCGATAATCATTCAAGAAAGCAAAAAAAATATTTATAAAAATATTTTTAAATTAGTTGAAAATGTGATAAAGTAAAGAGAATATGGATTTTTGGTATAAATACAATAACGTACCTCACTACTGGGTGCTTTGGGGATACGGATGGGTCCATGGGGCTGAAATAACAAAACAAAGGAATATGCTAATAAATGCTAAGATTTTTCAAAATCCGTTTTCGACGCGTATATACCATTACCAAATATTTCATTTCGTAAGTGTTTTTCATCATTACAAACGAATATTTGAATTCCATTTACAAGTCACTATGCACCCGACATTCGATTCTCAAAATATTCCTATTTAAATATTTATAAATAATTTGCTTTGACTTCAAAGCATTAATATCTTACATTTATTTAAAAAGATACATAAAGTATTATAAATATATGAAAATTCACCGACTTGAAAACTTCAGAAAAATTATTAAATAAAACACTTATTCAGCATTGAAGACAAATAAAAAGTAAAATAACAAAGATTCATGCACAAATTAAACAATTGATACAATAGTGCATTTTTATATACTCCTGTTTATATGTGTATATACAAGCGTGCGTTTACTGGGTACGTCAGGTACATTGGAAAACAATCGATACTATATTGCTTCATTCTTTTCTAAGCAATAATTTTTTTATTTTGCGATTAACGGACCGTTTGCTGAACTTTGCTGTATATTATTTATTACTTATACTAATAATTTTATCTACTACTATGAGATTATTATTACTCTTACAAATAATAACAACAACAATAACAATAATAATAATAAAGAGTGATAGTGATAATATAATAATCATGATACAACGGGGATCTAATATTAATGAAAAAGCAGTTGTTGTTATGTTTACATTAGAAAACAATAATAAATTATTGTGCTTTTAATAAATGATGTAATTATAATTAACAAAATTATTTATGAAGTATGCAAATGACTAGGAAAAAAAGAAAATGTCAATATGGACGGATGAATAACAGCAAATTTTTGTGTTTATGTTACAATTAAATATTCCGATTTGCAACGATTGAATTTTGCAACTGAAATTTCAATTGCATTTAAAACATAGAGCTACATATTCAATAACAAACGTTTAATTTAATAGATTTTCTAAATATATGTATTATTATGTAGTATTTTTTTTGAGACGAATTCTAGATTTTTCATTTATCAAGACGCAAAGTTCTGTTCGGCTAATTCGATATTTTATCGCAATCACAATAATAGTTGTCAAAAAACATTTGCTCATTTTTTTTCAAACTTAAGTACTAGTTGTAAAAGGTTTTGCATTTTTTCTAGTTAAAAGATAACTCGAAAACAATGAAAAATACATGTTTAATATGCAGATTCCTTTAACAATGCATTAATTATAATCCTTTGTTTCTGTATAAAAATGTACATTTTCTTCGTTACTATCACAATGTATTATAATAAAATAAACAATAAATTGCAACTAATTGTAATTAAAATTTTTAATGGACAATTAAATACTAAATTTTCGAGTTAATCAAATATTATTAAATGTATAAAAATATTAAAGTTTTCTAAAAGCCTACTTTTGAAAAACTGCTTTTTACAAAATTGTAAATGATATTATTAATATTGTGTTCTACGTTATTGCTTTCGTATGATTAATTATCAACCTGTTTATTGTGAAATATTTTATTTATTACGAATCGCAACGCTTATTAATAAGCCAATATTTTGTTTACTTTATTTGGGTTTCAACTTATTATCTTAAATCCAAAAAGCTTTTTAATTGTAGTATGTTCAAATATAACATAATTCACTCGATTACACATTAAATGAATTTGTCCCAGTGTGTATTAAGCACACTGTCATGCATTCCCATTTATGAATTAAATTGTACCCAGTTTCATTCTATGTATACCCCATTTGACTGATATTACAGAAAGCTATCACAAAATTGACACGATAAAGTTTTTTAAGCTTTAAATGACTGGATTTTATGGGATGCAGAATCAGTTCTTATAATGTGTAATTAGAGTCAAATAACGATAGAACCTACTAATTACCATATATAGATAAATGCAACGAAATGTGTCGTCGTTTATTGTTTAACTCAACTGAAAACATCTGCCTCCATATACATGTCAACTTTTGTCTGAAGATTAAAAGAAAATATTATCGATTTAGCGAACTATATATTTACTTATGGATCGTGGATTGCACTTGCTTAATACAATTGCTAATCAAAGTATTATTGTAACATTTCAGACACAGCAAATAAATGATTAATTCGCACATTAACATGAAACCCATCGGTATAAAAAATTTTTTTAATATTAATTTGTTTGCTTATCACACTTGAGATAAATACGATTTTATACGTTAACAGAGATAACTGCGCTACCTTTTTATGAATTTAAATAAAAAAATTGAATTAGAATATTTCGTTAAAATTAAATTGTAAGGTATGATTAAAATGTCTATTTCATACATATAAATAAAATATTTTCAAACAATTAAACCAAAATGTCGATTAATTAAAATAATACCTACTTCTGGTTTATAAATAAAAGCTTAAAAACGTATGGTAATGCGCAGTTATAATATATTTGTACTAAAGAATAGTATAATATAGTAGTAAAAGAATTAATTTTTAAAATAAATAATATTGATTAATTACTATAAAATTAACTCATCAATAATATTATACTTTTGCTTACATGAATATTTAAGTTCCTTCTGTAAACAAAAAATACTTATAAAAAAATTTCAAACTATTTCAAACGAATACTGATGAGTAAGTGAAATTTATTGTTAATTTCTGTTGATAAATAACAGAAATATGCTAACTCACATGGCTAACTCGAAGTTTCAAAAACTATAATTTAGCTAATCAAAATCTAGTTTTATTTTATGTATTATTATATAATAAGGTCCTAAGTTAGAAATTATCGGATAATCTGTGAAAGGAAATCTGTGGAGGATAATTCTTTATGCACAACGAGTTTTATTTAAATATTATTTTCGACATTTTTTAACACATGAGTTGCAAATTTAAAGAATTTTACGATAAAATATGTGTTTAAATTAATATATGTATTATTAATAAATTTATTTTTTTTAAATTGGTTTTTTAATGAAATACCTACAAATTCATTCACTTTAGAGATAGAAAATACATCATATACATGTTCTATATACAATATATGACACTGCTTGCACCAAGAATACAGCATCAAAAGAAAAAAAAACAATATTAAAATATGTTAAATAGTGTTTAATAATGTATAATTTTTGTTGGAACATTATATTTTAATTTACAAATACCACTTCTTAAATTTATAAATAAATACGCTGAGGTACGTAAGACATTTTTTATATTCATTATGATTGGTATTGATGGCTAGTATAAATTAGGATCATTTTTATTATCTATTACCTTGATCATATGCCACAATGTAAAAAAACAAACAATTCAATTACTGCAGGCTCAATGATGCGTAGTCGAAAAAAAATTAATTTATTGTTAGGTTAAGTTTGCGTCAACGATTGTGTAATTATATTAATCTATTGGTTGACAAAGCTTCCGCTTAAAGTGGAAAACTAAAAAAATCTATTCACAAGTGATAAAAAGAGGACCTGACAGAATTTAGTAATCAAGATTTATACAAAACAGTTAAATGCCTTCAGAAATTTCGAGTGAGTACGAGTACCTTAAAAAGTGAATTGAATTACAGACCCCAAGAAGTAAAAAAGCATATCATATTAATTTGAAAGTGTTCAATGAAATAAAGAATTTATTTTTGAGAGCAAAAGTATTAGTTTGTTTAAGCTTGAATATCAACTATACTGAAGTAAAGTATACTGAATAAGGGTGACTCGGAACTACTCGAAATAATTAAGACTATTGAGACCAATCTAGTTCTTATAATTTTATAAAGAATAATCTTTTTTTATTTATTATTGAATATTGTACTTTTATTTTTAAAATTCACTGTACTTGATGCGTGTAACGGAGGCAGTTTTTTTTCTTTTTCAGCAAAAAAGTTCATATGAACGATCTTATTTCCTATGGACAACGTTTTACACAATTTCCAATTTACTAGAAATTAAAATTAACAGTATCAGATTGACGCTTTTAGAGTATAATGATAATGAATGAAAAAATCTAAAGCAATAATTAATACCATAAAAACTTGTTTTAGAACAAGATTAAAAAATAAAAAAATTTTATGACAAAGATTTTTGTGTTTTAAATTAATTAGAACAATAAATTTCATAAATTGGAAAAGAAGACAATGACTACATTTTATTGACTAGAGGAAATACGAAAGATATTTAAAAATATAGAAAATTAAAAAAAACTTTTTTGATTTTAATATTGAAAATTATATAAATAAAAAATATTTTTGCGTTGCAAAAAATTGTTAAGTATAGAACATAATAGTTATTGGATTATTTTACAAAATTTTATTTTACTAAAACTGGAAACACCCTGTTTTGCAATTGATATTTATATTTTTACCGAGCTAGTTATTTTTCAATAAGCACTTACTAATACAAATTTGAAAAAATTTTTTTTTAACAAGTATTGTATACTTTATCTGTTTTGGGCAGTTTTGATTTATAAATACTTAGTATATGCATAGTAAATAGCAATGTCTAAATTACTTACTACAGTAGTTTATTGATTTAAAATGGTAAACCAGGGTATTTTATTGAAAGCTGTATCGTGAAATTATGGAAGAAAGATAAATTAATTAAAATGTTTGTTCAATTAGGGTTCGCTACGCAAATAATACTTACGGTGTATTTACGAAGCATTAAATCTGAATTAACTGCAACTCGAGTTGTTAACCGATTATAATAGAGCTGGCTGAAAACTTATATTTTTATGACAGCACTAAGTGAGTATTTTAATACATCTTTAGTAAGCTTAATGATAATCTAGCAGCATGCATGAAAGTCGTTAAATTTGGAATTTAGAAATACATGTATTTTACTTAAATACATATAAATATATATAAATAAATGTATTAAACATGTATTTATTATAAGACATATTTTCGAATTTGTTTATGCGTACTCGACATATTATTTCACATATTTTCAAGTTAAAATATATGCTGATTGTAAGACCTAAGTTGAAAAGTCAAATTTATCTTATTAAGTAAGAATATGTTAGACCGAAAGGAGTATAAAGTAATAATAAAAAATATTTCGCTTGTCAGTGGGCCATTTAAATATTAAGTAAAAAAAATCTATACAGTATGCTATGTACGTGATTATGTTTCAAATGATAATCGAAGTAAATTCTGCTAAATAAAAATGATATTCTATAACATTAAAAACACATTTTTTAACTATACAAAATTTGTATTTAATGTATCATATTTTTGAAGAATAAAACTGAAATATTAGAAGTTGAATATAAAAATATAAAAATATAAAAATTTTGCTTAATTTTGTGGGTCATTTTTTATAAATTATAATAAATTAGGTTTCAATGAGAAATTTATAATACAAAAAATTGGCACATTAATAAATAAATTATTTGATTGTTAAAGTAAATATAAGGGATTATTTATCATTGATATTTTAAATTAAGTGTTAAGTAAAAAATATTTCATTAAATAATGTAAAATCTTTAATATTATCGTTTTTTTTATATTTAAGTTAATAATTACATAAATGTTAACGTTTGTAGAAAATGTATTTTATACAATTTATTACATTATTTTTTTCTTTAATTTTGTTAGAATATCCGCTTAAATTTTTGTAAATCTATATCTTAATATTATTGAGGAGTGTTGAGCGGATCACTATACATTTTACAATTAAATGTAATCTAAAGTCAATTGTTAGAATTATCATATAATTTAACTTTTTAAATTTCTTAACTGTGCTCGATTATTTAACGATAAAATGAATCAAATTTCTATCAATATTTTCAAAAATACATACTTTTAATAATAACATTTCACATAAATTTATAGTGTATCATTTATGTAATTTTTTTCAGTAGAAATTAAAAGTTCAAATATATAAGTTAAATATAAATACTTTGATTTTGAAAAAAACGATATATCTTACATATATAAATTGTATGCATTTAAAATATCTTTAAACAGAAAAAAATGTATAAAGTACCATATAGATCTACGTATTTGTTTTTTTTTACACAACATAATTACTATACTGAAATACATTATAGTATTAAGTGCCAATTTTGTAAAAAAATGAAGAAAAGAAGATCTTAACAAAATGAACGCACAGAAGAAAACGTATATCTACATGTGTATCCTTACTAACATACAAATACAGAATAAAATTCGTCGAAAATTTACTCGAATATTTGACATAAGCAACTAAACCAGTAGCATCTAGGCGAATGGATATTAACAATTACTATATACAGAAGAGTTTTTGTTTTTATGCGATTCACAGTTTTATTTATTGTAAATTCACAAAAAAATAAAATAAATAAATATAATTTAAAAAATTAACTCCGTCAACTGTCAAATAATTCTTGATGAATTTTTCAAGTATATTACTAATCTCATTATTGTATTATTGTAAAATAATTTTTTAATTAACAAGGATTATGTTTATTATAATATTTTGTCACTTTTTTAAAATGGCATAATCCACAATTGCACATTTATTAATTAAAAGCTTCTGCGTCAAGTCTACACATATTAGGCAATTATTTTTTCCTTTTTTTGTATAAAAACATCGCAGAAACAGTTTTGGGTTTTTATAATTATTTGATAGCGATAATTGGCTTGTGATTGTGTGATGCATGTCCTCGCTTCACTATTATATATCGGCGAATCAAGAGACTCATTTTTATTTGGAAAATCTATCAACTCACTATAATCGTATGATTTTCGTTTTGCTGCCTTTAATGTTTAGAAAATGTCTGTTTTTATATTACTAATTTAAATATATAATTTAGTATTAAAATGGAGGACCATTATTAAAAAAGTTCAATCTTATTTATCATTTGAAATTTTTATACTATTCTATGCATTTCATAATAGACCTGATGAAGCGTTAAAAGAATAATAAATCTAATAGTTTTCAAATTCATCTTAATAATCATAGAATCAAAGAAATACTGTCTTTAAATTTCATGAATTTTTAATATTAAAATCCTTTTTAAATAATTAGATTAAATGTATTTAATAAAAGTATAAACAAAAGAGGAAAAAAATTAAACATTAAGTTTTATCCTCTATTAAATATATTTTATTCTATGGAATCACTTTTTAAAACATATTAATATTTCATTTTGTTTATAAAATTAAATCTAAAATGCCTATAAAATAGGCATTTCTAATTTTTATTTGCATATAAGTAAGCATTTAAATATTTTAAAAGGATAAGATTTTAAAGGCACATATTATTATTGTATATTGCTTTAACATTATAAACTTGATCACTATATAGTTGAAAATATAAAATTTGCTTCAACTAACATTTCATCAGGTCTGTAATTCTTTAATTTATAACTTAATTTACGTTTAAAACGCTATATTACTTAGGCAATTCAAATGCTCCGAACAATTTATATTACATCTATGTAGAAAGTACTTTGAAAAATTACGTAATCGAAATTGCAACATTGCAATTTCATTTAACTATTTTTTTGCAAAATAAATAATCTTCAATATGAATGTAGTTTTTTATAATCTAAAAACATATTTTTTCTTCAAACATTTTAATCAAATTTATAACAAATTTTATTTTATAATGTGGTCGTTATATTGAAAACAATTTTTATTTTTGGCAATTGTAAACATACGCTCGTATTGTACATAAGGTAGTTTGATTCGCAATTTTAGAGATACAGATAATTGTGATAATAATTAAAAACTGAAAGTAAAAGATGCGAAGTATTATGAAAATAATGTCAGCTAAAAAACCTAATTGCTTTCTGGCAACAAAGGCTAAGTGTCAAATAAGCTTATTATGTTACAAAACAAAAAATTTTTAAATTATCATTGAAAAACATTATTTATGCTTCGTATGATTTATAAAATAAATTATTTTTTCCTTCATAGAGTCGCCGTGAAAAAATGTACAAAAAAATATATATCTTAATTCGTTAATAAAAATAAAAAAACTAATAAAAAAGTGCGATTGACGAAATACCGTAAATAGTGCTTAATAGTTATTTCAATATTTTCTTTTCTCTGAAAATTATTAGGGAGAAAAGGCACAGGTCGTTTAGAAATTTATCTCCCAAGTAAAGGAAGACACTACATAATTAAAGTAGGACAAGCTCAAGGTCGCCTTAAAGTAACCTTGTCTCATTATCTTTCATACATGTTATATTCAACGCTTTTTTTCTTTTAGACTCGCACACTTTCAGTCGATCCATATTTCACAATCATATTATTTATATATCTATATATCTATACATATACATATTCATATGTGTGTTTTGTGTGTTTCTCGGGCTATCAGTTCATCACTGTTCAACGACAGTCTCTTTCTTTAATTTATTACTAGGCTTTCACCACAGAATAACAGAGACAGATTTATTTATTATAATTAATCACGGTATATAAATTTCAATAATGCGCCGCTTCAACCACCAACTCCAAAATTTTTCATCCAGTACGGGGCCGTGTGGGTTTTGCAAAATAGTCTTCGAACTTTCGAAGCGTAGCTTAGTTTTTTTGCCATTACGTCCTGCAGCATAAATTGAAACCGACATGTTTGTCGTCAATTGAATTAGGAAAGTGATTCGTGAACTTGCAACGATGCACTAATGGCTATGACAGTTTTGACTTTGTATGTTCTAATTCAAGAAGGACTTTTGCTTATTTAGTTTAAGTTTATATTTACTTATATTTGCTTTATGTAATTTAATATCGGAAAAATGTGCTATATCCCGAGATGATTGTACAGTGACCATTTCATGAAAGACAGTAGCATTGACAAATATCGATTGACTCGTTATTCTGTGGCCTCTTATAAACTAGTCCACATTTTTGCACTCTCTCTTACTCTTTCTCTATCATCCCCTCACAATGAATTTTTATCATTTTTATTCTGCTTTTCCTAAAATTATGTCTGCAAAGATCCGCACAGTAAATTGGATATGACAAGATCAATACATTGCAAAAATATCAGTATGATCAAATGAAAAAATATTTGATAAAATGATACCTCGCTACATTCAAGTCTAGAAGGGATGCACAATGAGTATGCGAGGAAGTCTTACTTATCATTATGTATATTATGTTTATACATGTATACATACTTTTTTTATAATCAATAAAATTATACCTTTTGGTACATCAATCATTAACTCTTTGTTAAAAAAATGATATAAAAAAATTGAGTGTTTTAATTTTATACTATAAAATATTTTCAAAATTTATCAATACGCCTTTTTATTATCACATGGCAATATCAAAAATAATATTGCAAAAGGATACTATTAAGCACACATGGGACGAATAGAGAAACAAGCAGACACAGTAAAATGAAACGTGAAATACCGGATTTTAGTATGATTTTAAGGAACCAAAAATTGTAACATTCGCAATACATCTATATCCGTTGCATATAATTTGACTGCACACATTTGTTTGCCATATTAATAAAGAAAAAAAAAAATTATTTAGCTTTCATCGATAATGGTCGCTGCTGGCTCATCGAATCATCCGTTTCATTAATTTTTTCTATTGTTTTCTTTTGGTTGCTTATTACCCATCTCGTCTTTTGCAAGGATTCTTATTTAAAGTAACATAGTCATTGTGCATCCTTGAAAGAACAAATAGAAATATATACATTTAGCATGCAAGTAATAATGCAATAAAGAGCAATTAAACGAGCTAACTGTCAGTAAATGATTAACCTATGAGCACTTTCTATGCATACGCACACATGTATGTATGTGTGTATTTATGTATATAAATCTTTAAGTGTGTTTTTAACAAAAATAATGAACTTAATATCATGAACATCAACCATCCATGTGGAATATTGGTTTTAGTGAAACTATGAACCTTCTTTATAGCAAATAATAATGTCTGTACATCATAAAATTAGCAAAAAATTCTTCTAATTGAGATAATTAATAGTTTAATAAAATATATACAAAACTTTTTAATAATATACAAATAATGTAGAAATGAAAGCTAAAGGGGTTTATAAACACAGTATTAAAAATTATTGTTCAATCGTAATAAAAACACTAATAAAAATACAAAATACTTTTTTAATACTAATTTTATAGTAATACTTGTTTTTTTTACTTGTCATCATTGTCATTAATATTCAAGTAGAAAACTATTGAAATACTAGTATTCACTTAATTATAATTACAAAAAAATCAGAGTAGATTTAAAATGTTTAGTTATTTAAAAGAAAATTAAACAGTGTTGTACCTAAATCCATGTTTTGCAGGGTTGATGTTCTTATAAATAATAGTTTTGTTAATTTTTAGGGAAAAACCCGAATAAAAAAATGAAATATATAAGGTAAAATCTACATTTTTAAATAATAAATTTCTTAAATTTTTCAGGTTCATTGAACATGAAGGATTGAGAAATGAAACTCTTATCAAAATAAAGTCAGTGGCAAAACGAAGCTGAGATTTTGCCCGTCAAATCGCTTGCAAAGATTTAAATAAGAATAATTTTTTAATTATAGCATTTTTCCTTAGAAAATTGTTTATGATTATTGTACATATACATTTTTTAATGCATTAAAATAAGAATATGCTAAAGAAAAAAAAATTTTTCTTTGAATTATATTAAAGATTTAAAAAAATGTAAGATATGTAAAATATTTGATCCAACTATTAATACTAGTAATTATACTTTTTATATATGTAACAATAATCTTTCAAACATACTAAATGTAAAAAAAATTATAGATGTATAAATAAAGTGAACATTTAGCGTAATAAATGTGCCAACTCACCGTTTAGAAAACCTTGAGGAAAGCTTGGAAAAGAAGGACGGCCTAGCCAAAGGGCTAATCGCACTCGTATCTTGCGTGTGTGTGTGACCCTTTAATAAGAATACAAATTAAGAAGTAATAAAATCATCTAATTAAAAACATTTTTTTAAGACAAGTATGTTCAAGCCATTACAGTATTTCACATCAACATATAGCAAAATAAACAAACCTGAGTATGGTTTCTCTGTACTCTAGTTTGGCCAGAATGGAAGGTACTTCGACTGGGGACATTCCTTGGAAATGCGGGTGCCGTGGTTGCTGTCAATCTATTGCTTGGAGTAACAACCAAGCTTTAAATGTGAAAAAATGATCATTAATGATTTATAATTTTATTTCATCGACAGAATTATCTCTCATCATTTAGAAAATTAATTATTACTGAAATTATATGTACATATGACTATTATTATTATTATTATTATTATCATCATCATCATCGTCATTATTATTATCATTACCGTAAATTCTAATATAATAAACAATATTAGTTTACCATGTCTATACTTGTGAGTAAAGCGACAAAATTAATGTAATCAATATATAATAACGAAAGGAATACTATTAACCATTGGTGTATTGGTTCATTAATTAGTCTATTATATATGTGTGTATTTAATTCTTAACGCAGACAACATACAAATTAACATCGACTACCCGAATAAAATAAGATAATACATCAAAATAAAAATACAATATATTTAACGCCACTATAAACTGAACCACTACTATTAATAAATAAAATTTAATAATTGATGATCAAGGTGACAGGATTTTTTTTTTTTAATAATTTTCATTACTTTGACTTTACCGAGAAATTCAAATTTTCTTGATGTACATATTAAATAAAAAAATGCCTCACAATTATTTAACTGAATATCTATTGACTTACATAAGTATATATTTTTTCGAACGCCTTTTCATTGAAGTACTTCAATACTGCTATAATTTAATTAATCATAAAAGGTATGAATACCAATAAAGCTAGTCAGCATATTGTTAATTACATGCAGTTCATAACAATCAAGCATGAATAGTATTAAATAACAGAAAATTTTTTGAAAAAGCAAAAATGTAACAGGTACGATTAATAAAATGATTCAATTATTTATTTAAAATCATGTATAAGTGCAAACAGTAGTTATGTTGACTTTACTATGAATGACGATGATAATGGTGAATGATTGATTAAAACAAATATTCGCGTACTAAATATATGAACATGCGTATAAGTAATATTATGGCAATTATTGATATATAAATAATGTTTAAGAAGATAACCAAAAATTTATAAAGGTATTATAAAAATAATGAATAATGTAAATGTTTTATATGTACATGAAATGGCTATCAAATAATTAGCCTATGCAAAAACAATTTTAGTTTAAGGGTAGTAATTAATATCATGGGTCTCGAGATAATTGATAGTCTCAAAAGAATGGAAACACCAAGGTTAAGGAAAGGGTACAGCTTTTTGAAAATACAAGATAAGACTTTTTTACGTTTTACGTTAAGTTATACATTAGGTTTTAAGTAGAAAATTTGTTAGATAAATAATTGAGCATTGATATAATTTTTTATTATCTCTAAATTACAAAAAATTAGCATCTACTTATTACGTTTATCTGTTTATGGATGAAAATTGGCATTTAAACATGAATAAAAAGGCTGCGCAAATTGATTAAAATAAGTTCTAAATTTTGTAAATAATTTTTTGCTTGATAATATTACTTGTTATTTTTTTTTTAAAATATAGTTGTTATAATTACTGGGAAGGCGAATCCAAGCTTTTAGAAGGTAAATGCGTTTTGTCACTTATACATAGTGACGTTAACTTGGAATTCACGTCCATAATAGATCTTTTCATTAGGTTGAGAAAGTCGCGAGAGAAAGTTGACTCAATCAGTAGTAATATAACTGTCGGGGAATATAACTAACGGGAGGTGGCAGGTGCATATGTACATTATTATAAAATCTCAGTGAAAGCTCAGCTCTCTTACCTACCCGTGCAACAAATTAAATTTTTATATGAAATATTATCACCACTACAAATAATGACCGCATAACGAGAGGCGCTTCGATTGACGAAACTAAAAGTGAACAAAGGATAGTCTGATGTTGCATTTCCAGCGTAGGAGTAACGTAAGGAGATAAGCTCTCGGGCACTAGATGTGACAAGGAAAAATGGGATGGAGGAAACCTGTACCTCTGCCTAAGAGGGTCAGCCGTGACGAGTAGGGCGTTGCGTGGCTGGGGATGATCCAGGAGGGCATGGTCGCCGGGCCCCAGAACTCGGTGGCCCGCGCTGAGGCTCGCCGATTTTGTATGGCCTCGTGTCGGCCTCGCGCCCTCGACAAGGCTGCACCCACACAATAACGTTCTTTATTAATTACTCTCTGAGTATTCATAATCTGCTTTATAGACCCGATGAAATCACTTTATTTGCCGCTAGTTTCTTTTCTTGTGCTTATTTTTTTCTTCTCTCCCTCTCCCTATCATGTATATTACTCCCCCGTACATTTATTTGCCTGTATCACTCTTTCTTAGTCTGTTACTATACTTTTCTTTGAAAACCTGGGTAAGCCGAGACACGCATTTAAAATGCTCTCGCGCACATGTACATGCACAAAATACGCCTTCGAGAAAAAATTTTCGGTGAAGTATATATTGTGTATTCAAAACCATTGATAATCACATCCATTTTTAAAAAATGTTGAACATTGGAAATCTTTATTTTTTTTTTTTAACTAAACACCAATGATATTATGTAATCTTATCATGAGTGCATGAAAAAGAATCACATCGACACAGTAATCTCTGTGAATGTATTGACTTGTAGTTTATATCATTTGGGGACAATTCAGACATTCCATAGACACAAATAAATACGTGGATAACTGGATAAATGAGTGACTTGGCGAAACACATGATGCTGATGGAATTTTTCATCTAAAATCGTATATAGGAGACGGTGAGTTTAAATGTGAATCTCTATAATTTTATCGTGTTTAAAAGAGTGTATTTCTATTTATAAGTTAGTGTCACCTTTGTAACGAAAAATAATAAATAAAGCGCTTCTTATGCCCTTATTACTACTCTAGTAAGATTTCAGCTGATAAAAGTGATTTTAACCTTTTAAAGAAAAAATGTCATTCAGCAGCCAACATGCTTCAGTGATGCAATAAAAAAATATGTTAAATTCACCAGGATAAAAATCGTCTTGCATCGCTAATTATTCTAAAAAGTCATTACATAAAAATAGCTAGTTATATAGTTAGTGTATAATATATATAAAAGCTCTTAAAACATATTTTAAAAACAAACATGTGTAGAGCAGCAGCAACTTATATGCGATTTAAAGTGCAATATGTAATTACTCATATTTCTAAAGGCGCTTTCATAAAATTTAATGTATTTATGAAGCAACCTTATCTAAATATATAATTTTCTTTTTCCTTGTAATAGCTATGCTATTGCAAAGAATATCAAACGAAGTAATGATAAGTGGTCAAGATTAAACAAATGTTTATATTCTTCTGATGCGAGGATAGTTCTCAAATGCATTAGTGAAAATGTTTTTGGGCATCTTTAATACAAACCACATTTCTTTGCTGAGCATTACTTTAATTTAATCTTCGCTTGCAAATGCATAAAAAGATCTACGTAAATCGACATTATAAATAGAGAGTGATTCATAAATTAATTTATTAATTATTGTAGAGTAAGTGAAAGATAATAATGTACCTGGGAACATCGTTTGTTCTTTCAGTAGATGCAGATGATGTTTTGGCCTGGTCATATGATATTGTACTTCGACGACCAATAGAACCAGGAGTTGGTGTTATACTCGATCTAATTCCCGTGACTCCAGTGTTCATCGTGTTGCTTTTGCCAACTCTCGTCTTACCGCCCGGACTCGTACCGACGCCTAGAATGAACATTGTCACTGCAAGCCTCATTAGATTTGGTTCAACACAAAACAAAGCAAAATAAAACATGAAAATAATAGCTCTTTGTTTTTCTTTAACGACACAAAGAACGACCACAAAACATTAAGTTAAATACAAGAAGTACTCGATACTCTGAGACTGTAAAATTTGTCAAAATAACCATCACCATTACCATCCACCCCTTACTCTGTCCTCTAACTGTTTCTATTACGCTCATATTCCGCATCAACTTTCTAACCTTTAACGTAAAAACAAAAGCATACTTTAATATATACATAAGATTTGAAACGTTCTTTTCTTTCTGTAAATTGTACTTTTTTCACAAAAACCTTTTAATCAAAGATCGGGCTGACCAAAAAATTTAAAGATATTAGATAATAGAATATACATTAGTATGAAGTTTACATCAGTTAAAGATTGAGAAACAAATGAAAAAAATTAAGAAAATTAAGAGAATTATGATATTCTCTTTTCGATAAGCATGAATATTAAAAAAAAAATCACTCTCAAGATCAAATTTATACTAACACAGATCTATTCAATACAGTTATCTATACATTCGATGTTTTGTTTGAGTAGACTTAAACCTAATTCTATATATATATAGTATCTAATTCATTAAAATTCGAACTGATGGAACTATCATTTCCTAAAAATGTTCATTAAAAAACGACCATCTAATCATTTACAAATTCCTTTTTTATTTTGTAATCAATTCCGAATGTAAATTGTTCGTAGTGCTGAGATATCAATATCAGTGTAAATCATTATGCTGTAAGAAATTTTTAAAAAGCTCTGAGGGAATGTCTTTTTTGATAATCTAATACACTTTGAGTAACTGTAAAAATCTTAATAATGATAAACGATCGTAAAAATCCAAATCTATAAAATAAAGCCCATAAGATGTAAGAAAATGATAAGCTGACTAGTAAATTAATTCACTGCAATGAATTCCAAAACAAGCGCATTTATCGAAGCCTTGAAGCGATGAGATACGAATGACGTCTTTGTGTGATATTCTTTTGGAGCTGTATGTTGGATAGTAAGTTGTGGATCTTGAAAAAAGTGGTAATTTGAGTGTGAAATGAACTCACTAGTGTCAAGCTGTCCAGGACTATTTTTGGTCGCGGAAGGTCGAGCAGATTCACGAGCTGCTCGAGCGGTATTTTCTTTAATTGTCGCTGCGTCCACGGTATTCTGTCGTTTGAAATTACTAACGCCACTTCCAGCTACCGATGCACCGGTCACAGCAGTAGAATGATTGTGGTTCGTTGTATTACCTGGACTTGGAGCTCCTCCTAAGAAGCAAAATGGAGTAGAACCAGATACGACCAGAGGGTTTTCGTTTACTTTGTTTGTTTGTTTTGTTCGTTTGTATTTTTGCGTGAGATTTTATTATGAATCTTTTGTACTAAATAAAAACAAAAAAATCTATTTTGTTAAGTGTACAGTTAATTATGGAATTGTTTAGAAAAAATCACAAGGCTGCACCATGCCAGCAGAAAAAGTCGGATTGCTCGCTAAAATCTTAAGATAATATTCAGCTTTATTGAATGAAGTTTCTGTCATATTGTTGTATGAAATTGTGCTTAAAAAATTAAATATCTGTTCACAATTCGTAGTGTAATTGTAATATGCTTTATTAATCCAGGTGTAAGTCTGCTTAATTAGAAGTACATGAACACCAATGACCAGACATATGTTAACTGTTAACCAATTATAAACTATAACTGATGAGACACGAATCAATAATAAGAATTTTAGTTAATTTCCCGTTTTTCCTAACAGTAGCAAAGACTTGTCTGCTAGGCAATGGCAAGTAACTGTTATGAATGACGATACTGCAATTACTGAACATAGCAACTTGTGAGAAGGCCGCAAGTAAAAAAAAATCCATTCACAGTGTATGAGTAATATTAGAACGCTCTTGTATAATGAAACGGTCGTTCACAGTAAAAATTACTTTTTCCAGGCTTTGTTTTGGTATCATCTTTTCTTATGGACTTACGAAGCGTTTCACCACCAGACGAAGCTCGTCTATTAGGTTTGGGGTTGCTTGCCGAGATGCTACGATGTACACTTCTGTGCGAAGGACTCTGCACGGCTCCTCCCGCAACAGCCCCGCTTCCTCCTCCCCCGCTGGAACCGACCTGCGGTGGAATGTTACGCAACGACAAGGAGCTCCCTGATCTTGAACCATCACTTTCTGGCTGCAAGGTTAAAGTTACTTCAACGTTTGTTCTATCGCACTACTTTAGTATTTTAATATTTATTTCTCCTCTTGCAATTTTTCTGTTCTTATCATCGTTGAACTTACGTCTATGGTTTTTCTGCCGAGCAGCAAGTATGTGGCAAATATATCGTCGTATTTCGCCTGTCCTAAAGAGTCTTCGATTTCAGTTCGCGTGTAGCCCATATTTGCTAGTATTTCTGTAACATACAGGCGTGATAGGCATAGTCAAAACTAATAATTTACACGTAATTAGTTTCTATAACGATTAGAAATAAAATATTCTACCAAAAAACTTAGAATTTTCATTAGTTTCATAATAAAATTGAGTCCTAAACTAATGCTACAAAAATGAATAAACAAAACAGACTACTTATTCAAATGTCTACTAATAGTTAATTAGGACATTCCAAGGCAGAAAAAAATATGACTGGTAATCGGGTATGATTAGGGTCTATTATTCATTTATAGAAGAGTAATTTTGACCTTGATGAAGCACATATGACCTTTGGGTTTCTTCAAAAATTTTCTCCCAAATTTCTTTGCATAGTTGTACAGTTATGACCAGATTCTCTTTGACATATTGCATAGGACTTATCGAATAGTTAGCATACATGAATTCGAAGCAAAACAATACTAGATAGATTTAGACGTTTTAAAGCGAGCAAGTAATTCAGGACAGCTTTGTGTCATTTGTACTGTTCAAACCTTGATTATAAGCAGTTAAAGTGTCGGGATGCGATATCTATGACAAGAACAGTAAGTAATAAGTGTTATGTACATACTGGCAGACTCACCTATCCTCTTGTGATCTTTGTAATCAGGCTCCGGTTCTACGTACGGTTTCAGTTCATCATCTTCATAGCCCATGTTCATCCATTTATCTTTCATAATGTTCTGCAAAAGAGATAGTTCACACAAATGATTAATTGATATTATACGAAACGGAAAAAAGAAAGCTCTTACATTTTACCATTTTACAAATATGAAACGCTTATATTAGAATAAAATTTACTATTAGTCAGACATAATTTTCTTAAAAAATTATATTATAAATGTAATATATCAGGATTTTAGTGTGTTAAAAAATATTGTTTCGTAACTACTAATTATGATGCTTAATTTCACTTCTTTTTATTATATAAATGAAGTCACATTCTTATAAAATATTGAAAAACGAACGTGAGACACTTACCAGAGCAAAATGGGTATACATTGTTATGAACTAATAATTATCTTTAAGTAATGAAATGTAAATTTTTTATTATTATTTTCAATTTTACAGAAATGAAAAATTGAGTTTTGCTTATTGAGTTGAATTGAGTTTAAGATAAATAATAAGAAATGAACAAAAAAGAAAAGGCGAGAGGAGTTTAATCCGAACCTTATCGCCACGTACCTCTAATGAGGCCCGTTTTGTAGGATTGAGCACCAAAAATTTTTTGAGTAAATTCTCACAATCTGTCGACATATAGAATGGAATCCTATATTTGCCTCTTAGTACTCTTTCCCGCAATTCTCGAAGTGTCGAACCGTCAAAGGGCAGTGAACCGGATACTAGAGTGTAAAGTATCACGCCAAGTGACCAGACATCAACTTCAGGACCATCGTACTTTTTACCTGTAAATATAATTTATTTATGAGAAATATAAAAGTAATTTAGCTTGAAAAGGATCCGACGTTAATAATAATTTCTTTATATTAGAAATAGAGCATTATTGTTAATGAAAATTTTCTTAATAATATTTGCAAAATAAAATCGACTATTCCAAAATTACAAAAAATTTATCTAGGATTTGGTAATTTATTATATACTAAACTAGAGGTTTTTAAAAAAAAAATATGAAAATGTATTTTGACACATTAATTTCAATAAAAATTATATCTTATTTAAAGCAAAAAAATGTTTGCATACTATCGAATAATGCGTTAATTATTTATAAAAACAAGGAACGTGTAAATCGTTAAATAACTTCAAGTATTAAACACATTTCTAGTTTTACTTAATTATTGAGCAGTACTTTAAATTCAATTCCAATATTGTGTATTTGTTACAATAACTAAATAAAGATTAAACATCATTCATTAGTCAAATTTAATGTAAATAAAAATATCCCTAAAAATTTTCTTTTTTTAAATATACATTAATAGGCTATTTTTCAGTATAATGAATTATGTGCACAATTTTTTAAATGCATATAACTTTAATATTATTATTATTTATATTAAATGTAAATTACAAAACACTCAAAACTGATATTATTAGGACAGAACCAAAATGAGTTTTATTACTTAGAATTGCAATGTTCTTCATAAATAATAGGTTAGAAAGGAAGTTACAATAAATTTATATGTTGAATGTCAACTATACCGCAGTGGTTTTTTTCTCATCAAATCAGGACGTTAAAGACTTGTATAACATACCTTGAAAGAGCTCAGGCGCGGCATAAGGCGGCGAACCACAAAAAGTGTCAAGCTTATCGCCAGGTGTGAATTCATTACTAAAACCAAAATCTGCTATCTTGATATTCATCTCACTGTCGAGTAGCAGATTCTCAGCTTTCAAATCCCTGTGTATAATCTTCTTCTGATGGCAGTATTGGACTGCGGAGACGATCTGCCTGAACTTAGCTCGCGCTTCCTTTTCCTTCATGCGTCCGTGCAGCACAAGGTAATCAAAAACCTCGCCTCCACTTGCATACTCCATAACCAGGTACAACGTCTTGTCCGTTTCAATTACCTGGAATAGCTTCACGATGTTCGGGTGGTCCAGCATCTTCATTATCCTGACTTCACGGAAAAGCTGTAAAAATACACATAATGAATTGTGAATTGAAAAAATGGCCTTTTCTTAAAAGTCTAAGAGAAAACATGATTGAATATTCACTGGACAAGCAAATAAGTAAGATTTCTAAAAAATTACATCTCCATTAAATTTCCTTAAACATTTTATTTCCGCGGTCTCATACTGTACTACTTGAATATTATAGTCGGGTAAATAAATGTTTTATTTTATAATATTACGAAAAGTAAACATTTTTTATTTAATCATTTTGTCTATTAATATTATAACGGCGAGTAAATATAGATTAAAAATTATGTAAACTTATAGTAATTTATTGGTGAAAACATAAATGATATACATACATTCTTACACGATTGATTACTTTTAAAGTAAGCCCTGATTATAGAATCAAAGCGAAAGCAAGAAATTAATCGTGTATGCATTGCTGTATTATTACTATTTGACTATAAGCATAATATACAATAATAAAGGTACATAAGACAGTAGCACCTCACCTTATTGAATTTCAATTCATTTTTGTTCTAATGATAAGATAAGAAAATATTCAAACAATACTGTATATTTGACATACCGAGGAAGGAATCATGCCAATATTCGAATATATATATATACAATTATTAAGGGATTAATAGTAAACAATTTTAAATAGAGTATTAAAAACATCATGTAACGATTCTTAGTAATGTATTTTTGAAATTATATACATATGAATTAATATGTACATATTTAGAATATGGTGAATTATACTATTTATATATCTATTTTGCGTCATGTTAAGGTAAACCTTCAAGTCCTTAAACAGAGTAAAAATTAAAAATTACTATTAATAAAATACATTTTAAAATGGGTTTTTTCTAACAATGATGAAAATAAAGTACTTTATTAAAATACTACATCTTCGTCTGTTAAATTGGAAAGGTAAAGGAAGATTATAGACTAGTGAAATTTGTATTAAAGTAAGTATTTCCAGATAAAGCCAGGAACACCATTGAACAACTTGATAAGTCTTGTTTAATATATATATGGTCAATTTGTCTTGGAAAATGGAGAGCCTTATCGTGTGGTACAATTATATATTTGTGAATAAAAGATGCGTTCTTAACTGCGCTGCTAAATGAGGGTGAATAATGTGGAAAATCGTTATCTTGTTAGTGGGTAATAAGTCGCGAGATATAGCCATGGATTTCCAGTTAGTGAGTCCGAAACAAGTTAAAACAAAGATTTTTTAATGAACAAAGGGCTCTTACCTTTTGAAGACTGACGGGATTGAGTTGAGTCTTGTCAATGATCTTGATTGCTACCTCCTTGCCCGTAGGCGTGTGCTTGGCAAGTTTGACCTTGGCGAAGTTGCCCTTACCAATGGTCTTCAAGAGCCTGTATTTGCCTATGTGAGGCTCCTCGAGGGCTCGACTCCTGGAGGATAGTCGTACAGCTCCGGAGCTCGGAAGTCCAACGACGACACCACCACCGACGCCATCATTCTGCAAAATTTACGCGACGGGCGCACAAACCATTAGTTAAAAAGATCATTCGGAGTCGGGGATTCGTAATATATGTTTAAACCTCGGCTATGGTAGTCATAGTCTACAAGGGTTCAGGGCAAACGCTAGTTAGAGGGTAGTCTGTTGTTTGTGGTAGGCGGGCAGGGTGAAAAGGACAAAAGCAGAGCTACGCGCTGGATTGGATTTGACAGGCGGTGCCGAGGCAGCGAGGCTCGAATTATTGGGTCGAGCAATATAGTGCGCAAATTGTTTTTGTGTAATGTCATTATTAGTTTTTGCCTTGGCCTCGTCCGCTCGGTCAGCAGCTCGGGTAGTCGGGGTGACGACGGGCCGCGCGCGACCGCAGTTTCGTCTAACGGAGTGTAAAACGACGGTGAGAGCAGTCTGCTGGCAGTCAGGATGCCTGAGGCCTTCAACGTTCGTCTCCGGGACCGGACTAGCGAGTGGGGCGCTCGCTGGGGGCTGCTTATCCTGCAAGGTCGCCATCCGCCATCAGCTCCGACTTACTTACTAGAGAGGAGAAGGCTCCTTTTGCTTCGGGTACTTTCTCTCTCTCTCTTTCTCACACACACACACTCTCTCACTTACTGACACATGCGCGCGCGCGACAGAACGTGCATAAAGGAGCACGTTAACGAGCATACACACGCAACAAAAACACCTCTCGCCTTCTTATCATCCCGTGATTTGCGAGGTTGCGAAGGCGTCGAGCGAGAGGAGGAGATCGATACTATACGACGACGAGGACAACGAAAGGAGGATCGTGCGCCGGTGATGTTGCGCCTGCGCCGGTCACCTTACTTGTTGCGCAATTCAGTATTGCTGCCCTGGGGATAGGACGTTCACACGCAACTCGCGCGCTCGCGCACGCACACACAGGTAGACGCACGCGTGCGCACACACGAACGCAGTTTACCTCGGATGTAGGGCGCTGCGCTTTGCGGGAGCTTTCCTTGCGTTTGTTCGTTTCCGGCTTGTTGTCAAGGGCCCAGCTACGGAGATGACGCTGTTGAAGCTCGGGCCCATAGCTGTTGCGAATGATACTCGCGCGTTCCATGCCTCGTAAGCTCGGTACGATCCTAAGGTTGTCAAGGAGAGCACTTGCGTTTTACTATTATCAATTATAAATTGGGCAATACACGCGCGCGCACTAACCAAACGGACGATACATGCAGAGAGGACGATTTTCGGACGATCGCACATGGCGGCAAAATATTTTTGTTTTCATTTATCTTTCATACCTCCACCAATTACCTCCCCTCGCGCGTTATGACTTATAATAATGTAAGTCAAGCTACATGAATATAGTATTTTAGCACTTCTTGATTCAAGTTTTAATATGAAGTTAATATTTGAGGTAGGTGATGGTGTCAGTATAGTGAATAAAATCATTTAATTATAAAAAATGATTTTAAACTGTTTAAATAAATAAGATTTTAATATTTAAATATCAATATACTCTGATATTGGAATAATGGTTCATTGTAATAGACTGAAGTTCTTTTCAATTAAGAGTATCCTTTAATATAAAAGATCGACACCATTGTAAATTATACATATTTGCATTAAGCATATTATTTCAATTTATAATTACTATCTAATAAATAGACAAAACATCGATCAAATAAAAAATGTTATATTTAGTTTTAAATATAATCTTAAATTTTAAACTTTGTCATGATAAAAATTCGGTCAATGTAGAATATATTATTTAAAAGTGAGCAAGGGTGATTTATGAAACAGGTACAGTAAATCTAGATTCATATATTTTATCATTTTTATTTATGAATAAACTTTGTCTGGCAAAATGATTCAGTTTTTTTATTATTTAACTTACATAAAATGATGATTAGTGAATTTTAGACAGCTATTGGCAAGATTTTAACCTGAGAAGTAATTGAAAATTATACAGTTTTTATCTTCAATTTACCATGACTGTTATACATAAACATTAGTTAAGAATACAAATAATAATTAGAAATTATTAATAGTTTTTTCACATAATTAATAAGCACTATTAAAATTTTTTTATTAATTTTAAAAATGAAAATGGTTAATAAATTTTTTTTCTGCTTAAGTTAAAATATATTCGATTATAATTTAAATTCAATTGTTTCAAAAAATTAAAAATTTATTATTTATTATTTATAATAAAAAGTCCTTATATTCTTTAGAATTTTTTAATAAAATCTTTCAATGAATAACAATTATCGAAGAAGGAATTTTATAAACAATTTAAATTAAATCTCTTTTATTTATATAATAAATCTTTAATACTATATAAAATTAAAAGTAATTACACCTAAAGTTTGTTTTCATAAATGATACATTTTTAGGTAATTTTTAAAAAATTACTTGATATTGAAATATAAGTATTAAAACTAAATATGAATAAAACTAATTACTAATTTTACAATCAGATATAATATTCAGTTTTTCAAGAAAGTGTTGCACTCAATGAATATTTTTGCTTGTTTTGTCTGTACGTATTCTTACGTAACTTTGTAATCTGATCACTTTAATCTAATCAATCATGAGAAGAATAATATAAAATTTTGACGAAAAAAAATTTAAATTATTTCATATTTACTAATAAATAATCAGTTTTCGTAATTTGATAATGTAAATATCATTAATATGTGAAATAATTTATGCAACAATTTAGAACATTAGTATATAATAAAAATAGTATTAAAAAGTTAACAAAATATAAATCTATATTGAATAATGTGCTAACGACATGTTTTTAAAGTAAATACTATGCATCAAAGGCTCTTAAAAAAGATCGTAGCATTCATAGTAAACGAAACTGAACTTATATAAGAGTAGACGATGTAAATCAACGAAGATAAAAAATACTAGTGCATCTAATAATTAAAAAATCGATTTCCTTGACATGAGATCGAGCGTGCAATAGCTCTTCAATTAAAAAAATGTATGTTCTGATCCATGTACGTGTTTAAGACAGGGAGACAGGGGAAAAAGATAGTGAGGAGGATGAGAGAAAGTGGGAGAATGTGGAAAGGAGAGATTTATAGTAGTTGAACGAATAAAAAAGGCCAAAAATAAACGGTGATACGTAGTTGTGCAACGATGCCATGTCGATCGCGATTCATAGTCGTCCTCACAATCAAAAAGGTTGCTTCGTTAATGCGCAAGGCGTGGAATCGCCCTCCTCGGCCTCTTTACCGCTTAGCCTCCTCGCCGTTGCTCTGGACAATGTCAGCCTCGCGGTATCTCGATTTCTGCTCGGGCTCTCGGAAGAGCATCTCTTGCCTCGCCCGCTCAATGATCGTGTTCCTCTCTATCGAGGTCACATCTCGCTCGAGTTGTTCGAGGGCGTCGTTCGGAAAGTGCTGATGGGCCTGCTCACCGATCACCATGTCGAGGCTTACGGGTCCCGGAGTCTTTGGGCTCCTGGATGCCTTAGCTTCTAGGACATTAGCCATGTTTCGCGTCTCTCTAGTAGTCTGACACTCTGGGCCCCACTGGTCACGTGGTGCTCATCCTAAGGTTCCGACTGAATCAAGATTGCACGTTGAGAGCCAGCGGGGGTTGTTAATCATTCCCCGTCCCCTCCGCCGTAGAGCGAGACCGAGGCAGCATCGGTCGTCCAACTACTACGACAACCGGTCGCCGCGATCTCGCAGCAGTCGTTCAACGAACCGAAACCTAAGACGGCACTTCTCGTGCGTGCGTACGAGATAAGCATGAGGGAGGGGAGGGAAAGGGTAGAGAAGCCGAAGAGAGAAAGCGATCGATCACCGAGAGGAATTGCCGATTGTGTAGGCGTAGGTGTGGTAAGGGAAACGCAATGAGGTTTCCGAAAAAGAATCGTAAGTGGAGTCCGTAGGAGTGAGAAGCGCCGAGGATTGTACATAGAGGTTAGAGAGCAACCGCGTTACGTGGGCATACACGAGAAGTGTTCACCGGGCCGTGACTGACCATCGTCGTCGCGGCACCCGCAATACGGGCGGCGCTGCTGCCGATTTCCGGTGGATAAAGTCGAGGGCCTTAATACCGGTGCGGAAGTCGGAGAACCTTCGCTTAGAAACGGATTGTCCTCGCGGTTCGTCGCCTTCGCGGCACCAGGAGCAACGGCATCGACGCAGTTGTGAGTAGCGTCCGCGCGAACCGTAGACTTCACGAGCACCTTGGCGTGCTAATAAGTACGACAGCCTCGACAATGCTGTACTACTGCCCAATGCCCATTTGGTTCCGCCGCCGCCTTTCCCCGTTCCAGTTTCAGGAAGATTTTCCCCACCCTTCTGACGCGTAGCCTGGCGTCGCACTCACTCAAGCGACGGAAGAGAGTCTAAGAGGCAGCGCCAAGGTGAGCGACAACGTATTTGTCGTGTGGGCGGGTACTGCTGTCTCGCTGTGTCGGTCTCGGTCTCGGTCTCGCTCGGTAATTTTAACCTGTCCCCTGTACACGTATTTCGCTCAAGACGAGAGCCCGCACTAGGTTCTTGATCTTCTGGCGCAACATTTAGGAATACAATGAGATGCCCGGTTTTTTTTGCACCATTGCGTCCGAAGAGACGATGGACGCGGAAACGAAATTCCGACCATCAAAGTCCGCGCGATACGCGACCCACGAAACGACTGCGCGTCGGGCCACGACGTTCGCGCAGACTCGGGCTAAGGCCGAACGCCGAGTGCCGCCACCACCACCGGCACCGCCTGTCGTCGTTACTGTCGTCCATACCGCTGCTGCTACTTCGGGCTCAAGGCCTTCCTGTGACGATCCTCTGAGGGCGACCTTACGGCTCTTGGATGCGACGCGGTCCAGATTCGAGGACGAATCGGCTGATGAGTCCCGTCGAAAAGAAAAAGGGACCACGAAAAAGAAGGAAGCAGAGTGGAAAACGAAATCAGAGAGAAGGGGGCAGATAGGATGAGCCGACTGCGGCAGAGATGAATCGTCCACCGCTCTACGCACGTATACTTGTATACGCGTCGTGAAAATTATCCGGGGTACACACTGCCGCTAACGGTATTATGCCACTTGACTTGACGCGTCCGTTCATTCGGTAGAGATGGCGTTACTTGGTACTAATGCACGACTCCTGATCCCCGAACGCCTGCAATGTAATATTCTGCATCAACCTTTTCCTTACGCACAATGACGTTCTAATCCAGTGTCACCTCTCTCTCTCTCTCTCTCTCTTTCTCTCTCTCTTTCTCTCTCTCTCTCTCTCTCTTTCTCTGTCTCTCTCTCTCTCTACTTTCTCCGGCTTAACTTATCAAGCAAACAACGCGCTAGCGCCGCCCAAGTCGCTTTAACTATACGTTGCAAAAAATAAATCTCTAATACTTCGATTTTTACTGGATACCAATCATTCAGAAAATTACTAACCGTTTGCGTATAGTTTTATTTTACTTTTCTACTAATTTTACCGATAACCTTCTTGTCCGATATCCGTCTCAAAATATACTTCAATTATGGGGTATAAATTTTGCAAACTATTCTATACAGTTAATAACATGACTATGATTAAAAAATTTCTCCAAGAAAATTTTGCTCTCTTAAAAAAGAAAGAAATACAAAGAAATAAGGACAATATATGTAAAAGATTTTGTTTGTTACTGGGAAAAAATTAATTGTGTATTGACAATATATTAACATAATCAATATGATAGTCATTAGGCTATTTCTAAAATGAAAACTTATAGTTATGTATACATCGATCGTCTAATTATGTTCATGTGAAAATTAAAATCTAAGAATGAAAACTGTATTCGATAGCCAATTAGCGTACTTATTACTAATCATCAGTATAATTTGAAACTCATTGTCTTGTATTTTACTGTTAAGATTACTAAAAATATATTATTAAAAATATATTTTAAGATTCGTACAAGTCTGGTTACATTTTATTAAATAACAAAATAGCATAAAAATGACTTACTAAAACGAAGGCTAATTTTAAGTAAGATTAATAGCTTTTTTCGTTTTTAACTAAGCAATCAATAGCCAATAATTAGTCAGTATATTTAACTGTAAAATTTTTTACAAACGATGAGCGGATGTATTTGTACACACGCACGTGTTCATGTTTGTCACGTCATCGTATAAACCGTAGTTTAACGTATGAATTTAATTGATATTAATCTCATAGTGAAGACAAGTTCATGGATGTACCATTTTATTCCGTTGTTATACGAGTATGCAATATTTCGTCATAGAACTATAGCACTAATGATATGATTACTTCATATTCTTAAAGCCTTAAAAGAGTCAACGGAAGCCACACACAATGAACGCCAACTCCGCATAGACATCTTGTGCTTATACCGTGCACGCATAATACTGGAGTTGAAAAAACTCATATAAATTTCGATGTACTTTTTACGGATTATACTTATCATCGATTTAAAATTATTGTTTTAATGTGTTATGCTATATATAGTAACCTTTTTATTTATGAAAGTGTAATGAAAAATATCGCTTTTCTATAATGGTATCGCAACCTGCATAAAATTTTTTTTAAGAATACCAGAATTAGTAGCTGCTTTCTCGAATAATATCTAACCTGTATTGACATTCAATGTATTTCAATGTCAGTATGCATCGATTTTGATGTATACTTGTTTAAATACAAAGTGAATATAAAAATAAAGCTAATGTGCAAAATATCATATTTCGCATTTAATTCCACCTTAATAAAATTCTAATAGAAGCTTAGTGTTTAAAATGCTACATTTCAAAATCTTTTAATTTGTAATTTCTAATTGAATCCATCTGAAAACTAGTAGAATGATCAACAAAAATTCTAAATTTTCTAATTAAAAATGCACATATTCGTGCATAGTTTGGTCTGGACGTTCAAATCAAAAGAAATTTATATTTTTTTTGTTCTACTGATGGGAGGCTTGCCAAATCTTAACGAAAGAATAGGATTAGTGCAGTGCAACTTAGCTATATGCAGGTCTCTTTTATCCCAAATTACTTTGTGATGGTGGATTATTTATTGTATATGATGCAAGGAGTGTGTTAATTCCATCGAAAATTTAGAAATGCACAGTCGATGTATGACATTGCTCTCGTAAGAGGCAAATACAAGGTTTTGAAATTGTGCAAGTACCACAAGTACATAATTCAAAAGCGACCTATACTACAGTTGCAGGCTTTCAAAGAAGGTCAACCAAGTTAGCTTAGCAATTTTGTAAGAAATCTTTTTAATTATCAATTTGTCTATTTGAATGAAATAAAAATATTTTCTTTACTCAATTATAATTTACTAATATTTGATACTTGAATAAGATTTTGACATGACCGAATTTTGAAATTATTGTACGATAAGTCTGAAAACGTTTTGGGCGGGAGAATAAAGAGAATCAAGATCAACATTTTTTCTTTTGATACAACCTATAGTAGAAAATAAACGTCATATTATTAAATATTCAGAAATTAAATTATGCGTTCAAAAACATGAAGTAAATGAACTTGGAATGACTCATTCGAAGGTAATTCTTATACCGTAAACACTGCTTTTGTATGGCATATGTAATAGTTACTACGCATGTCTCAAGTTTGAAATTAAATATAACTCAATAAAACCAAATCGCTTAGTTTTATATTATATACGGCATCAAATATTGTTTTACATGCCACGTTGAAAACATATATTTTCAATCATTTTTCATATATGTGACTTTAGTACATCTAAATAATAATTGAAAACTGTTTATGAAATAATAGTAAAAAGTTATACCTATTTTGTTGTTTTCATTATTGATTTACATTTAATTAGAGGTAATAAAATTTATTAATTTTCGATCCATACATTTTAAAGAGTAAATACTTTGAAGAGACAGAACAAAAATGTATCAATTTAGACATTTTAATTCATAAGTAGATAACAATAGCCGTTGATCACAAAGCTGCCCTTAATTAAGTGCATAACCTTATGCACTCTTAGGATAAAATTTTGTAAAAATATTTTAACTAACATACGCGCAAGTGTGTGTGAATCTACATGTGCTTGTGAGTAAGCGAGGAATTAAAATTTACGTTTAAACATGATCGACCGTGGCAATCGAATAGTAAATTTTAATAAGATAATATTTGGAGAAAAACATCGTTTAATTAAAATTCTTGATACGTATTTTAATTTATTATTTAATTTTTTGAAATTATAAATATTGGAAGGACAAATTCCCGAATTGGAAGTAAAAAAGTTCCTGACTCAGATATTTTAGAAGGTCAATGTTTATCAGGATAAATGTTCATATCGTAATCTGAATTTTCAATAAGTAAACATTTTTTTTAGTTTTTTAAAATTCAAAATTTAATGGTGCTTATTCTTAAAAATAAATTGTTTACGTAAATAAATATTTATATATATATTTACACACGTAAATAAAAAAAAATGAAATAATATTATTTAATCATAATTTAATAATACCGTTGGTGCGTACGTAATGAATAAGGTATTAGCATTATTAAGTTTACTAAGTAAATTAACTTGCAAACACTTTTAATATCCATATAATGACATTGAACATCAATTAAATTAGTAAAAATCTACATGAAGGAGTTATAAATACAAAAAATGTAATGATTATTAAAGAAAAAAATAAATAAATAAAGTAGATTAACTTATTTAATAAATTATCGATTGCCATATTTTTAAAACAGATAACACTTAGTAAAACATTGGACATCTTAAACGAAGATGACAAATAGGTGATGTAAATTAAGGGTGTTTCTTATGTATAAAAAAGGGCGGTTCCGCAAGTAAGATTAGTCAAACGATTATTAAATATATAAATTAGAGGCAACAAGTGAGCGACTTTATAGTTACTTTATTGAAAACAGAAGCTACACTTTTATAACCAAACCAGTACACATCTTAGAATTCTCCGCCATAAAACTGGTACCGAAAAAGTGCAAAACGAATTTTAAGAGAAATTTTTACTGTCATACTTAGAGGAATAAATACAGTTAGTAATATGGAAGAAGAAAATACCAATGCAACACGACGTCTACATCATATGGACTACTCAACTTTTCAAGGGTTGAAGGGATGTTCTGATGTCCTGTATTAATATTTTATTTCATTTCCGAGTCTCACGTTTTTCATATTTCTTAATTGCAATTTATGTATATACTCGGAAAAAACTGAATAACTGAATAAACTTTACATTAAAAAACAAATTCAAGATTACTACTAAACGCTCCCTCTCTTTGTTTATTTAAAATGCTACTCTCAAGTCAATGCAACAGATCAACGTGAGTAATCTATGCAATGTAATAATTCCAATTATACTCCAATTGATAAGCAAGTAATATCCTAACCTTTTTTTGTAACTAAAAGGGAAAACATATCTTGTTGGTTGTTTGTTGTATTACAAAAACTAAAAATTATTTAGTATTGTGCCTGGAAAAGATTTATTTGGAGTAGGGTGAATTTAAATACAAACTTTAATAAAGACAATAATTCTCTTTTGTAAATCAAAAGTCGACGAAATTTTTTTACTGTTTAATAGTACTAATAATACTTAAATTGTAACGTATGAAAAGTGGGTTATTACCTATAATAAATTCTTTCATAATTCGATTATAAATTTACATAGCTGATTAAAATCTTTTTAAATTTAAATTAATTAATTATTAATTTTCACTAGAAATTTTGACACCATATATTTATATTACTTTATAAATTAAAAATAAAAAAGTTCACGTGTAATGATTTAAAATAAAAATGTCTACAAACATGCTTACGTATACGTTCGTACGCTTACTGTAAATCTATTTTGAATTTTTAACTCATGTATAAAATTCGTCACAAGTAAATAAATATCATTGAATAATACAAAATAACAAAAATTAATACATCAGTAGTATTGCAAAAAATCACATAATTTAATTAAATTTTTTTACACTTTCAGATTAAAAAAAAAATAAAAGTTTCAATCTTTCATTTCTAAATATTTATAGTTTCAAATATAGATAATTATGAATTTATAGCTTTTGTATTAATTGAGAATATATTTAATCGCTAGAAAATTATTATTTTAATATTTTAGTTTCAAAATTGAATTGATCTATTTTTTTATTAATTTTTTTAGAACTTGTGTAATAAAATTATTTTATCTAGATAAATGTGTAACATAAAATAAAATATGATTGAAAAAAAAAAACAAAAAAAAAATTTTTACTAACGTAAATAAGATTTTTTAAAATCATTAGTTGCCATAAATGATAATTCAATTGTTCTTTTTTCTTATATTTTTAAAGAATATTTTGCATAAGAGCTTATAGAAGATGATTAAAAAAAACTTAAATTGTGTTGATTAAACTTTCAAAATCATTTTTAATTAAAACAAAAATTGTTTTTTTCCTTTCATAGATTTGTAACGGCTTCAGCATTCTAATATTTTCTTATTTCTATAATAAAATTTTGTTTAACATAATGATAATTGTATGTTTTATATCTTTAAAAAGAAAATATTTTAAAACTGTAACCTAATATTTTCATTATTGATTGCAATATTTTATTTTTTTCGGTTACACCTAAACATATTTTCATATAATCCAATAATTATTTTTATCCATATTTTTTGTTTGTAATGTATTAAAAAAAATTGTTTTCATTGAAGTAGTTAGAGAATAAAAAACTTTAGCTATCTCTTTAACACAAGATTTAAAAAATATTTTCATAACGTTTTTTTTGTTTTTAAAGTTTATATATATATATAAATAAATATGTAAATATAGAATATTTAAATATATATATAACATATAAAATATAATATATAAATTAATATTTTTTTTAGCTTAGAAATGAAACTGAAGTCACCTTTTTTGAATAAGTTTTTCATTTATGAACGTATTCAAATATAACACAAATTTTATGTCACACAAAAATGAATATCTTATACTAAAGATACAAACATGTATTGCTTTCACGTTTTTTCAGAAATTCAATAAATGGGAAAAATAAATTATAAAGTAAAAATTAATTATTGAGTTAAAATATTTTAAATTTACATAATTGAATATTTTTCCAATTTAAATTTCTTTGCTTTTTATTTTAAAGAAATTTTTTGTTTCTCATGTATATTTTTATTTAAAATATCTAATTTAATTTTAGTAAAAACCAAAAAGTATATTTGATACTATAGTAGTTAATCAATGCTCTTGGCATACAAACGGCAATTAAAAAAATCCTATGTCCTTTTTA
Source organism: Kradibia gibbosae (assembly GCA_018907135.1). Classification (NCBI taxonomy): domain Eukaryota; kingdom Metazoa; phylum Arthropoda; class Insecta; order Hymenoptera; family Agaonidae; genus Kradibia; species Kradibia gibbosae. The sequence goes on along the minus strand of JACCHX010000012.1, from coordinate 5,029,974 downwards.
AGTATAACGCGTGAACTATAATGATACATTGAACAAGAAGAATATCAACAAATAGAAAAACTATTTATATTGTGAGAAGCTTGATCAGCAATAAGTAGAAACGGTGCTTAAAAAAAAGAAAACTTTATTTAAAAACCTTACATTCAAAAGTACAAAATCGTTGAGGTAAAACTTGTTTCCTCGGATATAAATAAAAAACTATATTTATGATATTTGATTCATTTTTTTCGAATTAAATTGATTGAAAAAGTTATACATTTATCTTCATATTCTTACGTATACCTGGGCATGTGGAGCAAGAACTAACTAATAGTTCGTGGAAAAATAAAATCATATCATCTCGTGTATTTGGTATTTATCTCATCAATTGATAAAGTGTTGTCACTTTTATGAGAATCACAAATTACTAAGCACAATAATTCGATTAAAGAATATATACTACACGTAAGAATGATAATCACAATTTTCACAAAGATTAGATAAATCAAAATTATTTTTTAGTTTGCCAACTAATCAACGCACACAATCAATGTTTAAGAATCTTGCGTTCAAGGTATAGATTTATTGAAGAGATTTGGCTTTTATTTGTGGTTATATATTCAATTAAAATATTTTGGACATTGCACTCAAAAGGTTACGATTACATAAAGAAAAAGATTGCTTTTTATATGTATTGTAATGCATTATCTATAATTTATAATAATTTGAAGAATACATATTGATATATTCCTATTATAATTTGTCGAAAGCATTTGAAAGTCAATGCAATCAAAATTCAGTAATTGTTTAAGTATATAAACAGTAATTTTTATTTAAATAATAATTTTCAAATACAATTTTATTACTTGAATTGAGTGTCGCAAGAAATATTGACTTTAAATAATGCATAATTGATTACTTTACTGTTAAATACTTTAAATTCGCTACTATGTATGTATATGTATAATCCACGAGTCTTCTTTTTATTGAAAACGTCGTTTTCACATTCAAATTGACATCAAATGATTATCCGGCATAGACATTACCAATTAAATTAGTAAAATAAAAATATGAAACAAATTAATCAAAGATATTATCTATAAATGTATAATTAGCCACATTTAGACAATAAAACGATCCTCAACTGAAAGTTTTTATCATACCCGGCGCAACCCAGCTTTGTTTTAATGATTCACTATACAATTTTTTTAAAAGCTTATCTATTGATAAATTTTTCGTTCTCACATAATTCCATCTATACATGGAAATTTTATTTATATTCTATGTAACTGATTAGACCCATACGCATTGAAGATATATATTGCAAAATTGTACGCTAACGTATCGCATTCTGAAACAATTTTCTTTCTTCATTAAGGTACGTGATTCAAATATGCATTTTCATATGTATGCGCAAGATATTGTGCTTATTAGTTATGTAGATATAAGGAAACTTATTAAGCAATATAACTTTGTTGAATTTTAGCTTGTCATTTCGATTATTAATTTTCGTTAATTTGCGTGAGAGTAATTTTGTTGTTTGTTTTGCTTGGACACACATATTAACCATATTTTTCGCCTGTATTAATGTCTTTAAATTTAGTTTATTAAAGTCATGACATTAACTTTTTTTTGTTTTGAGAAGGAAAATAATTTAAAATTCATGCTGATGCAAATACTGATATATCCGCACATATTTTTACCGTAAAGCTTTAATACTTGCGTATTCTGATAATAAAAACAGTTCTATTAAAGCATTAAAAATCTTTCGAAAATTCTATTTATATATAAATTGATTAAAACAATAATTTTTCATTTAAAATTGCGCAATAAAACAAGAACAAAAAACTAATTTCAAACGAAGAATAAACAAAAAAAAAAATGTTTACTTGACGGACAAAGACATCTGGCCGAAAGTACAAGACCAATGGGTATGTCAAGTTATTAATATTATTATAGCATTAGAGTACAAGAATGAAAAAGAATTGATCGGTAGAGTCGAATACAAGAAATCCTATCATTTTAAATAAATGCTGATTAAATTTAGTTTTAGTCCATAAGCTATTCTCACGCAGATATAATCCAAAAAATAAAAAAAGACAAAAAAGTGTGCGTGTCTGCTGACGTTCGAAAAAAGAGATTGAAACATTTTTTTTGAAGAATGAGATTTAGACTTCAGAAAAAGATTTAGCTATTCGTCATCAGTAAGTAATAAAATTATATACGAATTCTTTCCGTTATTCAACACTAACGTTTAAAGAGTAAAAACTAATCTTAATGGAAAAGTTAATGTAAAAAATAAATATAATGACAAAATGTTAAATGAAATAAGTTGAAGAATCTGGCAAATGAGTAGCTTTGGGTATTTTAAATTCTACTTTATTGTTAATGAGAATGATGCAAGTTGAAGATAGGGTATTTTGAGATATTAGCTTTCCTTTCGGTTTTCCTTTTGGTAAAGAAAGAAAAAAGCGATCTCGCTTTGATTTTTTATTGTCAATTACGATTTTGAAGGAAGTTCACAGTAGCACAAAAGTCACAACGGGAAGAACAAAGTAATGACGGAATTCAATAATGCTAGTAAAAATTGCTTACCTAATTTAATAGAATGAACAATTAAATGGCGTTTTTATGAATCAGAACAACAAATCTAGAGACTTATTCGCCGGGAGAAGCGAGTGCGTGAGCAGCGGGGACAAGGTCGGCTCGATATCTTCGCTTGACCTCTTGTAGCCACTCGTGCGTACCTACAGTTTTATACCTCTTTGTTTCCTAGCATTTCCGTTCCTCCTGCATTTGGGTTCCAAGAAAATATCGCGGGTCTCGTGGCTAATCAGCTGTGATTAATCTTCGTTATCACGATCCATTGTTTCCAAGGGAAGGATCAACTGTTCAACACCTGCCTAGACACCTGAACTCCTTGCGCACACGTGCTTAGCTACTAACGAATTCTTTTAATGTTTGGACATTTTTTCTTTTCTTCCTCTTCCCTTATATTTTCCTCGTAACACGTGCCTTTTTAAGCATACTATCGATGCTGTATAACTCAGAAGTCTTTTGATATTCGTGGATTTATTTGAGGTGATGACGAACTGCGTTTGTTTGATATACATTAAGAAGAGAAATATTCTCAAATTTCGGTGCTTAATTTTTTCTTCATTTTAATTTTTCCTTTCGTCAGATATACGCTCTACCCATAAAAACCTCAATTGCTGAGGACTTACAGAAAATCATTGCAGTATAAGAGACAATATGTAAGAAGAGAATGGTGGTTCGGAGAGTTCGCGGTTGCTATATTGAAAGAAACTACTGATGACGTCAACGATAATGATGTGCGTACTTACGTTCATTCGTTTGCGTGCGTGTAAGTGCGAATGTATTTAAATGATTGCATTACTACGAGTCGGACGAAAGGGTAAACAGGTGTAATTGCTAGATGAACAGGGTGTTGAAACCGCAATCCTAGAATGCTGCCTTCCAACAAGTATAACTTCAATCAGCACCCAATGCACGGCACTCAGTAGAGCTCTAGAGCTGTGAAAGCGCTCATGAGTGCAATGCAAGAGGAAAAGCAAGCTTACCGGGATGTTCGAATGAATGGAAAATATGTAAGTTTAAATATATGCAGCAGTCGCGAGCACCTCTTCTCTTTTTGTACGTACTTGTCAGTTTAAGACTGGAAGGCGCACTGGCTGGAGCTGCCCGGGCCTTACCTGCTGATGAAACTTTGTCCTCGCGTATCGTGGGCCCTCTCTCGCGGACTCCCGCGTCGGGCCCAGTTTAATAACCCTTCGAGGCTCGGACATTCTCGTGACCGGTGGTGCGATGGCGGCTGTGGCCTGCCCCGCACTAGTAGCTGAGGCTCTCGTTTTGGCCGTCGGATTTCCTGTTCCCGTACTCGTTGTAATCGTAGTTGTCGTAATGGTTGATGTCGGGGCCGTGACTAGGATAGTGGTCGATGGCGTGGTTACACTCTCGCGATGGCTCTTGGTGCGCCTTAAAAGTCGACGTACTGTGTTCTTGACGGTCGCGGCGATGTGAGTACCACCGCCAGAGCTGCTCCGGTCAGGCCCCGGAGAGTCTGGTCTGCTGCTGGGCTTGCAGTAGCTTCCTTTACGGTGGGAACGTTGCGCTAAAGCTTCCGGATGATAACGATCGCTATAGTTCGCGATGTTGAGCTGTTTCGGCTGCTGCTGGCCTGGGTTGATTACTAACTTGGAGCCGGGTGCGTCGACGACATACATAGTCGTGGCGCGCTGCTGCCCATGGGGCCCAATTCTACCAGACCGCCGGAACGAGCGCCGAAGAAAATCCGTGGCGGAGTCGTAGATGGAGGGTCCGAGGACCTTCCGTTTTATGTCCCTATATTGTAACTAGTGTGCCACACACGCCGGGCCACCAGAAAATTGGTCACCGCCTCAGCCTTTGTCAACACGGCTCCCGAGGTGAAGATGTAGTCTGACTTCGACGGCGCCCGATAGGTGACATCAATCGAATTGCCGGAGTACAATGTCACTGCCTGACGACAGCAACCTATCGATGCTGCACTATTGCGGTCGAGGTGAAGCAGTGTTGCAGTGGGCTCCTCTAGTCCATTGGTAACTTGTCTTTGTTGTCACCTCGACTAATTGCGGAAGTCGGAGAGCAACTGTTAACTTATGTTCTCAATCTCTCTCCCTTTCTGTCACTTTATCTTTCTTCTTGGCTCTCCTCCTCTTAATCTCCATCACTCATTACCTCTTCACTCTCTCTCTGTCTTTCTCTGTATTTATCCGGCACTCTTTTATATCACTAGTACTAGGAGTAGGAAGGATAAGAGTGATTACAATTCACGTAGTGCATGCACGGTGAACCAACATCAATCGTGTTCGTCCACTAAAATGATATGCGTATGCTTGTCTTCACAAGTAATTCTGCGAAATCTTTCGAATACTTCCACGAATCTCTTCCCCCGACCTATTAAGTTTTATTTGCATATTTTATTAAGATTACTCTCATTTCAATTTACATTCAGGCAAGATGAAAAGGGACAATAAGTCTAAATCTTATACGTTGTATTTATTAATGTTTTGGGAATCATTGTCTAGATAAATCTAAATATTTTTTCACTTATTTTGCTAATGTATGTGCAATGGCGTGTTAAAACTTCAAAAATCACGATCAATGGAAAAGAAAAAATATGGCCAGTAACTTTTATCGACCTTTCGCTATACTTGCATAATAATTTAACTGACAGGTAGTATTATGCCTGCACATTGTAATAAATATCATATTATCTAACCATCTAAAAATTCTTATATTTTATTAGATTAATATTAATTATTTTGAGATTCATGTTAAAAAACCCTAATTTCTACAATTAAAACATGTACGCACCCATACATACATATATAAATTTTTTTTGTACAGATCTTAACAGGTTTATTCTTCTAATACGTAGATATGGTAAAAAATGAGCTCAAGTTATAATGGATAATTATCCATTCAAAAAACTGAAATCTCTTCGCAAGCAGATGATTGTATTAAAAACAACTTGAAACGCTGGATATGCTTTTAGCAAGATTGAAATTGCAACCAATTGGTTCAAATAATCTGGTGAAATCTCTATTTCTTTATAAAAAACTAATCAATAAACTTGCAATATTGGCTATAAATATTAAACGAAACATGAAAAGAAAAGATTTGAATATTGATTCACAAGTATTAACAGCTTTTAACGGATAGAGGGATTCTTAAAGCGTAGGTAAAATATATGTACAGTATTTATCTTTTCATTGAAAGTATCTATAATTTATAGAATTAACTCATGGAATAATTTTATTAAAAAATAGCTCAAAACGAGCATAAAAAATTTACTAGCATAATAGCAGTCTTTGGGCGTGGAAAAGAATCAAACGGCGCTCATTTGTTCTTATATTGTTAGACGAGCTGCAGTTAGTCGGTTTTTTAGCATACTTGGAAACTTTTTGATAATTTATGTAATTTACGATTATGTACTTAATTATTTCACAATTTTTTTATCAAAGTACTTAACTATTGAGGTAAAACAGCTGACAATAAATCTTACCCTGATACCTCAGTCGTAATATATTAATAAATGAACTATAGGAGTCAAGTTAATAAGAGGAAAGTAGTTTTTACGATAAATCTTATTTTTAGTCAATAAAGAGTAAGGGAAGGATGTACTTTAATGGCTTTTATGAAGCCAAAAGTAATATGTCGAATCATGACACGATGAATATATTGATAGGCACATGTGACAACGCCGATAAAGGTATTTTCGAGACACGAGGCTCGGCTGCGCCACGCTAGAGACTCGTTGCGAGCCCGCAATAGCGTTCCCTTCGTCCAACCGTGACGTCACGTGGTCATCAGGGAACCGAGTACTTTCCGTAATCAACAACGTCCTCGATGTACTTCCGAAGTCGAAGCAATGATCGGTTAAAAGAAAGGGGTGAATGTTGAATAATTAAACTTTGTGGGCACGAGCCATATTTGTTATTGTGCCCGGCGGTGAAAAAGAAGTTGATAGCCACTTCTTTGATCATACTTTCCGAAGTGATATTTTTAAAGGCATAAAAAATTTATAAAAGTGTGTTTGTTTACACTATATGAGACGAAGATTAAGAAATTCAAAGTTCATTTTGCTTTAAAGGTACTGCAGTCACCAACATTTCCCGACTGACTTCTTTAAGTAACTTAAAAGTCGTTATCAATAACCAAGAGACCTCAGTTCAATGAGCGACCTAATAACTTAAAATACAATAGTTTTCAATTATGATTTTTGAAAATGCTTCTACTATTATATTCTTCATCTGAACGAATTTTCTTACTAGCAAACACATGTTGCATAAATTACTAAAAATGAACAATTTTTTAGTAGATTATCGGATAATTGCATCATTTATTCATAGTTGCTAGATTCATAATATACGATACTATATGTGAGCTGTCTGAAAGTTAGAACTAAAAAGCAAAAATCTAGTAGAAATTTAAAGATTTGATCACGAAATTCGAAATAATGTCTGAGGCGAGCTAGGAGAAAATTTATGAAATTGAAGTTTATTTAAAAAAGTAAGATTGTAAATATATAGACTTCTTTATATTTTAATAAAACACCACTAGCATTCAATTTTTTATATTTATGAATAATTAAAAACACTTGTTTTACGCTCTCCTTTTACATTTTACACAGTTAAAGGGTCTCATTGTTTACTCTTATACATTCTAAAGCTGTGATAATACGATACAAATAGCAATTGCAACAAGCGCGTTGCAAATAATTAATTTTATTTTATCGAAATGACCCTATTGTTATTTATTTATATTAATCTGCATTTATCTCTCTAAATTCGGCTTTCCTTTTTTGGGTTCCCATTTGGATTTGCATTGCGTTTTCTTACTATCCCTGCCCCTCTGTCACCCAATCACACCGTGCATCGTTTCGTTGCAGTAAAACATACGTAGTCACAGGATATTATGTCAATAAAAGACTGTATATTTGCAACATATAAATATTTTTTAATCTTCTAAGATGTCAATCGATAATAATTCGCCAAAAACGCGGAAAAATGAAATTGTAGCAAGGTTTTTCCAAAGGCAAGTTCAAAGATTATTGTAGGGGAAAATAGAATTGCATCGGTTACTCAGAGCTGGAGCTCCATAGATCGCATGCCCAAGACTAGTAGAAAGGACAAAATACGCTACTCAGGACATAGAGGTTTTTTCTCTCTCTTTCTCTGTGACACGGAGTGTAAAGAGAGACAGACCAAGAGGGGGAGGGGAGAGAGAGAGAGAGAGAGGGAGAGAAAGATATAGTGGTAGAGGTAGAGAGGCAACACTGATTGCAAATCCAATGTAGGTCTAATTCATACATAGGCGAACGGAATGTGAGGGACATGGCAGCATAGGCCGGAGAACGATTGGATTTTCTTGGCGGCATCCGACGGTGCTTGTCCACTCAGATCCCACGCAATTGGACGCGATTGTGGCAGCGCTTCTTTTATAGCTTAGCCAGGTGGCACTCGGCAAGTGGGGGAGTTCAGAAATAAACGAATGAATGGAAGCCGCCTCCAGCATTGGGGATCGAGAGAGCGAAAGTAACAACGCGTTATCAGGGCCAAAGTTGAGCGCATCGGGATTCTTTCATTAAAGCACCGTCGACTATCTTCCTCCCCATTTCCCCCCTTACATTTATCAGCATTCCAGCGGCGATTAACGCACAGCTCATCCGGTCAAAGAGAGTGTGCGGTCGCACCCATTCGTTACACGCACATACGGATAGGGGAGGGGGGAGAGGCGAATGTATGTCGGATGATTCCGCGTCTCGGTATCGATAAGGCTTAATTCATTGGGCAGACGGGAACGTTGGGTTGGTGGGTGAGGAGGCAGCAGGGAGAGGTAGATGACTGGTATGAAATTGGCAGAGTAGAGAAAGTTTCGTTGGTGTCGTATCGATCGATCTGAGGACTGTGGCCCCGTCCTCGTGATTACGTCAAGCTCCCTGAGGACCCGAGCAGCCCCAAGGCCCACACGGACACACGCACATTCACCCGCGCACGAACGAGCGCCTCGGCTCGAAGACGATACCTGGTTAAGGACAGGTGAGTCTTCGTTGCCAACGTCACTGCTTCGATCACGGATCGAGCGAGCACGACGTAAGAAGGCTCAGAAGGTGCACACAACGGTGCTGCCAGATCGCGGGCCTCGTGCTAACTGAGACTCTTCTCTTCCTCCGAACAGCGGCGCACGCACTTGCTTGTTCACCGCTGCGACACGCGCGCGTTTCTCCGTCTCTACGTATCGCATATAGGCGTCTCTCCTCCCCACCTCCTTTCCAGCTGACAGAACCCCGAACCCCGCCACCTTATCCCACGGCCAAAACACTTTTTAGGAGCGGCGGAACTCCGACGAACGAGAGCTGCGGCTCCAAGACGGACGATCGAAGGGGTCTTGTTAAAGCCCCACCAACGATTACTAAACGGCCGGCGGCAATGCAGTCTCGGGTTGCTCTCTAGACTCTTGTAGAAGCCATGACCTCGCTGGATTTGGAAAGCTCAGCAAAAAAGAGATTTTCTCGGTGAATATCACCCAGTTCGTTCACGGCATATACACGATACAAATCATAAATAATACAACAAATTCAAAAATTGGGCGAAGAAACCCCCTTCGTTCTTTCTTGAAGAGTGGCTTGAGCTGCTGAGGCTTCCAACTAATTATTTTCCTAAAAGCTCAATTCTGCTTCTCGAGTTTACAGCCCAGTATTGTAATCCCCCTATAGAGATGCGTACACCTGATAGTGGTAATATTTGGGTTTGGAGATACCTTCGTTATTCTAATCAATGAATCCACGCCCAATTTCAAGCGCGATTATTATTATCACCTTGACCGCGGCCTGAACAGTGAAGTGCACTTTTGCCCTGGTACAAATCAGGTGCATGTGTGTACATAAATTCAAGTGCTATCGTTATAAGCCATCGTGGAAATACCACGCTTGACAAAATGTTTTGAAATCGCTCATTCATGATGTGTGTACATGACGTCATAACCCGAAATCTCATCGAAACCACGTAAAAATGTATATTTACCACGAAAGTTAAAATTAAAAAATTTCATTCATTTTAGTAATTAAATATGAAGTTCCCTGGTCACAATGTACATTAATAATATTAAGCAACACGTTTTTCGTGCTACAGCTTTTATGTTGAAATTGTGCGCGTTTAGTGAGCCAACACCTTCGTTGCATTAAACTAGAGTACGTTGACAATTAATACAGCCTGCAGCAATTCAATATTCTACTTTCCGTATATATTCATCAATTGTGTCTTACTTAATATCTGCATTAATTGAACCTCATATACTAAAAAAATCTTTATAAAAACGACTATTGGATAATTAATTGACCGAGTCAATGATTTCTTGTCCCCGAATCATTAATCGATCAATCCTCTCAAGAATCAAAAAGTAGCCTTTCATATAACTCGTAGTGGAAAACTGTCAAATCTTTAAATTCGTTTTGATTTGTTTCCTCACATTTTAAAAATTAATTTGCATTTAATAATTCATAAATAGGCTATTAATTTCCAAATAATTATTTAATTGTTTAGCGAATATATAAACTTGATTTCATGAGGATTTTTGAGGAACAAGGGATGAGCTCTTCGCACAGCAATATCCACCTAGAATACAAATTCTATCAAAACAAAAATACAAGTTTACTTTCAACTTGACTTTTCCATGAGGTTTTAATAACAAATGTCCAATGTTATCCATGTATGTGGACACATATGCAATGAAAATATAATTAGAATTTTAAACGTTTTAAAGGATGTAGAGTGAATTTTATATTCCAATACTTTTCGGGTTTATTTCATTGTTAATCAAATTTGTTTTATTGTAAGTTCACTATTTTTTAATTCTTTTAATAAATAAAGAAATATTGCTAAATTTTTCAAAATGTTCAAGCTCAATCATACAACACTGTAGCAGATGAGAGTAAACTTTTCAAGTAAAATACCAACGATGAGTAAGTTGCAACACAACATACTTTATAAAAAATAAATAATATCTTTATGTTCATTAAGTAAACGTGTGCCTTAATATGTTTTTGTTCTTTCCTATACTGCACGATTCTTAGCCTATCAGACTCAGATTTGTATAAATACTTAAAAAAATGTTTACTTTTTTCTCAAATTTCCCGCGTCAGCTTTGACCTTTAATCATTGATCGCTGACGTTTTACGCCAAACTGTGTTATGCATATGTAATTAACACTAATGTAGCGGCCTCCATATAAAGTAAATTGAATTAAATAATGTATTTTCGCGCATCATAATTATTTTATCTATAAAATACGTCTCTTTTTTTGGAAAGCTGTCATGCTTCTTATTATAAACGTAAAATGCCAAAGGATGAGTGTCCTTTATGGGTTCTTTTTATAAAAATCGTGGTAAATAAAAGTTTGTTTTCATATACAAATTTTTTGGACGATCTGCATTATAGAGTATATCAAATAGTGTGTTATAAATTGTTCTTTACTTTTCGGTAAGCAAGCTTCTTCTTTTGGGGGCTAATGACGCAAGTTTATTAGTTTATAGAATCTATAGAGAAATACGTAAAATGATTTCAAAATCGCAAGCTATCTCAGTCCAATCACTCATTGGTTAGTTAAAAGTGACGCTGAAGAGTAACTCGAATGGAAATAATATATATTGAAAGTTTTTAAACATCATTAATATACTCAGTAAAAAAATAAATCGCCATTTAATAAAAATGACGGTACCGAGAAAACCCCTACAATAAATGAAACTTCTATTATTTTGTTGAATATGAACCGTATGACAAGCCTTTAGATGATTTTAGTCCTATCTATAACTTATAGCTTTCATTGTAAAAAGGTATTTTCAACTGTTGTTATAATTATTGTTTGTTAATATTTTCTCTCTTTTATAACAAGCCTTGAGAAAATCGCCATTTGTTGATATTGCTTGCATATTATACAAATTCCGATATGACGTAATGGAAATTAATTATTAATTTTATACAGAATTCTTACAAATTGCGAATTGAAAAGATTAAGTATACTCAAGTGAGTTTGTTATCCGTGTATTAAGATTAAATTTTAACAAAGCATAAATACGGCTGATTGCAATCTGATAGTATATTACTTTTACCATTTGTAATAGTTATATTTATGAGCCTTAAAATATATTTTTCGAATATTTTCCATTCCGATAACTAGTAAACTAAGAACTTATTAATAAAAAGACATTTATTTATGGAACGTAGCAAGTAAAACGTTAAGAATTTAGAAAACTATCTTTATTGCAATATAAAGTTGAATTAAAAAGATGAGAAGGTGGGCTATAAACAAATTTTTTATTTTATCAATAATATTTTTAATTTACAGCATCCAATTGCAACATTGGTCTAGCAAGTATATAGACTTACAGTAAAGGTTTGAACCATTCAATATGCAGTCAAATATTAATAATTTAATTAAGCGTAGTTTTGGTGAGCACAAACTTCATTTCGCGCTATAGAAAGACTAGCGATAAATTTTTAACTAAGGTTTGTCACATGTGTGTAAAATAACAAAGTTAAATTAACAAAAGGGCCGAGATTCATAGCAATTTTTTCTTTACGGCAAGTAATTATAACCAATAAGTAATAAGTAAGATTCAGATCGAGTGTGTTTGAAATTAAAGGACAATGATTTTTCAAAAAAGTGGCGCATGTTGGTGAACTAAATTCGATTTTTCCTGATCGTAGTTATGCGGAAAATCGAAGACAAGCGGTAATAGAGCAATTATCAAACATGAATTTTGGAAAATTAATTAATAATAAAAAAACTAGTTGAGTTGTTTAGAATTTGGAGCCCTAGGAGCTGGAGGCGATAAACTAAAACAATAATTAAGAGATTGTGTGTGTGGATAGGTGACGGTGTGTGTGCGTGTGTATGTATAGAGATAAAGACAGAAAGAACAGAATCGTGTAATAATGAACGGTGTAGAAGAGCTTGGCGGATACACTAAAGATTGAGATCAGGCCATGAAGGGGCTCAGTCCGCGATAGGGAATGACTGCGCTTGGCGGTGTTGCCAAGTTGCGACCCGCTTCTTCCGCCTCCGCTAGCTCAACCTCCACCAACATACTGTCGATGCAAGACACCAGACAGGCACATGCGACGGAGCCGCCGCCACTTGTGTCTCGTAGAACGCTGGTGCGAACGTAGAATCCAGAAGGCGTGGTTGCACGGAGCATTTTGAAGTTCTCCTTGGAGGAAGTTGTTCGACGAGTAATAGCGGAATGGCGGTTCTCTTCTGCCCTGGTCCTCCTCGTCGTCGGAAAGTAAAGTTGAAACAGGACTATGGACGACATCTAGCTTCGGTCGGTCGTACCGAAGGGGCAGTCGATAGACTCGCCGATGCGCAGCAACTCATCAATGCAACTATTCGGATCTTCTTACCGGAACTCTGATAGAGACGATGCCGACTTTTGTCGTCCCTCCGTAGCCACTATCTCTGTCACACGCATTATGTCATCTACCCGCCAAGATCCAACAAGTCCCTGAAGTCCCTCCCGTGCGAGGCTTTTCACTCAAAAAGACGCCTTAGGAGGACAACGATAAGCCCCTCCACGAGCTTTATTTCTACGTAAGGTCAAGCGTTCTTTGGGATTCCATCGTCACCAACCGCATTACCGAATCGCTTTACTATTTCTGGTTCATATCTAAGATAATGGGCGAAATGACATTTTCATCTTCACTTGCAATCCATTTTGTAAGTTGAAAGTCGAGCTTTCACGCAATTGTATTTGTATTGTCTAAAAAAATGCTTTGGCATTAGTCAATGCAATACAAACAAATTACCATCGAGCTTTTTACGAACGAAATTTTTGCTCAATCGAATGCGTCTGTTTGTGAATTCATTTTCAAGATATGTAATTCTCGAGAAGCGCACGTACAGAGTCTGAAGTGACTGACCCATTTTTTATTGAGACAATTTATGCTTAAATACAAAGGTCGCCGCCATTGTGACTTGAATTATTATAAAAATAACTTTTTCTCTTCCTACAAACCATTATATTATTACATTTTGATGCTATATTGTCTAAGACTAGTAGTAAAGGTCTTTTCTTTCAATCAATTACACATCAACTTCTTTCTTTAATTATTATTTTCAAAACGCATTTACAGATTAAATTCCAATCAATCTGATTTTGCTGACCTAACTTTAGCGGTATTAATTTGGATTAGGATTCAAGGTCGATATAATAAAAACAATTTTATACATTTCATTTTAAAAGCTTCTAGATACATTTCGTAAAAATGCCTCGAAATCCATTTATAATACTAAGTTTGCAAATTTATCGAGAGCTGTAAATTTTCCCCTTTTAACTTTATATTCAATTTGTATATTTAAATTAAAAGCGAACAAATGTTTTATCAAAATTAGTTTACCTAATTATGAGATTATATTTGCTGTATGTTTCAGTTGATTACGCGTTAAGTGCTTTACATTGATTTCTTTAAAAACTAATTATGTCAATAACATGAAAAATGCAGTATTAAATAATAAGTGTAACATTTTTTCATTTGGTGCATACAATATATATTTTACATCAATCGTGTACGAATTAAACTTTTTTTAAAATAAAACACTGATTGATATTATTAGTAAAAAATATATACATATATATATCGAAATAAAAATAACGAAATTAAGGAACAACAACCCAAAGTAATGTCCAAACATCACAAAAAGCCACTCAGCAAGCAATCTTTTTATTACTGCTGAAAATTTACGATTTGCCAGCTTCTCAGGTGTGCTCTCTTTTGGGTATTCAGTTATAAATAATCGAGTGAGACATTCGAGTTTTCTCAGTGATGAAAAATCTGCGTCCTAGCATTCGCGTTATTATCGAACAAATCAAGCTCGCTGTCGCCAGGTGCATGGACTACACTTGAAAAATCGATCGATAATAAAACTCATGGGCCCTTCACAAGAAAGAACTTTAAACAGTCTGTTGCACTGCCGCCATCGCTGCCGCAGAACACGCATACTTAAAGTACCTCGATTTTACTGCAGTGGTAAACGGTTCGTTACCGCTGTTTCATCAATAACAGAAATCGATATCCTCCTTTGAGTTTCGACGAAATAATTCCATAGCTTTTAGATAAATAATATAAATAGTACGAGCTCAATTATGCGTTTACAATTTTTTCGTAAATTTTCGATTACACAACTTAAAATTCGAATTCCGTGAGAAAGAGGCGTTTTATACCACCTCTTCTAGAATGGCCCGAGTTAACGAATGTAACGCTATCTATATCTTGGGAACCTTTTTCTTTCAATACTATTTTCACTTTTTAATTTTTCATACGAAATTTAAGTGCAGGAGATAAATACAATCATCTTTTGAATCAATTAAAGATTTTCAATACTAGTTTATAAATATAAGCTTAAGCACAGATGTTACTTATCAATAGAAGCAAAAGATATGAAATTAAATTATGTTTACAAAAAAGATGTTACAACAATTACAAACTCAAAAATATTCCAAGCCTTTAATCAAAGCTAATACGTTACGAAACGACAATTTTTTGGGAACATATAAAACTAAGGAAAACAAATAAATTTATCTTTTCAGGCTATGTGATTGTAGCTTTTTTTATTTTATAACTGCAAACAAAATTTAGTATTTGAGAAAAATATACTTTAAACATTAGATTTGAGATTTCATAATCTCAACTTATATTTTAATTTTTATGTACTGCAGAAGCTTATATTAGTCAATAAAATTTTTACTAAAACTATGCATTTCTGAGAAGACTTAATGAAATAAATGATAAATTAAAAAGTCTAATAAACTTCTTCCTGTTAACGTTTTTATCGATACAATTACATTGGGAGATTGATCAAAATAAAATTATTCATTTACATTAAGAAATATATCTTTATAACGTACATCAATTATTCTTAATAATGAATAATATTAATAAAGAAAGATCAATCACAATAATGTAAAGAATTTATGTTTTGAGATACACAAAAGGTAATTATTATGAGTTATAGGTAATTATTTTGAGGTTTTAACAATTGAAATAGCTCAGTTATTTTAAAACAAAATTCTATGAACATGGAAATTGATTTTACAATACGATTTATTCAATCGATTTCGATTAGTTTTCGAATGATTGTTAGATATAAAATATTATATATATATATGTAATAAATTATATAAAATGTATTTTTTTTCAAATCTGATTTTATAAACTATAATTTATGTTTGAAAAATGGAATGGTTTTTAGCTCAGAATTAGTCAAAAGATAGATAATCAGTTTTGAAATTTAATTAATTAAGAATTTAAAAAACTGCTGCTTACACTCTTAAAGGCGTATTATTAAAACCTATATAAAGAAATCATTTTACATTATGACTTAATGTTTTAAAAAGATTCGTTTATCAACGAAAAATCTCATACATACATTTTTATAACAAAATTGATAAAGTGCTACTAAGGTTAACAATAACATTGAATAATTATTTGTTTGATGTCAATCACTGATTCAAATCAGCTTATACTTGATATTTTTAATTTATACACTATTCATTAAAATTTTTTTTCAATGTACTTGATTTCATATTATCAAGTAGCAGTTAAAATGTCACGCTTTTAATCTCTTATAAAAAGACAGGTGAGTGGGTGAAAATAAATGCAGCTGTTAAGAAAAACCATAAAATTTTTACAATATACCTTTTAAAAAGTCAATAGTGGTTTTGTTGATGTTTCATTATAGTGCTACCCTGGAATATAGCATTATCTTTTTATGCTTTCAATGTAGGCCTTAAAACAGCATAGTCATTTTTAAGGGTTCTATTAATTCACAGAACTTGGTGAGTTTTAATTAATTTACCAAAGTGACTAATTTTGAATACATTCTCACTAGAATCTCAAATAAATTCGATTAACACAATACATGCATTTATTTTTAAATATTTGTTTGAACGAAGACAATAGGCAATCTTTAACTTATGAATAAGTTTATGATTGGTAGCACAAAAAAAGTAGTTAACCAATTATTAATCTATCCACAACTGAGCCCATAAGTTAAATGTCGGCATTTTGTTTTTAGTCAATTTTTTTTAATTTTAAATTTGATCAAAATGTCAGAGCTGATTTCATTATTAAGATTTTTTCTTCTATTAAGTGTTATTTCTGTTGTTATCCTTATAATACCATTAATTAAATATTTTATTTTCTCAAAAATTTTTTTTAAAATTTAGTTATTAATCTCAACAAGATTAAAATGTCTTAAAGTTGTAAAAATAATGGTTGAACTAGATTAGTATAATTATTTGCATACATTATTAATTTACTTCCTGAATTATAAAATAGTATATGAAGAAAAAATGACAATAAAATAATATTTGTTGAATGCAAATTATATATAAATAATTGTGTGTGTATAATAAAGCAGAAGTTAATAAAAATTAATGAACAATATGTCATTGCTTTCCACGTTCTTGACTAAGCTAGTTAATTATAAAATATTTTTTTAATTATGGATTTTACGGATTTTAATTTTAGATTGATATCGATGATTAATCATAGAGCTTTGAATACAATCAAATAACAGCTCAGTACATTTTATGACAAGATGTTGGATTAGTCTGTATTAAAATTGTTGTAAGAAAAGAAATGATGGATATGGTACAAAAGAGTTATGGATGTATAATTCCTTGAGATAATTTTCTGGAAACATCCCTTAATCTTGGGATTTTTTTGTATAATTAAATACTATACGAGTATCATGAATATATCCAAATAAAAAAAAATCATAATTGATAATATTGTATTAAAAAAAATTAAGCATATAAAAAAAGTGTATGATTAATAATAAAAAGATAAATGTTTTTACTACATAGTACATTAAAAAAATCAATTTGAAAATACCGTTACATAAAACAAGTATGAATTAAGAAAAAAAAAATTTTCTTAAAAAGAAATCTACAAATATATTTTATTAGAAATTTTCTGCGTTAATTGTGAGTTATATGATATATAATAGGTAGTAAATTAAAAATAGGTTAATATTATGGATAAAATATTTAAAATACCAACATTTACTAATTATTAAAATGTTGTAGGGATATCTAAAATAAACATGTAAGCTTGAATAACAAGATTTTCTAACTTATTTATTAATTATTTATAGTTATTCAATGCTGCTGATGATTAAGTTAAGCATTTAATTTACTTGATAATATAAAATTAAAATTTTTTTTTCAAATTCTCAAAGAAATTTGAAGTCAAACCTGCATGTTATAATGATCAAGCAATGCTGATTGAAGACTATTTAATGCAGAACAAAACCTGTTTATCCAGTGATTTAGAATTCAGAATATTAAAAATATATGTCACTGCAAGTACTGGATGATTTCTACGATTGAAATGAAATATAATTAGATAAGTTTTAAAAAATAAATTATATTTTGTTTCACCTTATAATTGCAATTAAATTTATTAAAAATAAAAATTTCAAGAATTTTGTCACATTAAGCATACATTATGATAATTTTACATATTTAATGCTTTATAGAATATTACAAATGTTTCAATACAATTATCAATATTTTGAAATGACACTCAAGGTTATGATTACCAGTTATTCTATTTTGAGGTTATAATGTAACAAATTTAAGAACTAATAAAATTCTCTAATCTTCTGTTATTGTTATTGCTTTATTAGAAATTCTTAGTGAAAATTTTAATTTAACGACGTAAGTAAATTGTATATAGATATAAGTATATTGTGTTCGCGTTATAATATAGATTGTTACATATAAACTCACAAATTAATTGTAATATACAATAATGTGCAGTCATAACATTTAACTACATAAAAATAAACACACATTTTATATTTTTTACTATTGTCAAAAAACAAATTGTAATTTGTAAATAATTAAATTAAATTGTAATGTCCTATGGTAGTTATAAATAATTGTGATGTGTATACAATTTAGATTTTGTTTATAGATAAAAATTAACGTAAATAATTTCGTTGAATGTAAAGCACCTTTTAATTTTAAGTATAATTTTATGCAAGACTAGTCTTTTTAAAAAAGAAAATTGATTCCTCTAAATCGATTGATTTACATACATCGCAAAATGCTATGTGCTATTGGTAAGAAGTTGCATAAGCTTCTACAAATGAAATGAAGTGCTTTTTCGACAGTAGAATATTCTCACGATTTTATCAAAAGGTTTTCTAACACAGGATCAGTACTCAACGAAATTTAGATCCTAAATGAAAAAGAATATGAAATTTAATAATTCAACAGCTCGTAAACATAGAATTCGGGATTCAGGTTTTAAAGACAGAACCAGATGGAAGATAGTGCGACGTCATCCTTTCTAGTCTTTCGAATATCTCTACATTGATTCTCAGGGGTTTGTCGCATAACTTTAATGTCATTACAGACTCGGAATTTAGAGTCAATGGATTGTTAATATTATTTTCATATACACAAAGTAACATTTAATTCGTCCGTTGTACTTGTGTATTAGAATTATTAATATTTGTTAGTGACACAATATTTTTATTATAAGTCAATTGCTGTCTGCGACGCTAATAAAAGTTAATTTTATTCCCAACCTTGATATAATTTAAAGAAGTGAGTTTTAAAGTTAAAAATTGAAATAATAAAAGCAAATTATTATCAGTAAATAATCATTTCTTTTATTGTATTTTAATACCGATAATTTAAACAAGAAACTGTAATTTGAACATAGTTCTTCTTTTTCTCAAACTATATATTTGTTAAAAACCCGTTGTAAATGCAACCTAAGTACATATGAAAGTTTAATTTTTACGTCACTGAAATATATGAATCAAACGTTTGTTTAGTGTAAATATTTGACAACTTAATTTTTTTATCTTTAAACTAGCTATGTAAATTTTAAAAGAATGAAAATTTTAATTATATCTGAAATACTGTATACCGTACTATATTTATTTTATCAATAACACCTTAAAAATTAACTAAAAAATTCAAAGAATCATATTTACGTGTTACCAAATAATTATGCTTATTACAACTGAAAAAATTATAAAATTAACGTCCATATCAGTTTTTTTTAAATAATCAGCAGATTAAAATCTGTTTAAAATTAGATATGAAAATAATTAACTTAAACTATTATGTAAAAGCACAACAGATATTTATTTTAATTTAATAAAATTTATATTGTACAATGTCCTATCGATTTTGTATAAACTTTTCGTTTATTTCATAAATAATATTTTTAGGTAAAAGATACATTACATAAAAATAATAATTTTAATTGTAATAGATTATTTTATATATATATATATATTTAAAAGTTATGAATTGATCAGCATTGCAGAAAATACATTTCAATTACAGATGATTATTTTAATTGTTAATTAAATTTGAGTTGAATTTTTATATTTATGGGTAATATGTTAAAAATGGAAATTTGAAGCTTAAAAAATAATTGTAAATTTTATAGTTCAAGTTATTTCTAGTACAATTCTGTTGTTAATATCCAATAATATATTTCGAACAGGCAATAATAGTAATAAATAAATGAAATTTGTGGAGAGATATATAAATAGTATAAAAAATTAGTAAAACGTAGCACTTGAATAGTTCTACTAAATAAAAGTACGAGACAGGATTCTTATTGCAAGTAGTAAGTGTCATCTTCAAATTGACGTATACCTTTTAGATAAATTGAAGTACTATTTCATCTTGTTTGAGCAATGAAATCATTTAATATCTTACATTTGAAGTAAAAGTATACCAAAAATTGATACACATTGTACGTGAAATATAGAATGAAATTGTGTAAAGATAGCAATAAATGGCAAGCATTTACTGAATACGAATCAATAAAAGACACATTTTAAATGTACACAAAAAAATTATTTTAGGCATCTTGTGAATGAAAAAAAATTTGAAAATTTTATACTTGATTTTTAAAGGCATATTGAAGGAATACTTTAATACTGATACTCTTTTATTTACATAATTAAACAGCATTGTTAATTTAAAAATTATATATCTAAATTGATACAAATAAAATTTCATTTAAATTAAATAGTTTTAGATTATGTTGTTTAAATAACTTGTCTGTAAGTTTAAGTAGAGTTTACATTAAACCAAAGTAGTACCAAAGAAAATTTATTTTTGAATTCGAAAAATTTGCTTGCTTCTATTAAATTTCTATTATAAGAATTCTATTATACTTTGTATATTCGAACGTATTTTTTAAAGCCATTTAAATTTTTAATTTTGATGTTTAACATAGGGCTGTATTGACAAAGGCGAAAGCAGATCCATATCCATTAAAATTAATTATATAGAACGAGGACGTGCAACTTATTTTCCACGCCTAAATAAAATACGTATATCCATATCGCCTAGCGACTAGCAATCCATATCCGTCACTTGTAATATTTTTGTATCGATGTTTTTTTGGAAAAGAGTACACTTCGATGCCATGGATTCTTAAGGGAATGCAAATCTACACCAACGAAGTTCTTAAAGAAATTTCATACGTAGATGTACGCGTCATTCGATTATGCAAGCTCCGTGTGAAAGTGGCTCATGTGGAGACATCAAGGTATTTATGTGGGATTAAAATGGAGCTTTCTAAGCAAGAGCGGCAAATATGTTTCTATGTTTCAATTTACCTTTGAGTTGGTGACGTGGTCAGCGGGCACGGATTCTGGAACAGTTTGTAGGTTGCTCCGCATACTAACAGACATTGTAGGCCAGCCAGGTTCACTGCCTTAAACCCTCTGGCCGTTTGACAAAGTGCCCTCGTCCCCTACGCCTGCAACGACAAGAGTACCAAATGATTAGTCATTGATCAACTTCAAGCGGTGGCAATTTATTTCTACCTATTTTTCTCTCTCATTCTTTAGTCCTTTTAAATTTTCGTTTTGCACGCGATCGCTCTACTACTATCCAACCGAATACTTCTCCCGCACGTTACCTTTGTACACAGTTAATGCGCCTTTTGCTGAATCTTGAATTATTTTACTTACAAGTGTCCATTCATTTTTTTATATAACATTAACTTAATATCGATAAGACGCGCAAAATATTTTTAAGTCCCGCCTAATTTTTTCACATTTCACTTTTTTACAATTTTTCTGTAAATAAATGTTCATCAAATGATAATTTTAATGTTAGCTTTTTCAAGAGTTTTTGTATTCTTAAAATAAATCTGAAGTAACATACTTTCTTTGAATAAAATTTTTCCTTCGTAATTTAATAAATTTAGACCTTTCATAATAAGTTAATTCTCAAAGAAGCAAAATTATGAAGTCACAACTAGATACATCTTTCAAACTGAACTTTATAAATTATCATTATAATGTTAAATGGTAATAATTTAAATGGGGATTGAATCGAATATGGATGCAGAGTATTTTTTTTAGAGATATTGTAGCCTATTTTTTTGGGCACTTTAAAATTAATTTAATATAAGTATTATAGTATTGAAAATTTTAATATTGTTATCACATACTTATGTGATTTATTTAACTATCATTATTTTTTAAGTTATTGCCCAAAAATTATATTTTACTTGTTTTATTACATACATATAGTAATTATATTCTTCAAGGGGAACACTTTTAGTTGTAAATAGTAAACCTATAAATTTTGTTAAATGCATAAGGTCACATCTAGACAATGAAATGTTCATAATAAAATTGTTTATATTTAAAATAAAAGTATAATAAAATCACCAAAATTTTGTCCATCAATCCTTATAAAAATATTTTCGCTATTAATACTTTCACACAATCGCATGAAACTATGTGCAATTCCGATTAGGAACCATAATACCATGAAACATTAAAATTTTTTTATTCTGCATTTTTACAAAAATGATACTAATATGAATACATGCGATTCTCCAAAGGTTCACCGTTATAATGGACATTCATTCAGCAACAGTTTTTTGATATTTTGCGTCATACTTGAATATATTTTTTTTACTTCAATTATCGATACATTTTTAATGAAACGATAAATAGTATGACGGACTAGAATGTTTAAGAATTTAGATTTGGAAACAAATTGTAAAGAATTTATGTTAACTTTGATTCAAGTAAAATAAAATTTTAAAAAAGCAAAGTTATAAAATGTACTTATATATGTTTGTTCACCGTAAATTTAGTAAAATTAAAAACGAAAAAATTTCTAACTCTAGACTTTTTGTGCAACTGAAAATAATACATATATTATCCAAGTTAGTTACAATAATGAGTATTTAAACAGTATTGAGAAACCAGAATTCATGAAGACAGAAATTATACGGCTTATTTTTAGTTTTACGATCATAGGTAACACATTCATTGTTTATATATGATGAAAAACATTGAAGGTATATTATAAATTTTAATAAGACAAAATTTTGAAATGTAATACAATAAATAACTTCCAAAAATTAATAAATTGACTTGGTAAAAAATTTATAAGTTACGTTTATTATCTTAATCTTGATATTTGAAAAATTGGAGCTTTACTTCTAATTCTAAATACTTTTACTAAAAATGTTTTCAAACAATGTGCATAACTGAAATGAAAAAATTCAAATATTCCTTTAATGATATTAAATATAGTATAATATTTATATAAATTATATTTTCTCTCTATAAACCTCGATTTCATGATTATTTGTAGTAATTATAAGTTTTTTTTAGAAAAGGGGAAAAAAACGGAAGTTAATTCGTAAAAAATGATCCGCGTACAATTCAATAATAGAAAATAGGTATATTATTCTAACATCTTTCTTTTCTAGCTCTTTCTCTCTCACTTTTTCTTGTTGCTAAACGAAAATCAGTATTTATTGAAGTTGAACAAGCGTGAGTATCTGGACACATTTTTATTCTTATCATTCTGTACAGACGCTCGTTACTCATTTTTTTATTGTAGTAACTATAACTTTTACTTTAAAGCTTTCTCAATTGTACTAGACAATAATCAATACATATTATTCTTATTTTCTATAACTATTTTACAGAAATATTTCTTTCTCTCTCGTACACAAGCACGCGCGAAACCATTCCTGAAAGGTCAAAGTACGATTTCAGAGCGCACATTAATATTAGTGCTCTAGTTTACGGTGAGAGCGATTCTATTTTGTGGTGGTAGCCGGTCGATTCGCATTGCATTGTATCTGCGGATCTCACTTTAGAATGTAGCCAAGATGACAGTTTCACGGGAGAGTAAAAATAAGTCAAGCTTCAACATATTTCATTCAGCTGCGATTGATTGACTCATTTTTTGTATTGCGGAAGCGCAAATTATATGCGAAGTCGCTCGAAAGAGATTCACAGATATTACTTAAAATTTTCAATGATTGAAAAGAAAGGGTTTGTGCAAACGTTTTTTCCTAATTTGAAATACTTACGAATAATTTGAATAATTATTTTATTAAAAGTTAATGTAAACAAGTATTAATAAATAATTGAGTGTATGGGGGAGAAACGAGGGGATATTTTAAAATAAATTTACATTCGGAATCTATATATTACAAAGTTTAATGTTGACTCAAAAACTTAAGTTAATGATTAACTTTCTACTGTCCAAGACATTCATATGATTCTAATTGTAATTTACACCCAATACGATACATTTGATCCGAAAGATTTTGGCTTAATAAAAAATAGTAATTACATCATGGAAATCAAAGACTGGATGTTTATATTAATGTTTTTTAAGCTTAAAGGTGACTATTTTATTGAAAATAATATTAAAGATCGGCAACATTCGTTGTACTCCTTTATTATTGTGAAATAAAATCGAATAATTTTGAACGATTAATTGATTCTATGAATTTCGCATTGTGTGCGATAGGAAGTGTCTCGTTTAAAATTTGAAGGTGTAGTTTGCTTGTATAGTATTAGTAAATGTTAAGGAATATTGGAGAGTCGGTTTTATTTTACATAAAGCGTTAGTAATTGAACTTTGTTTTTTGCAACTTTAACGTTAAACGTTCCAACTGAATTTTTTTAAAGATAATGTATACGAGCTGCTCAGGAATCAACCCTGAGATATTCTTTTAAAACTAAAAGAGTAGGTGGAAAGGTAGATTAATTGGCGGTTGCTACATAGATGATAGTTATATTATTTGAAATAATCTTTTTGATGACAATTTCGAATAGAATTAAATAATTATGCAAAGGAAATTGTAAAGCTTTTTCATTTTTTATATTTTCATTAACAATGTTGAATTAGATATTTAAAATTTCGCGAAAATGCGTTTTTTAGTAACGTATTTGTTTCTGCGTTTCAATTGTAGATTACTGTACATTCATTATTTACATAAGAATGTGAAAATGGCGAATTGCCATTAAACTAGTTTTTGAAACACTTTCCTTGAATGAAAATATTATGTGAGCCACAATTTCATATTATGGCAACAGGCTTTCGGAGTAAGTTTTGAAAATCGATTGGCATTTTGAGGCTAATGTGTAACTTTAAAAGCGCTTCCCCTTATCAAGTTAAATTCATACATGTGAAGGTCCATTCTTTGAATAACGAAATTGCGCCAAGAAGCAGAGAATCTTTGATCCTTTGATTGATCTTTTGACGCAGACATATCTTCGGATGTTTCGAAAAGAATATAAAGTGAGTCAAGGTTGTGCAAGGGCTTACAAATGCGGTGAAATTTATGTGGTCAAGCTTTTCTAGAATTGACGCCATCAATTTGCATGCACTGATGGAAATGGAGTTGCTTGTAGGAGATCTAGAGAGGGGGGCATCATTTATGAACGAGCGCGTGTGCGTGATGTATGAAAGGTCGTGAGAGGATATATTGGGAGAGGAGTGGGCGAGGGGGAAGGGGAAGGCGTCAGATTGTCGCGACAACTTAAGATTCGAGTAACAACGACCTCGCGGACGCTTTCCTTCCTTTTCACGATCGCGAGTAAGTAAAATATTAATATCTGACTCGAGCGCCACGAAAATGAAACATTTAGTTCGTTAGGATGGTACGATAATCGCAATTCATACGTATGTTTTTTTTAATTAACTGCAATAATGAAATAGTAGAGAAGACAGACAGATAAATAGATAAATAGATGGGGATAGACGGAAAGAGAGCGAACTAATTTAGCGAGCCATTTAGAATAGGTTAAATTTATCGTCAAATACGTGCTCGCGAACTAAATTCCACATATTTATAAATTGTCTCTGTATTATGTCATGAGATTCTGGCGTTCTACATCTTTTCATCTATCTCTCTCCGATAAGGTAGCATTAACCGTTGTGACTTGCTACGTTATTATGAGCGGGTCTTTCAATTTTTCCTTAATTTTGTGAGTGTAGAAAGTAAGTACAACCAAAAGGTATATCTCGAGAAACTATGAGAGACAAGAGTACGAGAAAAATACCGGCTAGCCTCTCTTTTTTGAAACGTATCTCTCTCTCTTGTGAGTTGACATCATCACCGGTCCAAATATAGCAAAGAAAACTCACTGTATGAGTATATTCATGAATGCTTCTGTGTACAGAGCGTTATACAGGTGTATCCATCCATACTTAGTTGAGCGTGTGTGTGTATGTATGTTTATATGTGTAAATACATATTGTGCGTACGGAAGAATGAGAGGAAGAAAAAGATAGATAGGTGGCAGTCAGGCTTACCATCTCGGGGCGAGGAAAAGAGAGATTTAGAGAGATATTTTATGGAGTAAGAAATATGAAGGAGACAAAATGTTGGATAAGCTATGTTCATCCGTTTCAGTCTTGATAATTCGATTTCAATGATTTTTTTTGGTATTGTTTTGCTAACTCATTTTCAGCGTGCTTAATTTTCTCGTCGAAGGTACGCGAATTCCCAAATTCTAGGAAACGCGGGGAGAAGGAAAAGCAATCGGACGCACTTAGTCATATCTGTCAATCTTGGCGCTTTGAAGTCAATAAACTCGGGCTTGTCGACGATGTTGTCTTCCTGACATAAAAGGGGTCAGGGCGCATGCTATCCTCGAGAAAAAGTAAACATTTAAAACTGTATATTAAGCAAACGATTGTATGAGTGCGCGCGCATTCGAATACTACTATGACATTTGGAGGTTAGGAAGCGCATTCGCGAATAGGCCAAAGGACGAGAAATCTCAAAACTTGGTGAAAATAGACAGGAAGAGCGACAGACAGAAACTTGCATACAGAAACAAGATGCTAAGGAGGTTGGAGGAAATACTGCTCTCATCTTCCGGCAAATAAAGCTTGTATGTTTGGTAATAGACAAGAGCGTAGCAGCAAGGTAATTGTTATAGCAGTCGTGAAAGGCATGGAGGGGGGTGAAGTATTAGTTTTCTATTCTTGTTCATGAAATAATAACAGCTATTCCTTCTTTCTCATTCTCTCTATCTATATCTGTTGTGAAAGGGATAATAGACGAAGTTGAGAGAAAGGATGCGTGCATGGGTACGATAAATATGGAAATGGTGACTGTTAAGAAGAGAAAGAGAAGACGAATAATAAGCTAGAGGTATGAAAGAGAGGACCATTGGCTGAAGGTAGAGGAATAATTTTTGCCGTTGCTGTCTTTTGCATAAGTGGAGCTTCTCGGTTTGTTCGAGAACTTGTAAGAATGAAGGGAAAATGAGTCAAATAAAATTAAAGAAGAGGATGGAGGATGGGTAGATAATTAGGAACTTTATATCGGTCGCACGGATCTTACACTAGTCCATAATGGTTGCTCGGTGTTTGGACGCGCACCAGCACATCAGCAGCAGCATACCACTAACAGCACCACCACCTTCGGTTTTGTCACGCTCCGCAAGTGTAAAGCCACGTCCCGTCTAGTGCGTACTCTCGATTATCTAAGACTGTTGGTGCAGGCGAAGGTAGCGGAAACGCCGTCGCTACCGACCTCGTCGTTGACTCCTTGCACTCGCAGCTTCATTGACATTGCACGTGTCGTGGAGTCGCTTAGGCTTATCCTCCTCTTCCTTCTCCCTTACAACTAGCACACGCACTTGCGACAGTCGCGCACCGCTACAACGGTCTACCTCCTCACAATTATAACCTAGAATCGTATCTTAATGCGACTCTATACTACTTTGAACCGCGCATTCGACTAGCTGCCACCACCGCCGCCGCTGTCTTCTTCGCGGTTGTGGTTCTCCTTGTGGTCCTGTGCTGGCAACAAAGATACGCCCGGGGAGAGTCGCGCCGATGACACGGAGTAGAACCGCGAGTCGTTCGACTCCTACCGAACGAATGACGCACGCACACAATAAGTAGCGTTGTGCGCGCGCGCTTACCAAGGGGCTAGGGGAGTAGATAGCTGGTGCTTGGTGGTAGTGGTAGAGGTAGCGGTGGTGATACTAGTGTAGAGGTAGTGGTGACGACGACTGTAGAGTGTAGACACTGTAGTTTCTGCAGTAGCACGGACAGTGGGTACTGGGATGAGAAAGAGATCTCGGAAGGGTAGTTCACTGGTCGATGATGACGGGCACAGTATTTCACGCAAGGGGATATATGGCACAGTGGATGGTTCGCTCACACAGACATGCAGATACGCTCTACTTTCCAGTTGGATCCGGCGGCGAGTGGCGGGGGAGTAGGAATCCGACCCAAGCCACGGAGCCGCCAAGACTTATCAGTGGTCTGAGACTATCCCTGGATATTTACCCATTTGTAACGGAATCGGTTATTCGAACTGCACCGACACTCGTCCGACTGCTGCTGCTGTCTCTGCCCCCACCTATTATCACATGTAGACATCACACAGTCAGGGGTGAACCAGTATAACGCTTCCTACGTTTTTCAACATGGCGATTATAATATCGCACTGTTCGCTGTTGTGGCTGCTGCTTGCGGAATCCTATTACTCTTAACTTACTTCTAGGTTTCCTCTCTCCCCTCTCTATAAGATGCCCATTTTTTCTTTCTTGCACTTGCTTGTGACTCGATTTTTGATACGATTTCGAGGAGGAACCACGAGGCTGCTGTCATGCACTTTACCACTCTAGTCCAGTATCTATATTCTATAGCCTATATCTACGTACTTTCAACACTATTGTAGAGTGTACAGTCCTCAGCTTATTAACCTAACTAATGTTTTAGCTCTACAATTCTGTAGTTCTACGTTCTTATGTACATCCCTTCACGTTTTCTTATAATTTTTCGTGACTGGCTACGAGTTGGTGAATTTCTATGACGTCTGACGTCAATCGCTGTCCGCGTGAATCATAATGTCGGCATCAGGGTAACGCCTCTGTCAAAATTCATTCGTCTCTTGATCTTCCTTATTTTCTGTTTTAGCAATATATTGGATTCGACGAAGTCTTCCTCCTTAAGTTTCTTAATATCCATATTGATGATAATCTGCCTTTTGAGTTATGCTCGACCTTACCGACGTCTTATTGATCTATCGCTTGCTGTTTAAATTGTTGCCACAATGCGAAACCTCTCCGGCGTTGTGACTTATCACATCGTCGCATTGACTTTTCTAAAATAAATACCAGTAATACTGACACAATCATCTTAGAGTTACTACGCCTTTTCAATTTATTTCTTCAGGATCTATTTAGTCGCTACACGTTCAGTTTCATTCGTTGTCCATTCTTATCATGGTACTCATTCACTTACTACTTTTGTTTGCGTCGTTATGCACTATTTTAATTTTTTTTTTACTACTAAATTTAAACTACTAAACTCATATTAACAAATAGGTTTCTTAATAAGGACAAATTTAGAACTTTACCAAGAAACAAATGTTTATTATTTCTTATATTGTTTAAAATAAAATTACAAAGTACAGATTAATTATTATTCAATTATAATTGTGCAGCTAATTTAACAACTTTTAATTGATATTTTAGAATGGAAGTTTATTATTCAAATGCATAGTACTTTTGCAATAATTCCTCATATATCTGTTTGTCATTCTTTAGGAAAAGACAAAATATTATACGATTAATCTGTAATTATAATGGCATATTAGTTTTTGCTCATAAAAAGTAAAAAATCATTATTAACGTACACTATCTGGATTTGTTAATAAAAATCTTTTGACTGTCTTTAAAGCTATATTTGCAGCTGATCTTCTGGGATAGCCATATATTCCTGTTGATATGCAGGGAAAAGCAATTGTACGAATGCCATTTTCTGCAGCTAAGATAAGACTGTTTTCATAGCATTGTTCAAGTTTTTCAGGAATTTCTTTTTGTGGCCCCACAGTTTGTATTACATCTAAAATAAAATGTGAAGGAACTGTTTATATTGCAGACAAAATTATCTAGTAAATTGCCCATTATATAATCAATATAAGTACATTTCGCTGGCAGTTTGTAGCCACCTGTTAATTTAGCCACTCCAACTGGACAACCACCTAGAGTCGCACATTCTTTTTCTAAATATGGACCTGCTGCTCTATGAATGGCTCCATCTACTGAAAAATAAATACATGATAATTATTTGGTAATTATATAATAAAATACTCCTTTGATGCATCCATTAAATATATTTAACCTCCTCCACCAATGTGAAGACTTGAATTTGCAGCATTGACTATTGCATCAATTTCCAATGTAGTTATATCACCTTCCCAAATTGATACCTTATTAGCTATTTCTTTATTTATTTTTTCAAAATTTTTATCTGGGAGTTCTTCAATATTTAATTTATTTTTTTTCCAGTATTCTGGCCAAGTTAATATTTCCTTCACAGTTATTGGAACTCCCTTATAAAACTGTTTTTTATCAGTTGAAGACATTGACAGATATTTTGCTAAAAAAATTTTACTTACATTACCACTGTATATTTAAAACTGCATTTGTAAATAAACAAAAACTTTTGTTTTACTTTTTTCAGCTTGAAAAGGCATGTTTTGAAAATAGTTCTGATTAAAAACAATTGTATATTTTTAATTTACAAGGGTTCTTTCAGGCTAAAAATGTCCAGATTGAGAATAATTTCTAAAAGACAAACAAGAGAATTAGCGATAAATTAAATAACCTCATAGCCGGCTACCAAATTATTACCTCTTATAAAAGAATATGAAATAATGGAAAATAGCGTTTTAATAAATGAAAATAAGTTACAAGATCAATAATTTATATGCTTTGTGATAAGTTACATAAGTTATGTTATTTTGTGTTTACATGTACGTATATTTATATACATATGAATGGCTCCGTTTTACCTATTTTTCAATATAAGAATTAAAAATTGCAGTCAGACGTGTTCTATCAGCAGCCTGAAACTATATTCACTACGTATTGTACGAAATCATCAATTCTTCTACTTACGCTTACTGGTTGCATATACATATATATATTTCACCTATACGGTTATGAAACGATCTATCGTGCGTACTAAGCTGCCATCTTTGAAAATAATAAAAATATGATTCCTATCAAATAGGTACTGAAGGATTTAAAGACGTTAGTTAATAAAAGACAACTATTTCTCTTGGTATCGTCGATTTAAGCACCAGTTTTAAGACTAAATATTGTATTTAGTAAGCTTGAACTACAATTTATTTATCTTCAATTATTTTATAAACATAAAAAAACATGCGAGCGCGGGCACATTTTTTAGCTATTTCATATGGTTCTATCTCAGACATAAATCTAACTTCCAGTGACATCTTTCTGTTAAGACATTCAACAATTATTACTTAGAGGATACGACTAATTGTTTTTTTTCAATTTCGGATTAACATTTTGTATCTCAATAAAATCAGCAATAAGAATTCTTACATTATAATAAAAAATTTTTAATTTATTTAAAATTAAAATGTAAGCTTTTTACAAAGAACTGTTAGAAAGCATTGTTATCAGTTGTAGGTACATAAAAAGATTTATACACGTAATTTAATAGAATATCGATTATTTTGAAAAATTCTTTACTTTCTTTGACATTGTAAAACTGTAATTCTTAATGCTACGTTTTTAGACAAGAAACATAATTTACCTTTCCATAATAGGTAATTAAACCGAAAAATAATTCAATGTCATAATTTTTATAGAATCATAACATGTAATATTTTTAAAGATATTTTTCTCTAGAAATGTAAGTATCAACTTTAAGATTATTAACTTGGAGTATTTTACATAAAAACACATACAGACATGTATAAATAGTTAGAGTTACTAAAATTAAGATTATATTTTATTAGTTAAGAACAACTGAATCCAATTGGGGGGAAAAAATTAATCAAAATAAGTACATGTGATGAATTTTTAAAGTCTATATATTATTTTTCAACGAATCATTGTTACTTATATTTTTAATTTATTAATTTGAAAAAATAAAGATTGTGAATTTCAACTTTAATTATTATAATTTCTAAAACTGAAAAAATAATATATTTAAAAAAATAACAGTATATGAATATTAATTGTGATAAAAAGTTTCATAAGATTAAAAAAAAAGAAAAAACTAAAAATAAATATTTAATATAATTTTTATTGAATCTTCTTATTGTATCAGTTCTTGAAAAATCATTAAAAACTATAAGACAAATGATAACGATGTTAAAAATAATAACCATCTAAATTTAAATGTTTTTATTACTTTTTTTGCTTTACATTTTTTTAATTTTTCTAAAAATAATGTCACTTAGCATTTAAGTATTTTCTAAGTTTCAGATCTTTTAGCAGAAGAAGAGTGAAACCGAATTTTATCCTCTTAAAATTCTAAGCTCGAGAGCAATGTGACTCCTTAAAAGAATTGCTGCCTTATTTATTATGAAAGTGAATATATAATGCTTTCGGACACCATGATATATTTTTTTAAATATATTAATTACGTATTATTTTGTACATAACTGTACATTTTACAATCCTCTAATCCTATTGATTTACAATTTAAAACATAAAATTATTTATATTTTCAAAACAAGTCGAATATAAACATTCGATTATTAAGAATTTCTAGATTTGTTTAATTAATTAAGTAAATAGCTTATTATAAAGAACTCAACATCATTGTAAATTAAAAAATTTCAAAATTTCATACAATTTTATCAAATGACTAGAAATTATTTTTCCTGTTACATATCAGAATTGAAAAGTATCACGATTTTATTTTCGATAATCAAATAATGATTATATATTTGTTTTATTAAAAACAATTGAAATAACATAGAAATACTGTTTCAAAAATGTTAATTACATTCATTAACACATTTATTGCTATCAATTTATCACATTAAATATTTTTTAAACATTAAAAAAAATATTGATGTATTTATTGATTGAAAAAAATTAAAAAAGAAGAATAACTATAACAATTTTTAGAATATAGTACTTGAAAACTATGAATTTTCAGTTTTATACTTTGTAAGTGGAGGTACTAAGACTATAGTTATATTAATTAAATATTTGTTTTCTTTATCTTATTCATATATTTAATAATATTATCTTTTATTGAATAAGTATTTTAAAAGCATATTAATTAAAAGTGGAGTAAAAATTAATTTTTTAATCAAATATATTTACATTATAATCAATATAAATCATTATTTATCATATTACATTTTTTTCCAAATTATAATTACAAAGGTTATGAAATAATTAGTTTTTTTTAATTACATAAAGAGATTTTATTTGTACAGCTTTTCTATTCACTCACTATTTTTAAGATAAAAGCTTTCTTTCAAACTGATTAAGTATTTTTTTAATTTCTGTAATAAAATTAACGCAAAATATTATATTATTCATAAAGACATATTTTGAATTTTCTATGTATTTGAAGTTTGTTTAAAAAAACATTTTTGTAAACATTACAAAAATTCCGTTTCAAACGATGTATCTGTTAAATTCATAGACTCAGCATATACTTGAGTTATAATTATGATTTGTCTTTTTTGTTCCTTCAATGTGTTTTCAGACATTATTTTTAAATTTTTTGAAGTATTAAAATATTTGTTGATTATAGCTTACTAACGATTAGTATTAGTGCTTAATTTAAGTTACTCCTTATGCAAGAAATAATTTTAAGAAATATAGAATTATTGTCAAGAGAACAAATTTTAGTAGCAATAAGAAGTTCAAATTAATTATTAATTAATATATAATTTTTCAATGCTTAAAATAATAATTCGAATTCTCAATTCGAGTAAATTCAATTAAACATATAAAAATTGTATATGAGAGTATGCAGATAGTAACAGTATATAGAAAAATGATATTTGGAAATATTTAAATGTTTGATCAAGTTTTAATCTATTATCTGAGTAGTTGTAGAAATAGAGAAATTTTTATAATGTTTTTGTTTCTAATGTAAACACCATTTTTGTATAAAACTCTAATACTACTTATGGTGTTCGTAAAGTTGTGAGTATTTACTACAACACAGAAATACGTCGATTTTGTGCAATAATGTTGTGAATAATTTTAATGTAAATGTAAAAGTGACGCACAAGCGAGAAGTCGTTAGTATAGGTGCTTAAACTATTTGACGATGACATGGCAATTTGTTGACACGTGCTTAAGGAGATAGGTTTAGCGATTTTTCATGACGTTTGAAAACACTAGGATACCTTGACAAACTACACAATGATAAAGTATACGCGATATTGGCTTGCTCTATGAGGTATTATTGGGTTCACTAGACTCAAGGTTGACACAATCAATCATGAAGAATACACATGGACAGATTGGAGAAAACTCTATTGAGTATACAAACGAAACGACTGATGTGGCTTAATTCGGAAGCAAAACGTTGCATTATGATGTTCTCCGTCTTTTCTATACCTCCGGTCGTTATTTTATTTTATACACGAATAATAGTTCTAAAGCATAATTTTTTATTTCACCTTTTGTTTTGATTTCCCCGAGGTCCTTCTATCTTGATTTCTAATTCAATAATGGGATTTCAGTGTATAAAGTTTCTAGATGAATATTTGTCGTCTGTATCATTCATAACTGAAATTTTTTGTTTCATAATAGTTGCTTAATCAATAAAGAATAATTTCATGGCTGATATTTCATTGTATAACAGTTAAGCTCGTAAGCATTAATTTTTTTAATTTGTCAATTTAAAGTGATTAATAATACATATCAAATTTCTAACGATTATTAATGTTTATATTTTTTAAGGAAGTATATTGTTAAATATTTTAATTATCAATATTTTAAAGTAACGCAAAATCCTTCTCGAAACAAATATTAGTGCTACTAGCATTAATATTTGGTATTAGCACTTTTTTGAATTTAAGTATTTATGAATTTACTTGAAAAAAAAAAAAAAATTAATTTGATTTTAGTTAGTTGCTTAGCTATTTATTTACTTATTAGTTATTTACTTATTATAAATTATAATTTTTAAAAATATTTTGATAAACTTGTTTCGATTGCGTAGAATAAAATATGAAAACTAAATTTAATTTGACATTTAAATTAATAATATTTCTTAACTTTATTATAAAAATGTATATATAATATGTTTTGTACAATCATTAAAAATATTTCTCAGCAAAGCGTACTTTTTCTACTTACTAAGAAATACCATTTACCTTTGGATAATGATAGCTACATGTATGAATATTATTTCAAGGGAAGATGATATTAAACTTAAATGTAAATAAGTTTAATGAAGTTTTATATTATGTATTTTAATTTTAAAAAGAAAATATAAAACCCATCAAATGTACGATAAGCCTCAGAGGGTACTTCGTTTTTATATTCACATTTTCAAAACTAACATCGTTAATAGTAAGTGTTTTGAAGTAAAACAAATCTTTTTTGCATAAATTTAATTTAAATGAGTAAATTAAAAAAAAATCAGTTTTAAGATATCATGACACTTCATTTTATAATCCAGTTTGTTGTAGTATCATACTTGATGGAATTTGAATTTGAAGGCAACAGAAAAAATAAATCAAGCCCTTGCTTTTATATGTATAAGTAGAGGCTCTAAATATTCCTCGTAATAAAAAATTTGATAAGTTTCAACAAGTTAATTTAATTATTTCATAAGGTATTCGAATTTCCTTCACTATACTTTTTTTAGAATTCAAAACAGTGGTAAAATACAATCACATTATTACGTGTTGTTTAAGGAAATAAAATTAGAAAGTACTCTTTGTAAATAATTAGTTGATAAGTTATTTAAATTTAATTTTGAATTCCAAATAAACAAAAATTATTAGAAAAAAAAATAAAAATAAACAATAAAGCTAGAAAGATTAAATTTATGATAATAATATACCAATAATATATTAATTAATTAAGTATGAGGAGTAAAAATTTATATCCGTACTTTTATCTATATTATAAAATAATTTTGTAATGTATATTAATTAATTTCTTTAAATTTGCTTTTAATGATATTTGTTCAGAAAAATAAAATATTTTTTTATAAAAATTTTTTTATTTACATTGCTTTAAAAAATACATGATAATACCAATAGCACTTTGGTGAATTTTAAAAGCTATTAATGACAAATATTAATTAAAATAAGTTTCTAATAGAGCAATAATTTCTTGTTGATTGTAATTGGCCTTTGAGCCCTTCGATCTCAAGAAAGAGGAATAATCTATATTCTAATGTCGCAAGTTATCAACTTTCTTTCATTTTTATGAGTTTATATTATCTCATGGATACTCGGGCAGTGATATACCAAACTAAGCAACCACATTCAAGCCAAAGTATTAGTATGTTTATTTATGATGAGCCACAATCTCGAGAAGGTCTATAGATTTCAAAAATTTTTCTTATGCTGCTCAAAAACCCCTAAGCTGTCTCTATTTTCGGCCTCTCATCATCGGTTCCAATTTAAGTAAAGACGGAGGAGGAATGTAGTTTTTTTAGTATCGTACATGAGACACATTATGAACCTAAGACGAGTGATCGTGAAATGGCGGCTTTTTTGGTTATCAAGCGATAATCAAGATACAAGTCATTGACTAAGTTCAACATGAGTTACGCTTTGATCGTGAATTGCTGAAGTCTAGTAAATAAAATGCTTTAGTTCTAGTAATTTAAGAAACATAGTGAAAACAGTCAATAAATTGAGATGACAAAGGCGCTATTTGGATTTTCATTTAATTACTTTTGAAAGAAAGACAATATTTTTAATTTAAACGAATTATTATTTTCCCATATGGACGAGAAAGTAGAACTTATTTTTCTTTAATTGTGTTTGTCCTTGAGTGTTTGCTATCCATTTAAAGTGAAGGATGAATACTAGAGTCTGAATAGATTTACGGCAATATTGACATTCATCTAGTTAGGCGAGTTTTCATGGCACGTCTAATACCATAGGAAATGGCATAATTTTAGAAATCGTTCTCTTCTTGTTGACTTAAATATATAATTATTCTAAAAAGCGGTAGAATCTTATGTCGATTTAAAAACGCATTTCTAGAGTCACATTGTATCAGAAAATCTATCCGAACTTACTAATTTTCAATCTTTAGCTTCAATGTTTATATTATTTATTATCTATATTATGTAAATATTTAAGAAGCTTTTTTTATACACTGTGATAAATAACAAATGATGTTCTAGCAATCATTCATACATTAAAAGATATCTAGTTGTGACTAGGTTACAACTAGACTAATTGCAACACTTAAAATATGACACTCGAAAATGGTTACATTTTTAATCTTGGTTGCTACAGATATTATCTTTAAGATCATCTGTTTTAATGATTATGAAGATTTCAAATTTTTTATATTTTTTACGCTTACATTTAAAATGGATCTATTAAACTTTTTTACTTTTGTCAAGTTAATAGTCTTTATGTCATTACTCACTTTATTAAATCCTGTAATATTTATATCAAAATTTTATTAAAATTTTATTAAAACTTTTTTTTTTAAGTTCTAAAATACTGTAAAAAATGAATGTATAAATTAAAACGAAACATATTTTATATAATTAAACCTTAGTTAAATTTTTTTTATTGCAAGTTTTTAAAAAGGAAAATCTTTAATACAATGAACTTTTGCTAAAGATATACTTTACTATTTAAAAAATCTAGAACATTCTAATCGTGGCATCGATATAGATTATGAGTAAAGCAATAAAATACATTTACGATGAGATAAGGCATTGATAATTTTAGAGCTAAATTTGGCCTCTTGAAATCTTATATAATTTGTACCATGAATGTAAAATATGAACGGAAAAACTGAAATTATTTAACATTAAAAACAAAGAAAAAAATAAATCTCATGGGATAAGATGAAGGTTCGGTAGCAATAATGAGACATTTTTCTTTATTGAAATTATGTGTATAAATTTATTGAATGTAAAAAAATGTATTATGATATTCGAAATTAATGTAAATATGCTTTAAAAATTGTATTTATTACACACTGAATTATATTTTTAAAATAAAAATGGAAACTGATTAAGTGCTAACTATATACTTACATTATTACAAAGAAATATAAATTTAATAATCTCGTAAAAATTTAATGTAATTATAGAAAAATATAAAATAAAATAAATAAATATAAATATATATTCCAATTGTTTATAATATTTTAATACATTGTTAGGGTCGTTTACCAAAAACAGGTTTATTTCAAATACTTTTTCGGTACGATTCATTTACGTTAAAAAATCACATTAACTTGTATGCAAGTATAGGATCCTTGAGACTTCATAATGTATTTTATTGTTGATACTATAAAACTATAGATAAATTTCGTAACGTTTACATGTTTATTACTCTTCACTAGTAAATACAAAACAATTGATATTATAAAGTTTATTTTTTGTATTAATGTATCCTTTATAAAATTATCAATATAAAATAATACGTTACTTTCATAAAAAGTGTATACAAAAATTCTTATTAAAAATTTGTATGGTCATGTTGTAAGTTAAAATTATATTGGCATATGTTTTCTTTGTGAAGGCATTCATCTTCCTGTCTTTATTTACTGTGTACATTCGCAACTTTAGAGCTAATGATTTGAAGATCAAGCTTTTGTTCTTTCCACTAAGGTTTCTTATAGCTAACTTACTTTTACTGTTACTTTTATTGTTGTAACGGCAATTGTCTTCTATCAAAAACTATTATTAAGAAATTGGATCGAAAGGAACTTTTGCTGATATTTTGCATCTGAAAACGGATTGAAAAAAGGATTCATTGGATTCCAGCTTGATTCTTTATGCTTCCCACTGTTTTTCACATTCTATTGTACTAATTGAAAATGTATGAATATTATATTTTACAAAATTAGATTAAAATTTTAAATAAATAAGAAAGTTTATTTTTTAAATAAGTGTAAATGTACTAAGCGCAAAAGTTTATAGTAGTACTATGTTTTTAAAGTCAACCATTTATCATTACAAGTTAACAACTATTAAAAAATTTATTTATTTGCACGATAAGAATCCAAATAAATTTGGAATTGAGC
This sequence comes from Kradibia gibbosae, assembly GCA_018907135.1. NCBI lineage: Eukaryota > Metazoa > Arthropoda > Insecta > Hymenoptera > Agaonidae > Kradibia > Kradibia gibbosae. Next base: position 4,991,103 of record JACCHX010000012.1, on the reverse strand, counting down.
ATGTAAACTATATTAACATAATTAGATATATATTAGATAAGCGTATAGCATCAAAAACGGTCAATAAAACAAGGTAGCTTAAACTACTATATAATTAACATTTGAAAGGTGATCAATAAAATAAGTATAGATATGTTACGGTAAAAGACAAAAGTATAAAAGATTTATCATTTTTACTTTCGTTTTACCTCATGTTGCTCTTAATAAAATCTGTTTGAAAAGGGAATGTTTGCGTTATAATTCATTAAGAACAACAATTTCGTTAATAAGTACAGAAAATATGAACGCAAAATACTCGCTTTCTAAGGAGTTTAAATAATGGATGTCTCGGATTAATCATAAATGAATTTATAAGATAAAAAATTTGATTGACAAATGAATCTCAGATACTGAAAAACTGTTTAGAGTACTCTAGGCTCTTTTTAACTAATTTTAAATATTCTTTAAGGGAAAATGTGTGTAAGTGATCCTGGCTACTATCTCTGACAAATTTTTTCTATGGGACCCCAATTAAACTTAAATCCAGAGATACTAAGTTGTATTCGGGATGAAACATCAAAAAAGCCGCTTGAAATATGTTTTTGTAGCTTTGATGTTTTATTTTAAAATTATAAAAATATACTTTTTAAAGTACACTTATTTGTTATAAACGGTTCTTTTGTTTATTTGTTAGGCATTTTTTTTATTTAATGCTAATTTAATATTTGAAAGCTGAATATGTATATATATCTTTTACTGACATGTATACAATAATTTGTTTCTCACGGAAAAATGATTTAGAATACGTGCACCATGAATTTCTGCGTATGCTTTATGATTTTTAACGTTTTCACAGCGCTGTTCAAATTACTGATATTGACGAAAATCTTTTATTACTTGTCATTTTTTCGTTCTTATGTTCGAGTTAAGTAAATATGACATCAAGTAAAAGAATAAATTATAGAATTAAAAAGATAGAAAATGGTTTTATGATGAAAACGAGTGAACGATATTAAGAAAATCAACTTTTCGGCCTTATGAATATTTACAATATAGTCTTTTATGTGGTTGAGCTATATTGTTTGTAGATTGAGTTAAGGGATGATATATGATTAAATTATAAAATTAATTTACGGTAAACTATATGGAGTGCTATTTACATAATGATAAAACGCTTAACTTACGAAATAAAAAAAAATTCTAACACGTGCCTATGTATAGGTATCAGTCTAAAAAGAATTTCGAACAATTTTATAGAGTCCTTAGGCGTCTGGCGAAAATGAATTTCGAACGATTTGTTTAGAAAATGTAGAGGAACTATTGTGTAATACATTTAGAAAATAATTGACAAGCGAATTCTCGTGTTTTTTTTTATCGCAAATAGTTCCAATTATGTGTCTTGAGTCCCATTTTCGTATTTTCATTATCCTCGGGCATTTTTGCCGTTTTATAGAAATCTAGGCACATGATGAATTATATTTTGATTTGAGAAAGCAACAGAACTTTGAAGCTGTGGTACTTAACTAATTTTTAATTGTGGCGCTGGTTAAACGGTAGCATTTCAATTGCATACAAAAGCGATTAATGTGAGTTCTCATTCGAGATCAGCTCGAAAAAGACAAACACATAAGTCCGAACAAATTCGGAGAAGTCGACTTATTTCCAAGCTTCGATGTAAGCAGAGCCATCGAGAAGTTCTTGCAAACGTTGCGCTTTCGCCGATGGGCAAAAAAATCAAGGCAGAAGCTAAGCTTGGGAGTCGCGCGGTCGCGTCCTGCGATGGGTTGGCAAACGAAGGATGTCGATGCGTCGGTGCTGGAAGGGGCGTAGGAAAACAAGGTCGGGGAAGGGGTGGTGGTGGTGGAGGTGGACGTCGATGAGCTAGTGCGCGCGCGCCCGCAGACGGTGGTGGCGTCAGTAACGTCGGCGGTGGTCACGGTCAGTTGGCTACTGCCTTCGTGCGACTCCTGCTCGGCGCCTAGTGCACGTTTGTCTCGGTCGCGAGGTGTACCGCCCACCCATCTGTTACCGACCCACGATGTGAGTCTGAGGAAAATGCGCGTGCCGCTAGTGTTGCTGGGGGGCATAGTCGTGCTCTCGGTCGCGGTGGTCAGAGCACTCTCCTGCGTCTGCTCCGCCCTCGAGTGTGACATCCTTACAGACGTCGACTGTCCCGGTGGTCTCACTTGGGATCCATGCAAGTAAGCCACGTGGCCGACGAATAGCAAGTTTTTCCGGCGGGCCATTGCACGTATCTTAGCTCAAGTATCATAGCAACTTCCCTTATGCAGATTCAATGTACTTAGCTCTGTTCCTGCATAGTTTTACTACGGTTTCTTCACGATGACCAATCAAAATTGTTATCGATAACGAAGCTTACTTTAGAGTGCCTCTCTTCCTATAAACTCCATTTCCAAACACTCATTAAAGCTCGAGTTTTGTGGCTGTCTAATTATTTTTGTAGCCTATCCAATGATAATTATTTCAATAATTAAAATATTTTAAAATATTTTGAATAGAGAGAAGTACGGTAAAACTTCGATTGGAGCTTTACTTTAAAAAGTCAATATTTTCTTAGGTTGATGTGAAACCTCGTACTTGTTTGTTTTGTTAAATAACTATTAATCCTTAAAAAATTTTCTTTACTTACTAAATTTGTTTACTAAATTTTATTTACTAAGAAGAAATGTTTGTGTGCCATTAATAAGATTGATCAGGAAAGAATAAGACAATAATGAAGAAAACGAAAAATCACAATGTAAACATTGCAATATAAAAAGTTTAAAGTAAAAGATGTTCATGAAAACCCAACTACATTACACAAACTGCTATTTTAAACATTATGTATAGTACAAGTACTTGACATTTGACTTTATAATTCAAATTTTATCAATATTTTTTAAGTGAAATATTTTTGTTTCTCGTTATGTATTTAAATGATTGATCATGATTGTTCATATTCTTTTTGTCATGGCAAATAGTTTAAAAAAAAAAACAATTTTTTTCTTTCATTTTTATCTAATATTTAATAATTGTAAATAAAAATACATTTATATTAAAATTTAAAAGATTTAAAGTAAACTTTAAAGAAATTGAAAACTTTTTAAAAAAATATGCTTTTTTTCGTAAGAATCATTTGCGGTGAAATAAAATTATACTAAAATCCATCTTCAATTGTACTTATATATTTTAATATGTTAAAAATAAAAAAAATTATAAAAATAATTTTTATTGTATTTATGTTTATTGTATATATAAAAAATATACACAATTACAACCTCCATGCAAAAAGTATACTTTTAATTTAAAAATATTATTAAAGACGCGTGAATCATAAAAGAAAATATGATATTTGTATTTTTAATAAAAATATTCTGTAGAGTTAATTGCTTTTATTTCATTGGATAATTTATATGTCATAATAATTCATTAAAATATGTTATTAGTGATGTATTTTTTTTTAAAGTATAAAATATTAATTTTATAAAAAAAAATCAATTTGAAACACTAATTTGAAAATTTAAAAACCTGCTGCAAATTTTTGGTATAAAATATAAATCAGAAGAATTAATTATTAGTAATATATTTATTACATGGATTATGTGTAGAGACAAAATGAATAATGTTTGTTCATTTAATTTTATTAAGCTATATTTTTAGTTAATTTTCTAAAATTTATCTATTTCTATAACACTAATTAGTAAAGCCATCTCTAATTGTTTTGAAATAATTATTAAATTATATAAAGGATTTCAGGCAATGCATAAAAAGCTTTAAATAACTGACATGAATTTTGCTTTATAAGTGCATTTTTTTCATTTTAAGAATGCGATAATTTAATCATAATTGCTTTTTTTTAAAGTTTTTGTAAGTAGTTTTAGTTGACTTTAATTTTACTGAAGTATCAGAAAAACTTATGAAAATAAATGTTATTGTTGGCTTAGAAAAGTTAATAAAAATATACCTAACAATATAACGTTGAATAATGTTAACTAAAATAACATATGAAAAATTAATTTATTTTCTGTATAAGGTAACTTTATTAAGTTAAGTTTACACCTGACCCAATTGCATTATTTTACGGTCTGTTCTTTCACAATTAATGTTAGAAAAATGTATGTGATAATTTAATCTTTTTTCATTGACAACTATAAACTTTCTGTTTTTCATTATATTATAGTTTCATATGAAAAAAAGTCTAATTTAATGTAAATATAATTTAAAATATATATTAAATATATTTGAAAATTAAAAAAAATAGCGATTTGATTTTTTACATACGTGAGCAGTTATATTGAAATTCTACCTAACCAGACGCTTTAAGAATTCTTTAATTTTGTTAATTTTTCAGTGACGTTACATCTGTAACGATTTATCACAGAATATTCATAATTGAACAAAAAGACTTAAAAGCAAAAATTTTATCATCATTTATTTTTTCTAATTGATTCTCTTTGACAGCAACAGTTGTCGTCTTTAATACTTTTCGTCACCCTTCGCTATTGCAGCTTGCATATATTTTCTTAATAAGTATTTCACTTCGTTTATCTTATAAAAAAAACAATTATAATTCTTGTTTTATAATTAAATTACAAAACTTTCTTGACTTTATAACTTCAGGTAAAATTGTGCGCAAGATGTGCAAGGAAAAGAAAAATCAATGGGGAAGAAAAAGAAGAGTTCGAAATATAATGACCAAATCAACAAATTCAAAATTATTAATGATAGTATTTTTTTATGGATTTAATGCTTAGACAAGTTTAATTTCTTATTACTTTTAAATGCTTTATATTTCATTATAAATTAATACAGGAAGTTATAAAAAACATACTTTTTTGAATGTATTAAAACATTAATCAGGAGTAATTAAATACAAATTTAAGCAAATGTATTTACAATGTTTCATACCTTTAAATGGTATAAAAATTTCTCATCTATATTATGATAATTGTATCTGAATATAAAAACTTTATTTTAGTTTAGAAAAATTAAAATATCCTGTTTTTACTACTTTATAAATAAGTGCATAAATCTTTAGAATTTTAATATCATAATAACGAACTTACATTATTATTATTTTTCTCGAGAGTGGGCCCTGCAATGCTAAAGAATCCAGCCCTCGAACGTATGGATAGCCCCTTTGGCGACCCTCACCCTACCACTCCTCCCAGAACTTAAACATTCCAAGGGAATAATGAGGCTGAATCTCTTTGGTCTCACGAAGTGGTACTCCGAACAGGCGCATCCTCCTCTTGAGTAATGCCGAGCAGTTACAGGTGTTTCAGGGTCTGTCGCAGCCATACCTACAATACGGACCATACACAAGACCCATTGTATATTTACCGGCCTCAAGCTTGCCGTGACGTGTGAGAATCTTCACCAGCTTCTTAGGTTTATATCTAATGAGCACCAGTAGTGCCCTAACCCAGCCTCTAGCATTTCATGCAGTCACAAAGACCTTAATGCAATCGCATGCATCTGCTTCGTCACAGGTCCGATCGGCTTCAGACCCATTATCGTATCTTTCCCTTTGATACTGTCCTGGCAAAGTCCGATTACCGGCTTCAACCCTATAACACTAATATTAGTTCTTGTCTCTTCAGCTTGTCCACTATTATTTTTTCCTTGATGCCACTATGGACAAGGATCATATCAGTTCAACACCTGATAGGCTCAAAATTCGATTCACGACTTGATAACAGTCCCAGATCAACTTTGATTTTATCGTGCAACTATTGATCGCTATCAAGGCACGCTTACTATTCGAGCACATATGCATCCATGGGCAATGTGACTGTTCAATTAGAATCTCCGCTAACCAGCATATTGTCATTAACTTTGCTTGATTCGCGGTAGTGTATTTGCTCAATGTCACAACTAACTTATCCCACTTTGCCAGCAATACACCCCCACACCCGTATCATTCCTACCTTTGGACCCATCTGTAAACCAAAGCCGTTCAATAACAGAAATGTATCCTGTTTTAGTATTCCATTTTCTCTGCAGAGGGATATTAATTTGGTATTTCTTATCGAAGATGAGGAACCGTTTGTCCGACCATATCCCAGGTGTTCAAGTAAATGCTAAGGATTACCCCTAGCGCTAACATTGGTGTCACCGGAGATGTTCCCCATCAAGATAATCCTAAGCTTCACCAGGACTACTTTGAAAGTAGCGATAGCTGATCTCTTCCACCGGACCACCGACCCATAAGTGAGTCTGGGCTTGAGAATGGCCTCGTACATCCATATCATCGTTGCAGTATTGAGTCCCAAGTTTCGACCTAAGACTATTTTCATTTGCCATAGGTTGGCTGGAATTCTTTCGCAATGTAATCTAGATGTCGCTCCCATTTCAGCTTACTGTCCAAAATAACCCCTAGACATTTTATCTAATCCCTGATGTGAAGACTCCGCCCATTCCATGGCAGCTTGCATTCTCGCTACACCCTATACCTTCTGGTGAAGACGAATACCTTGGTCTTAGTTGAGTTAACCGATAGTTCTATGTTCCTATATCATCCGTCTACATTTATGACAGTTCCTTATATGATCCCTATTATAGGATCCAAAAAATGGGTCCCTGGTTCATCCACCACTAGGCACCAGAAGAGTGGAGCATGATGCTACCTTAGGGGCAAGCCGAACCTACGAAGCTCCTCAGATGGTGTCGCCATTACTGTTTACCATATACTGGTTTCTCATTATGCAGCCTACCCACTCAACTATGCTCGATGGCATATGGGATTGACCTATAATTGTCCTTGTCATCTCCCTAGAGGTGAGGTATAAGGTTCTTTCTATATGCAGAAGTGCCCCATCGCGTATCCTTTCGCCTTCAATTACTCCTTGATCGTCGTGACTGCCTATAAAGAACCGTCTCTGTTGATCTACGGGTTCTATAGGCATTAGTTATTATATAAACCATCGTTTTTGAGAATCTCGTTACGAGTATATTTGTTGATCAGCCTTTCTACCTTCTTTGGAATAAAAACTATCCTGAGGATAGTCACGCCTTGGGGATACAGCTGAGCGCAGCACTGGATCGTGCCATCTTCATCACCGAGCTTATACTGTCATAGCTTCCTCCTCTTTCTGCAATAGAACCGGAAGAATGTTACCTATTCCCGGGGATTTAAATGGCTCAAAGGATCTAATCCCACATTTAATCGTTTTCGGATTTCCTTTCTCGTTCGCCAGTTTGCGATTCACCTCAATCTCTTTGCAAGACCGTCTCTGACTCTCGTTGACTATTTTTTCTTCTCCGGATGTGTCCACACCACCCTCGACTCTTTTTGGGGTGCCTTAGTAAAAGCTTTTCCAGCTTTCCCTATTGATTTCCTTAATGATTTTTTGGTAGGTGTTCCTTATAGTCCTGTAATGGGCCCACAGGGACTATGTACCGTGTTTTCTGGAACGTTGAGTAAAGTTAGGGTCTCCTGCCTCATTCTGTTCAGTCTATCTAAATACCAGTATATGTCTTCCTTTCTTAGAGCCCGTTTAGGTTGGCAGTTTCTCTCATAGGGTTAAACGATGCAGTAGGAGAATTCTTTTTCTACCTTTTTTAGGGAGCATATGTCCCTTATTTCTTTTAAAAGTTCCGCAAGAAGCTCCTGAATTCTTGCATATACCCCCCCCCAACCAGTCGTTCCACCAAGTATTTCTTACCATAATTGATGGATACCTTCTGAGTACTGAGACCGAGTATTTTATCAGGGCATGTTCAGATAGCAATGGCTCATCGCTGACCCGTCAGTCCCTGACCATTAGCTAAATGAGAGCATTAAATCTATCACCTCCTCTCTAATTGCATTACTAAATGTGAGGGTACCCTTTATTTTTACAAAGTAAAATTACTTCAAAAGCTGAGCACTTTTCTTGTTACTATTAGTTCTGCCCCACACCTTATGATTTACATTAACGTCATACCCCAACTCTAGCGATAGATTATTACATCGACAAAATCACTGTCTTCAGCACCCACTTTTTTATTCCCTTGTTGGAAGGCACCATGATAATCGCGCCATCCTTCGAATATGTCGTTTCAAATAGAAGCAGCTGCTTTGTTGACTCAGTGAATAGAACTTCCGTCAGTGCAGTTCAAAATTGGTAAAATATCTCCAAGCTTATCGCGAAGTTAAGATATTCATCTCTTTTGACGGCCACCGTCAAAAGATTAACCTTGTCAGCTTCAGACACTGTGCCACTACACGCCTGACTTGCTTTGTTAGGGGCGTATCGATGCGAGATGGCGTCTTTTCAAAGTTCGCGGCTCAGAAGATGTTGGTAAAATCGTTTGAAGAAAAATCGATTTACGTTCCCATGAGTAGCTAGGAAAGGGTTGCTGCGCCACCACAGAGCCTAGAATGTGGTGGTAAGGCTAAATATTTAGAGGTTTCGCCCAATTTCTCCAAGGTACCGTTTGCGACCGCTGGTACCCAGTGGTCAATCAGTCCCATGCGGACGTTGATGCACACATTTGGCGTATAGGTTAGAAGTGTTTACTATTACGTTTCCTTCTAAATGTAATGGTGAATTATTTATTAGTTGTGGAAGCAAGACACCTTGGTCTTCTTAAAGGGCCCCTCGAAGGGTTACCTTTGAGATGACTGGGTGAATGGGCTTGGATTCCGGTCCACGTAAAATAGCACGAGCTCCATCACTCTTCAGCCATATTTCATCCGCGCTCAGATTTATAGGAGAGCTTCTACTTATCAGGAATCCCTACAATCATGGAGAACCCGTTTATAGGGTAATCCCCCATTCTCTCCTCCATTCAGATAAACTATTAATTTTTATGCACACTCTTATTTTTGCTTAAGCTCTCTAACCATCGACACGGCTATATAATCCCTAGAGATGGTCCGGGCTCACATAAGAAAAAAACATTTTTTTCTTAAAATAAAAATTGGCATTAATAGTTCCAATCCTTGATATTGTTAAAGAAATAATTTTTTTGTTTGTGAAATTTGTAAAATTTCTCTCGAGAATATACAATATTGCATTAGGAAAAAATCCTTAAAATAAATTCATTTTATATATATTTATAAAATTTATAAAATTTAATTTCGTTAAATTTTTTTCATTTGCAATTCACATTTTCTAGAGCCGAGAACGAAAATTAGATCAATACAAAGATGCGACTGTATGAATCTACAATTTTATTTTTAAAACTAGTCTGTTAATATCAACACATTAAACATGCAGAATTATTTTGTTTGAGCATTTAAAAAAAAAAACATTTATCTTGTGCTCACGCGTTAGTCTCTTTAAGCTAAAGATGTTTGAATTGAATTGAATATCGGATACAAAAACTAAACAGTCCCTGGCGAGAATTAGTTTAAGTAAAATGCTTCTACAGGGTTATGTAAATTAAAATAAACATACTTGCCTAGCAACACTAAAAGGGACAAAGGCGAAGGTTATATTCTTCAGGGTATTTTATCTTTACGACAAAGTATGCGCGAATTATTTCTTCACATGTCACCGGCCTTAATGGAATATAAAATAATCTAGTAAAGAAAATAATTTATTGTAGAATATTTGCATGCATCTGCTTTGTATGCTTTATCAAGGTTTGTTATTTGAATTAAAAACTTGTGATAACGACAGTGAGAAATAAATAGCTAGTTTGTGAATATAAGTGGAAAATCAATGAAGCCGTAGGATTTTATTTGGAGAAGAAACTTGTTTTTAGACTAAAAAAGTCTTAACATTAACCTCCTTTTTGTTGACGTTTTGCCTTCGTTTTTCATCCTCTCTCTCCAGTATCACCCTGACACTTCTTCAATTCCCGCGCTTCAACCAGAAGCACATCAATTTGCAGCACTACTTTTTTATCAAGCAAAAGTAGAAAAAAAATTCTCAAATATGATTTAATTAAACACAAATATTTTGAAATTACTTATAAGTATAACAATATACCATGTCTCACCTCTTGCTCTAGAATTTCTGTTTTTCATTGCTCTACTTATTCACAGTTTAAACTATAAATTTTATAAAAGTTTTATCGGCAGAAGCTGCTTTTTTGGGTGTCACTTTTATTGCCTCGTATTATTTTTTTTTCTCTTTTGTAGATGCTGCAAAGAATGCGCACGATTAGAAGGTGAACCTTGCGGTGGTGTGTTTGGGTTTTCAGGGAGATGCGCTGTTGGCTTGCAGTGCTTAATTAAAAATTTGGTGCCTCACCCTCACGAGTCTGCTATAGACGAAGGAATTTGTGCAAGTAAGTGTTTTTCCTTTGTACTTCGAAAAACCGACATTTAACTAAATTTAATTATAATTTAGTGCTTGGGTATTAGTAAAAATAGACAAACATATTAGCTTAGAACCAGATCGGATAAATTATACTAATTCGAAGTCGCATTGACTTTTTTCAAGTTTTTCGAGCTTCGAGCTTTTCTTTAGGGTCAGTGACAGCTGCATTTATAACAAAATTTTGTAATATCTAATGTGTAATATGAATTTTTAAGTTAATGCAATTAAACCAATTGTCATCTTTAAAAATGTTTTAATTTTTTTTATATTACGGAAATATACAAATACCCAAGACTACATTGGCATTAAAGGGTTCTTATGATTTGTAAATTTTATTTCGGCAAGTTTATCCAATTAAGATAATAATTTTTTTGTCATTTAAATTTTAATTATAGAAAGAAGAAATTAAGTTTTTCTTTTAATTCTATTTAAAAAATTAGTTAGTATATTAAATTTTTATATAATATTTTGTATAATTTTATTTTTGTAATGATAATGTAAACTAATAATAAAAACAATAACAATAATAGCAACACTAATAATTATAATAATAACAATAAAAATATAAGGATGATTCGATGGAAATATTGCATATATTTTACCTGATCTATTTATAGTACATATACGTTATTATATATGTAAAACGTACAAATTATCGAAGAATCTGAAATTAAAATTAGTCTACAGAAATAAATGATTGACTTATCAATATAGCAAAATTAAATATAAGCGAAGCGCTTACTTAAAAGATAATTATTTTTCATTTTTGTATACTGAAGAATTTTTAATTATATATTTTTATAGTTATATAGTACTATTATAATATATTGGGCATATTGTGTAAATATACTTTTTATTTTATGCAAATTTATCGTATGTTTTTAGTGGATAATGTATTAGATTGATAAACCAACACAAATGTAAATCACATAAAAATACTTGAACAATTTTTTTTATCATAATATATATATATATATATTTATATACATATAATTTATATATATATATGTTTATATAATTTTTTCATACATTTTGGTATTATTGATATTAATAATGTTTCTTGTTTTGATGCATTTAGAAACCAAAGGGTACTTCTGAATAAATAAATAGCTTCCAATTAGAAAAGATTAAGTTTTATCTGTATTATATTGAAATGCTCGTAAGAATTACTGAACTTCATATTATACAATAAATTTTTATGTTTTAAAATCTAATTTTTTAAATCCCTGTAAATCCAGAGTATCTAGAATGCATTGTTTTTTCAAAGGTATGTTTACAAAACAAGAAATTATTATTGATTGACATTTTTTTATTTATCACTGATTAATTGTAATTTTGCAGAAATGGCTTACTGTCGTTAAGATTGCAGTCTTTTTTAAGAAAGTTAGAATTTATTTATAAATAATGTTAAAAGATAGTCTATGTCGTGTAATGAACGTTGCTCGTCCCTTCACACTCCTCTGCCAAATGTGATATATACGATAAGGAACGTATAAAATATAAGTCAAAATTTAAAATCACTCGGAACAGTTGAAGAGGATAACGAGGGGAAAATGCGAAATTGCGGTCCGCCACAGCAGCACCGGTGGAAAGTAACGAGTGCGTGTAAAACACGACTAGCGTCACAAATTGGACGCAAGGAAGTGACTCCTAGTGCGCCCAGTTCATCCGGATCAACGACGAACCGGACCTCCGCTTTGTTTAACAACAGTCAATATTTAGGAGTTGGTCATTTTGATTGCAAACCATTTCCCAATCGCCTATGAAAGGATGAACGCCGACTACACAAAATTTGAGCTAGTCTAAGTCAAAGCGGGTGCTCTGACCTCAGATTGTATCGAAATCTCGAAAATGCTGGATGTCACGAGCCGTTCAGGGAATCAGAGTACAGTGCCGCTTCCTTCTTACCTCCACCTAGGTGTGAAGAGGACAACAGCGACGGCAAGGGCGGAAGTAAACCGGACCCACGTTGAGGTCCGGGATAGCGTGAGCCAGGATTGACACCAAGGAATGCAAGAAAGAGGCAATTTCCCTCCTCTCCCCAGCATTAATACGTTGAATTGCGAAGTACACACAAGCTAAGCCTTAGCCTGGTGGATGCTATTGAGAAAAAATTAGCTAACGAGTCAGACTTCGCAAGGCTTTCTTTTCGCTGAGACCGTGCATGGTCCGACCCTTCCATCACAGGTTTCGAGTAAGATTTTGATACGTTAGAACCGAAGCTACACGATTACTACGGAATGCCATTGACGCATTAAATTTAATAAATTTGCCAAAGAAATAAATAAAAAATTCAGTAAAATTCGTTAATTAATTTTTAATTTTTTTTTTAAATATGAATTGTAATATAAAATAGACTATTAAATTAGAGTTAAGAAGTGCCTAGTTTATAAATAATACTTTCCTGTAATCCGTCTTGTTATCATTATTAATTGGTTTTTTTTTCTTTTTTATAATAAACAGAGCACGCATTGCTCCAACTGCCTGAGGGACGTTAATATTTAAAAACTCAATATTTTTGTTTCGTTTATTTAAATTACGCTTCCTCGTCCTATTCCCCTCATCCCGATTTCCCTCAACCTACCGAACATTGTAAGCGGCGAGTTCATTCCTAGCACCCACCTGCTTTCTGTACCGCTGGTATAACACCCCGTCACAGTAAAAAGGTATCATATTTTAAAGTATTTTTACCTTGTAAAAAATAAAATATAATAATATAATCTGCGAAGAAAAAGTAATCAATGCTTTTTTTAGTAAAAAATTATAAATAATTTAGTTGTATAAGATCAATTCCTTTTTGAGAACAATAATTTATAATGTAGAAATTTAATCACCGAGAAATTACGTTTATAGTTTAGAAATTACGTTGCAGTATAATTTGTTTCACATAAAGCAATATAGACGTAGTTGCATGTAGGTTTATTTCCTAGATTAACTACAAGTTCTTTTTTTAAGGTCTCACAATATTTTGCATATATTTATAATGAACTTGGATTAAACTATTTTTTGTGTTTCGTGTAGTAATTCGATTAATAATTATTCAAGCTTAAGACAACTGTTATATAAGCCATACGAGAACCTTCGTGTTTAGCTGTGTAAATATTTATTTAAATTGATTATTTATATTTTTCATAAATCAAAAAAGTAAAAAAGATGATAAATTCATCCAGAAGTCGCATGAAAACATATTGTAAAAGAACTAATAACTACAATCGACTGTAGTGACTTCATGATGTGTATTTCTTTACAAGTAATAGATATATAATGTGTTTAGTTTAATAATTTCTTTTCGATAAAATTGTCCAAAAAAGATTTCATAAATTTTAGTTTGCATTTTTTAAAATTGGAATAAGTATTACCACTATTAATAGTATATTTTTCTTCTATTAACTTTTTTACTTATCGAAGTAGTGACCCCTTTAATGAATCAAAAATAATTTATCAATTTGTGGTTGACATCGTAAGCTGATGATACAGTTTCAGTGGTTATAACCAACGAAGAAATAAAATATATGATGAAAATGTTTATTAAATTTTCATCTAAAAGGAAAATGATAGTAAATTTGTAGAAAATAAAGATGTAGTGTTGTAAGAGTGGGCGTAAAGGAAATAGAGATATAAAAGAGTTCAAATATTTATATTACGTTATATAAAAGAATGGAAAGATGAGTATACATGGGGAGCAGAGTTTGAAGAAAGCAATGAACGCCTTAGAGTTTATGAACATAAGTGAGAGATTATTAAGGACGGCTGGGTACTAGTAGAGTACGTAGCCTTATTATGGGGCGGAGGTATAGGGGTGGAGAACAGAAGAAGAAATAAATGGATTAAATAAAAAATAGACGAAATGGGACTTAGAGATTGAGAGGGCGATGCGGAACCATATTATAATGAACAAAGTTAACAGTAAAGTTGTATAAAAGAACCTTGGAGTGGGTGCTAGCATTTGAGGACAAAGTATATGGAAGTGGAAAAAGACAAAGTCAAGAAAGGTTAGCCTATGAGAGTATGTATCAGAAGAGAAATACATCATCAAGAGAGTAAGGAAGACAAGATAAATAATAAAGTAGAGGGTTATGGATGATGTGAAGGAGATTCAACGGAAGAGAGAAGAAGTAGCATAAGTGAAAGCAGATATTGTAAATATAATACCAAGGAGATATGGGCGGAAGAGTGACCAGAGTACATGGACGGTAGATAGACAGGGAAGAGAAGAAGAATGATAGCAAGGTTCAGATTTTGTAATCAGATGAGAGACAAGGAGTTCTTGAAAGAAGAGGAGCGCAGAAGGTGTAGAATATGTGACAATGTGCAGGAATCAATCGAGCACGTGATGATGGTGCACGGAGGCATAAAGGATACCGAGGAAATCAGAAGGATCCTGGAACGAAAGAGTACAGGTATGGAGCTGATGACGATAATTAAAAAGGAAAGAGAGGCGTTGAAATGGCGTAGGAAAGAGCAAAAGATAGGTGTATCTACGGGCAAAAGAAGGGTTAGTGAACTAGGAGGGCTGTGAGCGCAGTGCAAAGAGAATGTGATAGAAGTAAAATTTGAAATAATTTTAATTAGGTTATAGCGATAGAAAATGTAATTAATCTAGATAAGATTATATGTATAAGAATGTAATTAAAATGTAGATCTTCAAGACTGAAGTTTAATACATAGTTTAATACTGATCTTTAGTTTAATATATATACATGCAGTATTTTCAGATGAAAATTAAACAATTTAAACGAAAATAAATAACAAACATATGTTATTACAACGTGTATTAATTTTTAATTTTTTTTATTATACTTTTAAAAGTAAATTTCTTGATGGTCTCTATTATAAATACGTTTTTGAATAAATTACATATAGTTTTTTAATTGAAACTTTTGTAATCGTAATAAATATTTCAAATGTCTGATGATTTTCTATATTTCTAAAGCTTAAGAGGTACTTTTATTTGCATTAATTGTTTTAACAGTTCCATATATAATAATTGTATTTACTTTTAATTTAACTAAATGAAAAATGTGAATTATATTTATTATTGTTGTTAAGGTCTAAGCGTTTTAATTTCATTTTAAATTTCATATTACATGAATATATAAAAGCACATAAACTAAAGCAGTTTGGACAACAAGTTTTGTTTTAAGAAATTATTTCTATAATATATATATGTATGTGCTTTACTAATTCTCTTTGATACATATAATTACATATAATATAAGAGTTAATTACTATCATGATAAAGTAATCTTATTATAATTATTATTAAGTATAAATTTACATAAAAATATTTTAAATAATTTACTTATCTTTCGTTGTATAAACTATAAATATATTTACTACATTTTCAAATAAATTATTATTACATTATTCTATTTAATCAACCTTTCTCGAAAATAGTTTGTTTAATTAACCTTCTTATTTAAAATAAAACATTTCTACTTAATTATTTTTTGTGTCTTTTTATCTATTTATTATGAAGATAAGCTTTTATTAAAAACCTCTATCGATCCCTTTAAAATGCGATGGATTTGAGAAAATGGTTTAATACTGTCTTAGTGTCTGTCTTTGGTACAGTCTTTGTAAATTTTACGGGTCGATTATTAAAACGACTAAATTAACGCAATAATTTTTACTGTATCAATAAAAGCACCATTTAAACTCGTGACGTGTTAAAAAATAATACTGTACATAGAAATCGTAGAACAGCATTCTGTTTAATAAATTTATGGTACTTAGTTATCGTTTATATCTTGTTTTTAATAATTTAAATGTTCAGAGCTTAAGTGGAGTGAGTAATAATTTTTCATGCGTATTTTAGCATGTTGAAGATGTTAAAAAACAATTGTAATTCGAGACTTTCATTTTGGTACGTACATAAGAGTATTTTATCTAAAAGTTCTGGATGTAGGTGTATTATTTCTTTTAAATTTTATACACATATTAAAGATTGTTTCTAATAAGTCCTATGCACGTTTATATAGACCATTGTGGCTAGTTGATTTTATATTACATTATTATTACTCCGCGATGAACTATTTTCGCATTTGTAACATAATTACATGTCGAATAAATATATTGATTACAAGTAGAAAATGTCAATGGTATTATGCTTCAAAGATGAATTATTTCGAAGTAGTTTAAGAAATGAGAATAATTTGAAGATTTGCGAACAATCTTTAGCGAAATTAGTTGGTTACTCTTCCGTACCGGGGCTTTTATGAAATGATATAAATAGATAAATAAAAAGATAATGTTATAGTAGATTGTATAAAATTCATCTGTATGTTAGATAGTTTTCTTCTATTATCAATATTTAATAAAATACATTAATAAATTAGTTAAAAATACAGATTTTACAAAAAAAACAGGACAAATAAAGAACAGTAATCTTTTCTCTTATAAAACAATGTATCGAGATATTCAGAATTTATTTCGATTTTTTATACTGATGGGAGATTGTTTATTTTTTTGCATTCCATAATTCAAAGAATACTTTATAAATTGTAGTAATGGTTTCTAAATAGTTATTTGATTAATATAATGTAATAAAAAAGAGACATCTTATTATATTTACAAGAATTTTTATTATTTCACAAAAAATAACAGAAGAATTAAAAACTAATATCATATAAACTGGTTTTTGGGCTATTTTAAATTTCTTGTAGCAATGTTGAGTGTAAAATATGGATATATCCAATATATTTAATTTAATACTAATTATTAGAATTTATTATTGATTTTATAATAACAAAAAAACATATTATAGATAAAAATCAATTTTTAGAAATTCTTTTTTTTATTTGTTTTATTTAAACACGTTTTATATTAATAAATGCAAAAAGTCTGTTTTTGTTTCGAGAAAATTCTTTTAATTTACATTTGTAGATTAATAGTTGAATTTTCATTTATATACGTATTTAAACATTATCGTCAATTGAGTTTAATTATATGTTTTATTTTATATTATTTCTTGTTTCCTTCTGAAAACTTTTGATTTTCTATAGGTCTTTTGATTTAATTTTATAATTGTTTTTTATTTTGTACTTTTTATAAAAGTAAAACTTTTAATCAAATTATATTTCTAGTATCATAGCTATACAGTAATAAAGTATTAATTCCTTTATTAATTGTTAAGCTCCTCATATATATCATTTAATCTAAATAAATATTCTAATTAAATTTGTTAGTGGTGAAGTCCTTATTTTGTAAAAAAATTTATGAAATTCTAAAAAATTCTAAAATTTTTAGAAATTCATTTAAATTTTTTAATATTTTTATTTCCATTCGAAAAAACGAATTTATAAAAAAAAGATGTATAAAACCTCATCACTTTTCTTATTATTGGTAAGATTTTTTCTATCTATTAATGTTTTAATTACTGTTTTATAAATATTTTTATTTTTCTCAAACCTACTTTTATAAGACTGAGTTTCTGAGCAATAAAATGTTTAATCAAAAGAAGCATAGTCAAAATAAGAACATATAAAAATATGTTAAAGAATTTATGTGCAAATTTCCATTCTGAGTGTTTGAAACCGTAGGTGAAGAAAAATTCTGCGATACAAAAAAGTTTCCTTATATAAAAAGGTAGTTAGCAATGGAAAATTTACATCATATTTAGTTTTCAAAAATTTTGTTTATATATAATGTACATTTTTTTGGAATATATAATACCTGTATATAAAGTACTAAAGACGCAAATTTGTTGATTTTTACACCATTTGTTGTGAGACACATATTTGAAGTATCATTTTCAGATCCCAATAAAATTTAATATTATATTAATAAATTATTTTTTAATTGAAATTATGCATGACGTAAATGTTTATAATAATTTTTTGTATTTTCAAGAAATATGTTAAAAAACTGAAATTATTAGGTATATAAGAAGTAAACATTATTTTTTAAGGTCACGATTAAAAAAACAATTCATTAATAGTAATTTTGCTCAATTTTATATAATTTTACAAGAACTTAGGAAAAACTTTTTTTAAAAAATTAATTTTAAAATACTTAGAGATAAGAAATGTAATTCTTTAAATTTTCATTTACAAGATTTAAATTTATGTTAAAAAATCTCATTGTATATATTTTACGTAAAAATATGGTACATCTTTATCTATGAAAAATAACAAATTTTTATAAAATTACAATCTTATACAAAAAATCATTTTAATGTTATATCTACTTTTTAAATATATTCCGCTGAATAATAATATTTTAATTAATTTAATATGAATATTTAATGTTTTGTTCTTAATTATTATAAATCAAGTATTAAAATCATCTTTAAAAACTAATGAACATGATTTAAATAAAGAAAAATTTACTTTTCCTCAATATTATTGGATGAGTTAATTAAATATTAAAATATTTTACACAGCATTTTAAAATATAATAATAATAATTATTATATCATAATATTTAATAATAATTTAAAATGGTTTGAAGTAAATTTGCACTAAAATTTAAAGCAATTTAAATTAAATAAAAGACTTTTAGATTGGCAAAAATTTAGGATTAGAAAACAGTCTAAATGATTATTTTATAAATAACATTATGAATTCATAAAATCATTCTTTTCATGTCATACTTTCGTGTCATACTTTTCCTAATTCAATTAAAATTTTGTAGTTTCGTAATTAAATGTTATTTTTAAATATGTGTATACATCACTTAAAATTTTTAAAAATGAACTATTTTACCATCACTTAGATCAATTATTTTTATTTGATGATTACTGTGTGAAAAGTAATCTTAAAGTAAATTATGTTATTATTGTATAAGCTACCGAAAATATAATTGTATAGTTAACGGGATTTCTTAAAAAATTCTATGAATCTAAAGTGGTGATTTATTAAAAAATTCATAGTCAACTTAACCGAGTTAAGTCAAAATAATTGATTATCTTTAAATGTATATATGTGTACGTATGCATATTGTGTGAGCGCGTTTAGAGATACAAAGAGGAATATTAAATTTACAAAGTCTCGCCATATCAAAGAGAACAAAATATTGGTGTCATGTATAATATATCTAGTGTTGGATTTAGTCAACCTCAAATTACAAGCTTTTAATTATACGTTTGTTGAAGATTTGCTAATTTCAGTGTTTCAGTACGTGCGATCGGATATTTAGATCGCATATTGCGAAATTTTCCATCTAACGTGACAAAAATGTGCGCGATGGAAGTTCTTATCTATGTATAACTCATTTCCATTCACTGTGAAGTAGTATAGCTCTGCTTTTTCTCTTTTGACTTAACTTGGTATTGTTTTTATTGACACTGATAAATAAAAAGATAAGAATAATAAAAAAATTGTGATAATGATTTAGAAAGATGGGTGCTTCCTTATCGTCTCACTGCACAGACAAATAAATTATTTAATGAAAATAGTCAAGCACTTTGACAAGCTGCAGTTCATCGGTTCGATATTTGCACCAATAAAAACAATTCCCCTCTTGCCAATTATCAAACGTTAGTCTAAGGCTTATGTTCATCCAAGACTTTTAGCGTAAAATTAAAATATGTTCGCCCTATCTCAATGTAAACATGGAGCAATGTTTAACTTACCAAATAATTTCATTATTTATTACCGAAGTCATGCTGAGTCATATTAAAATAGTTAATACTATGCTAGACATATATTATTTATTAGTTCGTATGATGCATGTATTTATACAACGTTTAGAATAATACAAATTGAGACAGATTTTGATTAAAGTATATAACTTTTTACCACAGTATTTAAGCAATTTTATAGCAAGTAGCTTTTCCTCATTGTTGCGTTGTTGAGAAAAAAATACTTTACGATATTTTTCTGTACTCTTCTTAGATTAATTAGTTATAATGTCGCAGCTCTCTTGATATACGTTAATATTTAGTAAAATATTTGCAATTCTTAGATAATTGAAAAATTTCATCATTACCTTTTGTACGTACGGAAGCTTATTGTTGTGAAAGATGGAGTATACAGAAGATGTAAAGACAGAGAGAGTGTAATTATAGGGAATGTATGGTCATATAAAGCGTATGTAAGAGGACATAAACTGAACATTTCATGACAATGTCTTATTTATTCGTAAATCTGGAAGTAAATCTAATTCATATATGTTTTTGCTTTATAAAGTCTATTTTTATCAGTTACGAAAGCTACTTTTTTTTAATTTTATATGGTTTGATAATTAGGTCTTAAAGTTTTGGAATTTAAAACTTTTTTTTCTATTGCTTTTGCTAATTAAAATAAAACATTTGAAGATTTGAAAAATGTTTCCATTTTTAAAAAAAGTACATACGAAACACGAATTCACACGAGCTCACACTTTCCATTACAAATGGAATTTTTTTAGGTATAAATATAGTAAATAAAAATACTATTACTATCGATGTTGATAATTATAATAAAATTTTTAGGAAGATTTTTCTCTTATTATTATTATTATTAAGTCGCGAGTGGGCCTTGCGATTGCCATTCGAAGCCCCACGCATGGGTGTTTCCTTTGGTGTCCTCTGCTTGTCGCATGCTCTATCATTCCTCATTCAGATTAAGAATCTGAGAAACGTGCTTAGGCTGGCTCCAAAACTGGAACCCTAAAGAGGCGCCTCCTTTTGTAGAGCAATGCTGGACAGCTGCACAGCAGGTACTTAGGAGTTTACTCCACTCTGTAACCGTCCTTGCAGAACGGTCCAATATCAATCTTATTCTGTATTTGTGAGCTCTGAGGCTGGCATGACCTGTGAGGATATCTAGCCTCTTCGCCTTGCTCCTGCGGAGCCTCAGGATGACCTTATCCCAGTCTGATGCGTTCTATGCAATCGCAAAGACCTTACTACGGTCATCTGTGACTGCATCGTTCCATGTCCGGCTTGCCTCGATGACTATCCATTGTCACACCACCTCTTTGATGCGACTCTAATACAAGCCGACTGCTGGTTTCGGTTCTGTAAAGCTGCAATTTGTAGCTTGCTATGCTAAGGTATTCGACGTGGTGTTCCCCTGTACGCCATTATGGGCGGGGACCGACATCAGCTCCAACCTAGCTCTTGTCGCAAGACTATTTAGGGCCTGATAACAGTCCCAGACCAGTCTCGATTTCATCTTGTATTAACAACCGCCATCAAGGCACTCCTGCTGTCCAAGCTTATGAGTACTTGCGAACAATGTAGCTGCTTGATCGCAGTATCTACCGCCCATCATATTGCCATCAGCTCGGCCTGAAAAACAGTAGTGTATGCCTCAAGTGGTATCAGTAAATGTGTCTCACTCTACTTGCAGTACACCTCCGCACCCGCATTAAGTCCTCCTCTGGACCCATCTATAAACCTTCAGACCCATCCAGAGAAATGCCCCTGACCCGTCATAAACATCCCATGTTTCCCCATCCATGAGGAGTGATGCTAACCCGGTATTTCTTAACAAAGAGGAAAGCTTTGGGACTGGTGTCTAAGTACATCAATAGTGCATCTCTTTGCACCTCTTCCCTCCAGTTTCTTGGGGAGCTTAAAAAATCCACCTAACTTCCCTTCCTCCAAGGACTTAGTAACTTTAATAAGGGCCTGAGTTGCCGCACCCTCCAGTGTCACTTTGAAAGGCTCAATGCTGAGAATCATGCGCAGCGTCACCGCCGGAATTGATCTGATGACGCCAGAAATGCCTCTAACTACAAGGCTCTTTAAGATTGTCAACCGTCGGACCTTATTTTATGACGCGTTTAGTTACGCTAAGTGAGAAACAATACTTTTACTCATCGTGGATTTTAAGATAGCACGGAGTTTTTTTCTTTCTTCATGAGCGAATTGTAATGCAATGATAAATAGGGGATTGTTCCTGCCTCTATGTTTGACGCGTAGATAATTTAAGTATCGACAATTAGTTTATTGTGTTTTAACCGTTTCCTTAGAATGCGCTTATGTCTAGGATTCAGGCTTTGTAATAATAAAGATGAAAATTACGTACTCTCGCGTCTTTTAAATACTGAAGATCTGTACGACTCGGGTTAGTTCCACCAAAATGTTCCATCGAAATGTTCCATCGAAATGTTCCACGGACGAGTTCCACCCACAAGTTCTATCGGCGAGGTTCACAAAGAAAGTATAAAAAAACACTTATTACGTACCAAGTTGTTCCGAGTTAGCTAATTTATTCTTAAAAAGGGTCTCCTTGCCTACAGCAAGTATACAGATCTATATATTTTGCTTCGTATCACTCCACGAAATAAGGAAATATTTTTACAGTGCAAAACTGTACCTTCGCGACGCAACACAGTCTGTTCGTTGAGGGTTCCTCACCATGCTTGTCACACTTGCCACTCCCGGAACATGATTGCAAAGCTTGAAGATGATAGCGTCAAGTCAATCACCTCCTCTCTGATCATATTTCTAGACGTGTTTAGAAATGTTTCTCCTACGTTTATAATATCGAGTTCTGTGCCGAAGAGGTATTCCAATAGTTGGACTCTCCTCGCGTTAAATTCGGTGCTGGCCCACACCTTGTGAGTTAAATTAGAATCGAAACTTAGTATACGTGGAATGTTTTTACCTTGACAGGATTCCACCAGATATAGGACCTTCGAAATAAGGTTGTCCTTAATTATAAAATTGACCACCCAAGGTTATTGGATGAGTGCTAGCCCTATGTACATCCTAACTTAGGCCCTCTGTAATACCGCAGAGCCGCCTTTGCTATGATCATTTTCGCTCTTCACCGTCTCTACCTTCTTCTCGCTTTCCTAGTATCTCTCCTAGTATCCTTCTAACTCTTCTAATAACGTTTAGGTGCATCTTTAAGTACACAAACTAGGGCCTATCCCCGAAGGCCATCACGGCTCCGACACACAATTCAGGGATAGTCAGCACAAAGCCACCCCCTCCTCACACTCCCGGGCTCCAACTATCCTCCAAGCGTCAGTCTTAGCATTAAGGTCCTAGTCTGAAGCAACTCCATTCCTCCCACTCCTATTTACCCCCATTGATCCATGGGATGTCTAACATGAAAACAGCCCTTAACAGCCATTCCCGTGCTATTTGGTCGAAAGGCACCTATATTATGGCTTCCTCTTTCCCGTACGTCGACTCAAAATATGGGGCCTGACCCATCTTACCATCCAGAACCAGTACCGCCTCCTTCAGAACTTAGCAGAAATGGTTAACCATTTCTTCACTGATGGCTTCATGAGGGTAATTTTCCCTTTTTATAACTGTAGTCAAGGGATTCACCCTGTCCGCATCCGACACGGTGCCGCTCCGAGTCTGTCTTGTCCAGTTGGAGGCGGGCTTGCTCAGGAGTACCCTCACGTCTTCAACTTGCGCGAGTCAACCGGATGGGTTTTCTCTTCTCCCGTTCTCCTCTTTTGTCCCTGCGTTGTAGGTGTTGAAACCGTTCCTGCAGGGGTTGCAGGGATATCTGAGTGGCCGGCCTCTAGAGCTTTACGCTCTTTAGCCAGCTTCCTCCAAGCAACCTGACACCTGCTCCTACGTTAAGCTAGCCATTCCCACTCGGACGACGTAATCTTCATCCTCTCCACTGACGCTGGGTTCGCGATCTTCATTACCTCAGGAGCGGCCTTCTTTTCCTTTATCAGGTCCTTGGAGCCCTGGGACATTGGGGTTATCGCTCTCTAAGCACACTGTGCACTACTTGGTCCCAATTTTTGGTACCACGAACAGCTAGAGAAATATTAGGTCTGCTACTATAGAGCCCCAACTGTCGTGGTAAGGTTGCGCACACCTTGGGCTTAGGGGTATCGATATATAAACAATTGCTTTTCCTTCCCAGCACAATGCTGGGTTGCTTCTTGGTTGTGGAAGCAAAACGCTGCCTTTGATTCTCTAATGGGCACCAACGGGGACCATTGAGAAACTTGAGAAACCGGATGAATGGACAGGGGTCCCGGTCTACCTGTTTCGTTAGGGTTCCATTACCCTTTACTCATACTTTATTATTTCTTTCATCCATGTGACAGTTCCTATTACAGGGGGATCGCTGCATTCATGGCGAGTCATGTTTATACGGTGTTTTTTCCAGTCACTGACATTCAAACGGCGCATTCATCACAAGGCCCATTCTCACTTGAGCGTAAGCTCCCCACTATCTACACGATTATGCAACTCATAGAAAACGATCGTTCTTTTATTTGCAGCAATTTATTTTTTTTAATATTTAACAAAAATTTACATTATAACTACTTTTATGATGATTGTCCGGTTGAAGCTTCACTGTAATATTAGCAGTACGACCAATATAAATAAACGACAAGTTAAATATACGTTTATAGAAGTCTTTTATAATATAAATTTGTTTTATATTATTATTTTTAAAATTTTTAATTTTATTTTCAAATTTATTACACAAAGAAGAAAGGAAAATCAAATTTTTATTAATTGCATTAATATATTAAATAGTATAACTTTAAACTTATCGGTTTTACTGTAGTAAGAAATGTTGTATCTAAAATGATTGGATTCGAATTAAAATTTAAATTTCAATCAATTTATCTAACAAACATGAATATTCAGAATAAAAAACAGTTTTTATGTATACTTATATATAGAAATTTATAATTACTATTATATTAATTATGCATATATGAAGTTAGTGTAAATTTTATCGAACAATATAACGTTCTCAAATATTACTTAAACTAACTCGTGATCATTAATTAAAAGTTTTGAAAAGATTTTTTTATAAGATCGTTGCCATAAAAAACGTTGCTGGTCAAAAAGTTGACCCATTAAACGTTGAAGTAGAAGAGTATTCATTATATTTATTGTATTTCATCGAGCATCTAAAAATAATGATATTTAGAGTAATTCATGGGTAAATGAAAGATTATTCACGAGATAACGAGATAGAAAATGATAATGGACTGTTTTGTTTGCAGAAATTCCCGGGAGGACAAGACGTCAATGCCCTCACGAACCGAAAATTTCCGAGCCTGGCTGCAATTTGATTGGAGAGAGATCATTGGGCCCCAAGAAAGAAAGTGAACAGGGCAGCGGGAAATGTGTCTGTGGACATTCGGTACTTTGGTGCCCCGAAGAGCCACAGCCATATATGTATAAAACGAGGCATGAGTGCGAGCTCAACCTAGCCGCAAAGATTGCATATGGTCTGTATTGCGGCTCTTTGTGTAAAATATAAACAGTAGAGGTAGAAGAATACATAAAGAAGAAGAAGCAAGCAATATAATGAAACTGAATAAGCTGTGTGTATTTCTTAAATGATATGGTCTTGTAAATACAATATTTTAATGCTTAAAACACATTTACACACACATATATACTCAGAGAATAGAGAAAAAAGAAGACGAATAGCCGGTGTCTTCCTTCTAACTCGGTCTAGTTTTTCTCCTTCAGTTTTACTGTCTTTAATTTTACTCAGTGAGTGCACCTAAAGGTCAAATAGAAGTCATATAGAGGTTGTTTGTTAAGAAAATAAAAAATTGACCTCAAAAATTTTTATTGTTTTTGTTATACGAAATTTTTTTTGTTATACGGGGGAAATAATTTCTATTACGATGTCTAAAATTCAATTCTTTCTTGTTTTTTATATTTATTCTTATGACTTAAAAATTTCATATTCGGTGAGAAGTTATAAGTGATAAGATGCAGATGTTACATAAAGGTTTTTATATAGCAGAAAATGTAGGAGATTCTGAAAAAATATTTTACGACAGTGCAACTTAATATAAGTTTATTATATTTTTATATTGATTATATATCAAATTAACTTTTTATTAAATTTTTATTAAATAATCGGGATTCCTTTCTCACAAATATGCGGTATATAAAAAGCTATGTAAGCTTTGTACATATTGTTCTTAATTCGAATTACATAAATAAAATATTAATTAATTTTTTTTAATAATAATTTTAACTATTATTATAATTCAATAAGTTCAATGTGTTTTTTAACATTAAAATGTTTAGGCTTGGAATTTTATCTTTATCTTAAATAAATAAATCTCTTCTCTTATATTTATTTATTCTATTATATTACAAGTATATTGTAACTTATGAATTTTTCTTCAAAAAATTAACAATCTTTCAATTAATACAATTGGAATAATTATTTAAATAGAATAAGAATATTTGCTTACGTTTATAAAATAACTCTAAAAAGATCCGTTTTTGTATTTAGAATGATTTAAAAAATTTTTGGTTAAAAAAGTAGATTTCATTAAATTTCCGTCTGCTTGATTGAAATAAAATTTTCATAGAGAATGGGAACCATCTTTCACCAATATTTTTATCAGTAAGTAAATTTAATCATGAACGTCGAAATCTTTTTTACTTACTTTAACGATAAAGCTTCCACCGCGTAAATAATTAATTGCAGCGTAAAGCGAAGAGTTGGAAGGTCGTCAGATCCTCAAAGCGAAAAACGAAGCGAACAGAAGTCCGTACAAAACTATTCTTGTACGTCTTAATTTTGCGGATCGCATGCAGCTCACGAAGAATGAATAAGCCTATACGTGTAGGTATATTGATATTAGTTTACCATAACCGCTCTGTAAAAGGATTTCGACAAAGGGACTGGTAATTGAAAGGTTCCTTTGACATTGCATCTAAAATGCATTCAGACGAGACTAGGAGCAATGTGGTTCTACCTCATTACACTTATCTAGAGGAAAGATAGATATCTCCTCCAGCATTTGCTTGCCCCTACACCTTTCTCTCTCTCTCTCATTATCACTATCACTCAATGATCAAAGCCCCGGGAGCCTTTTTTGCGTTTGTATCGGTGACGTCTCTGAAGATCTTACGAAATACTTTATTTTTCAAAATATCTATTTCCTTTGGAATATCTGACTCGAGATTTCCACCCAATTACAATTATTACCCCGTATGGATGATGATGTATCATGCGCGAATTTGAGGAAGGATAGATATTAAAAAAGAGTGAATGGAAAAGCTAGGAAAGTTATCGACTATACGAGCTATTGTTCAATTAAAATTTTTTTTTACTTATCTTGGTCTTGAAGAAATATATTTGGACGTTATAATTTCGATCAAAACAAATTATAGGGAAGATTGATCTCAGCGATACATTTGCTCTAACTGAAGAGATGTCTTTAATGATGCCCTTATACTTCTTAATTCCTATTCCTTATTCCTAAACTTTTCATATTGATATTTTTATTGTAAATTTATTTTTAAGATTCTTTCGCTTATTGATTCAACGGAATTCGATAATCTAAATAAACAGCAGTTATATTTGGAATTCAATAATAATATTATTAAAAAATATCATTATAATTCGATCTATTATTGTTAAGAAGGTTGGTTCATTTAGCTTTTAAAGAAGGCTGAATATTAATAAGATCTATTTATTGAACTTGTGAATTGAAAATGAAAGTTTGCAACGGTAGTTTTGAAATTTATCAAATGCATAGCTGAAAATCTGAAAGCAGAAAAATTCAAACGTTTTAATTAAATTGCCATGGAGTACCTATTAACAATTTGAAACCTAATGATATTGCACGAATTTTTTGGATTATATTAAAATTCTGTTCACAGAATTCATTAAAAGTTTATAAAAATTTCCCACTTTAGATAATTAATAATTATAAATTATTGAGTGACGCCTCCGTTTTCAGCTTATATGTAAAGTAAATTTTCGGTGCTAGAGAGAAATAAAATGAGTACAATATTCGGATCTTGGAATTCAGATTCTGTCGGATTTTGGCTAGTGATATACATATAAGTTTGTAATATATTGCATGATACATTATGTGTTAATTTTATTTGTTTGAATTTCAGATGAACTTTACGAGTCAATGAAAATTCCAACAGATAATGGTAAGTTTTCTTATTTATTTAGCTAACTTATTGAATTTCTCGCGGATCTTAATTAGGATTGCTTAATACTCATAGGCGATTAAATTTAATAAATTAAAGTATACTTGCAAAAGAATAATCTGAGCTGATTGTAACCAAGGCAACAGTAGAAAAAATATTTTGGACAGTGTTGAATATGAATGTAAAAGCTAAAGACAAAACGAAGCTCGTGTGGTCCTTTTTTCATAAAAGATTTTGACCAAACGCACTTGCTCATTATTACTTCTTTTTATGATTTTGGTAATAAAACTTCGTCCAACCAAACCAAGTATCCAAAATTGTGTCTTTCCATAATGGATTTTCTAATGTCGAACAACTTTATTTCTTCGTTATATTTCGAGATGAATTAAAAGAGAAGCATAATAAAACATCGCTATATTCATATAATTAAGTCAGAGATACTAAGAAATTATTTAATTATGATTCATTCCAATCAATGACACTGAGTATTTATAGGGATAAATATCTACTCATTGTTGGAATTCTTCTGCGAGTGTCTTGATGAACATTTAACTTAAGCTTCCTAATAAAATTCAGTTACTGTGCAGGTCGAATGATTCACTCTTATATGCCTTGTAGATTTAATCACTAAAGTATATAACTCTAAGTTTTATACTTACAGTAAAGGAAGCCTTATATGTTTTTTAGTCCATGGCTCGAGATTAAAATTTAAATTATGCTATTATGACTGTAGACAAAAAAAATTATTACCTTTATTTCTACTCTATGTAGCACATTTTTCTCAAAAAGACGTAATTTTTAATAGTGAATTATAGTAATTATAAGTTTTGTACGAACGGCTCCGAATATTTTTTACATTGTACTATAATAACTTTAATTAAAAACAAATATTTAAAAGCTACGAATAATTTAAAAGAATATGCAAAAAATTGGGTCAACAATCATTAAATATAACTTGAAGATCTTAATAACTTTTTCCTACAAAAAAAAAAAAATTTTTTTATACGCTTTACTATTGGCCTATACTATAAATTTGAGCTAGTCATGTCAAACAAAAACCTTTTTTTTTAATTTTTTTAGTAGAATTATTAGATTATCCTACTTGATGATTAAGGTGCAAAATCGGAGGTATATGATATTTGAATTTTTTCACGAAAATAAAAAACAAAATATAAACACATTTAGTTTAAAACCTTTTTTTTATTTTAACAAAATTGAATGCACTTCTCCTAAGTAGCAGGCTCATTTATATGGAACAGCCACACATAGTATAAACTCGATTTTAAATAAAGTTTCTTTAATATTTTTACTTTGCTAATAGTGTATTGCTACTTGGTTCTATTGTTTTGATAGCTTTCATAAAAGTGAAGAGTGGTCTTATTCAAAACTAAAAACATTTAAAACTATAAATATCTCCTTGAAGATCTTATCTTAAATGATTTTTCATTGTAACTCTAAGTTTTTTCTGAATTACTTAAATATAATTTAATATTTAAATGTATTTATTTTTAAGCGAGTTTTATTCAAAATTTTTCACATTACATATTATTTGTCTTTTTCTATCTTTTCTTACTTAGAAAATTACATATATTACATTAATATAAAAGTGAAATTGTAATTTATTTGTAGTTTGTATAATTAAGAAATTACGCAACGTATAAATATTAGCACATCAGGTCATAGTGCAACATAATCTCTTACTCTAGTTTCTTGTTAGTGTTAGCAAATTATTGTGTTGATAAAAAAAAATCAATAAAATTTGATCATGAACACTCAATCAATCTACCAAACTTCTATAGTATTTTCAGATGTGAAATTTCTTTTAAACCTAAGGTTAACATAAAGCAGCTATCGAATAGTTATCTAGTATATATTGTTCCCTCCATTCATATTTATATTTATTATAATTGATGATTTTCAGTAGATTAAAATACATTTAAAATCCATACCATTCTATAAAAATATTTTTAACAATTTTTTCTTGGTATTTAGAGTGAAAATTAAAATTTTAATGTTTAACATATTCGATCATAATATTGAATTTTGAAAAAGTACTAAAATTATATGTGCAATAATAATTCAAAGTGTATGATTGGATATTTATAAAATCTATAGTTTTAATATATAACTCTAAATTTATGTAACTTCTAGTCAAACTTGTAACTTATGAATTGATTTAGTGCCTGCATTATCTTTCCTATATTTTTACTCAAAAACACAAAAGGTTTTTATAACTACAAATTTAAATATTTGATATATATATATTTTTTATTTTAATTAATATCTTATTAATTAAAGAAAATTATAGTTTTGAAAATAACTTTAATTTATTGCTGGGCAATGTTCTGTGGAACGCAAGTAAAATTGGAATGATCAAATTTAATAAATTTTTTGTTTATAATATATATATTTATAATATATTTATACTTATAAAATTTTTGTACAAAATAAATACAAACACATATGTTCATTTACAATCAACATTTACATCGATGTACATTTGTACACACAAATATAACATTTTTGTACAAACATAAATAAATCAGCGAAACTAAATATATTTTTTTATTTTATGTGTAATAAAACGATCTTATTTGATATTCAAAATCGATAACATAAAACATCAAATTTTAATATTTTTAAAATTTGCAAAGTTAAAAATATTAGAAACTGGGATTATGTTAATTATAATTTATTATTTTTTTGAAAAAGTAAGTAATGTATAAATAATATTTATATCAATATATTATACAGTAACTAATTTCTATTTAAATAGAAAAATTATACTTTTATTTACGGAAGTTTGACAATATTTTTAAAAGGTTTATAAATTTTTTTAAATCTTCAGACTAATTTTAAGAAAAATCTGCATAATTACCAGATATCATTATACGATACCACTTACTATTATTTTTTTTTATGTTGTAGGATGATACAATAAATTAGGTATGTGGGTAATTTTCTAAATATTTTCTTATTTTATGTTAATTATAAATCACAATAATATGTAATTATGAAGAGTTTCATTTAAATAATTGTTGTATATTTGGATCGTGTATACTTCAATTGTGTAATTTTTAATCACCCCCACTTTTTAAGTAAGTTTACAAAACACCCTGCGGTTATTTAGAAAAATTTTTTGCTTATAAAACACAGTTCTAAAAATTTTTATAATATTTTATATTTTAATTTAGTTAGCTACAATATTTAATTGATAAGACTAAAAAATGTTGTTTATTATTTATTTAAATACACGTTTAAAAGTATTTAGTTAAAGAAATATCAAAAGATAAAATAAAAGATTAAAATAAAATACAATATTTTTTGAAGAATTATTTTTGTTTGTAAATTTATTTCTTTTTAGAAAATTATAATGGCATTTATTTTATAATATTAATAATAATAAATTTTCTAGAAGAAAATTCGCGAAATATAATATATTTTTAATTTGGATACTTTTTTATCTGAGAAATTTAATATAATGTGAATCCTGAAATTTGCTTATTTACGAGGGCTTGATATTCAAGTTTTAAAATGATTGTGGACTATAAAACCATTATAATTAACAAATATTTTTTTACAAATGTGCTAGTTATTTTTTTATTTGGTTTGTAAATATATAATAAAATTAGTATATTATGCATTTGATCTTAATTACTTACTGAAACATTTAATTGATTTATATTCATTATTTACACTAAATGATATAAATAAATTAAAAAATTTATGAAAAATTTATAACTACGTATGATATGAAAATGGATTTATTAGATCATGATTGTTTTTTAAGAAAACAATTTATTAACATTACGATTTAAATTTACCTTATTAAACTATTTGTTCACGCGATTTCTGACCTCATCAGGTCGCGAGTTCGCGAATGAATGAAGGAGCGGGAATTCAAGTTTGAAATGAATTACTCAGATAATTTGGGCTCGGTACAATTATTTATTCGCCCACGTTTTTATAGAGGCATAAAAAACCCCCTCGATGAGGGGGAAAAAGCCAGATGATTCGCCGCTCGTTACAATCATAAGTACATACATTCATACATCACACCCCGCCTTCGCACCCCGGTACCCCCCTACCTGTTGGTGGTTGTACAACCCGCTAGTTAGTGGAAGGTGCTCAACGTGACCCGACCTGTGCAGATCGTCACGCACCGAGTCTTCTAACTAAGACTCAATCGATGGGATAGTCACCACCAGCCCGTTACCTAGGGTCCGCTCTCTTTCAAACGGCCTGATGTACGATGAGTCGCTTGTACTTAGTGACCTACAAATGCTGGTCATCTTCGTTGCCTCTCTTCGGCGTTACGCCCACGCACTCCTCACTCACTTCACTGGATCGTCGGTAGTCGTGACGTCGAACCCTTGCTCTCGTCGCGATATCGGCTAATGCGTGAAAACCCGTTGAAGTACTTACTTCCACTCGGTTTTACATACTACCCTTCGATTGACCTCTCGGGCCTTTTCCGACTCCCCCATTCTCCCTTTCCATTTCCCCACGGCCCGCGATTACGCCCCTCCCCGCGCCGCCGTCAGGCTCTTATCGGTCCGTTTGATGGACCGACAAGCCGCCCGCCGTTTATGTATACTTCGGGCCATTTTGGCCCGAACACTATTTTAATAAATGAAATTATTGTAAATTTACAATTATTCACAATTTTACAAATGTATGTAATATAAATACAATATATTTATAATACTTGGTTTCGAAACGCAATAAAAAATTTTAGATAATGAAACTCTCCAGAAAAATATATTCATTAGACCATTTACTTTTAATTTAAAGGTAGATTGTATAGAAATAATTAGATTTCTTTTTCATATTTGCTAGAAATACTATTACACAAAGTATTGGAGAATAAAGCAGTAAGAAGGAACTCACCCCAAAAACCCTATTTCTTGTACTTATATAATCTTTTTATATTATTAATATTATTGCAGAAAGATCAACATTCAATGAGCTCTAAAAACAGAAATTGCTTTATTACCATACTTCTTGTAAGTACTATCGGGAAAAAAGTTTATTATAGTTAATTTCAGGCTTTTGTAACACTTATAATATATTGTACATGTAAAATTTTTATAAAAGTAAATTTAGATATCTCCTCAGTATGATGAATAAATTCAAAACTACTACTAAATGGTATTTTTGTTTGGTTTGAATTAAATTAATTGAATTTAAAATAATGTTAGTTCGCCAGTCTTTTGTTACAAGAAAACTTAATTTTGTTATTATAAAAATGATTTTTATACATTTTAAACATACCTTCTTTTAAAATTTAAACACTCATTTAAATGCAATTTCTCAGTTTTTATTTTCAAAATAAATAAAAAAATTTATTTTTTTTCAATATTGTTTAAAATTGTTACAAATACACGCATATATATATATGTAATATTCGTTATTATTAAGTAAATTTGTTTTTCTTCTGTGTATTATACCCGCGGTACAAAAAGAGAGGGTGGTTGATAGGAAGAAGCCCGTCAGTACCAGGGTTCATTTGAATGAGGAAAGGTCCTCCGATCGTCGACGTGGGGCGTCATCTTTTTATTACCAATAAAGATAGAAAAAAATTAATAATAAAAAGACGGATTTTAGGAAAGTATTTATAAACTAGGCGCTTTTAACTCTAATTTAGTTTAGTTGATTTTATATTACAATTTGTATTTACAAAAACAAAAAAACAAAAAAAAATTAACTGTGCAGCCAATTTCGCTGAATATTTAATTTATTTTGAGAATTTATTCCATTTAAATTTAAATAAATACCATCAATGGTATTTCGCGGAGATCTTGTTGGCATCGGCTCTATCGTATCAAAAGTCTTACGCGATGCGTGCGACGGGAGGGTGGGAATATATTATATTTTATTCCTATTATAATTAATATAAAAGTGTTAGTTTATTATTACTGTGTTTTTTTAGTATACGAAAATTTATACTTTTAATTTTTTTAAAGTAATCTTATTACTTTAATGCAAAAGGGGCCATGTTTAAGGCTAATTCGACTAATATTGATCAATTTTGCAATATTATAAATTTTCTGTATTTCTATTGCTGTTAAAACTTTAAAAAAAAAACAGTTAGATTTAGTTTGAAAACTTATAGCATTGACGTAAAAATCGAGTGATTCCGACAGAAAAATAAAAAATCTAAAAAATATCAGGATTAATTAGAGGAGTAAAATTAAAGTTTACTATTTTAGCTAAAGTTAAAATTCAAAAGAATTAGACTAGAGAATCATTATATGTTTAATGAAAATTTTTAATTAAACTTTCAAAATAGTTTTGCTGACCGAAGTGCAAAAGCTGTACAACTATAAAACAACAATTTGGTTAACGTCAACGGAAGTACGGATCAAATCAAATCGTCGGTATTAGAGTGCTTTAAAGTCTTTTCACCAAATACAATTATATTGACAGCACAAGCTCCATCCGAAAAACGCATTTACGTCTAAGAACAAAAAATATTGGTTTCTTCAGCGCTCCATTCTCATCTACTTCTAACAATTGCCGAAGAAATTTAAACCTGCGGCAAATGGAAAAATGGATATGTGGCAGAATTAATGTATTGTATTACCCCGAGCGTGGCAAATCCAGTTTATAAGAACTGGGTCACGATGCTCGAGTCTAGCCTCCTATGCGTCTTGTCGCTTAGACGTTTATTTGAATTTCTCGAAATCCTTGAATTCTAAATAGAGGCGAGCAGACGTATCGGAAAAATATAATCAAATTTTCAGTCTTTTATCGCCTTGACTCTTCCACAATACTAGGCAATACGAGATCCGGGCCAGATTTTTCACATTCAAATCTTTATTGCGTTCAGATACTTATATTTATTGTTGCTAATGCTACTGCGAGAAGGATAAATAATAATGAGTTGAATCCATGAGCGGTCTGAAATAATAGGATAAAAATATAAAAATTTCAGTTGCTTTGGTTCAATTCTTTTTCTGTTATTCCCCGGTGTAATTCTTATGAACTAATTACAGAATAGGATTTTTAGAGACGCTAAATATCTCAACTACTCGATCTTCTTATCTATTATCTTATTCGAAATTACGATGACTGTTCTTTTCTAGACCTGAGATATTTGACTTTCCATTAAGCGATGCTGTCGAAAGTTTTTCTATTTCTATATTGCCATATTATACTAAGCTAGAAGGTTGCGGCACTACTTGCTCAAAAATTGTAATAATTGTTTTTATGTTATGTTCCGAGTTGGCAGGGACTTTTCACCACTAGTTTCCTTTGCTTTATTTCACCGTTATAACAGTTTATGCCCCCCTCTTTCATCACACAGTAAGATGTGAAAATAGTTATGGAATAAGACGAAGAAAAAAAAACTGTCTGTAGCGACAGGAAAAAGAGAAGCGAATCAGTATTCAGTTTCAATAGTTACGAGTTTTCATAGTTTGCACAGTCCGCAACTAACTAAATATTCATTACGGGCTTCATTTTTTCTTCACCTCGAAATATGCTTGCGGCTGGTAATTGAAGACTAGCTATATTTTCAAGAACACAAAACCCACAAGCTTGATCTTCCTGATGAAAATACCTCTCACTTTATTTTTAGCTGTAATCTCTTATTCTTTGGAGGGTAGCATAGATTTTGATGAATATATCTTTGCTGACTATATAAAATAATAATAGTAAGCTTCATATTATCGCGAGGCATTAGATTTGTACATTAAGAAGTTATGTATATATATATATATATATCTTAATTTTGTAACATCTTTGATTTCAATATAAACTCTAAGGTAATCAATGGACATTAAAAGCGTTAATTAGCATTTATAATTATAGTTGTTAAAAAAAGATCACTAGAACGACTTTCATTACTATAAAAAAGAATTACGTCATTTTTAAAGATTCTACTCCATTAATTGAATTTATTAAAAATATTTAACTCGTGGTATACAGTGAGCATTTTTGTAAAAAAATTTGCACATAAGTTAAAAAATTTATATAAAAAAATAATATTTATTTGGATTGCGTAAATTAAATTACACATTCTAATTAATTTTTTTAAATCATAGTATTGATAATAAAAATAAAAATTTTTGTTTTTGTACTCCCTATATTTAAAAATGCATAACATTTAAAAAATGGAGGATATCTAAATAGGGAGTTGTGCAGTATTCTTCTCTCATTTCATTTAGAAACAGAATGAATCGTTGAAACTTTCATAACTTCTGAGGCATTATCGTAAATGTGTTTTCGTAAAATTTGACACAGTTCTCTTTTCTCGTAAAAAAAAAGAAGTCAAGATGAAAGTACGCATACGTGTGACCGTCTGTATAGTAGGATAATTAATGAGAGCCGGAAGAATAAAACTCCTGCTGTTGTTACCAATTATAAGGACAGAAACAGATATTAACATCTCATCGCTGTTCGACAAGCCCTTGGAAGTACTAGTCTGGATCACTTAATGACGCTCTTATTATAATTAATAGTCAATGTTAAACGTAATTTTCATAGCCTCTTTTTTCGATTCTTTCTTACCCTTTGATATCCACAAAATTTTAGCGTTACATTCTAAGAATTTTTTACTACAGATGAAAGTAAGCTTTCAGTACAGTGCTAAAAGATTTTTTTGTATAAATACACAAAAGCGCGTACCTGCGAGCGCGAGTGTGTATCAGTGTTCGTGAGCGAGTGTTTCCACGCGTGTATGAACGAAAAAAGAGGAAAAGTATTCAACTTTATGTAAAATGATGCCTTTCAAAGATATTGCTTAGATTATGATGATAATTTGCTTCTTATTAATTTTGATATATAATTTTTAATATACAAAAGGAAAAAATAGTTTTTAACTATGAACTGAAAGCAAAAAAATAAGAAATAATTGAAATAATAAAAGGATTTTTAAAGAGATCGGTCTTAAACGTACTGCTATGTTAATAGTTTAATAAATTGGAATTTGTTGGTTTTTTAATTATTAAGACCTTATTTAAAACCAATTTGAATTTTCTTTTACTGAGTTAATAATTGGACAATTCATATAAATAGTTAATTTAAAGTTTTTTTAGTAATAAGTTTTGTTTTTAAAGAAAAATTTTTTTTATAATTTGAACTAATATTAGAAGTGAATGTGTGATTTAATATTGTTAAAATTTTAATAATGTTATTTTTCGCGATTTTTCTGGCCTCATCAGGCTGCGAATTCGCGAATGGGTGAAGGAGCTGGAGTTCGTGTTTGAAATGAATTACTAAGATAATTTGGGCTCGTTAACAATTATTTATTCGTCCACGCGATGTAAAAATGTCATTAAAACCTCCTCGAGATAGGGGGAAAAAGCTTCGCTAATGTATATACGCACGGCGCCGCCACCCTTGCAATATCATAAACATTCGCACACACACACATACCATATCTCGTACCCATCCCACCCTTCTGTCGGTTGGCCAACCGGTCGTGTCCGCGGTTCGCCGTGGTCAGACCACTGGGGATCGCCACCGACCGAACTTCGTCCACCGTTGCTCGGCGTGGGCCGATCTCAGGGATCGCCACGCACCGAGTTATCGTTGCCGGGCCTCTTGGCGGTATCACACGCACTCTGGGGATGGTTAGATCTTCTGGATCTAGCCACGCGTCTCTCTCTCTCTCTCCTCCTTCTTCGTCACTCGCTGCTCACTCTTCGCACCCCGTTCACTCATTGCTCGCTTCCATACGCGATGTGGGAAGTCGAAAACTCGTCCTCACTTTCGGGTCCGGTGGTATAAGACTGCCCTCCCACGCATCCTCCCGGGCTCTTCCTCCTTCCGCTTTCTGCCCCCTACTTCCTTCCTTGTTGCGCTTTCTCTTGCGCCGCTGCTGCCCGCCGTTCCAAGGTATCTCGGGCAATTTTTGCCCGAACAGTTATAAAAAAATTTTTCTTCCTGGGGAATATATTTTACAAAAAAAACTTTTCAAATGCAATTAAAAAATTTTTTTTAATTTATATATGAAAGAAAAATGCGAAGGACAAGAGTTATAATGACAATGTAATGGCTCATATGTAAGTAACAGAAGTTAGTTATTTATTATTAAACTAATTGCAATAATTCTGGTTTTAATTCCTGTTTTTATTAACTATTACTTGATTTTTCATTAGATGTTTGTTGAAATAATGAACGCTTATCAAAGTAAACACTATATTTTATGTTAATTTAGTATTTCAATGAGAAAGAAATTCTTTTTTTAAACACTTTTTGAAATGTTTAAGTACTGGTAAGACATAAATTTTACTATAAAGGGGTTTAAAATTTATAGCGGTTCTTTTGCACCTGTATATTCACTTTTTAGTTAAAAATAACTGTTATTTGTTAAACTTTATACCTTTCTCTAGTAGTATTACGAAATGTTATATAAAATAATTAATTAAGGGTCGAATTATGACTCACAATGTACAAAAATGTACATAAATGTAGGATTCCATTTTAAAGCGCCATTAGGAGACTGCAATCTAAGATAATACTACAATTAATTTTCTTGGGTTCTTTTCTTAATAATGAACGACACATTTTCTTTGGAGATATAATATCGACAGCTCATCCTAAGATCTGTTACCTACAGCAACATTTATAATAAAAATATATATACATACATACATATTGCTCATCTTTATACTCTATCCATTTACATTTTTCCTTTTCTTATTCTGAGTATTTATAATTTTCAGAAAATTCTTGGCCCCCTTATATGTATATGGTTAAGAACTAAATATGAAAAATATGTCTCTTATTTCTTACTTATCGTGAATAAAAATCGAAAATTAAATTTAATAAAGGGCGAGTAATTTTATTTTCATTTTCCTTTCGCCTGTTAAATTATCGAGAGAGCTTTTCATATGATGTCTTAATTCATATGAGTTGACATTATGGCATTTTTCCTTTACCTTCTATTGAATGTCATCCTACAACTTACAGCGTCAATTTTATAAAAATTCAGTAAAAAAAGCAGCTTTGATTAAGTGAGCAGAATATGATTGCTAATAATTCGACGTTACAAGTGAAGTTAACCATCTCAAGCTTGAAATTTTTCATAAACGCGAGTCAGATACTCGGCGTGAAAGTAATCTTTTTTATTGCATTCGGAGTTGCATCAAACATCACGTGCAACATTCCGCAAATGACAAATATCGTATTATACCTCTACAAAGCTTTAATGGGCGTGAAGAAAAAAGACATAAGTCTGTAGCCAAACAATTGGTTACGAAACAGCCATGTATTGTTTTTTATATTGCACTTACATACGACTGA
The DNA here is from genome assembly GCA_018907135.1 of Kradibia gibbosae. Taxonomy (NCBI): domain Eukaryota; kingdom Metazoa; phylum Arthropoda; class Insecta; order Hymenoptera; family Agaonidae; genus Kradibia; species Kradibia gibbosae. The sequence goes on along the minus strand of JACCHX010000012.1, from coordinate 4,951,815 downwards.
TGACAGCGAAACGGCGTGATTCCAATTTTTTTTCCCTCTTGCTTAGGAGCTTGATAGTATTACTAACGACGGAACCGAGAACAAAATGCCAAGGAATTAAAAAAATCGTAATAATAATACTACAAATTATACTTTAATCCCTGTTATGTGAAGCCAATGCTCCTCTTAATCTTGTTCAAGCCTTTATAATGGATTTTTTTAATGGATATAATACTTTTCTTCTATTGTATGTGTTCGATTTTGATGTATATATATATATAACATTTATATACAGATTTATTACCTTAAAATGGAATTGGCTTATATGGCATTTAATCTTGTATATTTTACTGCCTTATTAGTATAAAGGATAATCAGTTAAAAAATAAAACTTGGCAGTTCTTTCACTTAACAGGTTAAAGGCTTAGTAATTATTAAATTTCTCAACTATTTCTACAACAGTTTTTTCTGCTTGTCATTAGAAAATTCAATTTGATGAGATGTGAAAATACATTTTTTTGTTACATAGGTGAATACTACGATAAATATCATTGATTGACTTTAATGATTTATAAATTACTTATTAAAAGACCCGATAATTCGTGACTTTTTTATTAAAACGGAGATTATGAAAACAAATAAAAAATTATTTTTATAAATCAATTTTGTTTCTCACAAATGACATAGATTACAAATACACAAAGTAGTTTTATTTGATTTGTAAACATTTTGTACAAAATTCTATTTTACTAGTTTTAATATAAATTATTAAAATGAAGTATTTGAAGAATAGATATGTTCAATGAACAACTTTAAAAACGAAGTATTTGTTTTGTTAATTACATTATTATTAATTTAGTACGTATCTAAATATATTATATTAAAAAATAATATATTAAAGTATAATTCTGTACAGAGTATTACTTAAATAGATTTTTTTTTAAATAATAACTCATTTATAATAACTTAAGTATAAATTAATTAATATATATTTAATGAAGTTAGTCAAAAGCATATATAAATTAGTATGTTATAATTATCTAGATTAAAATGTGTATGTAATTGTATGTGTAAAATTGTATGTAATTGTTTCTACTGAGGTAAATTTTAAATTGAAAATCTTTTATTTGAATAGAATAAGTGCTAGGTTTGAGTTCGCCGGCTCCAGGGTTCAGGAAGATCAGGGTGAAGCGTGGTGTGGAGAGAAAGATAAGGAGGCGTAAATAAAAAAAAAACAACAGAAATAATAATGATTTTAAGCTCCAACGCCCCTCCAGTCTTTTTCGTGGTGTGTGATTCTATTTATTATCAATACAAAAAGAAAATAATAATAATAGTAATCAAATGAATTACATGAAGTACTACTTATAAACGATGCGCTGCTTAAATTAAGCCTATTTCTATTAACCGGTCGAATTGCAAACTAAATAATAATAATGTGTACTGAATTTCACTGTACATTTAATTTACTGCCTTCACGAATTTATGTTATCTAAGGCGTCAATACGATTCCGCGGAGATCGTATCCCTCTTCTATTCGGAGGCCAACGCTAGACGTGCAAGGCGAGGGCGGGATGATGCTCGGTCTCGGATGAACGAAGGCTTTTCGACAGAGTCAGACTCGTTGTTGAATATTTTCAACAGCCTGCACTGGGCTAAAGATGAACTTATATGTACTTACGCGTCACGGAGTCTTAATTCCGGACGACTGGGGAAATCACCTTTTCCCTGCGGTCTTTGGCTTCGATTCCGGCGTACGTTGTCTCGGACCTTGATGCTGGTCCGGATTACCTGGGCCCTTGCTTTCGTGACTGTGGTCTTCATATGCAGGTGGTGGTGAGGGGTAAGGGTGTAACACCCGTGGCGAGGATAGCCGGATTGAGATGATCTGAGCTATCACCCAGGGGCGTGGGATATCGCAAACAAGACCTGGAGGCAACGATTGATTGGCCGGTGACGATTCTCAGCCGTCGGATTACGGTGATCAGCGATTACGAGCGCAGCGGTGGTCGCCCGAACTGCAACGTTGGTGAGCGAATAGTATATAAGATATTCTATGTATCGATGTGGGTATAGTAACCATGAATGTAATGCGTGCTGGACTTTTTCCCCCTATCAGATAGGGTTTTTTTTATGCCGATAATTGTACGCACGGGCGAATAAATAACTTTTACGCTCGAATTAACGTGTTTATTCTTTCGACCGAGAACCTCCGTTTCTCAATCCCAGTTATGACTCTACATGCATAACCATAAAGTACGTGAAAAAGTGTTTTTTTTTTATATTTTTTAATTTTTATTAACTTATTGATAAAAAAAAATATTTATTATTTTAATTTTAAAAAGTAAATTATTAATTGTATGCAACAGAAAAATTATTTTTTACTTTTTTCTTAATGGATATTCTAACAAATTTTGATTATTTTATATTAAATTTGTAAAATTACCTATATATATAGAAAGCTGTGATTGTACTATATATTATATAGTATTTAGCTTTTTTTAATTAAATTTTGCATTTAAATGTAAATTTAAAACTTTTTACAACCATGCCAAACGTATATTATTTTAAATACTTTTTTATATTTTTTTACTAAATTGTAATACAAAATAACATTATTACATTTAATTTTAATATTGACTCAATTGTCCTTATTATTAGTTCAAGTTAAAATCATGATTTGTATGAAAATGTGAAAAAAATAAATTTTTAAATATCCAATAAAATTTGAAAAAATATATAGACTTTTATTTGGGTATAAAGATCGATAGTTTTATTAAAATTCAAAAAAAAAATTTTTAAAATAAGCACTTTTAATATAAAATGCTCGTTATATTATTAATGTAATACTTTTAATATATATTGTAAACACTTTTTTTAAAACGAGTATTAAAGAAATTGACGTTAAAAAAGCAAAAATAATTTTAAATAAATAATGAAAAAATAATAAGTGCAATGTTTATTTAAGATATATATTGTTCAAAAAAATACAAATGAATTGCAATAAATTACTGCCTGAGAGATTTTTATATTTTAAGAATGTTGCTTAAGTGTGTGTTCTTATGCGTTTTATGTATTAGAAAAGCAAGGTTAAACTGGAGTATTTGCTAAAAATTATATATTTTTGATATCTAGTAATAGTATACCATGTCTTTTTTAAAATAATGTTGTAATAAATTAGTTATTTGAAAGTATAAATTATTAATGTCGACAAAGATAAAAAACATACCATTTCATTTATAAACAATTTCTAATATAAATTTAAGGTCATATATTAATGTTAGTTTTTTTACTTTCTTGGTGATTTTTAAACTATTAAATTGTAAGTCTGAGCAAAATGTAGTGCATACTAATTTTTTAATATCGTGGCAACGACACCTAATCATTAAATTTTTTTAATATTTTATGTTACATTATTATTATTTTGTCTGAGTGGGCCTTGCGATACCGTTAAAGCCTCCTGGAGGGAGATTAACAATATGAGGGTAGTGTCTAGGCTGCAGCTCTTTAGGCTCTAAAATGGAAAACCGGAGGAACTGCCTCATTCTAAGTCCTGCCAGCCTCGTCGGCTATCCAATGTTGCACTACCTCTTTGATACGATTCTGATAGAAGCTAAATGCCGGCTCCAGTCCGATAAAATTGCTGTTAGCAGCTTGCTTTGCTAGGGTGTTTGTCATGATATTCCTCTTTATGCCACTATAACGAACGATTAGTTAAGGGAAGGCATACTAACCCAAATATTTTTTATCAAATACGAAAGCTTTGGGACTGGTGTCCGAGTACATCCCTCCAATTCCTTGGGGAGCCTAAAAAGTCCACCCAACTTTCCTTCCTCCAAGGACTTAGGGACTTTAATAAGGGCCTGCGTTGCCGCAGCTTCTAGTGTCATCTTGAATGGCTCAATGTCAAGAAATTCCTCAGCACCACTGTCAGAGTTGATTTAATGGCACTAGTGATGCATCTAACCACAAGCCTTCTAAGCCTCTACAAAATAACTTTGGAGGCAGCAGAAGTTGCTTTCCGCCACTAGACCACCAACCTATAGGTCAGTCTGGGCTGAGGACAGCCTCGTACATCCATTTCATGGTTGCCGGGCTAAAACCCCAGTTCCAACTTATGACCCTTTACAGGTGCTACAGATTGTCCGAGATCTTTTCGTCAATATAATTCAGATGACGCTTCCAGTTCAATTCACTGTCTAGAACGATCCCTAAATATTTTTGCAATTTGTACTCTCCCTAGGATCAACCTATAACCTTGATCCCACTTGTATCTTCTGATGAAGACAAGGATCTCGGTCTTGGATGAGTTGACCAAAAGTCCCACATTTTTACACCATCCATCTACAAGGTTAAGAGCACTTTGCACTATCCCCATAAGGGGGTCAAAAAACGGGCCTCTCGATAATACAAGGATATCATCTGTATATCCAAAAGCCATGCAGCCCGCTTCATCAAGTCGGGTGAGTAGTTCGTCCAACGCCAGGCACCAGATGAGTGGGGAAAGGATGCCAACCTGAGGACAGCCTAATCCAACGGATCCCATCAGATCCGTTTCACCCTTGCTCACCACCACACGCCGGTTACCCAGCATGTAGTCGACCCACTCAAATATGACTTAGGGTATCCAGAACCTGCCTAACGCCCCCTTATCACCTCTCTCGACGTGTGATTAAAATCTCCTTCTATGCAAGAAATACCCCGACTACGTACCCTTTCGCCCTTAGCTGCACCTCGATTGTCGTGACTGCCATGGGTAGGGCAGTATCCGTCGATCTACCAGCTCCATAGGTATGTTGATTTGCATGAAGATCCTCCTTACTGAGTATCTACTCACCGATGTAATTGTCAATCAGCCTTTCACTGTTTTAAAAACAAACGAAGTCAGGTTGATCGGACCGAAATCGCTTGGAGATGTGTCATCACACTTCCCCGGGTTAGGGATAAATACTACCCTGGTACCTTGCTACGCGTGTAACTGATGTAACTGAGCATAATGCTGGACTAAGCCTTCCTCTTTAGTAAGCCCAGGATAGCCTCTCCGCCCTCTGTAATAGAAGCAGAAAAATTCCATCCGTTCCCGATACTTAAGCGGCTCAAAAAATCCAATCGCCCATTTAGGCTTTTCTGGCGTGACAATTTTATCAGCCAGGCTGCGGTTTAAACCTAATTCGGTGGAAGACCGTCGCTGGCCCTCATGACCTTTCCTTTCTTAACGGACGTATCTGCCCTTCCTTCGATGCTAGGAAAGTGGGTCAGGCACTTTTTGTTCGGATACGCCTACCTGTCGCCTGGTAGTTTGAGATTGCCCAGGATCGCATTAGGATTATTTGCAAGAATACTATTCATACTGACTACCTACCTCCCTTTCTGGGTACCCTTACAGAACCTTTTCTAACTCTTTTTCTTGGACATCCTAATATATTTCCGATACAGGTACCTTTTGTCGCTAAACCGGTTCCACAGGGCCTATCTACTATACTTTCAAGCCATCTTAAGCAAGAACAAAGTGTCCCGCCTTAAGCCATTCAGTCTTTAGTCTCTCCGTCCACCAGCATATCTCGCTCTTTTTTGAGTCCGTCTGAGTAGGCAGTTCTCTTCATAGGCTTGAATGACGATGTAGTTTTTGAATTCCTCAGCTGTATAGGAACCTGATGTCCCGAATTTTCCGTTGGGAAGCCGTGTAGGGAGCTCTATGACCCACGCATATCCCTGCCAGGGATAATTGGTGGTTTCTCCCTCGGCGTCCCAACTGAGAAGGTTATCAGAAACTAAGCTAAAAAAATCACTAAACTATATGCTTCGGTGTACTCCCTTCACCCTTTTGACTTTATTACAAAAAAATTTTTCAGCTTCTGGGATTGATGAGTTTTTTCATTCAACGAATCTTTTCGCAACCTTCTTACTTAATGATATATATTTCTAGTGCGTAGGTTTTGAGTTATATAAGTAAGAGTGTGTCATTCTATAAGTACAGATAGGCATTCGTGAGAGCTGAGATGACCGGAGGGTATTTTTTACAAGCTGCACACATGGCGTGCATCGACCGAAGGAACCTAGTACCTTCCGTTAAAACGAACAGTGAAGAATTTTAAATACAATCGATTAGATATCTCTCTAACATAAATACGGTGAATGAGAATTAAGACTTGTTGTTAGAAGCAAACATATTCTGCAGCTTTTTTCGCCTTTGTAATAAATAATTTTGGGGTAAATAAATTAATATTGAATACAATTTCAACTCTGTAGTTATTTATTTTGAATAAACCACCAAAGGCATTCCTCTTTTACGACAATCATAATATTATTTATGGGTCTACCATACTTATCTTGATAATAAAATTAAAAATATTATCAAGTTAAATTGATACAGTAAAATTATTCTTTCTTATTAATTTTAGACAATAATTTAATAACAAATTCACTTATGCCAAAGCATGAGATAAGGAAAACACCAAATGTTGTGAAATATAAAAGCAGAGTCAGGAGCAAAATATAACAATGGTGCAAGAAAGTTCAGTCTTTTTAAAAACTGTTTTAAACTTAATGACTAAAAACAATTAAATCGAAAAATTATAGTAAATGTGTGAATAAAAATGTCTGATAAACAGTGTACAAAATTAAAATCAACAACACTAGATGATAGTATGAAATTAAAAAAACAATAGTAAATTGATTTAATTTTTGAATATTAAATTTTAACTCATTTAAAAAGAGTTTTCAAACGTAAAAACGAAAATGTAAAATTTAATTAAAATTAACTTCAATTTAGCAATAAAAGTTTGAGGACAATAAAGGATATATGTATGTGAACAACTATATTGTAAAAGTAATTAAATTTATTATTAGATTTTCTTCTAGTTTATGAAAGAATATAGCTAGTTAGACCAATGCGTTTGAAAAAGATTTGGAAAGTTGAATGTTGAAAAAACTTTGAAATGCGCTTAAATATTATTACAATGAAAGTAGCATTTGATTTTCCTACCATTAGCTTTTTTCATTATCTATTTTATATGTGTAGCATATATTTTAAAGTATGTGTTTCCTCTCGATGTTTACGCTATTTTAAAAAATACTCCGCTGCATTTTGAATTCATTCTATTTCAATTCTCTTAAAAAGCTTTCTCAGACAGAAATAACAACTTAACTTTAATTTTAATTTTACTTATAAAATAAAAGATATATATTATATTCCTATGTCATGAATGCATAAAATGTTTTACGGTACTTTTTTATCTATATAAAGTAAATTCGCTAATACTTATAAACGATATCTGTTATTGGAACTTAGCATAATTTAAAGATGATTTATATTCCCAAATCCTATTTAAATGCAAAATATATTAGAAGGGATCAAAATTATTTAAACATGTACCCGCAAATAAAATTTCTTACAAAAGGACTATATCTCGGAAAGTCAAAGGTCTAGGATTTAAAAAATGAAGGTTAGAGAAAGAAGATGTTAAGAGCGATATAGATAGACAGAGAGGGGGAGGAATGAAATTTGGAATATCAAGCACCTATTTCTGAGAGATGAAATTAATGAGCATCATGATTCGATGTCAACGTGAAAAAACGAAAAAATTCGTAGGGAAGAATTTAGATACTTCAACATTCTCTTGTCAAAATGCAAGGTGAAATTGACTAAACCTTGCATGTTAAATCAAAAGTATTTTTTCCCTCTGGCTCTAGATCGTTTTACTTGCAAATGTAAGTACTAAGAAGGCCATTGACCAACATCCCTCTTCTATGACTCTCGCTTTTTCCTTTTCTTCTTTTCTCTTGCATTTTTCATATTCTTGGTATGAGTCTCGACAGGTGAACCCTACTTAATTTAGACATTGCCTTAACTGGTACGGAATTCTGTAGTCATATACCTGATGTTGCTAAATTATCTTGGGAAGGTATCACTTATTAAACAGTGATTCTAAATGACAGAACCATGTAAGCAAACACTCAAATTTTAGCGACTTTAACATTTCCCTTTGCTTTTTATTAATAAACTGTCTTTTGAGATACAAAAAAAATTTAATTACATTTAAAAAAGTTCTCCGAACTAACGCATTCAATTTTTAATATTTACTAAAGTAGATACTATAGGAGCATATGTCACTCGTTTAAATCGAAAAGTATTTTTATGCTTTTAAATAAACGTATTTGGAAAAAATTGTCAGCAACAGTATTTTAAATGACCGTTTTTTGATTACTCCTAATACATACTTGTTAAATTTTCATATAAAAAGCTTAAACAGTTTCATTGAATTTATGTAAAAATTCTCCCCCTCCGACAAGAATTCGATAAGATGTTTTAAACTCGTACGAGAGAACGTAGTTAATGGCCCAGTTTTATTAAAATTAAGATGATAAGTGACAATAAGTATCATAATTGCTTTCTTTACTAAAGTTAATGAAATCACTATTCTGTTCCACATTCTTAAGCTCGACAATAATGTATATTATAAAACTTAGAATAATTTTTTAACGAACAGCACTTGATTTTCAGTTAGTACAAAATTAATATTTAATATCTAAACATTAAAAAGAGATAATTACATACTTTTTTAAGATAAATGCATAATAGTTATTGAATTAATAATTAATTATAGGCTTGGGAAAAGTATAGTACAGATGAAAAAAAATACATGTGCTCAAAGTATAATACAAATTAAATTAAACAAGAATATTTAAGAACTTCTATATTATATTTAAATGAATTCATTAGGTGCTCGTAAATATTTTATACAATGTTGCAAGATTTTCAATTGTTGTTTTACAAAAATTAGTTAAAAAAATTTTTTTTTTTACCGATTATTATATTAATATTAAATCGACTACAACTTAACAAAATAGAGCTTTTAAAAAATCAAAACTTTAAAACAGAGAACTTATTCTCTGATGAGAAACTAAGAAACTATAGATCTTAAAATCAACGACGTTATTTGTAATTCAATAATAAGAATAATATAGCAACTCATATATCTTTCTGATAGGAAAATATGTATAAAAATAAAATTTTTTAATTTATTATTCAAAATTGAAAAATAATTACTAACCAAAGAATGCAATTCAAGATAAAAGAAAAAAGATAAATTTATCAGTGGCCAAGTAAGAATTATCCAAAAATACAGACATTTATTATAATTTTTTTATAGATTAAACTTAATTTCACTTTAATAAATTCTATTAATCATTAATAAAGCTTTATTATATTTTATTTTAGACTCGATATAATTTTTTAAATTAAAACTAATAAGCATTTACAGCGACTTTCAATAAAGATTAATTTGTAATATACCGTATTTTTTCTCTATTTTAATAGAGATTTTAGAATACGAAATAGCATTAATAATTTATTATATTCTCTTGTATATTTGGAGAAAAACATTTTATTTAATATTTTAGATACTTCTAATTATATGATCATACAATGCACTACAATCAATGAATATATTAAAATATAGATGACTATTGTTACGTCCAGGGAAGCGGGACCTGATAGTTCTCCGCCAATTTACCCTTGTGGTGTAACCTACTTATTAAATGCACACCTTAGCGCGCATTCGACAAGTATGCTCCTTTTTATGCCTACACTTTTACATGTACTAGCAAGGGACGGAACGTTTGTTGAAAAGGGGATTTATAAGGGTGTGTGTGTGTGTGTGTATTATGCACACCTACGTATTGATTATTCACTTACACATGTATGTATATGTGTATGCGTATATGCTCACATATATATACATGCGCATAAAAAATAATAATAATAAAAAAAAATAAAAAGGTCAAAATATTTTGTTTAAAATTTGTTTATTTTTTATAAAATTTTAAATTTAATTTTAATATTATTTATATAATATTATTATTTATATATAATTAAATTATATTATTGATTTATATAAATAAATAATGAATACCTCGTTTACGCAATGGTTTGAGAATCTTCCTTTTTATTATTGAAATTTTGACTAATATTTTTGGTCCTGAGTGTGATATAATTTACAATTTATACTTATTAAATTCTCCTGATAAAATTAACTTGTACTGTTTTAACTTCACGATTCCTGTTCTTCACTACTGAATTGATCGACACAGAGAGCGCTCGCCGAGAGTTTTTCGGCCCTTTTTATACGCAAAGATGGTTGGGAAAATTCATCCCTACTCTGATAACACACGTAGTTTAAAATTGTTTTTTATTGTTTTGTTTAATCTTTGAGTAGCGCTTGTTTTGTGGGAAAATGGCCCTGCGCGTACTTATGATAGTTTTATGATTAGATTGCTAAGCGGGAGAAAAATAGCACTCGAATATTATCAATTCGTGGAAAAGTGGGCCAGTGCATACGATAGTTTTATGATTAGATTGATAAGCGGGAGGAAAAGATACTGCCTAAATTCTTATTTTAAGACGAGAATTATCTTTGAGTAGCGCTCGAATGACAGAAACATTATCAATTCGTGGAAAAGTGGGCCAGTGCGTACTCACGATAGATTCTCCTTTTTTACGAGCAGATTGATAAGCGGGAAAAAAAATTTGGTTCCACTTAAAAGAGGAAAAAAGAAAACGCTTAAAACCGCCTCTTGACCCTAGCGTAAAACCCGGTAGGTTACGCGCGGTCATCCAGTAAAGGGGTCATAAACGCAGGTCCCTGTGTTGCTGGTTTCGGTGCGATTAGTCTTTGGCCACCCGCGCGTGCACAGTCTGGACCTTCTCTCTTCATCTGCCCGCGGCTGTACTTAGCGTCTTGACGCGACAATATGCAGTAATCTTAGGAAGTGAAGATTCTCTGAGGTGGAGAGAGAGAGAGAAAGAGAGAGAGAGAAAAAATTTTCTCGGTCGTTGCTTCGGCCGTAACACTATAAAACAATGTTTAAATTTGAATAACATTGTTATAGATCATATCACACCTTAAAAACCTTATGTACTAATGATATACATAAATATTATCTTGTATTTCTCTTATAGATATATGACTAACAGAAGTCCGAATATCTTTCACTTCTAATTATCGAATAGATTGATAATTTTAGTAATAAAAAAGTAATAAATAAATAGAGTGAAAGCATTATGAAGCAAGACATATTCCTAGAACATACGCACATACAAAAAAGTTAAATCTGCGATATTTACGGTCTGCAGTTTCTGTAAATCGGTAAGTTGTTGAAGTATAAAATACGAAAGAACGTCGTAGCAGCATCTTAATGTCAGTACTAAAAGAGCACGTGGACAAATCATTTTTCAAAGTTAAAAGAAATGCCGCAAATTGCATTGTAAATCTTGTCTATTTTTTTTGACTGCATGTTTTTAAGATTTATATTTTTTTTAGGTGAAATAACTAATTCTTGCGATCGTTAATTTTTGTAAAAAAATTTTTAAAATAAACGAAAATAATACATTACTACTTGAACCCAACTAACTATCAATATTGTTATTAATAATAGTATGTAATTCAAAATATTTAATTGCTATCATTGCTATTGTTATGTTTTTAAGCCTCATTAAAATATTGTAAGTTAATTAAGAAAAATTGATGATTAGCTCGACATCTGTATTCTGAATCAGTTAATAATTTCAAATTAATGGGATATTAATTACACTATAATAAAACTTGAAGATAAGATGTGCTTCTGTTAGTTGATGTACTAATAATTATGTTATACACGTAATGATGATAAATTCAATTTTTAATAAGTGATTCTTCATTTATTTTTAAAAATATACTTCATTATTGTTTATAATTTATTTGGATTTTCAATCAATTATTTCCTACAGTTTAAAACTTTTTTCGGTGACCAAAACGATTTAATATTTCGAAAGCTCAACTATAAACCAAAAATCAATCCAGTATGTCCTAAGCACAGAATAGGTAAATAATTTTTTTGTCCACAAATTTTGAGAATATGAAATAGAGTATTGTTTCAGTCTATCAATAATAAATAAATATATGCTAATACATAAAATATGTTAGTACATAAATACATATATTTGTAAAGAAAATTACCGCTGCAGAATACAAGTATAGTAAGTACATTTCTACAGCATGTATTATAATATCGTACAATAAGTAAAAATATAATTGAATATTAATAGTCATTAAATTGGTAATATTAATTGAAGTTATAATTTAAATTGATAAATATGCATACTTAATTATCTCATTATATTTTCTCAAAATTTGTGAACAAAAAAATTATTTACCTATTCTGTGCTTAGAGAATACTGAATTGATTTTTGATTTATAGTTGAGCTTTCGAAATATTAAATCGTTTTGGTCACCGAAAAAAAGTTTTAAAGTTAAATTAAGGTAAAAATAGATGGTAATATAAGCTACGTCATTATTTTAAAATTATTTATGAAAGTGTATAAAATGGTAAATTAAATTAAAAATATCTTTGACTTAAAATTATTTGAGAAATATTTTAGATTTGTGCAAATTTTTAATAGATTTTGCCAAGTATTTATTCTTCTTGTAAAACATATACTACTATTGTAGCATACGTCTTTATACAAAATATTATTAATATAATCTTGCCGTAAATTCATAAAATTAGCTATAAATCTTAATGCTTATTTATTTTGTTATTGTTATTTTAATTTTTAATTTTATATTTACGGTTTACCGTAATACACCTGATCTATATTATGTTAACGTTAAAATATTATTCACAGTTCGCAAAAACATATAAAAAGTAGTTAGTAGTATAAAGAAGTACATGACTCATTTTATTACTTGCAAAAATATTGAAATCAACTTCTGAAGAAAAAAAAATTGGAAAATTCGACCTAAATGCTCAATTTGGTGCATAATGAATCTCAAGATCATTAGTGGTGTTATAGCTTTGTTCATTCCAAATAAATTTACAGCAGGATATAATGCACAATACATTATTTTGATAGATGCAAAAGTCTCAGTTTTAATTGAAAGTGCGTACCCGGGGCTTAACTGCAGCTACACACCTACTTCATCTATGATATTATTTTGTATATTACGCAATGACTCTTCACAAGCCAGCGACATCTTTGTTAGACGTATTATTTTTCAAATTAATTTATGTGTGCTTTGTATCATATGCTACACTTGACCGATATACAGAGTGCAATAAATTAGACGTTTGTTCCTGAGTTGATTTGTTTCGTAAGATACAAACATGTAAGTTAAATGCAAATACGTTCGTTATACGATTTTGTACTCAAAAGGTAAGATTCGTGAAATCTAAAAAGCGCACAATCTAGAAATCATTGAAAAATACAGAGTTTAACATTGAAGAGCGATTTAATTTACTTCATTTTTACTCACAAATTTGACGCTTTTTAAACTTAGTTTCTTAGCCCAGATTTTTATGATTTACAGAATTCTAGTGAACACAATAATAGTGGAAGAAATAGCAGAACTTTCAGATCTTCATTTTGAAATTTAAACAAAAGAAAAAAGAAAAGGCAGGAGCTTTTCGCCAACCACATAAGCCTTAAACTTGCAGAACTTAGCTCGTCAAACGGTATGGTATTGAAGAGCTCAGTATTTTCATTCTTTTTTTCGTTACTCTACTACCTGTTTTGTTTTCAACTAGCTTAAAAGGACTTAACTCACGAATTGAAAGATTTCCAGCTGCACCTTTCAGACTTTGTTCCATTTTGTAATATTAACACTTTAACTCATAAAATTAATAATTTAGATTTTGCAAATATTATAAACTTAACCAGTGTAACTTATAGTAAAGGATCTCAGTACTAATTAATAATCTTTATTAAGCGATTTTTTTCTTTTTTCAAGTTAAAGAATATTATGTAGTTATAACGAAATACTAATCTTTTCTTCTTTCTTTAAATTTTTTCTTAAAGATTTTTTTTATAAATAATTACTCAATTTTCATGAAAATTATATTGATGTTATTTTACAGAGTAATAGTCTATTTCACTTTTAATTTTGTCGAAATAAGTTTTTAACACTTTATTTTCGGTTACAAATAAAGAAACAAGTCATAACTCTAAAAAACTATAAGCTTAAACGACGAAAGACTCGTTGGAATATGGTTGGCTTTTCGGTGAGCTTTAAAAGAGAAAAGAGTTTTCTTTAAATTATTTTTAATTGATTGTATTTCGAGACGAAAAGCTACTTTTCTCGCTCTTCGGTATCGCATAAATAAATTTTGTATTATTATTTCGTTTATTGTACGAAATAACTCTCGCATTAAGCGATTTTGTACAGAAATCGAAGTGGTTACTAATACCTAATATTCATTTAAAACGTTTGCTATATATTATATTTTATTAAAGTAAAAATTGCTTACAAATAGTGTAAAAAATTTAATAAATGCAGATAAAATCGATACACATAAAAATATTATAAAATATCAAATTAGTCGAAAGTACGATGTAAAATGTACTAGTAATAAAAATTTAACATTCAAATGTCTCAATAATGATGAATATTATTATTAATTGTATTAAATGTGAGAAATTTGGTCATGGTGAAATCAGTGGAAATAGACGATATGTAAAACGAAAAATGTACCGTACATAGCAATGTAACAAAAATAAGAAATACATTGATCATCTGAAATAATAATATTTGTTGAAATAACTAGAAACTGGTGAAAGAACTGTTGAAAAATAACTAGAACTAATTTAATGAAATAAAACGCAATTGTAATTAAATTGAAAAAAAAATTATATTTCTTTTCGGTTATAGACTTGTAAGTGCAGCAGATGACTAAAGTATTCCAGCGTTATTTTCGAGAAGAATGAGTACTTAGGAAAGTTATTGATAGTATTCGTGTTGAAAACTAACCCTTTGAATATATATAATCGAATTATTAGTAATCAATATATGCTAAAAATATACATTGTGTTTGATTACATTATGTTGATAAACATATAGTCCTTAGAATTATAATAATTGGTAATTATTATAAGCAGAGTTTTTTTGTTATTTTTCTCTTGAATTCCCTCTTACATTCACTTTTCTCATAATATACAAGTGACAAATGGAATGATTATATGAATTTTCAATATTAAGTAAGTGTAGATTAATTTTATTACAGAGAATAATAAAAACAGTAGAAAAACGTTGATAAATCAAATTTGAAAATATGAATGTATGTGCGTAGCCATTTTTAATAGTTTAAATAGGATTTTTAGACTACAATATTCATAGAATATCTGGCAGTAGATAAAAGTCGAATAAGCAAATAAAATAAAAACCATGAACTTCAATGAGAAGAATAGGCGCGAGTTTAAAAGAAAAAAAATAAAATATAAATGTTATTTACAAGTTCTACATCAAAATTTTATTTTATTCACCACTTGTTTTACTCAGCTAATTTTAGTTCATCGATAGCAATATTGTTATTCAATATCATTAATCTTCCTTGTCAAAACCATATTCATAATTTCGTTATTATTTATTCTCAATATACAAAAACACACATCGTAAATAGAAAAATACAAAAGTAGAGCTTAATATCAATCTCCATGGTATAAAATTAAAGATAATTATATGTGCACTTACGTGACTAGCAAAAAAAGCAAAAAAGGAAGTTATGGAACTAGGAGTCTAAATTGTGGGAACGTGAAAGGGTAAAATAAAACCACGTTTTTAAAAGTGCTATGGATTTCGAAGAAAAACGTGCGCGTTTGCCCAGGTAGTATATAGACGCAGCTAAACGTATCGCGATGAGGCCGATTTGACGCCAAATATAATACCTAAAAACGCATGGAAGTTTCCTCTTTTCAGCGTAAATACGCCAAGCTGCTCAACGCCAGTTCCTGGATCGCAAAAGCATTCGATACCCATACGTCCTCCTTATTAATAAACTTATGCTTCTCACAACACTCGACATCTTGGAGTAAATTTCACTAATCTAGTGGACTGACATGTCTCTTGTCCCCGATTGCCTCATCTTGTTAATATAGGGTGAAGAGACGTAGCCCAATCATGGATGCGGCTTTCTAAAATATCTAATGTGAAATAATGCGGAAGGAGATTATTCATAATATATTTTGGCTTTGCTAGTTGATAGAAAAGTCGAATAAGTCTCATTTGAAAATTATTAATTTCAAAAAATACTTTAATGAGAATCTCCTTCAAACTTCTTGTAAGACAAATAATAGTTAAGCTATTTTAAGGGCTTATTCTTTAACGTATTAGTAGTAGTACACTATTAATATAGCTAATGTACATAATAGTGATAAAAATGTTAATTTCTGAAGGCTTTTTTCAAAAATATGAAAATAAACAATAATATCTTTAGTTTGGAAACTGAAATTTTCCATGTTAAATAATATCACAATATATCGATATTTTGGTTCACATTAGCTATTTTGTGTCTAATAATAAAATAAAAGTTTTTCAAAAGCTTTATGGTACATATCAAATTTTCAATGTAAATAGAACTATCTGTTTCAACGATACAAGCAGAATAAGTTTTCGGATAAGTTTAGTTTTTAAAGAAAATAGAAAAGAAAATTGAAGAGCTTTGCAACAAATTATCATTTCTAAATTACTTCTATTGAATAAATATGGTTGAATTTTCAATTATATCATCAGAAAGTATATTGCAATTAATTTGATTATTTAAGCGCGCAATTATTTGATATATTCATATAATAATAATGATTATTAGGTTTATTATGTAGACTAGAGCAGCTAGTCAAATTAAGTATTATTTATAAATTTCTAATTAAAGAAGGGTTTATTTAATAATTTAATTGGAATAATTAAAAACTTGTGTCATTTAATAGGCAATGCTAATTAAGCTCTGTCGTTTCATTTTAAATTACATAGAAATTGACATAAAGTTAATACAAAGGAGAAATGCAAGATACAAATCATTAAATTAATCTTGTAATTGATAATATCGTAATAAATGCCAAACTATTATTCACTTAGAAATAAAGCAATTTAGACGAATTTAAAGAAGATAAATCATTAATAATAAATTATTTTAGAAAAAACAACCTCTTCCAGTGATTAGAGATTGTATCTTTATTGTCTAAACAATATACCTTTATTGATTTATTGAGCTGAAATGTAAATACAGAGAAATATTAAACGTATTTACATATATTTTGAAATTTAGAAATAATAAGAGTATCTAGGAAAGTTTAAGAATGCAATAATGAATGGATTTGATAAATTCAAAACAAAAATGCTTGAAACAAGTAAGAATACATTTTAAATTTCTACTTTACAAATAAGCAACGGAATTTTTCAGGTCAAGTCTTTAAGAAGATATAATGTTGCATACAGGTCTATTGAGGGTTTTTCTCCCTTTAAAAGGTTCCTAGAATAATGATATGCCTATAAGCATATCTATACAAAGAAAGGAACTTATCCTTAATACTAAAGTTTGCAGGTGGATGAACGATTAACAATGTCACTAAACAGTCGATCACCATTCGATACTTCTGAATTCAGCTCCCTATCAAAGTATTAGAGCCAATGGTTTATACGATGGGCAAGCCAGCTACCATTCTATCTTCTTCTTTTAGATCATCAGACGTGCAAAGAGGATTGCAGTGGTGTACGTCGCTCTGTGGTTTCGGAGTTGCGGCAACGGAAATCCCTTTGACCGGGTGATCCGCAATTAGTAGAGCAGGCCCGTCGCTTTTTAAGGGAGCCTATACCATTGCGCTGGATAGAGAAACAGCCGAAGGCACGACTGAGGTGAATAGCCTCACAAATATAACAAGCACCGGTTCCGTGTTCGACCCATACAAGTGCCGCGGATTCAGCACGATCCGAACACGTTATCGCCCTTGGCAGCGATTCAAAAAAGTTCCCTGCAAATTCATTCTACCGACGTGGGAGCGATACTCTTCCGTCCCCAGTCTTTACACACAAACGTACGCGCGTACACACCCACCAACACACACATTGTATCTCTGCATTATCAAATTTTTCCGTCTCTTCGATTAATAGATTCAACAGAGGGAAATTTGTACACAAAGCTCTTGGCCAGCTATCCCCTCATGGAGATAGACATTTTAAAGTAACTTTAATGTCGGGAATTACTATATGGAATCAGCAACTCCCTCGTTCAGATTCTGCTTTACACGAACTGCCTGATCGAAATATCGATCGCCTATAACCTTGTCGAAACTTTAATTTGGAGTTGGATTACTAGTAAGATAGCACCTCCTCTATCCTATGCCTGTATCCATGCGATACCAGGTGTATACCTAGCCTTGAGTAACAATGCTACATAATATGGTTACGAGTTTTTAAGGCTATTGATTCTTAAGCTAGCAAAACGTTTTTTAATATTCTACCTCGCGCAACTCAAGTGCCTCTATAAAATATTTATAGACATTTTTATACGTGTTCGTCAAATATACAAAAGGGTTTGCATATGCTTATAAAAAAATATGTTGAGTTCTCAAATATATATATATGATACTCTTTTATTATTTGATTTTATATGTTAGTACTTCAAAAATGAGTTTTACAAGGTAACTGCGTACGAACGTTGCCAATTTTATTCAAAACCTACATATGGATAGTTTACCATATGACTACAAAGGATGCATTGTATACGCAAATTAGCAAAAAAAGCACAACAATAATTTTTATTCTTTTTACTGTGTTTCATTACGTCCTAATATATATGTATATTAAAAGTATCTAACAATTATATACATTATTTATTATATATAATTAAGACAATGCAATTTAATACAAATTAATATGATCATGTCTACATATAATTTTGATATAATTTATATTAATAGAATATCAGAATAGAAATTTTCTTTTGAAAATAATACTTCTTATATATTAATAATTTTAAATTAATTAGTGTGCTTATAATAATCAGTTTTATTTTATTTAATAGACAAATGTTAAATCACTTAATGATTGCCTTTTTTCTTTAGCAGAGAGTCTTTTTTCTTTATTTTATTAATTATTTAGAGAATTACAAGTTTAAAATTTCTTTTTACGAAATCCTTTTATTTTTATTTTGCTATCGCGTCTTAATAAAATTTAATATATATTAATAAATTATTATAAACTGTTTTAAAATTATTCATACATTATTAAGTTTCATTAAATATGACATGCATAAAATCATAATCAAATTATTTTTATACCTTACCTTATTACCTTATTTATTATTTTAATGATTTGAAATTTATGTCATTCTTAAAGTATGATAAGAAATAATGCAATTCGAAAAAAATATTAATCAATAATATCATGTGAGTTAAATCAAGAATAAAATCGCTGTATAAAAGTGTTTTAATTTATGCGAATTTTGTTTTGAAAAGAAAATTTATAATTAAAACTTAAATTAATTAATCAATTCTAAAGAGCAATTTGGTTTTGAGTTAAATATTATTCACAAGAAATTTTTTGAAATAAAGCTTTTCTCAATATTATTTTATATTTTTATAAGTGATTTTACTCAAAATTTAAGTAGATAGATGAAAGAATTTCAATAAAAATTATGTTATATACACTGATTTTAAGACATTTTTTAATATTAATTCAATTAGAAATATATTTTCTATTTGATAATTAGGATTTCGATTAATTTAATTAATAAATTGTAGCACATTAAAAATTCTTAATCGTCAGTATTTACTATTCTTAATATATATACGTATGCATGTTTGCACATACCCAGATTTACACATATATTCCCATTAGTTATTTTTTAAATAGTCAGAAGTAAAATACTGAATTTGTTACTTATAGGAATTATAAAAAATACATGATTATATTAATGATATTCATTTTTAGTGAGAGCTTAATTACTAGCAAACAAATTTTAAACTTTTATTAAAAAAATTTTAAATAATACAATAATTATATTAAATTTAAGGACCAGTTGTATGAAAATAATCTACTTAAATAAATTTTAGTTTCAGCAAGGAAATATATATTTTTTCAAATACTTATATCAAATTTTGACGCAGGTCTCATATAAATTTAAATATTTTTTATAGAAATGTCTGAAATATAATATAATCTTTATGAGGTTTGTGTCAGAATATGTTCAATTGGCGAGGAAAAATTTTGTCTAGCAATTAAAGTTATTTCGTAAATAAAACAGAACAGTATGAAAAAATAATAAAAATATTACTAGCAGGGCTCAAAATATTAAATCTAACTGCTTTCTCCTTTTACTTTGTAAAATTTAGTGTACTACAGTGAGGCTAAAAAGAGGTTGGTACAGAGAAGAAAATAAGGTGAATGTATCTTACACGTTTATAGTCCGAAAATGATTATTTTTTGCTTTATGTTCTGGAACTTTAAGGCTTAAATTGTTTATCATATTTTTTACTAGATTTACCGAAACAAATTAATCCAAACTATGATTGAAATTGAAAAATCATTTGTATTTTAATGCGCGCTCTAAATTTAGACTTAATTAATAAGTCAAAGTGAAAAAATTTTTTACATTGAATTTTTTAAACTGGGACATCGTGGATCATCGGCATATAGTTTTCTACGTTATAATTCAATTTAATTGATTCGAGCAGCCGGGCTACCAATCCCATTGATATGGAGCTAATGATCTGGGAGCAAACTTGTCCGACATAATGTTATTTATTGCAAAAAGTGCAGAGGTCTGCAGTGTAACATAGACGTTACGAAAACGAAGACTACCATATTTGTTACTTATATTACGTTTACGTTTACATTGATGGGTGAAAATGATACGTCGGTGAACTAGATGAGTATTTTAAGCTGCGGAACTAATAGCGATTAAAAGGTCACGTGCCGAAAACTCGTCAGCGAAGTTAGGAATGCATGTGACATAGTGAGAGGTCGAGTGAAAAAAATTGCAGTTGATTAATAAACTATTGTTGGTATCTTTGCGGTTGTAACGCGGTCATGGCCATAATTTTAACACCGAGCGATCGTATATAACGATAAGGCAGTCAATCTTAGGGACTCGCAATGACGAGCGAGGCATAGCGGAGTCATCAAATCAGTGAAAGTCATAAAACTTGGGTTGTAACAGTCGTGAATCAGACGCGAGGGAAATAACCGCGGGCTGTCGTCCGGCGCCTCGATGCATGAAAGGAGTGGATTCCTAATTTGTTTTGAAAGATGTCTTCCGAAAAAAATTGTGCCCGCCAAACTCTATTTACTCAGGAGTTGCGAATAGCTATAACCCTGGGAGAAAGAGCAACGCGGCGAAAAAGTAGAAGGGGAGGGAAGGCCTGTGTTGCGACGAAAATAATAGCCAAGTTAAAGAAGTGTTAAAACTAATGAATACTTCGAAAGTGACAGTATAAAAGCAATAAGGAGAAAGAAAGAGAGTCAGAGTGATAGCGAGTGACGATGAAGGGGAGGGGGGGTAAAAAATAAAGAGAAGAATACAGTGCATGAGGGCGAAATAGTATAAAAACTTTTACGTGGTTATTCCTAAGTTGCGTCAGTGTACGGAGCATACGAGTGCAAATAACCAAACGCGTCTTTTGAACGTCCTCTTATTGAAACTCTGCTCTGTTCTTTATCCCCTAAGCCTCTCTCTCTCTCTCACTCCTCTCTCTGTCTTTTTCTCTCTCCCTCCCTCTATCTCTCTCTTTCTGCCTCTCTTATTCACTCTCACTCTCTCTCTCTCTCTCTTTCTCTGCTTTTCTCTCCCTCATTCTCTTCATATATAAGCGTCGAACTATTCGCGCTTCGGGCCAGTCTGACTCGCTCTCGCCTAGCGAGAGTGTCGTGAAATCTTGTGCACGAGCCCGTAAGTGTGTGCTTTTGTAAATGTGCGTGTATTTGTACATTGCGCGGTAAGGTTAGGTTTTGCAATTGCCGCCGCTGCCGCCGCGACCTACGAGGAAGACTACGTCGTTTCCTTAACATCCAACTCGCGTTCGTGAACGCAGGTGGTGCCAAAGATCTCATCTTTTCAATTTGGAAAAACATTGCTAGTCGTAAGTTATCGAACATCGGATAGTATCGCTAGCTTATGTCAAGGCGACGTTCTTCTTTGCTTGCATATACTTTCCCGTAAAGTGATAGTCGGCAAAAACACGGTCAACGATTTACGAGTTGTTAAAAGCTGCGTAAAGGTGTATAACGTAGGGAAAGATAGTCGTGTACAATTTTTCTCTTCCTTCAATAGTCAGTCCCAAATACGAGTAGTAGGAGTTCCCTCAGATATACACAGGTAAAAGCTTCTACCTCATCACGCTAGAGTCCTGTTGTCTTACTATGTGCAGATCCTCGGGGATCCTCGCGATGACCGGAACGACATATGAAAATAGAGCAAGAAGACTAGCGGTAAAGAAGATAAAAAAAGAAGATGTTTTTTTATTGGGCCCACGACACTTTTCACAAAGTGCAGTAATTTGAATTGCCACGATCTGGAGTAGAAAAAGTATTGTACCATTCTTAAAAGTTTACTGACTTCCCTCTCCTCTCTGTTTATCTCTCGACAAATAAACGAATATGCGATTGTATAGATAGACTGTTATGTGACTTTACACTGTCAATAATTGTTATCTCTGATAACAGATTGTCTTCGAATACAAAATATTTCGTACGCCGGATAAATAATGATAGGAAGTTATGTGGAAGATTTTATATCTTCAGTATAGATCTCATTATTTCTGTTCTACGGACCTTCCAATGGCTATTACAAAGTAAAAATCCATACTTATAAAATTTTGCCCAATCTTTAATTACCTTGTTGAAAACATCCCGGAGTAGTTGCAATAAAACACCGATAGCTTTCGTATTATTACGTTGCAAGTATTCAATTCTTTGACAGTGTGACTTGTCTGTGTTTACTATAGTCATTCCCGAAGTGAGTGCGACGGAGTTTTAAAAATGTACCAGTTAGCTTCTACTAAAGTATTCCAAACGGCTTCCTAACTTCACTTTGTTTCATAGATACTCTTTATCCAAACATTTATCGCTTTATTTTGCCGGGTTTTGATGCCAGGGCAATTATTAGCTAGCTTAGTCCTTTAATTTTAAAATTAGTCCGACTCTCTAAAACTTCTGAAAACCGTAATCGCTCAAACAAATCAAACGTAATCTTAATGCAGCACTGTATCAGCTTAAATTAATATAATTTGCCGGCAACTTTAATTACTTTTCTTTCATTTAGAGAATGCATTCCATTAACATCATTTCAAAACTCAGGATTCATAAATTTTCCGCATACGGGCTTTATGAATCTGCATAAGTAGCCAAGATTATTCATAATTTTGCGCGATATATTAGCACCCGTTACTTTATGGCTAGCTTTTAAAATGATAATTTTCCAAATAACTGGCGTAGGAGTCTTCGGAAGTGGTTACAGCGTCAAGCAAGACGGATTTCATGATGAGAACGATGGTTCCTGAAATATCAGCTGGGGTTTTAAGAATTTATGGGAGACGAAAATTTTCATGTAAAAATTATACTCCGATATTCATGATATTCTATCAGTTTGATATTTTGCCATTAATTATTATTAAGAAATAAATTTCATCAAAATTTTCCAGTTATGTTTAAAATGCATCATAAATTAGCAAACGTAATTTACTTAAATATATATATGCGGAATTAATTAGACATGTAGTAACTTCTTTGTTTTTCATAGTGAGAAATAGGTTATTTCTTCAAAATATATTATACTGATTTGCACTTTTTTAAATTATATGTCTTCGTACAGGTATAAGTAAATTCGAATTAAAACTTTGCTAACATGAACGCTTATTTTTTACTATTTTTACAAACTTTTACAATTAACTGATTTCTTTTTATGATTCCTTAACAATATATTATACATTGATGAAATGCCCTTAACATAAATTTTTTTAAATTAAATAGCGTCGATAAGTAAAATTAAATATAAAATATAAATCGATTATGAAAAACTATCTCATATACAAAATAATGTACCACTATTGTATATACATTTTTAGTTTTTAATTAGCACAGTAAAATTAGTTTGATCAGCTTTCGTTGTAATGACATTGTTCATTATTTTGTTCCTATTATAACGATTGTACATTGATATTTACATCCAATTTATAAATCAATAAATTTGTGGTATACACTCGTTCCTCTAGAATAATAAAACGCCGTGTTACACTAAATTTTAAGACTGTTTCAGACATATGTAGGTAATCAAAATAATTGCTGATATTACAATAATCGATTATTACCTTACATTACAGAGTTATATGATCATAGATTTTAGTATTACAAAATAACAATAAATTAAAATTGAATAATACAATTGCAAACTATTTATAAGCTGTTCTCATATAGACGCTTATATAGATACAGATAGTATTACGCTTGGTCACGGCAATATATCAATCAATTTGGGATTTATTTCTAATGATATTAAGTTACTATACAGACAGATGTGTGAATTAAGTAAAATTCTTTATCTGCTTTTTATAAAAGTTATTAAATTTTAATCTGTTTGTTTTATTAAATAAGCTTCTTCATTGCATGCAATTATGATAATTTTACAGAAATTTTATGGGAAATTTAGTACAAAGCTGACAATAAATTTTAATTTCGTTGGAATTGTAGTTACGGTTCTATTCGAAAAATTAATGACAATCAACGATCCAATATTCAGCGAAGTGAAAGAATTCTAGATTTAATCAAGAAGCCAGATTTTTCGTTTTTATCGAGTGCACATTTACGTACACCGTTCTTGATTACATACATTTAATTTTGCATGTACAGCATTCAAAGACGTAAAGCCATTTTATTAAAAGTATGAAAAAGTTAGAAGGTCGTATTGAGGCTACTCAACAGTTGATTCATTATTGTAGCGAGCTGATCTTGTTTGTCTAGAATTTATTTTAATATTCAGATTTGTAAATGATTCGAGTAGGGGAAATGGAATTACCTAACGTTCCTGTGAATCTGACGTCTTAATTATTCGATATGATTGAGTGATTATATGCCGTGTGCAAAAATGCATTAGTTATTAACTAGATATTTCTTTCTTTACTGTGAAGAATAACTAATTCCAATTTTCCAGTTTTCAATTACCTGATTTTATTTCCTTTCAGATTTAAGTGAGATTTAATGGTATAATCTAAATGAACACATTTAGGATTTTTCTAAATAGTTTTCTTCAAATAGTTATAATTAAAATATTTCAATTCACAGCGCGTAAAAATTAATTTTTTCATAAATTTTTTTTTGTCTCTTAATTTATTTTTTATAATAACTTAGAACAAAATTATGAATATTAAAATAAGTGTCATATATTTACATAAAATGCAGTAATAAAAAAATATATATATTAGCATTGCAGTAAAATTTCTTTTATTACACTGTCAAGATTCTTATACGCGAATAAAATTAAAATTTCTACTTCTTATATCTAATCGTTTTAACGTCAACCACACACAATCATAAAACATTAAAAACTTGAGGATAGAAGTTCACTACTTTCGATCTTAACTGTTCCACTATTTAATAATTATGAAAAAAAGGTTATTTTTAGAAACAAATTTTCCTTGAAGGATAATAATCCTGAATGATAAATGTAAACTTTACTATTTAAATTATGATAGTCGTTCATGTATTGATTCTGCTTGAAATAATTCGCATTAATTATGTAGACACAAACATCCAAATCACGCATATATTTCAAGTGCAAAAAAAATTTTGACGACAATTTTGATAGGATAATTTCCGTAAAATATGGTATGTCTGTATTACTGTACGTGGTCATACTTTTACTTTAAAATCTTTTTTTTTAGAGTATTAAAACATTTTAAACGAATTGCGAAATTAATTTGTTGAAATATTTAAAAATTTTTGTGTAAATTAAGTAAAATTAAAAATAAATTTTTTATTATTTTTTTTTGGAAGTGTGTACGAAGTTTTTTCATTTAATAGTAAAAATTTGTAAGGAAATTCGTGATAAGGTAAAATGTTTTTACATTCTGTTTTTCTAATTTAGAATGTTTTACAAATGAAAAAATTCACATTCGTTGTAAATAATTATAACATTTACAAAAAATAATCGAATTTTCGCTAGCTCTCATAAATTGCAAAAAGTAAAATGGCTAATTATATAATGTATCCTTAGAACTTTTTTTTATATAGGAGGCTTATAAGAAACATTTTTATATTAAATTACAAATTACAGTGAAAAATATAACAATTGAGTATATTTTTTTTAATTAATGCAATTAAATAAAGTAAAAAAAATGATTCAATTTCAATATAAGTTTTTGATCTGATTTACCATTTTTATGTTTTTGTATGTTTAGTTTACAAAAAAAACATGTTTAAGGTAAAAATTATATTAATATAAACATGTAGATAGATAAGCATTTGATTGGTGATTAAACTTTTCATTTATAAGATATTTTGCTAATGAATTATAAAATACTAATTAAAAAAATGATAAAATCGCATTAATTTATTACGTCATTGTAATTTACAAGTATTATTATGAGTATTATTAAGATATCTATTAATAATTTTTTAAAATGAAAAATTTTTTAAATTTAAAAAAGAACAAGGTATGCTTAAACTTGATCATACATAGGAATGCGGTTAACCAGAAATATCGTTGAAAAAAAGAAGTATAAATATTGTCTCATCGTCATTTAACCCTTTTAAGTTTAAATTCATTAAAAGGGATGAAGGATGCTAAAGTAAGCTAGAAGCTAAATTGAATACACGGATGTTGCTTTTTATTATATTTAAAATATGCTTCCAAAAATGTTTTAAGCGAATGCTACTGATAACCACTTATCATAATTTTTTGGGTTCTTTCATCATAATTGTATAAATATATTCGAAAACAAGAAATTTTATACTGAGTAGTATACTTAGGTACTTAAGTTGGTAGTTGATAATTATTCGAGATTGTTCAGAATTCCATTGGCATACTTTTGTAATTTTTAATACTGTTATTAATAATCTTAATGGCAGAAAAATTACGTAAAAGTGCTGAAGTCGAAATACTTGTCTGAATCTTAGGTCTTACTTATTCACGAAAGAAAGGGTATAAAATATGAGTGAATTTACGAGACGAGGATTCGATCACGGCCTTCAATAAAACTCCAATTGGAACAGTTTTTGTCATACTAACAATGTTCTCTTTCTTATCTGCTTGCATATGAAAATGTTTATACTGGACAAGTTTCGTGAGGTGACAACTACTGTGACCAGGATAAGGAGAAGAGAAGGATAGGAGACGCATTTTCTGTCTTGATTCGCATGCACGGCTTAAGTGATATCTTACTTCGACTTACCTCTTCACTCCTCCGTGGGCTTCTCCTATCTTTGCCGTGAATCCTTAATTCCTTTATTTTTAAAAAATTATCCGTTTTCTCTAATATGTCGACCCCCCCCCTTTCTCATCGACTAGGTCACCAAAGACATTTTTCTATTTGTCTACAAGATCTGTTAATATGGCTCTGCGTACTTGTATCAAATGAAAATAATTGCCGCCGGGTTATAATTTCGAGATTGCCGAGATACATGAAGCTTAAGAGCGATTCTCAAGTGAAATTTTCATATAGCAAAAAAAAGTTTTACACGTACGCATAGTTTCGTACAGAGTATGCCTTCGATATTGCCAAAATCATATCCCTGTTTTTAAGGATTTTTACTATATGAATTTATTCATAAATGTTTTTAAACCCACGGAAGGATTTGAATTTTTAATCGACTGTACAAGTATTTAGAGCTTAGGCAATTGCAACAAATCTATGGTTATTTAAAGACATTCAAAAGTATTTACATTACAATGATATAAAAAGTTCTTTAATATCAAAAAAAAAATATTTGAAGAAGTCTTCAAGTTTTTAAACGATTAAATAATTTTTATAATAATAATCGTATTTTAATCTTAAATATAACAAAATCTACACTCTTTTTTGTTAATTAAATTCATGTGTTCTGAATTAATAATCGGAATCATATTATAATTAAGATAAATATTCTGAAAAAAATCGAATTACACAAAAAATATTTAAGTTCATTGTAATGTTATACAATTTATGAATTGAAATTTATAATGATTTAAATAATTGCTTTCCCATATTGATATTTTGCAGATAATTTGAAATAAATGCAATTAAAAGAATATTTAAATAGATGAAACAGAAGAATAATTACTTAACTTGAGTAATTTTGCGTCATTGTTGTTTAAAAAGAGCAGTTATTTTCTACATTTCACAAAGAATAATCGAAAATAAATTTTATCAGTTTGAGCTCTGTTGTTATTTTACGTTAACGCAAGAACTTCTGTAACTATAATAATTGGTTTAAATTAGTTGTAAACCAAACGGCATTTCTCCAATAAATATTGCCATTACTTGATTATTTTGAAGTGCTTTTTCTAATACTTGTTGGGTATTACATAATTAATCCAGGTTGATATGTTCTTATTTAAATTTGGTGACCAGGGCCAGCTTTTATTGGACATTCCTAACGTTATAATAGAGCTGAACTCCTTTACAATTTCTTAGATATCCAGCCGTATTAACTACCAAAAAATATCCCTCGATACTGGTAATAAAGGTAATGGCTTAGTATCGGTTCAATTGGATTCTTGATGTACGCATTTGTTCAAAACTCCATTTTCAGAATATGCCATATGTGCTCGTCGTAGTTTTCTACTATATCGATCGTTTTTCATACAATAGTGCTTGATTTGCAATCCGATGTATTTGTAGAAGTACGGGCCCTAATGTTTTGAAAATTATATTTTCTATAATCTAGTAATGTTAACAAATTACTATTTACTATTTACTTTAATATCGTAATATTAAATCTATTGTTACAACTAGATATAAATTAATTTGCTTTTAAGTACGCAGTTTGCTCGTAAAAGGCACGTTAAAGAACAGTCGAAGGGTCTTTCTGTTTCAATTCTATATTCTATATTCTATTTATTGATAATGTAAAACTGCTATATTTGTAACTAATGAATTGATAAATAAACTTAAAATATTATCGATATACTCGTTAATATTTATAACATATGTTTCCATTTGATGGGTTATTAAATATGTATATTATGAGCAATTTAAAAAAAAATTTTGATGAAAAATGAATTAAATGAATTAATACTATGTTATTTATCTCATTCTTTTCTAAAAATTAAATATTAAATGTTATTTGCTTGAGATAAAATACAAAGATACTTTATGTAAAGAAATTTAATTGATATTAATAAAATTACAATAAATGTAATGCATAGAAGGCTCAAGGATGAGATTATATGTTGTTGCTGTAGATTCTTCTATAGTTGATGAAAAAATTGAAAATTTAATATGTACAAAAAATTTATTTCTACATGTTTTTATTAGTAAACAGAAAAGTGTTAATTTCATACATGATTTATTTCATTTTAACTTTAATTGCTATCCAAATTGAAAATATGATTATTTCAAAATATTTTCTTCCGTAATATAATTTTAAAATATATTTAGTGACTCAAGCATGTGAATAGAGATGGTTTTATAGATTGTCGTTATTATTTTATATTCAAATAATAATCAAACTTTTATCTTAAACCTCTTTTTTTAATTAAAATGTGTTTCTAAAAAAATTTAATAAAAATCTAAATAATTATCAAGAATATTTTAATTTTAATAAAAAAAAATAAAAGTATTAGCAAGTGAAATTTAATAAATATAAAATAAGAATACTATTTATAATTATAACAATAATATTCTGTATGAATTGCTGAAATGCTTAAAAAATTTTTAAGATATTAAAAAAACGTGTAATACATTTTAAAGTAGATTTTTTATTATGCATTCGCATAAGATATTAATGTTGGTAAGCGTGTGAATTTATGCATTCAACTTAAAATTACAAAAATCAGCTACTCTTATTAATTTGAAAAAAAGCTGAGAAATTTTTTTTAAAATCACGTAGCATAAATTGATTGATAATATACTTGGAAATAATACCTATATTATTTTAATCGATAAACAAATATTACAAAGATGTATTTGAAAAATATTATAAAGCCATTGTAGAGTAGAAACCTATTGAACAATCAGAAAAGTGCATTAGAAATTTCGTATCAAAATAAAAAAGAAATAAATTTAAAAATCAAAATAGTTTATACTTTATAAAGTTTATACAATATCGTAGATCTTAAATTATATATTTAATATGCACTTCACAAGATGTACACATTTTTAATTTTATAAATTTGTATTTTTCACGAAGGCATTTTCAGAAAGAGTAAATAGCTTTAAAGTACGTCACGTATAATTTAGGATACAGCAAAAATTTTAAAAAGCAGCCGTTTCAGTATTTCTTTTTTAGATTGAAATAAATGTACGTAGTGTGGAATTGTATTCTAATTAACAGTAATAAAATTAAGTAAAAATTAGAAAAATATGTCTAAAATCTCAATTACTTTAAAACTAAAAATTACTCTAAAATTACTTTAAAAAATTTACAAATTATTCTGTATGAAATGTTATCCCAAAATTCAAAAATATAGATAATGTTACTAGAGTTCTGTAAATTTGGTAGTTTACGATAGTTTTCAACCGTAAGTGATGCACTCGTTAGTCTAGTTATATTTCTATAATAATATTGAGCTAAAATTACTCTAAAATATTGTAATAGTTTGTTCATTAGTAAATTAATTTAGCTACTACTTTTGAAATACACGAAAAACGAATTAAAAAATGTATTTCACGACTTTGATTATATAATTATTTAACGCGCTTATTGATACTTGATGAACAGATCTAGAAATTAGAATCAGTAGCAGCGACGTCTTATTTACAACCAAAAATTAAAAATGATTATTTATAAATAAAAAATAAATAATAAATTTAAAAAATACATATATAAGTTGTAAGGTTTTTATTGCAGAGACGAAAGTATATCACTTATTTGAGATATTTGATATACACAGCACTACTGAAGACTCAACCGACGAATCATCTTATCATTTTTAAAGCAAAGTACCTTTATTGCTTATATGCTCAATAATTTTTGTAATACCGCAGAGGTAAACATAGCTTTGTGTTACCCACAATATATTATGTATCAATTGTGAGTATAATGCACTATGATATTAAATATTTGAATAAGTGATTAAGATCTACTTAAAAAAAAATTTGGTAAATTCTTTTAACAATTAATGAGTACTGAAGGGAGAATTACGGTATTTCAATGATAATTATAACACATTTTATGAGTTCGTATTAATGGAATTCGTTATAAAGTTATTTGAAAAATATTCTTCGTAAGACATAGAACTTTTTGTTACTGAAGTTCTAATTTTTTATTCCCTTTCATTGCTAAAATACTTCCATAGTCACAACATTTCGAACAAGTACAATAGTCCAAAAAATTTAATTTTATAGATAATTAAATTTTTTTACTCTTAATGAATTATTCTAAATAGTAAGTACTTATTTAGAGATATGTATATGACTTTACATATACGTGAGTAGTAGTTGCAAATACAAACAAATTTTTGCGGCAAGCAACTCAAGAAAAATCTAATTAAATATCAGAATTTACATTACATTCATTGGAAATCTATTGTAAATGCATTTTTTGAAAAATAAAAAAATGAATTTCGTTACATATTCGGGACACGCGTGTGTGTAAATTAATATGTATAAATATAAAAATTGTAATTTTAATAAACCAAAAAAACTTTAGTGTCACATTTTAGTTTTTAAATTGTTTGAGGCATTTATTATTTAAATTATATTCTTCTTCCACGTTTTAAAAATACTTAAAGAGATAATTTTGCATCTGGTATTATAATACTATAAAATCAATTAAATCTCATTTTATAACCATTTGTGTTTTATAGATTCAAAATTAAAATAGAAAGTAATTAATGTTTTTTAATAAAATGTTGTTAATAAAAACATATTTTTAAAATAAAAAACAATAATAATTACTTTTATAAGGAATGGACAGTGTAAGAAATGTTTATTAGAATTATATATTTTTCATTTCTTAATATAAATATACAAGTGAAATACATTTTTATTTTCACTCGAATGCATAGTTTTAATTTATATCTTTTCTAGAAATACACAAGGCCTTATACATTAAGGAATGAGTTATATTGAAAAACTCGATTTTGATATATTCATAATTTTAAAATATTTATGAGATTCCAATAAACCTGAATTAATTTTATGTGTTCTTAAGAAGTGACAATTAAACCAACTAAATATTCATATAATTACAAATAAAATATAAATACTGATATTTTATAAATTTGAATACACATGAAAGTAAAACAAGTACATAAATTATCTGTAAATACAAAAAATATTTTAAGAAAAAAAAACTTTTTTTTAGAAACAAATTCATTAAAATATAGATAACTAAGCACCTTATGTTTATAACTCACTTATTTTAATTAAATAATGACAAATATTGTAATCACAGCTGTATACATTTCAAAAACGTGCAGAAAAAGATATTCATTTAATTAGAGAAATGATTGTTCAAAATGAAGTTAGTGCTTAATTATTTGATAGTATAATGTAATAATAATTATGGGTTAAAAGTTTATGGGGAGTTTTATTCCTTTTAATTTAAGTAGAAAATAATTTTTTTTAAATTGAAATTATATTTAACTACGTAGTTAAACCAAATCGAGTCTTTATCACATTTTATAAATAATAAATATTATTAACTTAATAATACATAAGAAAATTATTAATTTATAAATATAAATAATTTTGTTTGAAAATTAAAATTTTAATAAATGTATTCCTTACAATAATTTGATTTTTTTTACAAAAAATATTAGTTTTTTATTATATATACTAAAGATTAAATTTAAAGGCTTTATATTTATAAAAAAAATTATAATCTTTTTTCTAGATATTGTAATATTTTATAAAATATACAATTTAAATATAAAATTTTATTGAAAAGTTTATTAAATTAAAAAATTCTCTTGCTCTTAAGTCACGGTGTGTATGTATATTTTGTTTAATTTGAAATAAGAAACTGATTTTTTTTAACTGATCGGGAATACTATAACTATGTGAAAAGGAAGATAATGACGGCTAAGTTGATAAAAATATCAATTATTAGGGTTTTAATAGACCTCCTTGCTTGTTATTTGTAAAGTTCAAGAGCTTATATTAAATAATAGATTACAATTAACAAATTATTATTTTTTAAATCGATAAATACAATAGATAAAAATTAAGATACAATAAATACAAATTAAGTGTGGTTAAGAGAGAAAATTTTATAAATAAGATACTAATAATAGAATAAATAATAGTTTATAAAGTATAATTATTAAATCAAATATTTACGTGAAGATATAGTTTTCAACTATGATCTATAATTTCTTTCTAAAAACTGAAAAATATTTAATATATTGCTTTTTTTTAAATAATACAATACGTAAAGTAGATTTACTCAATAACTGGTGGTAGGGACCTAAGAACTTACTCAGTCAGCCGTAAATTCTTAATAAAACGAAGACAATCGGTGCATTTGTTATAGAAAACTATATATGCATAAGCACACTTATTTAAATTTTATAAACACATTATTTAAAGTCGGTGTCTGACAGAATAATGATAAATACACGATCGTGCTGTATTCATTTGCACAATGGGATTATTGAATTACTTTCACGCCGCGTACAAATTGTACGTTCAATGACTGTATGCATATTGAATGTAAATGAAAATGTAGTCGTGCAGTAGGTATACATATACTATATGCTCTTGGGTTCTGCCAAGAGGGAGATAAGCAACAATAGATATTCGTTTCTGGAGCATCACGTAATTTAGATTTTTCGCGCTTGGAGGCTTTTGCGTCATTTTCTGAAAAAAAGCCCAAAGCGGTATGAAAGAATGATGACGACATGTAATTTAGTCGCACACGAGTACAAAGTATAGACTGTTTTACTTATATATTCCACGCCTGATTAATATTCATAATGTTGAGATTCTCGCTTTTAATTGTTGTTGTGCCTAGTTAAAGCAAGCATGCGTCTTATGGCCTTTTGATCTTGCGGTTCGATCATGGCCCTTTCTTCTCCAAAACTTATGCAAATTTCTAAATACTCCAATACAAGGAAAAGAAAGGGATAACGCTCCCTGATGAAAATCCGATCGGAAGATTAGGTTGCAAGCCTACTTTTAAGAATCTTAACAAAAACGGTTACTATTTCGAAATAGATGCGCTTTTTTGTATGTATCGAGTTTGGGTAATTTAGAGAGCATTCTTGTATATAAGCAGATTAGATGGTCGCTATCCTTTGACGTCGTACTCGACTCTATGAAACATAATTACTATTTCCGCGATACTTTTCACCCCACATACTACAATGGGTTGAGCTTTATTTTTCTCGCGATAAATTATCTTCTGCTCAGATCTTCAGTGACTTGTGTACAATTAAAGAACATTTAATTATCCTCTCGTAAATTGCACATATGTAAAAAGATGTGGAGGGGGAGAAGAAGAAAAAAAAGAAATAGGATGAGAGAGAGAGAGTATGTGTATGTGTGAGGGAGAGAGAGAGTGGATGTGAGAGAGAGACGGCTTTTTTCAAGGGTGAACGAACGCATGAATGTAGCTTTAATACGATAGAATAGGTTACTCGTCACGTGATGACTATTAGCCCGTTAACCCATTATCTAACTAGGCTCGCTTTTCTCAAGCACAAATAAAATCATTCATTCCTTTGGTAACTGAACCCCGTAATTGCTTCACTTGTTTTATTCTGTGGTGCACTGTGTCAACGGCAGCGACTTCGGTAAAATTAATTTACACCTAGATCGAATTAATTTTTAATAATTACTTTTTAAAAATACCATTTAACCTTTTCTATCTTAATTAATTCCCGATGCCCTTCCGACGCTCTGATACCTTTAAGCCTTATACTTAACGTATAGCGTTTTTGTACCTTTCTTCTAGTATACACGGTTATGCATCCCGAATCGGAAATTCATTTATTGAAAATTAACGTTATTGTACTTGTATTGCATGTTTATATAGCCAAGTAGTTGAGACGTGATTTTTCAATAGTTTTAAAATTTTAAAATCATTCCTATTTAAAGTAGTTAATTCATTTATTTGGACAAATCATCAATTTCGAGTATTTCAAGCTTCAATAAAAGTTTACAATAGACGTTAAACTTCTCTTGTAATTTACATACATGAAATTTCATGTTTTTTCTCGTTTAATAAATACTTCAGAATAATAATTAACATCAATTAATTATCGTGTCCGTGAAGGTAATGCATACATATTTACGGTACGTCTGCTATACTTGGAATGCATCCAGCTTATGGCAGCATCTGTATATCGGAGCATCATTTTTTATTCTAGCAAGCAATTGCATAACTTTAAAAGCCATTGGCACACTGCGCTATCGTTTATTTCACATATGCCATTGATCTGTACGATACATCTTATAATATAATTATATAATAATATTATATACACGTTTGTTTTAAGCTCTCATGACGATTGATCGTCTCTTTATGATGATTGATCTCGACGAAACGCATTTCTCGTAAAGTGTTCATAATTCCATTTAAAAATAATACTGTTTGAAAAGTTGTTTTTGGTATATTTAATGGCCTGCATCAACGCAATCATTTTATTCATATTACTGGAAAATCTTTAATCAGTATATTATATATTTTTAAAGATAAAAGTTTTATTGTTTTTATTGTAGATAGCTTGCTTATTGTAGTGTAAGAGAAGGAAGAAGACTGACTTTAATTGCAGAGATAATATCGAACAAGGAAACTGATTTGATTAACAGGTGATTTTTTTGATAATATGCAGTCTTCAATTCGGCTAATAGTAATTGTATAAAAGTTTGAAGGTTTTAGACATCGAGTGGACTATCGGACTTTTTGCGCGTCTTGATTTAATGTCAGATTTTATGCATCTGAGTTTCTTACGAGTATTACAAATGGATCACTTGAGGAATAATAGAATCTTTGATGTTAACGTAGATTAATGAAAGGCGACAGTGCATGATTATTGGTGACGTCATAAATACAAATGATTCCAAGGCTTATGCTGCCTAAAGTGTCAGGCTATATTTCTCTAGCAAATTTACACTTCTGCTGCATCTCCAGTGAACAAATTTATCGTATTACGTATATTCGCGGAAGAATATTACTATTGCTTTCCATGTGTCCCGAGCACATGATCTGTGCAATTCTCCGATTAGTAGAAAAGCACAGTAAAAATCATTTTTTAATCTCAAAATTTATGAAAACACAAACTTTTATTACAAATTTAAAATTTGTTTTATCTCAAATGAAAAGCAAACAGAAGCAAAAGTAGTCTGAAAAATAATTATGAGAGAGGGAAATAGAGAGAGTAGCAGCAACAGCAGCAGCAAAAACAATAAAAAGTTTATAAATGAAAGCGGAAGGGAGTTAGAGAGTTTAGAAGTTCATAACGAGCCTTCTTAAATGAAAATTTAATTTGAATGCTTAGCAGCTGGTGCCAGAGGAAGATCATGTAAAAGAAATTGGGGGCGACAATTGAATAAATAGGTCAAGATGCCTGTGGAAAAATTATACACCAGAGTTCTAGTTTCTTTCAAAATAATGGTTTACACGCGAACAAATCTTGAATATAATCTTGCGAGGTGTGCAGAAGAAGACTTACCCGACGTTATCAACGTGGACGATTAACTACGCAGCAACAATTATCTAAAAAGCATCTGTGTGACGCGTCTGTACGTACAAGTGATCATCGACATAGTGGATTAAGTTTCGAAGGAATGTAATCATTACGACCAATATACGATCGAAGGTCGAATGTATCGATCATGAATTTAGAATTGCCGGTATATTTAAAATTTCAGGCAAGTGGCAAGAATTGTCCGCATAAATTTATTATTAAATGCATGCGATAATAGTAAAACGACAGGGGTTGGCAGGCCCCAAAAGCTATTTCTGATCAACAGCCAGCTTTTGAAAATTTGTTTACACAACTCGGCACTTGTACAACAAGAGTGTTTTGACGTCTTAGGTCATCCGATTGTAAAAGTAGTTATTCGAATCCCTGAAAGCACAAACGCCTTCGACGAGCTTCTGCACTTCTCACGCTCCTGTTAAGACGACTTCGAGAGATCGATGGATGTACGGGAGTTCAGCTAGATAATGTTTTAACTAACTTAATTACTGAGAAGCTAATGTTCTATACCATTATCGATTCGCGTCCTTCCTACATCCCTGCGCTTCGTGACCATAAATATCTCGGTAGATCGAGGGCATTGGTAGTCGATTAAGCAAAAAGCGTTATAGGCCACTATTCGCCGAGCGCTTTAAACTCAGTCAACAAAATTTTAGTCAACGCTAGTGTTTCGCGCGTAAGGTTTTTTCTATAAATAGACATGCACGTATATCACGATGCTCGGACATGAGCGGCGGGGTCGCCTAATATACTTTTTCGCACTGATAGGTTTCGACGCCTATCACAATATTTTATTATTTACACACGTAACTCAAGCATCGGATAAAGGAACTGTTAAGTGTCATGACCTCTTCTTCCCCTTCTCTTTCCCCGTCACAGATGGACCTCGACCTTTTGATTTCTGGAAGATGAAATTAGCAAATCTTGAATGCGATGCCCGATCCGATTAGCCTAATGCTATACTTGCGTTATGCTAGCATGAGTATTTCTGCAAACCTTGAGTCTCCCTTACTTAAGAGGCCACCATTGGACGCTTCGCTGTATTTGCAAAAACGGAGCAATCGCTTGCTGAGTGAGCACTTTTTATCAGCGGAAAGTTAGTTCACCGATCATTTCTTGCGAAATGAGACGCTCGCCTTACAGTCTAGACATCAATGCTTTCTATCTTGAAAAGGTTTGCACTCTAGACTCTCATTCCACTATGCTCGGTTTTATTCGTAGTATTAAGTATGGCACTTGCGACAATTGAAACTGGATAAGCGCTTTTTATGTAACATGGCCTTACCTGCTGCTCAGCATTACCAGTCCAATTACCAAAATAATAATTATTATAATTATTGTTGTAATAATAGTGTAGTAGTAGTAGTAGTAGTAGCAGCAGTAGTAGTTGTTGTTGTTGCTACTATTATTATTATTATTATTATTATTATTATTATTTATTACCATTATTCTTATTTAAACATTTAGTGAATAATTACCACAAATGAAAGCACTGTATCAATCACATGCAACTACTATTTTTTTAAAAACTTCATAAAGATATAGATTCATTATTCATTTATAAAATTTTATCTTTAATTCTGTGATTAATAATTATATATATCTATATATATATATATATATGTATTGTATTTTTCCAATTATAAAGATAGTAAAGAGCATATATAATGCACTCGTTAAATGAGGAAATATTATTGCAAAAACTTTTGATGCACAATTTATTTATGAAATTTCATAGCTTTGGTGACAAAATTTCAACTCTTTTTACATTATTAAAATAGTGCAGTTTATTTTTGTGTAATTAAATAGTACATTTAGTTGGAATTAAGTGTCTAAATTGATTAATTTTTTAAATAGGTTTTCAAATTTTTCCAAACTAATTTTTACGAAAAATATATAGATTCTCTTATACTTATATACATTTCTTTTCTTTCTTTGAATATTTATTTTCATATCAACATATCAGTACCAAGCAGGTATTTCAGATTAATCTTCGTAAATGCAAATTAATTTTTATACATGGAAATTTAATATTACATATCCATTCTGACATGATTGGAGTGAATTTTTTTCGCTATTAAATCAAATGAGACCTTTTCATATTTGCAAATACTTAAACTCCGTGATGTGGTATAGATAAATAGTTAAAAGATTCACTTTTCTTATTCTTCAATGTGTTTTTTTTAATATATCAAAGGCTTAAATAAATAAAAATTAATTTTCTGAAATCATTGGAATTTCTTATTTAGATTATAATTCAATATCCAAACACAAACCTTATAAAGAATCATTGTTTCAGTGTAAAATTTATACAAATAATAAATATATAGAAACATCAGTTCTACTCGAATATTGTACTTCAATATTCGAATATACATTTCTTTTAAGTCAGGTTTGATTCAAATTTTTATTATATGTCATTTTTGTTGGTCTATCCACGATTCCAACGCCACATCAAGTTGGCCAATACGATAGGAGATGCACAAAGAAGAAACTACTTCAGATAATTGTAGGTAAAACCCGATACATTGTAATTCATCTAGTACTTACATCGTTTGAGTAACCTAATATTTACCAAAGTTCTGTTTCGATACGTAAATATTTAAATTGTTTTGTAATATTAAGCGATAATATCTAATAGGAAAAAGTATACATATATGTATGAACAAATTTTGTGGAATCATTTTAGAGTAAATCTAGAAAATAATTAAGCACTGTTATTACAAATATGCCTTGTGAATGTTTCTGAAAGAGCATTAATAATGTTTGCAAAAATTGTTTGCTTACAGTTAAAAAAATCCGAACTCATCGACTCAAGATGGCAAAGAGGGACGACTGAGAGCTACAATATTCTTTATTTTCCCGAAAAACCAGAAGAAATTAAGAGGAGAGTTATAGTGGGTGGGTGGGTGAAGACAAGAGATCATTGTGAATCCGTGGGGGAAAAAACACGAAATTAATTGAGTTGCATAATGAAAATCTGGAAAATGTCCGATTGACGCAGTGCGCGAGACTCTGCTCTCGATGCAGATGACTCGGCACGACAATGTGAGCATCAATTGAGTAAACTTGACGTCACTAGTTCGCTTGACACCTTGACTTTGCAGCTGTAACTTATTTCAAGTAAATCAACAATGGTACAAGTCCTGCACTGCGCAGGTACTGCGCTACTTCTTCTTTTTTGCTTCATAGGTAAGTCCTCGCTCTCTTTTAATTTTACTTACTCCGATCAGTTACGATAAACTGCTAATACATGTATCTTATTTTTAATTAGAGAAAATATATTTATGAACGCTTAAATATTTTGAGGTAAACATATACTAAAAGCGTTGCACCGATACCTTTTGTATTAACAAAAATATATCATTTACTTAATTGTATACATATTCAATAATTTGATTCTATATATATATATAATTTTACTCTTGATTATAAAAATTATTTCAAGACACAGAAATAAAAACGCACCTTCAAACGTGAGAGAACAATAATATTCATAATTCGATATTCATAGTATTCTCGAAATTCGTGAAGCAATATTAAAGAGTAGAGGTTCATTTTATAAGTTTTGAATGCAGTAAAATTTAAGACGGTATGTATTGTCTTCCAAAAAAACAGTGAAGTCGAATAAATTATAGTTAAGTATTTATTGTATAATTGATCGGGTTTTGAGGTAATAGCTATTAAGAATTTAATTATTTACACATTTAATACATTTAAATGTGTTGCTATGTTATTTGTAACATATGAACCAAGCTTGTTAGTTATGAATCATGCTTTGTCATATTTATAGTCATGTTATATTCAAAACATTTGAAGATGATTAGCAATCTCTCGGCAGAGAAGCTTATGAGTCGACAACTACCTAGCATCTCAATTAATGAGAAAGAAAATTTAGCTTCGGTCGCGATAAACGTAAGGGAATTTATTTTAGAAAAATCAGGAGCTATTAGATCTGAATAAATCAGCCGAGCCTCGACCCGATAAGCAAAATCGATGACTTTCATGAGAACGCGGAACCGCTTGTCGACGTCAACGAAAATACTCGGAATGCTTGAGAGTAACGATACCCGTCGATCTAAAGCCACGTCAGTATATTTTTAAGTTGCTCAGCCTGGCCATTTAAGGCCCTTCGTATTGACAAGACAACTTTCACGTGGCCCACTTACCGCTGCCTAGGACTGACTAATTAATGCGTTGACCGGTTTTCGGCCAATGTCATGCATGTCATGACTATTGTTGCTACTAATCACTGCTTTATTGTACAAAAAATTTCTTTTGCAAGATCAGGAATCGATTGTCATCTGATGATGTGCTCCTCCTATTCCCATTTACCCAATCTCCACACCCGCAATAATCGCCTTCGAATTTTTTTTATTTAATTATAATTTTCGTCTTCTCCCCTTTACTGTTCGAACCAAAACTTAAAGTAAAGTAGGTTGAGATTTGCATACCATCGTCACATAAATTTTTATGTCATTTTTTAAATTTATGAATAAACCGCTGAAATTTCAATAAGCTTGTCACTCGCATTTATAAACGTGGTATAAGTAGTTCGAATAGACATTATGTATTTATATTAACGGATAGCAATCCGAATTTTGACACGAAGAACAGTATCTATTTCTACTATTGTCAATCGTCTCAAAAAAATCTTAAATAATGTACAATGCAAGCCATTTAGATACCAGAATCAAATTGTTGAATTTTTCCGTATTTATGCATTACCGAGTGTAAAAAGCATCTGCAAAATTGCCTTTTATTTATTTTATTGTTAAAATTATGAAAAGTTCTCTTCAACGTTTTGTATCTTTAATTAATAGAACTATCCACCTTGCATTATCTTGACGAAATAGGGAGTACCTTTTTCAATGAACCCGCGAATGATATACATTGACATCAGGTCTCAAAGTCAATGGTATAATATTTAAAAAATGTTCGATCTCATACGTGTAACATTAAAATTAAATAAAATCTCGCTAACGAAACCAGTTTTAAATACATTGCATTACCTGCTTATATATGGGAAGATATAATCTGTAGACGAGGACATTTCTTACAAAGTATAGCTCTTTGAAACAAATAGAACAATATTTTTTAATGCAGACAAATAAATGAAATTTTTATTTGAATTCATAGTTTGAAAATTAATATTATCAAAGTGTCGCAATTTTTCCCTCAATTTACTGATACTTTAACTTGATTTTTACATTAATAGTAGATAAAACTTTTTTTCTTATGTTTTCTTTAATATATATTTGACCTGAATGGAATGTCTTGCTTTATTGTAGATAAATGGTTATTAGTGTTAATTATTATTGGTTTAAAAAAGAATAAAATAAAAAAGTCCGCTTTACTTTTCATCTTTCAATTTTTGAAGCAAATTGATACTTTATTTATATTATCTTATTAAACTATTAAATCTTTAAAATTAATATATATTTTTAAATGAATCGAACAAGCTCTATAAGGGACTTGACATTACGATATTCGGTAGTATAAATTGCCAAAGGAAAAAAATTTTTATATATCTTGACCTTTCAAAGCATTTAATTAACATGACTTAAAAACTTTCTTATGAAATTAGTGCTTCAATAATCCGTATGGTAACCAGTAAGAATATGTGCGTTTTGACAGAACTATCGATTTACATATAACTCGACTTTGGTCTTAGGAATTTTAATAGTGTCACTTTTTCGCTATGTATTTCGATTATTTGTGTTGCCCATTGTTTTTCGTATCAGTTTACAAATACGAATTTGTGAATTTGGAGTTACAACCGTAATACGACTTGCGCTTTCTTTCTGAAATAATAGCCGGGAAACTTGCGTGCCAGCAATGCTCGAGTGACATTTTATAGGCAACAACTTTCATATGCACAATACTCGGAAATAAATATGTGCGTAATTCTTTTCCCTTCTTTACTACTTTTATCTCTACATTACTAATTTCTACCAATAGCTCAAGATTATTTATTCTTTTAAATTATGGCAAGTTTTGAAATTTTTTAAAAAATTGCGAAAAAGTTGCAATGATGGATTGTAGTTATATTAATATTAATTATTAATTAACGAGTGGGTTGCATTTGAAAAATTATAAAACGACTGAACGATGAAAATTGTTCCGTGTATTTCCATGGATGTATTTACAAATGCCCACTTCATTCTTACTATTGGCATCAATTATTTTTTTCAACTTGAACTTTTCATACTAAAAGAATGATGCAGCACTGTTTTAGAATAACTTAAGCCACGCTTGCAGAGAAAATGAAAACAGTTAAGGTTGACAAGCAAAATTCAAACTTATGAAAATGAGGAAGACATATATAGTTCCATTTATTATAATAATAGTTGTTAGATTATTTCAAATTTTATATAAAATATATTATACCAAGCGCATGCTCAACACTTTAAATTGTAATCGGGATCATTGCACTTTAGCATGCTAAAATTTACTTAGTAACGAGTCATTATGAGTAATCATTAACAATATTACTCTCGAATAACTTTTTTACACTGATAGCGTCTATTTTTGCATGCAATTTATCCGCGTGTCGCAAAATAACATTCAATTCGTGCATAATGATGCTGTATTCTGTCTTAGAGTTTTTCTTTAAACACCGTTACGCTAGTTTTTAATTGATTATTCATATGCTGAACTTGATTGTACTTATCGCCTTTACGAGGAAACGAGTTTTTATCCTGAAATGTCGCAGACTTTATGCACTAATTATACATGCATGTAAGACTCACTATAGGAATGAAATATCTAATTTGGTTAATGGCAGATAATAGAGAAAATATTTGTAATTCATGAATCCTTGTTGTAAATCTACAAAATTTCTATTTGTTGAGAAAAGTAAAGCTTTTCTGATTGTTTTTATGTATTTCAAGTTTATTGAGCTTAATGTATTATCAAGAAAATTATAAGGAAACTTATAAGGAAAATTATATACTTGTGTAAATTTATATTAATCAAATTATTAATTTCTGACGCTGGTTGGTACACTCACGTTATAGTAAGGAGAGGGGGGTGTTCGCCGGTTCAAGGACTCAAATAATTGAACGAAATAAAAAAAACTCGATTTTTCCAATGAATACTCCTCTGGTACATCATGGCGTCGCGAAGATACTTTATTCTTCTAAACATTAATTTACAGTTCAACAATCACAGTAACATTTGTTTATATTCGAATTTTATATTGATTATAATCAATTAATAGTTCGTTATAAATTCGATAATTGTTCATTTACAATTCTTACAATTTCTTTTTTTTTTAAAAAAAAAGATGTTTACAAAAAAACAAATAATAATAAGTAAGGAGTAATCTTTATTCACGGTAAATAAAAAAAAATGCTAAAAAGTCGCTGAATTTAGTGTCGCTAGTTTCTGTTTTTTAAATCGATTTTTTAATGCGACTCTGAATTTTCGCGGAGATCGGTCAATTGTGGGTCTCGCTTATTCGAAGGCTTACGCTAAGCAAGAGACGGGTGAGCAAGACGATGCTCGGTCTTGTCATAAGCGAACGCTTCGCGACCATGTCTAATTCGATTGTCTCCACAGCCCGCAATAGCCTATGGGCTGTATGTACACGTACTTATGCGTCTCGGGCGTTTAAAGGGTGAGGGTGGAAATCGCCTCTTTCTTGCGGCCCTCGGTTTCTTTCCCAACATACGTCATCGCAGACCAGGACGCTGGTCCGGTTTACCTCCGCCATGACTTCGCGACTATGTTCTTCACCCGCAAGTGGTGATCAGAGAGAAGCGAAACGGTACCCCTGTTCACTGAGGAGCCCATGACCTCCAACTCCTGCAGGAACACGATACTATCTGGGGTTAAATCGCCCTCTTTGAGATCGGTTGGCCCTTTTTTCGCATAACCGGGGTTACGCACTTTTTTATCTTATTGGGAGCTGCATTCAAATTCGAATCTGCAACTCCTAAATAT
Organism: Kradibia gibbosae; assembly: GCA_018907135.1. Classification (NCBI taxonomy): domain Eukaryota; kingdom Metazoa; phylum Arthropoda; class Insecta; order Hymenoptera; family Agaonidae; genus Kradibia; species Kradibia gibbosae. Next base: position 4,907,304 of record JACCHX010000012.1, on the reverse strand, counting down.
TGTTTATTTGCGACCAACGCGGAGGTCCGGTGGTCGCTAATTCGGATGTGCTGGATGCATTTGGAGCTAGTTCTTGGTGCTCAGTTCTGAACGCATGCCGCGCTATTCGTGCGCTTGTCGATTCCAACCACCGTCTTCGAGGTAGGACGCATTTTTGGGGAAGGGTGAGCGGAGAGACGCGCTGAGCTCATCACAAATTATTTAAATTTCCTTAAAATATGGTCTTTTATTGAAAAAAAGCCTGAAAGTACATTGATAGTACATTTTAACAGTTACATTTATTGCTAAATAACATTTTCCCTTATAATTTACATTGTTTATTTATAGGTAAATCAAGAATTTGTAATACATTTTTCAATACTTTAATGTTTAAAAATAAATTAATATAGATCAGCTGATTTCTCATAAATTATCATTTACTAAATAATTATTTGATTCCAGCCTTGAAACAATGTATTATTTTCAAATAATTCATGAAAATATGCATATATAATAGTTTATTACAAAATTAGTTTAACAAAAAAAAATTTTATTTTGATTTTTTTAAAAATAAATTCAATAACTCTTACAAACGATGTTTCGTTTGACATCCTAGATTCTAACAACCAAGAGTAACATAAGTTACCTAAATACGAAAAAATTAATATTTCAAAGTAACTAACTCATATGTACATATTTCACTTATTTTTGTTTATATATAAGAGTTATTTATTATCATTAAAAGAGTTAATAAATACAATAAAAATGTATTATAAAATGAAACATAATTAAAGACAGAGTATAAATTCGTATTTTTATTATGTAAATTAAGTTTGTTGCATTATGGCTCATGAATTTCTTACGTATACAAATTCGCATAATTATACGACCAAATAGCGAAAATACTGAATAAACGGATAGTATAATAATGAAAAATCAGCAGTAAAAATCTAGACACATCAAAGTTCGTTTTACGTTACATGTTGATATTGTTATTTAACAATCAATATAATATAAAATTTGTTGAGTAATCGACAAAATAACGTAACGCAACTCACTAACATTTTATGATTAATTTTCATCATTAATGAATAAACAAACATAACTAACTGCCGTAGATAGTAATAGAACATCAGTGTAATATCGAAGAGAAGTAATTTGAATGAAAACATAAAATATATTTAAACCTAGTTTTTGTGAAGTAAAAAATTGTTTTAACTTTTTCAAGTACATTTACGAAAAGTTTAATCCGTATTATTATTTTTAAATGGGGAATATAATATAATTTATAAACTTTACAAGAGTTTTAATGCTGTACTTTGAATCATTAATTAAGTAATTTTTTCACTTTGATATTAAAAAATAGGTTATAATTAAAGCAAATATTTTACTTTCTTACTAAAAAAATAATGAGAAAAATTAAAAAATTTTAGTTAACTCATTGAAAGTTTTTTAAAAGCTTAAAATCATAGAGTATAATGTTTTATTTTCAAATAATTTTTTATGAAAAAATTCTTTTGCTGTTTAGAATTTTATATTAATTATAGTGAGAATTTTTTTATTTGAGGTAATTTTTATAAAAAGGATTTTTTTATTTACTAACTAAATCCATCTTTATAATTATCTGTTTAGAAATGTAATAAATAATAAATATTTTATCTTGGGATATTATTATTCATATAGTTGATTTTGTTTACATTGAGTGAGTATTCTTAAATAAAAAGAAAGAGTAGTAAAATTGCCGATTAAATTTATATTCATTATGTTTAGTACGAAACGTTTTACTCCAAGGTTGTACAGAAGGACATGCAAATTCTCAACAAATGAAGTTGAATCAATTAATCTAATTACTTAATCGAATGATTCAGGGCTGTCAGTTGGAATTCGATTGCATAATATTTGATGGGTATATGTAATTTGTAAATATTTCAAGTAATGCAAACAGCCTAGCAAGTTTGTATCTCTGTCCGGTAAGCTTGTCCCATTTTACTGAAAAAATTCGCGAAATGTTAATTTGCTCGTTAAGCCTATTTAGAAGCTCTATTTTCGAACATAATATCTTGTATGCTTGCCAAAGTTAATCACCGAGGATATTGCCGTGGTGAAATTAAATACCTTTGCAGATTCCTGGTGGACATTTACTCGGTGTTCTACATGACAGGTCGTGGATAACAGAGGGATTACGATGGATAAAGTTTGAATAGGCTACGAGGAATAATTTATAGATTCCGTCCACGCAACAACTTTTCGCAACTGCGTCTTTTCGCATGTTCATCGCCAGAGCTTTATAGCGATTTAATATAATGTCAAGGCAATAAAGGAATAGTGTACGACTCCAACATCGTCATCACTATTTTCTTAACATTCTTGAATGAAAACGAATGATTCTCATTTTATACCACATCTTTAAGGTCACTGCTTACAAACATCTTTCAAGCACTGGTTTATGACAAAAGTCATAAAAGTTCCTAACCCTTCAATTTTTACTGAGGTGGTACACCCAGATGCTCAAATAGTAGTCAAAAACTTTAAATTCTTTTTTCTCGAAACTATGTTTTTCAAACTGTTGAACATGCTAAGTGAAACGCCGTTGAAAAAATGGTTTTAAAATTTCGTATGCACTCGTAAATTAATGTGTCACCTCTCGACTGATTTATACTACACGTGAAATATCAAGTATATTTTTTAATTAACAAAAAACTATCGCAGTTTTGCGCTACCCTCTCATAGATAAAGAATTATCTTCGCTATTTATCTCTACTTTAAAATGTAAATATTCACTTAAAAGGAATAGAAAAAAAAGAAAAGAAGACTTCAATTTTCAAGTATCTTATATTTTATGATTATTTTGGTCCCAGAAATTGTAACCTCATTCGGGAAATGATATTAGAGATTACTTAACTAATATCTGCCAGCGCTAATATTTTTTCAATACATGTAGGAAATAGAAGTTATGTGGTCACTAAAAAATTTAACCAACGTGTGATGTCTATTATCCAATAATCGACAAATCCTAAAGCATAACCAATTGTGTTCCTTAAATTATTTTTCGTTTGGGTAACACCCCAAAGTTTCCTCATTTCGCATGTTGTTTTTTAGTCAGGTATCTTGTAATATACTTTGTGTATACATGATTTTTTTATAAGAATGCTTTCATATTACGTATTAAATTTTGCTATTAAATTAATTTGAAGGACAATAAATATTTTTAATAAAACAGAAGCGTTAAAAATTCTTGCGTTCACGCTATTTAACGGTTGAATATTATTATTTAACTTTACACTAAGCCTTTGGCGAAGAAGAGATTGTGATTGATGTAATTGATCATGAATTTTTTTATCTTTCGATAGATTGCGAAAGGTACTTGGTAAAAAAATTATTAAAATAAAATAATAATATTCCAAATATAATTTAATGATTATAAAAGTTAACTTATCCATATTGACTGACATCATTACTGGATACATTAGATCATCATCATACATGCGGACTATTATTATTATATTTCCTTTTTTTAATAACCAGTGAAACTGCTTTTATTTAAAATAATAATAATTTTGGGAGACTGAACTGTACCAAATTTCACTCAACTCTTCACGAATAAAAGTTAGTGAATCCACTTACCGTATCAAAATACCAATAACTAACGTAGAAGATTTAATTGTGATATAGTACGAAAGCAATCTAATGCAGAGTTCAATTTATCATGCACAATATACAATCATCTCGGGCTCATCAGTTTAGAGTCCCCCCACAACATATAAATTTTCATTTAATATGTTAGGGTCGGGTCGTCCAGCTATAATAATTAAACGAAACTGTCAATAATGGCGAACAACAATAAGATTGAGTTTCCTCTAAGAGATCTGCTCGAAATGCTCCGTATTCGAACTTTCGCTACTCGATTATGGTTATCGAACTTAGCTTGAAGATCGAGCAGTACTGCTCGCATATGCGAGTATACTTGAACATAATTATTGATCGAAAGAAAAAGTTAGGCTCGCTATGTTTGTAAATTAGCCGCTCGAAATAAAGAGAAATATCATACTGATAATCCTCCAATACGTAGATTAACATACGAATTAGCCAGGGCTTTGTTCACGTTTGAATCGCTCTCCGTACAAAGCCTCCGTCCGCTTGTGTGTGCATGCATATCTATTTGAGAGATTCTAAGGAGAAAGACAGGAAGACAGAATGAAAGAAAACGTCGAGAAATCAAACGCTTTACGTGGAAAACGTCGAGAAATCAAACGCTTTACGTGGAAAATGTAGAAAGAAAAGGGGTCGCTCACTTGCCATTTACAATTCAGGCAAATGTTTGAAGAACCTCCGCGTACCCTCCGGCTTTAAATTTTCTTTCACTAACGCTTACCGCGAATACGTAATCGAGTACAAGTCCCCGCTTCCATCGTCCCCTAACTTGCGCACGTACTGTACCAACGTAGTACCAACTACACGGACTAACACGTCAACGATTATGAAGTTTCACGCTCTAATTAATCTTTCGGTTAACGAGATTGCAGCTCCAGTATGATGTAGCGAATGACGCTGGAGGCAAGGGGGTTCTTCAATTATCCCGAAGCCGAACTTGTCTTTCAAACCCAATTTCAGTTTTAGAATCCTGGAGGAGTATCGTGCGCGGGGATTATTCTTTATTTACCGAGGAAAATATTTACTGAGATACACGTACATGGGCGGTTCTTTTCATTTCTATTACGCTTCCGCAAACCTACGACATTGCAGAATTTCCTTCCTCAAATGACATCTGTCATACAGGAAAGCGACATCCATTAACTCGACGATTTTCTCATAATTGATGATTATATTTTTTATCCCCAGGTTTACTTTATCAGAATTCACTCTCTTTGTATTAAAAATAACAGCCTTACAAAAATCGAGTGTTTTTATTACACAAATAGACAAATAAATTAATATAAATAGATAAGATACATACATATAAAGTTTAAACGATACGAAATAATTTTTTATTAACTTTTAAGACCAGCTTTACAATTTTAAGATAATTAATTTATAATATAACTAATAATAAGATAACTTTCAAAATTCATTTTCAATATTCATTTTTAATTGTACTGATATTTCATTCATTGAAAGACCTTATCGAAAAGTAAATTAACAGTATAGAAAAATGCAGTAGAATTTTGAAAAACGTTGTTTTTCATTATTAAGAAAAAATTTTTTTTACGCGAAAAGGGAAATTTAAAAAAACAATTCTTATTACTTCATTTATTTTTTTAAAAGAAATTATCTTTTTAATAAATGTATTTATATAATGTATATAGGAGGAGGTAACTATATTCTAAAAACCAAAACATGTTAAATTAAGATTTACATTTTTGTAACATATATAGAAAATATTATTTAAGGCTGTTAGTATTTAAAAGTATCCCCTAATCAAAAAATTATAATAATTAAGTTAATTTAAAGCGTTGAAATTTTTTTTTTAATATATCTTTCGTTCATTGTATTTGAATCTATTGAAATACAGGAAATCGTTAAGTATTTCTTACTTTCAACGAAAAAACATATAAATGATTTCAAACAATAACAAAAATTGACGACCACCAGACATGAGTATTATTCCTTTCGTGCTTGTAAAGTTGAAGTTGCCTGATTATGTAGATCACATGCATATGAACATACTCAGAAACTCAGATACGACAGAAAATAAAAAACTAGAACCACATACGATGCTCATTCGTATTTCCCGCTACCCATCGTTCATCTTATCCTTTAGTACTTTTTAAAACGTAATAAAATTGGTCGCGATGAAATTTTTACGTCTTGCCTCACACGTGTTCTTTTTGAGGTATAAGTGCACTCATAAAAATATCACTAAGATCTTGTTTACTACTCATTCGAGTTCAGAGAAATAAAGAGAGTTGTACTTGTATATATAAAAGAGAAAGAGAAAGAGAGAGACAGAGAGAGTGAGAAAGAGAGAGAGGGAGGGAGAGAGAGAGGGAGGGAGAGAGAGAGGGAGGGAGAGAGAGAGGGAGGGAGAGAGAGAGAGAGAGAAAGAGAAAGAGAAAGAGGTAAAGAACAGGATGCAGCACGTTTTTCAAACTGTCCAAAGGCGACAAATAGAGAACATTGATATAGCTTGATATGCCAAGTGAATATCGTAAGAACGATATACTTCTGTATACTTCATTTGAAATGGAGAATACGTAGTATACGATACTTATGTTACTTCATCAATTGATTTCTTTATTTTTTTAAAGAAATATTCCATCTTAATAAGTCTGAGGCAAGTTGTTAGTAAAAAACTTTTTCTGATTTTATGAATTATCATGGTAGTCGAATTTTGAAATTACATTTTTATTCAATATGCTGCGACGTTGCTAATAAAACCTTGTATTAACGGAAATTAATAATTAATCAGGAAGTTTATATTGTGTACTTATAACTATTTTAATCTTCACATTTTAAATTACTTTAAGCATTTTAAATTAAATAAAAAATATATTACATGTATAGTAGACCATATCATATTAATTTCTCTTACTATATAATTTTATAATCAGAAATAATTTACAATATTTTTTGCTTTCGTTTTTCTTTAAAATTTTTAATTTATTTTTGTTTAAACACTTATATTTTCAGATATCCTCTCAATATTTTTTTATCTTAAGGTTTTTAAATCGACTTTTTTATCTCTAATCTTCTCCTCTACCATCTATTATTATTTGATTTGCTCATAAAAATTTCATAATACGATTTATCCTCTCTAATTATAGTTTTGTATATCATTCCAATCAATTTGCACCTTTCGATTATCGACTAACTAAAACACCATGTTAAATGGCTATTTTTGTTTTTCTTATCTTGATTGTACATTAAGATAAAGATATTTAAAAATTAATTTTTTTTGGTTTACCTGTAAAACTCCCCACTTTTTTTAGACCACATTTTTATTTGAATCTAATTAAGAAAATTGCATTATGTGTCACACTGTTACAACAAACCAACCAGTCGGAGAACCGCGATAATATAAGCATAAACGAAATCGTGCAACAAAACTTTGTATTATAATTATTGTATTACCATAAGATATTTATTATTTTATTTATTTTTATTAATTTAATTTACCTAATAACTTAGATTTTCAATAACTCAGTATCTTTTAATTTAAGCTTCATAACTAAACTAATAGTAAATATTGTTTGTGATAGTTATAACTTTATCTAGAAAAAATTAGCAATTTCATATAAATGAAATTTATCAGAATTTTTTTATAATTATGCTGTAAAAAATTCCTAAAATGCTTATAGATTTTCAAATCTGAGTGGCCTGGGAATGTAGTAACGTATAAGTAAATTAAGTGATCAGAAAAGACGATGAAGCATAAAAGCTTTTTGTGGTATTTATTTACGTAGAATTTTTTTTTATTTAAGAATTGTCCTTTAATTTTTTCCGACATAAGTACGGTAAGATGATCAAAATAAAAAAGAGAAAAAGAGGAAGGAAAAAATGAAATAGATGAAGGAAGGGGCAGAGAGAGAGAGAAAACCTTTAAGGGGAGTGAGTACTAAATTGAATATGTAATAATATTTTCTTATTTTTTTGGACTATCTTTAGCAGAGTAAATAGCTACAGATTTTCATAATTTCTCGGCTTCATCTCAAATAGAAATATACTTAAATAAACATGGGACAGGCTACAATGCAACTCGGTAAAAAATGCGATTCGCATATTTAATGCTGGAAATCTGGTTTTTCTATCTTATATATGCTCTTGTAGAGGTAACTTTTCTCTTATTTGTAGTCTTTGAAACATAACAACAAGAACTTCAGAACAACAGTACAAGAGGTGTATGGAGGTAAGCTGAGTTTAATAATAAAAGAAAAATGCCTCGGGCTCCAGTAACTGTGTGGTAACTAAATAGAACGGGCCCGTGTAATTGTAGCTAAAAGGTATAATAGTACTGCGACTAAATTAGATGGATAATGTATCGATCCTTGATATTTAAATGAATAAAAATATGAATTTGTATTTGTTTGGCTGATTGATGCATGCAAAATTTTTAAGATATACAGCGCCATGGTAATATTTCGGTCTATATGTGAAATATTACTTTGTGTAAGGTGATATTATACATAACTGCTATTACTTTTTATTTATTTAACCATATTCTAAATTAACTATCGAATCATCGTAAGTTACGGACATGAAACTTCTGAAATGTGTGTTAAATTTAAATGACCAGAATTCTTCAGTTAGTCCTTTATGATTTCAGCACAGGACTATAATGTTATTCGTAACAAGAGTGATCGTCGACGAATTGATTGTGTAACTCTTGTTTTTCTTCTGCAGAGTCCAGTAATACGTGCTATTGGTGTGACAACCCTTCCATACCTCACGTACGCAGTTCGTATGGCCTAAACGTTTACTCGGCGAGAAAATCGTGTTCGGGTTCAATCACAGACTCGGCTCGAAACTTTCTTTCCAAATTACTATGTATTATCTCAGCGGCTTTTACACTTACTGCTATGACGAGTTGAAGATACGTAAACGGCCAATAAGTACAACTTTCCTGGTTACCATCAAGGTGAACTCGACGTTTACTTACTTTTTCTCTCCATCGCCTTACAATCTTGCTCCTATGTCTCAATTTTTTTCTCGTGGCGTTTTCTCAGGAGGGAGTTTATTTGTTACACTGTCTCTTGACTTGGAAGTAAGTTCTCATCAAACAAAGGACAGAGCAAATGATTTACATGCCGTTCACCCTAGGCTGCACGATATCGTTCTAAACAAGAAGAGGAAAGACCGGGCCATTAATTATATAGGTAAATCTTGGTTTTCACTTTGCAAAAATCTAAAAAAGACAATAATTATTGCGATAGTGGCAGTATGCAAAGGTTCTGAACGATGCAGAAGCTATACTTCGATAGCTTACTCTCTCACGCTGCCAACGGGTTATTAGCTGAAGATCGCTTAATTAAGCCGTGATTTTATAATTATCATTCACGCAAGTCTTTTTAACTTGGATATGCTTTTGCGGTATAATTATGAGAATTTTTTAGATTTCTTTCGTTTTTTTATCGACAGTAGAGAGTGACACTTATAACTAGAGTGCTTTGTATGACTAGATTTCAAATTTTACTGGTAGCTGGGAGTTGATTGCTAATGAAATTGAAAGTAAAATTCAATGCTCCACGCTTACCAGACTTGATTTATACAAAACTGTGTATAGCTATATCAAGATGTATATATGTAAATTATTACGAGAATAATGTGAAAAGGGAAAAGCGCTAAAACTTTAAAAATTCCCTAAAAATGTTTTTATTTTAAATCTGGATTTAAAGTCGTAGCGAAGGGAGAATAAGCAGAGAGAGATTTGTGAGAGATCTTACGTTTGGTAATTTCTGATAAGTAATATAGATGCCTATCCTTGATATTTTCATACATAGTGTTTGCTCGTTTTCATAAGTCCGCAAGATTGGGAGTATGAGGAAGCGGGATTCGGTTTTAATAAAACACTACAATAGAGGGCTTACAGAACATACTTTATTGCTCTTATCTTTACACGTTCGGCATAAAAAACCCTCTGAATGCAGGGGGAAAAAGCATCGCTAATTACACAACTATCACTCCTGCATTCAGTCACACACACCCCGCTCGTATGATACCCCTACCTTGTTGTTGGCCAACTTCTCGCTCTTCGTGTCCGCCGTTCGCCGTGGTCTTAGCCGGGGATCGCCGCCGTTGCTTGTCGTGGGCCGATCGTAGAGATCACCACGCATCGAGTTCTCGTTGCTGGGCTTCTTGGCGGTATCACACGCGTCCAGTTGTGGTTGGACCGTCTCGATCCAGTCACTCTTCTCCCTTTCACTTCTTTCTTCCTTTTACACTGTCGCGCTCACTCGTAACACTCCGTATACTCGTTGTTCTCGTCGCACTCGCTGCTCTCCCTGCCGCACCTTGCCCTGCCGCACTTTTCTCTCGTCGAATCGCTGCTTTCGTCGTACCTTTTTCGTTCGCGTCGCCGGAGGTCAATCTTGTCCTCTTTCGCGGGCCCGGTGGTGGTACACTAACTCCCACGCTTCCTCTCGGGCCCTTCTTCCTTCCGTTTTCTACTCCCCCTATTTCCTCCCTTGCGGCACTTTCTCTTGCGCCGCCGCCGCCAGCCGTTCCGGCGTATCTCGGGCCATTTTGGCCCGAACACATAGCAATAATACATTTTTTGCTTAAGACAATATAGCTGATATATTAAATTATATTTTGAAAAAATCGTTTATATTGTTTTTACTATAATATTTTACTGTAATTATTATTTAAATAACAACGATGGGTGGTCCATGCTTGTATAATATGCATTTGAAATTACACTTTGATATTTATTCTAGTTACAGCTTAACAATGCTTAAAATAAGTTATTCATTTTATTCATTTACTAATGAAGTTTTTATAATAAATATATTTGATACTTAAATTGACATCTTATATTTTTAACACAAAGTAATTATGTTACGGGATTACTGCTATTGCATATATTAGCATTTAAGAAACAAAATCGACATAGAAATAGAAATTGAAAGCTCTTCACTTAAAAAAACTAAACAACAACACTTACAAAGATGAAATATGACGTCTTTTGTTTTAGTGATGGTGAAACATTCCATGTACTGTTCATTTAATATTTGTCTTCATAGGTTATCACAGATCTTTTTAAGTATTTAAATTTGAATAATATAAAGAATTGAGCTATTTAATAAATGAGAAAATGAAAAAGTTATGAATATATTCTTTTAATAGAAATTTAATAATGAATTTTAATATAATGATACCCGTTTATGTATTATATTATCACCTGTATTTATTTTAAAGTCCGACTACATGCGTAATAAATATAAATTGTAATAATATATTGTATTATTAAATATAATAGTATAAATATATTGTAATATTTTATAAATGTATTATTAAACATTACCGATCGTTTCCATCAAATATTATATTAAATGATTGCCTTACAAATAAAGCAATGTACAAATAGAACTGACTTTTATATTTTATATAAAAATAAATAATATAACTTTAAAATGCTATTATTATTATTTCAGATATAAATCAATTTTTTAAATTTTTTATTGAAAAATTTATAACTTTTATTAAAGAATTTTTTTTTCTTCCGTTTTGAAATAATTAATTTTAAATAAGTTTCCATAATTACTTAGTCTTACTTATGAATTAATTTGTGGATTCTAATTTATGTTTACTTTTAATACATGAATCTGATTGATTTATGCTACTATTACATTACTTTATTTGTATAACAAAAAATAAATTTTGGAAATGTCGAAGCTACAATCGAGTGGATTTAAGGATTATAGAATACGATAAAATAATAATAGTAAAATTATAAAAAATCGAAAGATTGAATAATAGATAAAATTTATATTCAATAGTTACAATTAATCGATTAATATGTCTGTGAAGGTATAAATATTAAATTTGTTAAAACATGTCAAGGAAAATTATTTATTATGAGATATAATTCAATTTTATCTAGACATAAAAATAGTTCACAACATATTTAATTACATACTGTTATAAAATTTGTTTTAAAATTTGCTGTTAAATAATTGGTTACGATAATAGTATTGATATTTGTGCTACATTTAACCATATTTCATAGTGAAAATAATATATTGATATAAAATCAATATAAAACTATTAAAGTAACGATTGTTTACATTTGAAAATGAAGTAAGTATAAATGTATTAATTTCTAACGTATTTTTTATGTTTTATTTTATTTTCAACGTTTTTGAGCACTTTAAAAAAGGGTAAAAAGTTCTGCATACCGTATTGTCTGGAGAAATCCTTGTAAAAATGCAGTATTGCGTATTTTGCTTTTACCTTAAATTTTGACAGGATTGTAAGATTTTATAGCTTTGCAAGCAGAAATTACTGTTACATGTGGATTTAAAGCAAAATTCTTTTGAGGAGTTTGGAACTTTAATATATCCTTAAATATATCCTGTATTATTAAGTTAGTAATGGCAAGCTAAAGATAACATTAAAAATAGCGAGCTCACAGTTTGAAGATATGATTGTTGAATGACTTTTACATATTTATATGACTACGTAATAATACAGAGATGGGTACAACATTGATTCAATATCTGTTCCCAGTTATCCAGCACCTTTTTGCTGGCTGAGCTAATTCTTGGGCCGGGTGACGCACAGTCCAAATTGATCTTTTTTGTCGGCACATATTCGGGCGCCAATAGGTCGTACATTGTCTTCGGGTCGACGGCCTGACGCAACTGCGATTAAGTTTAATTTTGACTTTGGCGATAAGCAACACATTATCTCATATTTTACTGCCTTATTTGGGACAAAGAATTGAGGGTTATATCGAGCAACTTGTTGCCAGCGCCAGACTAAAGCTAGCGACATTAACGAGGAAATCGCATTAAAGCGACCGCCAAAAGTTTTTCCGACCTCTTCGTTCACAAATCGTTATCCATTATTCATAAACTTCAGTCTCAACGGCCTGAATAAAGCATTTTAAACTGTCTTTTTTACATAAAAGTGGATTAAATTTCGTCTCGGCGTAAAATTTTTACGAGCATTTAAATATATATTGTACGCTCACAGTACAACACAAGTTGAAGATTTCCTTGTATAAGTTAAGACAGTAGTCGAGTTGAGAAAATGTCTTATTGATTATTGATTGACCTATTACTATAATTTTATTTGGGTACATGTTCACAAACATGTATTTTTTTACTTTTGCATTGCCTACAAGGAGAAATTCAATAGGTTAAGCTATTTATAACGATCATTATTATTTAGCAGCTAATAGACTTAAAATGCAATAATCAGTCACTAACAGAACGTGCAAAATAGTTTTGTCGGGTTTACATTTTTGTACAATCTTATCCATATTTAGATATTTTCTGAGTTAAACAGTCATGAAATTACATCAGTAGCTCACAGTAAACAGTGCCAATTTATTGTTCCTAAGTCGGAGAAATATCTGCAAACTGCAATTGTCTTTTTACAACTTGTATTATATCACAGAACTCATCTTGATGCTACAGATTATTTATGTTATGATTACGTTATGTTAATGTCTTACGTTATGAATCAGAGAGTATTTGTTATATTGTTATTGTGATAAAATAACAGAATATATATGAAATTAAGTAAAATAGGTATCAAAAAAGAGTCACAAAGAGACCAAACACTACACATGTACCGAACAGATCAGAAGAAAGAATTTTTAATTTGAATATTTACACCGTGGACATAACCAGTGACGTTAACAAATACTCATGACATGTGACATTGATTAATCAGCCAACACAGAATATCGCAATAATGACATGCATAATGCGCCTACGAATTACATTACGAGTACATCTTCGTTCGAAGATACGGTAAAAAGTCATCGTCGACTCAAGTTCAGAGCAACATAAAAATATCCCTTTGGATGAGAACGGCCTCTCAGATAAAATTGCCCTCCTATGATGCAAAATTGGAAACAGAAACCATAAGGATGATCATCGATGCCCATGGAAATTTAATTTCTTTAGCTTACTATCTAACTAGTATAAATGTTTCGTCGTAAAAGGAGGGTTAAAGGAACAGAGAAAGAAGGTCAAAACCCAGAAAATTGAAACTTCGTTCCGAACTTTAGTTCATTTCACGACATTTATAGTATTTTTTAGTACTTTTTAACAATGTACAATTTTAGGGAAGAGCTTAGAGCAAACCCAAACGTCCTTGCGTATTATTTGAAATACCATAACTGCGCCCTGACGTATATACATTTGCGAAAGTTTAAAAAGGAGCATTCAAACGTCGTTTTTTCCTTTCTTCCTTTGTTCTATCTGTTATATAGCTTACCTATATTTTGTCTCCTTCTCATCTACTAGTCTATTTTTATTCTATCTTGTCGTTCTTTTCATAACATTCTTTTACTTTTTACGTTTCTTTCTTTCTTTATATTCTTTCCATTTCTTTATGTTGTCCTGGGTAATTTATCTTTTATTACATTCCATCTTGCCATGCCATGGAATTACATACATTTTCCCAATACTCTTACTTGAAAATTGTTTGCTTTTTCCTTGCGTTTTATCAAAATGGTAATTTTGATCGGTAATTTTGATGGTAATCGGTTAGAAATTATTTTCTAGTGTGAAAAGAAAAATTATTCGTGAAATTTCAGTCTTAAATTCTCAATATTTTTATTGGCATTGAATTTTTTGATTCAATAATTATGGATATATTTCTTTTTATATAGCTTTAAATAATATAATAATGAATAATGTAAACGTAAAATTTGCTATCTGCATGTGTGATATTAAATCATGGATTGTTGTTGAAATCAACTAACAATAAAAATTCGTTAAGTCATAAAACATAATTAAGAATCTAATACAATTGAGCTTCCTTCATCAGTTTACCTATGAGACCTATACTGCCTATAAATTACTTATATTATATATGTGTATAAAATATTACGTTGGACGGTACAATAAAATGAAAAATTTTCAAAAACGTAAATTCTTAAAGGGCGCGTAAAGAGTCTCTAAAAATATCTATTCGTTCCATTAAAAAAGATACATATTATATTACGTCTTGACATGTAAGTTCTAGTTTATGTAAAATTATGATTAATGCTTATATATAAATCACGAATGCTTATAAATGAAGATGATATTAATGCTCGTGGCTTATTATGGGCGAAGGTTGGAGTTATCCAATTGTCGCTAATATAGGCCCTTAAATGGAAAATGCTTGGACAACTTTTGCATCATTTTGTATGTAGATATACATTGACGCACTCCAATAGTTCATTGTCAATTATTTGTTAAAAACTCTTATCTGTATGTTTTTGAAGATTGAATACTCCAGTATTAAACAAAAAACATTTCGTATCTAAATGTTTTCGACTCTATACGTCTGCCCTTTTCGAGTTACACATTTTTACGCAAAGCCTATGTATAAAATAAAAACAATAAATAGGCAAATAGTTTTTGCAAAATTAAAATAAAATTTTTGCAATGAAAAATAAGAGATAGAGTTTCGTTTATTTGTTCGACAACTATTTTATTGCTAAGTCATGTAATACAATATATAAAGTACCGTAACATATGAAAACTTCGAGACAACGAACTGTAATTGTGAGTGTTTTAATTCTGGAATTTAAAATAAAAAATTCTTCAGCTTGCTTCTATGTTAGCTATCGAAATTGCTCCTGCTACGCTTTGAGCTGGTGCAGCGTACATTCATTCTCCACACACGCGTTCGCAAATCACTCCTAGTGTCAGCTTAGATACATAAGTGTTTGCCTTTATACATGAAATGATCGAAGGCTAGTGATTTTTCGATGCCGAACAAAACAGTAGCTAAAATATTAAAATCGGCCGATTCCACATTCGTCCCACTCATACAAATCGAACTGGTTCATTTAATTATATCGAAAACAGCACGCTGCAAGGAACCATCGGGAAATTTGCGATGTGCACATTAATGAGATAACCTACAACTTTTTGTGATTTCTTTATCGATAGATTAATGACGAACTAGAAGAGGCCTTCGTCGACTAAGCTTTTCTTACCGGAAACAAGTCTGTCAAAATAGGAAATTAAACCGAAGTGGATAAGAGAGGGGAATCCCACTTTCTATTATCTAAGTATGAATGCTATTTCATCATTGAACGAAATTCTCCTCCTTTAAGTACAAGTATTGCATACGTAAAAGACGAAATACGTCACACACACTTGTATCAGGGCTCCCGCGATGGATTTATTTCTTCGAAATGCCAAGTGGAATGGGATCGGAGTTCCTTTAATTTTTTTTTATCTATTTAACTAGAGGCGAATCAAGAAACTAGCTCAACGAAACGGAGGATCCTAGAATGGTGAACTGTGAGATTATTCGCAAATATGTAAGTACGGAAGAAACTCGCATCAAGTCAACTTCGTATTAAGTGATACGTCATAGTTGTAGTTGATATCCTTGTAGTGATGCCATCGACCTCTTGAAATTGAGACAGCTGTTAGATACTTTTGTTTGGCTCGATAGAAAAAGAAGCGACTAACCGGTTACTCCTTATTTCCTTCGACATAATCACTCACTATTTCACCTTTCTTCTTTCACTACTTTGACATATAAGCTCAGCGATTTGCCAAATTTGCTGTAAAACTTAAAATAATATAACTCGACAACGTAAATATGCTTAAGAAACAAAGATGTCGTTTCATTTTAAAATGAATGTACAATAACTTTTAGCTTCCCGATGAATCTCAATATTGAAAGCTTAGCTGTAAATTAACAAGCTAAAATTTATAATAGCTAGTTATTCCATGAAATTTTTGATTCTTTGAACTTATTGTCTTATTTTTGCAAAAATAAATTTATAATTAAGATCCCTATGTAGCCGGAGTTACATAATATCTATCATTATTAATCAATATTCAAATTTCAAATACAAGGCACTGAGTTTAGACACGGTGTTTTGAAATCTTTATTAATAATACTTAAAGGCTAACAAGGCACTTTATTGCTCCGGTTGGTTAATTATACGTGTCATGAAATCGAGATAGGAAAAACGAAATTCCACTTTAAAAGTGAATCGTTAAATCTGATAATTAAAAAGCACTGATGGAACATGACATAAAATAAGGTTTTGGTAAACTCTCCAACAGCGTCGCCCGTCTTACTTCAATTTGTTGCACTTAATAGGACAAAGCCGATTTACTTTCTAAGAGCTAACACCTCACTATACACGGATATATGTAGAAAACTTCATTTTGCTGAAAAAATAGAATCTTGACGGGCGGAATAATGGATGATAGAAAAATAAGGTGGAAGTATTTAGCAGTATGCACGTCACAAATCAGTTGATTATTTTTCATAAAACACGTTTTTAATTTTCCGCGTCGCCACGCTTCTTCGGAATAATAAAAATGTAAGTGCACTGATGATTAAAAAATTTAAATTTATCTACCTATTATGTCTTTTCATATTCGTGATTTATTATTCAAGGATATAAATTTATTGATTGAAGAGTTCTTATACATGAGATTCGTTCTGAGAGAAGGAAACATGTAAAGCTGAAATTTTTCAAATTATTTTGTAATCCATTAGAACTTTTTTCTTCCTTCTCTTGCACTTTATCCTCTATTCCTTTGTATATACACATATCATGCTCACGAACATATGCACGTACACTCTCTTTCTAACGGACATTATTTTTTCGCGAAGTCACTTTTCGTTCTTTTCTCTATAACTTGTATTGTATCTAGTGTTTCCAGATTTATCTACATTTTATCGGTATACTTTATAAACATTTTTATACAAATACTTTTTTATGTAAAATAATTTTTTCGTTACTAAAACTTGTTTATCCTCAAATTATCTCTATCTAGTAAAAGTTTTCGTTCATACCAGTTTCCACAGATTATCAATCTTTCATTAGTTTTTATTGAATTGTGAATTGCTGTATTTGAAAACTATTGTGTATTAAAAGTTCGCGATAAAGGACCAATTCTTTTACGTTTATGTAAATGCCTTATGTATTGTCTTTTTTTTACGAAATAAATATATTCTTAAATTTAAATAAAAAATAAATAGTCAATTAAACCTTAATTATCTACAATATACCACCAAAAGAACTTAAATTTGTATGATATTGAAAGAATTTGAAAATTAAATCTTTTTTTATAAATAATTTTAATTAATTAATATTTATTAAACTTATTATTAATCATAATAATTTTTTCAGTTTCTCGTTCTTAGTAAATTATTTAGTTATTAATTTTTTATTCATATTCTTGTTGTTTAAATTGGAAAAAATGAAAGTTCTTGTAAATTTTATACTTAATTTATAAATATTAGTGACATAAATATAAATTATATTTTATAAAGCACATTTTTATTAATTTTAACGAAATAATATTTTTAAATTCGTTTTTAAATTGTCGGAAATTTCCAAGATTAAGTTATTATTAATTGGATTTTTTTAACTTAAAATAAATTTATCTTAATGGTTCTCGTGAATTTAAAACAGTTTATGAAAGGGATGTATAAATGTTTATTTTTATAAAAAAATCCAAATAATTTGAAAAATATTATATTTTTACATTGTTTTATGGGTATTTCTCTTTTATTAAAAACATAAATAATTAAATAATTCATAAATTATAATATACTATGATTTATTTAAAAACTATGTAAAACACCCTTTCAAATCTCGGTTTCAGATTGAATTATAATTCAATTTCTATTTAAAAAATGTTTCCAATTAAGTATTTTCTTTAGAATAAGTTTAATACAAATGTGGGGACTTTAAAATTTTTTAAGGTTTTTATTAATTAAAAAATTCAGCTAAAAAGTATTTTAATGATTAATTTTGTTTATTTTGTATTTTTAAATGTACAAACTGCCTCGAGTTTATAAAATGTTATTCTCTTGAGAAATATCGATGAATCATAAAATTTTTGTCATAAGAAATAGCATTAATTTGTAAAACTCTTTATTCTCGCAGCCATTGTTTTTAAAAAATGAATTTCTCCCACAAGTATAGGTACAAACTATTTATCTTGTTTTATTTAGATTCACAATGGTAGAAACCGAAATTTTTTAAATTTAAAAGCTTTTTTGTTTTTAACGATAGACGATAGATAAGTTTTGTTCATACCAGAAGATACTTGACCTTAAAACTAAAAATATGTAAAATGTGCTCATAGGAATAATAAATATTTTAAATTGCCAATGAATGCACAACAAAATAATATAATTATTGTAAAATTGAATGTAACCGTATACTCGAAAGCAGCTTGATTGTGCAACAAAAAGCCATCGTTAAAAATTGTTCGTACTTATGATTTAATATGTGAATTCCATAGCATTTCATATCCCGGGTAAGATCGATCGATAATCGTATGATATCCAACGACCTGCATCGCATACATCTTTATTACATTTATCCGTGCCACTGATCGTTTATTTCTGGTATTCAAAAAATTTAAGAGCTCACAAGACTTAGGATATGCCATGAAGGTAGATACTTCAAGACAATAAGAGATAGAGAAGAGATAGATAGATAAAAATTTTATTAATTTTGTTTTTATTATTATTATTGTCATTGTTATTTTTGTTGATGTTAAAAATAAAATATTGTTATTTCAATATCAAAAATTAAAATTCATAAGTAGTTAGATAAATATTTTTAAAAAATCTTTACAATGATTTTTAAGTCTCATAAATTTTGCAAAGAATCACACTATAAATTATCTATAAATTTATCGCAAATATGAGCTATCATCCGAATCATTAAATTTTTTTTAGCATTTGGTTAATTTTTTTCTTTTATTTTCGTAAATCTTGTAACTAAAAACCTGCCAGTTAAATATCACGAATGTCGAGAATTCAATTTTACCTGTCAACGCTTCAATAATTACGGAAAAAGTACGATAAATTCGCCGGGCAAACGTTAAGTTCAATAAATCTACTTTGTTTGCTTTCGTGAACTGTAGTCTTCTTATGGATGGAATAACGCCAAGAAGAAAATGCGAATTTTAGAAGCCCTGCGCGGAAGGAGGTTCTAAACGATTCACAAATCAGCTGATGATCTTGGTTTTCTCGGACTCCCTCTCTCGCTCTTCATACACGTCAAGTCGAATCAATTCGGCCGTTGCAACTTTCTATTAGTGGACAGCAATCGAAAGACGAAAATAGAGCGTCCGCGCTTGGTGTGGCAAAATACGCGACCTACGACGTCCGAACCTCTACAGCTGCTCAAGCACGCCAATTATTCCTCGAGTGCATACTATGGAGTTTTGTGCCACCTCTATTTTCGCTTGTTCTCTCTCTCTCTCTTTTTCCAAACCCTTTATCTTTCTTTCCATCTTTACATAAGTTTTAAGAATTTGATTAATTTTATTGTTAACGTCGAAAAATCTATCAACCTTCTCTCTGTTTTCATTGTTCGATATTCACTATATACTGTAATTTATTACTTTCAACTGCAAATTTTCCCCAGAAAACTTTTTATCTCACAAATAAAATCCTTCGTCTTGTTATTTTTCTAATTAACCCCCTTCTTTGATGGTACAAAGCAGATTTTAAAATAATGATCAGAAAACTTTTTGTTTACTTGTTGTCTACATATAATTAGTTTTCAAAAATATTAAAAAATTATATGTAGTCTAAAGGACCCTCGGCTTTTTTATCCTACAAGTAAATTTATAATGTGAAAAATACATTGGCGTATCATCCTATCAAATTAAATGTGTTAAAAAACTATTAAAATAAAATGTAAAATATCGTTATTGTATTTTGATTTTTTTTTTAGTATTCTAACTAAAATCTCCCCTTGATAACACAATCCGCTAATAGAATATGCATATAACGAGATCTTGCGACGATCACCTGTTGTTATGGTATATAGATTTTATTTGTTTCATGTAGTGTGTAGTTTTTAATACTTTGAAATCACTACTTTGTACGAAGTAATCGAGGATTTATTTATATTGTTATTGGAACCAAATTGAGACGATTAAGATCCATTTGTTTTATGTTTGTTTGTCTCTTCTGGCAACATACCCTTCAATTATGGGCCCCAGTGTTTGACCATCTCGAATAATTATAGTGGAAGGATCTATGGATAAAACCCTTCACATCTTTCTATCCTATGGTCCGCATTGTTCAACGCCGTGGTAGATATTTTATTAAAATGCCAGAAAGATGGCGAGAGTCACGCACTAACAGACGCAAAATCCTTAACAAGTCACGTTCCTTTCTTTTGTCAATTACTAGTCAGTAGCTGGAATCTGGTGTACCAATTGCCATATTTTAAAGACGAAAATTTAAGCCACGAACTTTCGAGTTTGTATCCTTTGCTCCGCCTTTCTCTCGTTCGAGTACATTTTCAAATTTCCCATTTTCTAGTATTTACGTAAATTCTTGATTCTGTCTCAAATCTTGGCAGATGAGAAAAATCAAGATTTACTGGTACAATGAAAGCTTCGAGGCTTAATCATGTCCTACAGGACCAACAACTTCAATAGAGCCGACGTGAGCACACGAAAAATATCCTTATAAGTAAAAGTACTTTTTTCGTTAAGACTTCCCTTTTTTGTCACTTTACATATCGAAAATAAACCTACAGCTACGTATTTGTTTGTTTTTTATCGTTCCATGCTCTCTTTCTGCAGAATGAGAATGGAGTTAATCCGGATGCGGACTATTCAATGGACTCTTGATTTCGCAGAGTTTCCGTACAATGTTGTAGTTACTCGCTAGCTCGCGAATCAATATTGTTAATCCTAACGAGTCGACGACAGTACATATGGCTTTAAGCTTCTTGTTCCCGTTTCCGACTGACGCTGTTTTCGCAATTTTCCGTCGATTCTCACTTTACGCTATACATAATTTATAAGATTATTGTGCACTTTCTAGTAATTTATCTGGTTTTATACATATAGATCCGATGTTTTTTTTATATGCAAGCATCAACTCGAATTTTAGAGAAAAAAAATATTTTGCGTATTTTTTCATACATAATAATTATAATTTTTTTCCCAGATTCTTTATTTTATCCAAAGATTCAAATAATAATAATTGTAACATCGCTTCCTTAAAAGTCAGTATTACGGTAGAAATATGCTCGACTCCTTGATATTATAAAAATATTCTGGCTAATTTATACTTGATGGTCATTAAAAATATATATATATAGAATGCTTAATTTTAAGGCGTCAATAGAATAATTATACATCTTTTTAATAGAACTACATTAAACAATATCTTCAAGAACAATTGCATTTTGAAAGGAGTAATATTACTGCGCTAAAGTCTGATGCTAAATGTTGCAACATTCAAATAGATTTAAATTTCAACTGGGTATTAAAATTTTTTTTTATATCTAATTTCACTTGACAAATTATTACATCCATTACTTTGTTACACTTAATTGATACGATAAGTCCATGGTTTTAAATTAAAAATTTTTTTTAAATTTTCAGCCATTAATAAATGTCCTTATGTATAAAATTCACCACTAAAGTAATACGAACAATTTGTCAAGTATTTTGTACCATAAAAATCGGAATTTGATTGGAAAATTCTCAGTTTAATTTTCAGTGGATTAAAGAATGCAAATAAATCGAAAGCGTGATAAAAATTAAGAAACTGGTTGAATCAGCTTGTTTATTTTTGATCGAGTACAGTTAATGATAATATATAATACAAAAACAATGTCAAAAATTTAAATAAATTTCGTCTTTGGGATGTAGATTCATAATTTACTTATACGTATATTTATATATATACGCAGTATATGCATAAAAACATATTTATATTGACATTGTACTTATAGATCTTTTATGAAAAAAGAAAAATTCCACGTTCAAAACAGGTTCTTCTACTAATTATACTAAAAATCAATTAGCTTCCATTCTTGAACAGTGAAATGTCAAATGTTGACATCAAAATATAAACGAGACCGTAAGTTTATTATTTTCGTAATAATAATGAAGCGATTAAAATGAAACTTCCGCAATGTATGCTCAGATGTAAAATATTATTAAATTTGTGAATTATTGAACATGTAATAGAATATAAGTTATTTTTTCCACTTGTTTTTAAAGAAAGTATAAATTAAAATTTTTGTCAATATATCCGAAATATGCGCTCATTTACACAACATATATATTATTAAAAACGAAATTAAATAAAAATGTTTCAAGTGTTAATTGCTGTTATAATCGCATAATGGTCAATGATATCAATAAATGTTCATGGGTAATTAATATTTTAAGTTAATATTTTTTAATGAGACCATTTCATCTTAATGAGAGCTCACTGCAACTGTAATAAAAAGCCACTTAATAAAATACGTAAATATATGCTTCTGGTAACTTGTACAATATATGGTTTTATTTTTTCATTAGATTTATCATTTGTTTTCTTTACAAAAGACTTATTTAAAATTTTGCACCTGACGTTAATTAAAATATGAACGAAAACACACACACACACACCACATTTGATGATTCAATGAAATATGTAATATTATCATTTATAAGTATAATGTTTAAAATAATTATACAAAATAAAAGTCTTAAATATAAAGTTCTACTACTGTAAATAAACTCTCAAATTTAACAGTATAAAAATCTTAATGAAATTAACATTTATTCATTTTAATGACAATCAAAATAGTTTACACGCACGTACCACAATAATTTCAGATTTAAGAAAGATTTTTTTGAAGCATAAATCGTATTACATTTTTAAGCACATATTTTTATAATCAGATTCCAATCTAATCAGATTTATAAAAGAAAATGAAAAATTATATTTCAATTATTTAATTAATTACATAACTAAATATAAGCTAATGAAATAGATTTAATAGGTTTTAATAGATAGATGAAATTAAAAAATCCTTATATTGTACTTATAATTAAAAAGTTTTTCTATTTTAGAATTTTGTTAATACTTAATAAGAATAAACAAAAGGTTAGAGGAATATTAAAAGAAAATAATTATATAAAAAAAAATTTACGCTTTGAAAGGCATTATTATAATGTACATGTAATAAAATAAAAAAATTGTTTTTTAAATTTAATTTTTTAAACTTAAAATATAAAAAAAATTGATAATGGGTAGATATTAAGACAAAACTGTATATAATGAATAAATTAAAAAAATTGGCTGAAAAAAATTGCAAAAAAAAAATTGTATATTTAGTTCAATTGTTATTAATATGGGAAATATTTGATAGAATCGATAATTGAAGAACTTTAATATAAGAAACTGATATTTTATTCAATATTGTAACGTTGATTTAACAATTAAATTCAAATGAGAAAGAAAGTAAGAACAAAAAATAAGAATACTTTTAAAGAATTTAGTTAACAAAAGAACACAATAAAAACATTTTAAATAAGCGAAAAGATACCCCAAAAAAATTGAATTAGTCTATTTATAAGAAGCATACAAAGAGAAAACTAGGCATATAACTACATTCACAAAATTGAGGTAACTTTTATTATAAAAATACAATAAAAATTTAATAGTAATAATAATAAAATAATAATAAAATAATAGTAATAATAATAAAATAATAATAAAATAATAGTAATAATAATAAAATAATAATAAAATAATAGTAATAATAATAAAATAATAATAAAATAATAGTAATAATAATAAAATAAAAATAATTTTTATATTAATGTTAATGTGACCGTAAGTACTAAATAAGTAAGGTAATTTATTCAATAATGTCTGAAGCGTAATTTTTTACTTGCTGATTCTTAAATATTCTGTTGAGGTCACAGAATTTTTAGCATTAGTAAGCGGCAATTTAATACAGAATACTCAAAATTTTTGCTGATCTTAACAGTCAGTCACAGTCATATGATTCTATGAAATTAATATTGTTAGCTACAATATATTTTCTTTACAAACCAACTAAGGATGTTACATGTTTAAAATTTTTGTCCATATATTTTTCAGAAATATTTATTTTTAACGATCTATATTATCTATAAATACTTATCTACATATTATATAATTACGTAATTTATAAACCTTCTTTTTATCATTTGATATTCAATAAGTTTGGTGAACCTACTGGAAAAAATATTAAATATTTTTTTAAGTAATCTGTTTTATTCAACTTTATTGATATTTTTACATTCTTTCGATTATATTTAAGATAATATAAATTTTTTTGGTACAGTAAAATATTTATAAAAAAAATTATTAACAATCACTTGCTAAATTTATTTTTCATGTGAGAACAAAAATGTTATTGTATGGTATAAAATAATTTACTCATTTAATAGAATAATGTAAATGAAAATCAGTAATATAAATAAATCTTTCATTTTAAAATAAAAAAACTGTATTTTTAGTTACCTTAAATAAAAATTGTATTTCTTTGTTATTATTAAATTTTTTTTAATAATATTTTAATTTTTTTACGTACTATTTGTAAATAAAGTGGCTTACATATTATGCAAAACCATACGAATTCGTAAAATGATATTTTTTGGTTTTATATATTTGGATTATAAGTTACTTTTTTTCAGTAACTATGTCAGGGATAAGAATTCCAGATTTCTAATATACTATAAAAAAATATCTTTTACTTAAAATATAGTTCAGAGAAATTACACATCAGAAAATTCTACCACACTCAAAGAAAGTATAAAAAATTAAAATTAATATGTTTTTTTACAATATGAACACTAATAATAGTGTGACAAAATTTATAACATCACATTTAAAAAAAATATATTATATCATTTATTGAATTAATGCTAGACATAAAAAATTTAATAAAAAAAACAAATCATCACATTTCGTGCGATTACGGGTTATTTAAATTTCGAATTACATTAATGAGAATTATGTATATGAAATACTAGGTAAAAATAATCTCTATATCATTATATATGTCACCCGAATAGTGCATTTCAAGAAATGCATGTCTCGTGAAATTTTAGTTTCCGCAAACATAAGCAATGAATTACTTTATATTTTTCATTAGAATTAAGCTTATCGACCGCAACTGTAATCGAATTCAAATTAAATTTCAAAACGTTCTATTTTTCATCTTAAATAAATCAATATTTTATCATAATTGATTTGAAAAGAAACTTATCGATTGTTGCAGGCTCGGTATTCCTTTTGTCAGATTGATGAATTCAAATAAAACTTTTTATATCCCATATGGAAAGTTTTAATAGAGCCCGTGTTAGCACTCAGGTACACTCATGCGGAAATAATTCAATATAAAATCCTTCACAATAATACGAATGTAAATGTAGGAAACCAAGGGTTTTTGGTCGAAAATTTGACAGTTCAAATTTTAATTCTCTAATAATTTCATACTACTTTTCCCGTGCGGTCGCGCATAAAAAAGTAAATCTTTGGCGCAGTTAGTGATTTTTTCATCCAGATCAATGCATGTATATGTGCAAGCAGCTAAGCGTATCCATGGTAAAGTAACTTACAAATGCGTCTTTCATATACTCCAAAAACAATCACGGAACTCATGAAAGGGCGTGAGCCACTCTCGCTTTCATCTCTCATTCGACTTACATAAAATGGATTAATAGGAATAGGTGCCGCGTTCACACTATTACAACTGTAGCATCTTAATTTATATCATCACAGATAAAAAGTGTGATATGCGCATGAGCATTGCATCATGCAATAAGTTTAACGTCTCTACGAAAGGAAAATTAAAGGGAAATTCGCTTCTTTGCGTTGTTATCAGCATACAATGGACGGTGCTACATTTTTTCATGAATACCACGACTGGCAATTCTCTCGTTATAAGCACGATCTCTTTGAAAAGAAGCCTTTTATTTTTCGAGCACACTCCCTTTTCTGCCCTTCAGCCAAAGCTGTACCAAGAAATATTTTTCTACTCGTTTCCTTTTTGGATTCATGCTTATACCTCCCTCCCCCCAACTATTCTTATTACATTCAGCCCTTTGTTCACATGACAAATTTTTTTTATATATTTTTGAGGCAAATATACTTAATCAGTTCTCACATTCTCTGCTTTCTATTTTCACTAAAGTATTTAATATATATATATATATATATATATATTAACTTATATTAACTTAAATACTTATATATATATATATATATAAGTAAAAGATAATTATTTAGGAACGTCAATCTACATTTTTTAATTGATTCCGTAAATATTTATTAATTAATTTAAAAATTGTGTGTCCTTAAATAGTATTAAAAGATGACACTTGTAGGTATATATATATATATATATACATATAGGAGGATATACATACATATATATACTATAATACTACTATGTATATATTATAATATTTTCATAATTAACACAAATTAAACATAAGCACTCATTAAGTGATTACAATGGAAATCCACAGTAAAAATTTTAGAAAGTTATATCTCGAAGTTAGGTTCTGCTAAGGTTAAGTGACATTGAGTCATATTTTAAAACCTAGAAGACATTACTATCTTTCTAATAATTTATAACAATTCAGAAAAAAAGCTTCAATTTTCTATTTAACTTAGTTAGGGTAATGAAAGAAAATTTTAGATATTTTTCAATAATCTTGCTCGAAGGGAATAGAAAAAGGTAAGTCAAAAAAGAAATGCCTTACAGAAAGCATTCACTTGTACTTATTTTGAATTCAAAAGTTTTTAAAACAAATACATTAATGTTCGTAATTTCTTGTGTTGGACTTCGCACAACTTTATATTTCCCCGACTGATTTGCATTTACAGTTCGTAATTTTTTCACATTTCCTTTTACATTAATAAAATTGCATTATACGATTTATTATTTTGTTCATTACCTAGTCTTAAATTAACAGTTTTCTAACAAATAAAAATTCATTTTTTATAATTTATTAAGTACTTAGATATTAAAAAACAAAATTAATGTAGTAGAATTAAAAAAACTGGAAAATTATATAAAATAATACTTTGTTAAATTTAAAAATATGTATAAGATGATATCAAATTTCATTAATCTCTTCTCTTAAAAAATAATTCATAAAAACTATTTTTTATAAAATAGAAAAGTCTCTCCTTATTTTATCTCTCTCTTGTACAGCAATTAGGCTGAATTTACACTTCACTCTACTTTTCACCTTGCCGTTGCTAATTACTTGAAATCTGTGCAACAAACATATTTGTTTATTCGCGTAGCTCATATACTCAAAACATAACATTATAATTCGTTCATTTATTAACAATTCTGAACAAATCTTCATGTCAATCACAATATGCCATGACATATCAATTAAGCACCCTCGAGCATAAGTCCCATTCTCCCTCGTTGAGCTTCGTTGCTTTCATAAATTATTTCATCATTGCCTTCGACATCTATTTTTTAAACTTACACTAGAACCATAAGCCAACGTCTCAAATATCATCTAGTATATACGAATTATTATTTGAAATCTTTGGACATTAAACTTTTCTAAAGTCACGATTTGAACAAAGTAATTGCGACTACATCTTGTTTTCATACAAGACTTTGCATATAATAGTGTTTCAAAAAAATACTCTATTTACTTTTTCTATTTATGTATGTCTATTTATTATTATTATTATTTATTATTATTATTATTATTAATTTATATTCAGTGCTTAAGATATGCTTAGATCAACAATGTTCATGATATGTGGCTCTACACTGCGATTGATAATCTATAGTTTGTTGCAAAGTATTTTTTAGAGCGAGTAGGTGCATGTCGATGCACGTGGATAAGTATCGCTCCTCTTGACATTATCTGTACATTATTGTTTGATGAATTTACTGGTATCATTCTCTCGTACAGAGCGAAGGATGTGTAAAAATAAAGATATTATAAAAAATGTTTTGATTAATTTAACTAATTTTTTTACTTCTGTAATCCTCACATATGAATTTCATTTTAAACATGCTCGAAAAAGTTTACAAATGGTAATTAAAAATAAGACTCGACAGTTGATTGTATGTTTACTATATATTTATTTCATTTCTCTTTTTTTATGCACAAATGAAATATAGATCTTAAAATTGACAAGAATCAACGTAATCAGATAGCCGAGAAATTGAACTCAATTCTATAGTTATAAAATGCCATTTTAAAATATAGTATTTGCCTCTTTATTTACCCGCGTAACTGTAAGCGAAAGATGTTTAAACTTAAATCAATTTTTTTTATAGCTATCGATTAACTTTTTTTCTAATCTAAATGTCTTATCATTTTTAATTAAGAAATTACATGATTACTGTAAGAAACTTACAGTAATCAAAAGAAATAAACGAATGTACTTACTTACATGTCTCAACTATATTTAGAGCTTATAAACGTTGTAATTTTTATATTTTATATGTAAACTACCAATATTATGAGTGTATTAAAAATTATGTTCAAAAGTTGTCATAAACATTAATTTTTGCTACAACAATGATTTCTGGAAAGCGTGTGACGTTAACAAGTTCTTAACAAATGCAAGGTAATTGCCTTTCTTCGAATTCGGTTTTTGAATTTTCCGCCAAGTGAAATAATAATTATAACTATTATTAACTATTATTTTTTTATAGAAAATAATTCCTATTATTTAAAAAAGTCTTTTTACAAAAAATCTCGACTGGTGCTAGATTCAATTCTAAAAGCTCCTATTATTGAATTCTATTATCTAATTTGATGCACACTTAGTAAATTTAGCAAAGACAAATCTCGAAAAATTTTCGTAAAAAAATTAACTAATTCAAAATTTATTTGCTGGTATAGAATATCGGTGTATCACAGCTCAAGGTGAGGACAGAGTGAAATGTGCAGAAGCTCCATCACTGTCTTCGTGCGTGCAGAGGTTCTGAGCCTAGAAGTCGAAAATTCAGCTTCTCATGAGTATATTATCGAAGTTTCTAAAAACTCAATGTGCAAGCTAAGCATGAAAAAAATCTACGTACAGCCTTGTGATGGATTCGCATGACAATCGGTATTTCCCATATGATTTTCTCCTCACTCATGCACACTCATCCACACATCAGGATGGTGTTCATTGTTCGTGCGTTGACTGACCCAAATACAATCATTGTGTGCGTTAAGATAGTATGGCACTCAAGGTACTTAAGTAAGAAGCGAGAAAAGTTCAGAATCCAATAATTAAAAGTTGTCTCTCATAGATCGTCATTCGATTGCAATTATTCACATTCGGTTGAGGATCATTTAATTGCCTGATCTGATCTGATTCGAGAGCTGTGCCAACTTTAAGAGCAACTGTTTTTACTTGTATACTGGCAGTTAAGATAATGAATAAAAATGGCGCTAATTTTGAGCCACAATATGAGGCTGCGTTCAAATTTGCGTATTATCTGCCTACGAAGCAATCCGCAAGAGCTAACACCATTCAACTGATAAACCTCTTAGCTGACTTCAACTGACAAGCCTTATCTCAGTCTCTTAATTTCATTTACCTCTGTCATTTATCAAGCCTCTCTTTTTAATTTAATATTATCAAAACCTGATTTTACATCGTTACGCCACAACATAAACTGTTCTTCAAAACATCCTTATTCTTTTCTTGCTTTCTTACACATTAAAAAGATTTAAAAATCAATTTTCCTAATCATAATATTTGATGAAGAATTATTTAACATTCGGATACAGCTCAAAATCCATTGTAATGAATTCAATTTAATTAGAATATAACTGCAAATAATAATTTCGATTTATTTATTTTTATATTTATTATTATTTATGTATTGTTAATTTTATATCAATAAACATTCTTAAATAATAATTGAAACTAAAAATTATCAAAAAAATATAAATATCCCTGAGTATTTATAGGTTAACCCCATTAAATCAATGATAAAATTTCAAATTATAAATACAAGAAAGCCACTAGAATTCATATGTATTTGATTGGGTATTTAATGTCATGAAAATTTATGATTTTTTCAAAATGAAATTCAATATTGTTTATGACTCGTCACACAATATTTTTGAAATATTTAGATTCTCTCTTTATTTGTAAATTTACCATTCGAAATATGATTTTAAATAGTATTCGAAAATAAAATTTCATAATATTTTTACTTTCTGTCTCTTTTTCCCTCCTCATAAAAACATTGTCATTATTATTTTATATAAACTTAAATAATCTTCTTTATAAAAATTTCAATATTGTCTAAAAGTTCTAATGTACAGAAACAAAACAAAACGAAACAAAATCATAAAGAAATATAAAAATTAAATTTATTCACGATTAATAATGTATTTGTATTTCAAAGAATCTAAACAACGGAAATAAATCTAATATTATAAATTTATAATTATTATAATTTCTAATATTATAAAATTAACAATTGGCTTATCTTATAGAATTCCAGAAATGTGAATGCTTATGCAATGAATCAGATTGCTGCTTGATTACTGATTAATTTTATGAACGAAAATTACTTTTATCGTCTAGTGAATTATTACAAAAACATCTAAAAAGACTACAGTAGTTTAATAGATACAATCGAGAGACTTTTTTCTTTAGCAATATTATTGACGTTCAAAATAATTAAAATGAAACTGTTGCCATCTAATAATAGAAACGTAATTGACAGATGGATTTATAGGGAAAGAAAGAGAGAGAGAGGGAGAGGTCTAATGAGATAGAGTTGTAAAGACTAGCTAAGACAGCCTGAGTTAGGCTTCTGAAGTCATCCACTTTTAACGAATGGGAAACCTACTGGATGTCGGGCGGACTCTAACATGCTCAAAGATTTGATTCGAATTAGTTAATACGGCCACAACATCACGAACTTCCTTCTATGAGGCAAGTATAATGAAAGGAACAAGGATGACGTGAATTTATCACGCTTAGCAACAAGAGACTGTACACGTAGGCGTAGTTTATTCAGCATGTACTCGCCGATATGCAGGGTCGCGGCTTCTTCCTTCCCACAATAAAGACTCGCAGATAGTTGTCCACCTCTCACCCACGTTGTTCCCCTTTTCACTCCCTCATCAACCCGTTCGGTCTACATACTCACGCATGGTAAAAATTGTTGCACCAGCACGAGAGCTTTTGTCGACGTGTCATTTTTCAATGTGAGAGCTTTAAATTTCCGACTCACTATACACCTCGGAACTGCTATAATGCACGCACCAAGTTTCTTTGGCTGGAATTACTTGCTGACCGATATGAATGTTTAGAGTGCATTTTTCAGATTATGCAACGAGTAAGAGGCGCTGACTATGTTCCCGAGACCGGATGGATCTCGCTGCGCTTTGTCATAATGATAAATTTGATAGATAGTATTAAGCGTGTACATTTTTACTAAGGGAATCCTGCTCTTACAAAATTTACAAGCTCTATACTTTTTTACAGCTTTAACTCACATTATGCAGTAAACTGTAAATGTTTCACTTGTAATGAAGACACCTTCCCATTATACCTTACCTTCATTCATCAGGCGATAAGCTTTCCAGTTACATAAGCTTTATACGAAATAGATATTTGCATTATTGTTATATATTAATAATACTGGTTGCCTTACATGTTATCAACAATTTATAAATAATTCCACCTCTTCCTATTTACTCTTAAAAAGGCATTTACTCATCCCATATTATTGAAAATTCTTTTTCTATGTTATAAAAATTTTGTAAGAAATTGACAACGTTAAAATCTAAAACTTTTATTATAAAATTCAAAGCGATTATACTTGCGTTGATTTTTTTTAATACTATACAGTGCACTTGTGATGTAGATTGCATAATTTGTATTTTATAATATGACATTCAAATTTATTAAATTCCAAAAAAGCATGATAGAATTGATTTTTAAAAAAATTAAAATTTCAATAATTCTTGTCTTTAATAGTTTCTATTATTTTCTATTATTCATTATATAATATTAAAATAATTATTTAATGAGATATCAATCTTTTAGAAAATTAATACACTTTCAGTTATCGTATGTAAATGGTACTACTTGTTGCAAATGTAAAGATAAAATTCTTACAAACTTATCATTTATAATTTAAAAATTTTCTTCAAAATCATTTTTTCTAGAAATTTTGCTTAATTTGAGCAAGTAAAAAAAATTGTACAAAAAAAAATTGAGACCAGCCTTTTTTGCTTGTCATTTTCTCTTATAAATACGAGAAATGCAATATATTCAATAAATATAGGCCACATGTTAATCGTAAAATTACAATAAAAACTTTCTTCCTTGATCTATCTAGTTTTATAAATAAGAACTCAAATAGCTTTAATTCTAAAAAAACAACACAAACATTTTTTTTTACAAAAAAAAAATAATTTAAAAGTATTCATGTTACTTATCAGAACCTCCTTTGATGATATAAGCAACTCACTGAGCTTAAAAGTATCCCAGAAAACTCTCGCTCATAAGTGGTATAAAGGTTTATGTGTAAAGACGTAATTTATTCGAAGTACGTTATTTGACCATGACATATTTGTCTACAGAGTAAAAAGTAAAAAGTAACCCATACGGCAAATGCGATATCAAAACGCTCAGCTCTTTTTTACTTGCAACAATCTGCACAGAAAATATATACATCACCCAATGGACGATATATGAATGCATTCTAGCAGTATATTGAAAATAATCAATGACAATAGAGAATAATTCAAAAAACCAAAAATATGAATAGTTAAAAAAAAATTTCATCAGATTCGAATCATGTCAGTTGTAATAGCTCTTTATCTATAACAATTTTGACCGTGTAATGAGTCGAGTGAAATAAATAGTACCTTTACCGAATGATACCGTCTCCAAATCATTAATACTTCCTTAATTAAAAAAACATGAATGGTATAATGCGCGAAGACAGAATTACAAGTGAGCTACGCGTTAATCTGGTATAGACGAGCGGCGCGAGCCTATGCATTATTCCGAGAAGCAGCTATACTCTTTTTAATCCTTGGTTTACTTATAGGAATTTACTGAAATAAACGAATACACCATCAAGGGTACAGAATCGAGTAGGTTGTTGTGTCAAGAAACTATAATAGATATTCGTAATGAGTAAGCCGATCGATAAAATAAATATGGCTGCAATAAGATATTATCAAAAAAAAAAATAATAATAGTGTGACTGGAATAGAATAATATAGAAAGGAAATGTAGTAAAGAAAGACAAATATTAGATATTTATAATATAAAACTTAAAATTAATGAACAAAATACAAGAAGAAATATGGTAGTTATTAAAGGGTCAGATTAAGAGGAGGATAACTTAGAAGGGAAGGCTGATAAAAATGATTTCGTCTAGAAAAGGAAATTACTACCTTATCGATAATTCTTATAATGGAAAATCGTTATTATTTAATAAAATTTTCAGTTTTTAATATGTAAAAAGGAAGACCTTTAATTTATATGAAGCCCAAAGAATGGTAATTTGAATAATATAGAGTTAAAAATATTGCAGTTTATTGTATCTGCCAGAAATAATGAAAATATTTATTTTTAATATTAGAATTTTATAAGCTCTTTATATTTGTAGGCTACTATTTCAGTATCTTTAATAATGGCATGAATTTAAATAGATTTATATTTTAATTATAGATAATAAAAACTCGTTTCAAAATGTAAAACTTTGTAAAGTAAAATGCGCAATGAGTGAGACCATATGTTTCATTTGGAAAATCCAACCACCGTCGGAATTAGATGAAGAAATAATGTTGTATATTTACGCACTTTAGTTCGAAATCAAAACACGCTTGTATAATCACCTGAACCAAGATTTTTTGAGATTCTGACAATGAGACAGCAAATATTAGAAATGATTAATTTCTGCTTAAGTTGATGCACGTCAAGAATCGCACGCATTCACAAGATTACCCAATAAACGTCACTAATATTTTTGACATCATTCTATCATTGCCATCAACCTTATCTTGGCAAGTAGGGTAAAGACACTAATTTCTTAGTTTGTAACGTCATTATTTCAAGAGTGAAACTACGGATGCACTATGCTGCTCAAACCATTATATTGTTATGCTACTCGGGACATTCAATCTTCTCCTTCGCTTGTTTTTATTCGCTTCTAAAATAGTAATAATCGATTTCCATTGTATCTACAGCTTAAGCTCCTCTTTTTGCCTGCTTCAGTGTGTCTCTATGTCTGTGCGGGTGTGTATGAAGAAAAAATGTGTATAGGAATTAATTTCATTTACCTTATATATTTAATTGGTAGCATCTAGAATAACAAGAATAAAATCTTTTTAATGAAAATTGTCTTAAATTTAAGTTCCAAGTGTAAATTCTCATTTTTCATTATTACTTTGCACAACTATAGTATTATAATATTATTCTTAGTAATAATTTTTATCGGTTATCGTCAGTTGTTTATAAAATTAACCTGATATTGTATGTTCTTTTATCTATTATTATTAGAAACGATAATGATTTTTTGTTTTATTCCTATGGAACAAACGTTATTGAGTCCATAAGAGCAAAAAGATGAAACTCTAAACGCATTAGTTAATGAATACATTTGCTGTATAATATACATAATTAATTGGATATTTTTTATATTAGAGCTTGGAAAAAATTAAAGCAAGAAGGAAACTATAAAACATTGAAACTAATAAAAAAAAAAGAATTTATACATTCTAAATTAGACATCATTATTTTTTTTCATCCAAATCGCAATTAAATAAAAAAACAATTTAATTCAGAAAAGCTGTTATTAAATTTTCGTACTTAATGAAATATTTGATACATTGATAACACTTTCATTACGATGATTTATTTGTAATAAATTTTTTCGTTAACCGTTAAAAGCATTTACACTATTTTTGTTTATGAATACTATTTAAAATAAATTAAATAATTATTTTCATACAATGAATTTTCAGTTCCTTATGTATTATTCCAGCAAATGAATTTTAGCAAAAGTTATTATTTTGAGACGCTGGTTTATTCAAAATTAAATTAATATTACAATATTCATTTTTCATATAAACTATAACCTAATTGGCTTTAAGAATTGTAATATTTTATGCGATATATTTTAAATAATTTTTTCTAAACATTTTAATTATTTTCATTTATATAAAGATTCTAATTTAACACACAGTTTTTATTCAAATTTATAATTGTATTACAATAAAGTTGGAATTTTAATAAGATGCCTGAGCATAAATAATTAATTTTAATTAACAATATATTTTTTTTGAATTTGAATATATTTAACTAGTTATTTTTCAATGTGTTTTAAAAATTTTAATTTTGATGATGTAATTAATTATATTTTATTGTTATATAATAACATAATTATATAATTATTTTTATTGTTATATAATAAAATAATTGTTATATAAATCACGCAGCTGTGTAAATTCAATTTCAATAATCGATAGTGCTTAATACGGTTGAATATGAGACATATTGTTAATACAATACTATAATCAATATTCAGATTCTAAAAAAAAATATAAAGTAATGAAAATTTTTTTATGCAAAAAACTTCCATCATAAATAAAATTAAATGTAGTACAATTAATATCATTTTCGTATTATAAAATTTGTCATTATATATTAATTGTAATTTAATTATTGAAGTATAAAGAACTTTAACTAATATTTATTTACCAAACATTGTAATTAAATTAAAACATATGTAACAAATTTCATTGAAAGCTGTATTGGCAATGCTTAAGTGATTAAAAAAGTGCTTAAAAGTAAAGCTATGACGCTTGAGTTTCTTAGTTTTGGCATCAGAATTTATGACTACATCTTAATGTGGAATAAGTAGTCTTCCTTAGTAAAATCAAACTTTGAATTAGTGTATATTCTATTATAAAAACCTATTTGTTATTATACCTATTACATGTTTTTGTATTGATTATTTGAAGAACATTGTATAATTAAATTTCTGTAGTTTTCAAAATTCATTAAAATTTATAATCAAATTTTTTAAGATACTTAACATTTTAAAATACAAAAACAAATGTTGCGTAATCTTAACAAATTATATTGAAATACAAATTATATCTTTATTATATCTTTGTAAAATTATAATTGTGAAATTAAATATTTAATAGGAATTTGATTTTTTTTCTAATCATTACATACATCGCTTCGATAAATATATATATTGATTTTAAACTGCTATCCTTTTTACATATTAACGTGAATATAAAGAAAATACCATCAGTCATTAAATAATAAGCAGTATAAATTATCAATTACTATCTGTCATTGAAAAACTATTGTGGAATTAAGTTTTTTCTGTGTCATTTAAAATTTATTTAAACATCCTTAATTGCGTTTTAAGTCGCATAAATTTATAGGATGTGATTAAAGATTAATTTCATCTTATATTAAATATGAGTTTGTAAGTGAAAATAAAGTAAGAAAAATAAATCTAGATTAAGCAGTGATTATACTATAATCTAGGTTCATTTTTTATTTTATTAACTAACAAAGAAATTTACAATTGATTAACTGATCTTAAATGAAAATATTTAAAAATAACTTTAATAAATATAGATACTAATATTCTATACATACTACATTATAATTAAATTCTAAAACTATAAATAATGTTTTGCAAATTAAATACCAGAATTCTCAAAGAATAATAATTGAAATTTTCAGATATCTAAAATAAGTTTGATAAAATAAAAAAATTAGTTATAGGATCATAATATTCAAAATGCAGTGACAGAAAAAAAAATTTTTTTTCTGTGAATTGAGCATGTTTATTAAAATTACCTAAAAATGAAGTAAGTTTTTTAATTTCCATTTTAGAAAACATATTTTTATAAAAAATATTATTTTTTTTTCAATTTTATAATAAAAAATTCGATTAAAAAACCAACGACCTCTTTTATTGAATTACTTTATAAATGAAGGTGAATTGAATAAACTTATTTATTTTTTTCGAATGCCAAGAAATTTGGAGCTTCTAATATCTTTTTTTGTTTCATACTATTTAAGCCTCAGTAGTACCTATCCACTATTTTTGATTCCTAGACTGATGAATAATTCAGAAATACTATATTTCTAAGCGTTCTCTGCTTTGCTCAATCAGGAAATTGTCTTTTGAAATTTCTTTAAAAACTCAATGTTATTAACTCAATCTTTTAGTTGATTAATAGGCCTTACCCAAAGGTTCGATAATATCAATGATATCGCTCTGATTTAAGAATGGTCCTTTAAAAATTCAGTATCAATATATTGTTACATTGTTATATTCTTATAATTATGATCTAGTGTTTCATTCATATTATTAAT
This sequence comes from Kradibia gibbosae, assembly GCA_018907135.1. Classification (NCBI taxonomy): domain Eukaryota; kingdom Metazoa; phylum Arthropoda; class Insecta; order Hymenoptera; family Agaonidae; genus Kradibia; species Kradibia gibbosae. The sequence continues at coordinate 4,869,552 of JACCHX010000012.1, read as the reverse complement.
AAATTTTGGTTCTTCATAAATTATGTCCAAACCAGATGACATATTATTTCATACTTCAATGGAGGCTTAGATCAGGCAAATATAATTAGAAAATTATCTTCGTATTTTTCTTCGATATTTTTAGTATAATTCGGTTTGTACAAACTTGTTGATTATATTAGCAGTGTATTAGATTCCTTGTATTAAATCCATTTATATATGATTTTCTGCTACGAAGTTCTTTACGTGATGGTACATTTAACATTCATAATAGTTGTATGGTAAAAGACTTACTTTCAAACTATTTATCTTTTTAAATTACTTATTCATTGTTACTTTAAAACAAAAATTTGGATATAAATTATTTTTAAAAGATCTAATACTTAAATAGTTATAAGGAATAAGTTTATACAAATTATTAATTTAGTTTGAAATATATATTAAGAATATTGTTTTCTTCAGTTCTTTCACTCTTGTCTGACAAAAGCAGAAATTATTTATGTTAAATAATTCTTATATAAAAAGAGTCATTATTTTGCAAATCCGATTTTATTTTAATATACATTTATATAGGTGTGTGATTTGCTAATTCTATTAAATATCAGTACGATAACAAAATGTTTGATATTATAATATTATAAAATAAAATATAAGTGATTTGTTTATAATAGATTATTAAACAACGAATTAAAAAACAAATTGTGAAAAATTGTTTATAATTAAGCAAAATTCTAAACTTAAGATACTTTTAATTTATCATCATTTTAAATAACATAAAACTTTTTATTTGCAGTTTCTCTTTAAATTTTATAAAACTTTGAGTATAATTGTATTATTAAAAAATATATTTTTTTAAATGCCTGTACTTTAATTAACTATATGAAACAGAAAAAGTTAATTATAATTATAAATCGTTCAAAAATTACATACCTTTTTAAAAAAAATTTCAGCTTTTTAGCTGAAATTTTGGAACAATATTTTTTAATAATAGATACTTTTGCAATAATTTAAAGATAAAGCTCTTTAAATAAAAAGTTAGCATTCGATTAAGTATTACTACGTATTAGATTTTTACCGTGATAATATAAGTATTGTAACGGGACTTTACCGTCGTACGTCGTCGATTATTCTAGGAAAGAATGTCGACCTCATGCTCCTACATCTCCTGGGTCAAACGTGTAGTTTGTAATATAACTATGCAAAAATGCTACACTTAGAGGAAGTTGTATTTCTTACGTATAATATATGAATCTAATCATGATAAAAAGAATTTTACCAATTACAATTCAACAAAAAAATTAGAATTTATTAATCTACGATAATAAATTTACTAGCAACCCGAAATAATAATTTACAAAAATATAAAAAAATTACTCGACTATTTAAATCAATATTACGCTATTTCATATCGATAATATATTTTTCACATTTGCAAAAATTCAGTCTCGAGAAACACCTAAATACCTCTTAAAATTTACTCAATAAAATACCTTTGATAAGATTTCTAATTGAAAATCTTCTCTTTTAACTTTGGACGATATGAACTACTAATCGTTACAGGTAAGCATTGAAAAGGTTAATCGTACTGACACACACAAACAGGCACTTTCTATTTCTTTTCTTTATCAGTCTCATTTATAGAAATTTTCTATTGTATCATCTTTAAAATTAAATTTGTACTATTAGTTGATGTCACCTATATTTCTATTACAATACAAAGAAATATACTTGTGTAATGTATTATAAATGTAAAATTTGTTACAAATTTAATAAGAATCAAGTTTATTTTATAATTTTTTTCATTATTACTTTACTTGAAAATGCGACAGATTGTAATTTGATTTATATTGTTTCTAATAGAGAATTGAAGTTTATAGTTCGTTAAATATAGTATATAAAATCTTTATATAATTATTCATAATTATTTTTAATAATAGCCTATAAGTTTTGTATTAATGCGATATAATAGGTAAATAAAAATTTAAACAAAAAACGAAAAATGTTTTTTTTATTCAAAAATTAATAATATTATCATCATAAAAAAATTTTTTTATTTTATATCTGAAAAACAGTATCAAATGAAAAAGTTAATTTTAATATTATATAAAAACACATATTTTAGTAAACGCTTGTGATCACTTTGAAATAACGGAAATAACTGTTACGAAAAAGCATTCATTAATTTGATATTTATTTGTAGTATTTTCATGTATTGCTGTTTATTATTTATCAAGTACAAATTAAAATTATTTTCTTATATTAAAATGTATGATATAATGCAATGTCGTTATTACTGTATTGCAATACAATATTAATTTGTTATTTTAAAAATAATTGACTTCAACATAACATATATATTGCATAAGGTATATAAGTAAAAATTACAAAAGTTTTCGCCTTTTCTTTATTTATCTGTTATTAGTCATTAGTATATTTGGTTTTGAAACAATTGCGTATTACGAATCTGAAGTAAATAAAATATGAAAAAGAACTACAGTGAAAATTATTTACTTCAAAACATATTAATATGTTCAGATTTTAAGTGATTTATATTTACATTAAACGTTATTCTGAAACAAATTTATGTAAGATTTAAGTTTATGCTTCATTGATATTTTCGAAATATTCAACAATTTATAATTATACTTGATTTATATTTTACTTTTATATTACTCCGAAGTTACACTGAAAAGCGGCAACATAAATTTAATTGCAAATGTTCATACATTTTGAATTTGTGAATAATGAAGTATATCTATATTATGAACTTCCGCTGTATTCGAGTGTATTCTCGTAATCATTCACAAAAATGCCACAGTATGCATTACATCATTTGATCAGTATTTGAAGGATGCTATTGCGACGATAATGAATACTTCGCCAAGAATTTTTTTATCAGATCTGCTAATTACTACGTGGAATGTAAGACTATACTAAAGACGCAGTGTAATTTATCTTGCTCTATAAATTGTGTGTAGATGAGTAGAGAAGGGATTAATGAAAAATTATGAATTAAATGCAAAATACTATTCGATTATTAATAACACTATTTCATTTAAACAGGAGCTCTTAAGAGAATACGTCATATGTGTGATGTGAGACACTTGTTTGCGTGATGTCAAATTGAAAATATAACATGTATTGGATGCCTAAAAGATGACGCATTGTGGATTATAAGCGTGTCAGTTTGTATTAACTTAATGGATTAAAAATATGTAGATTACTATACTTTATAAAAAAATATTAAAGTCAGTTTTTTTCAAATTAAAATTACAAAAAGTGTATAAAATGGCATATTTTCAATTTTTATTATTCAAATACATTTTTAGTGTTTTTTTAAAATTTACCAAAAAATATTATTCAGTAAGTTATAAGGATTTTAAAAATTTTATTTAATATATAACCTTAACGTTTCTTTTAAATTGAAAAAATGCATTGAACTATGAGATTTTTATTACTCTGGGAACTGTACAAAATATATGATTTTCAATATATAAATTAAAGCATAAATCACAGAATTGTTTTTAATTTGTTTTAATTTTTTTTATTTTCTAGCTAAACTTCTCAATTGTAGAATAAAGATAAAATTATAAAAGGTAAAACTATAACATACATTAAATCTGTACATAATCAACAAAACTTTTAAAAATTATCTTTTTAATAGTATTTTAATTATAAACTATTTACATTTTCAAGACATTTTTTTATAAAGTAGGATTTATATTACATATTTGATAATAATAAATAATATGTGTATATATATTCATAAATACATTAAATAATATAAGTATACATTTTTTTTATTTTCTTCTAACATAACGATTAATTTTCTATAGAAATAACTATTCTGCACAATTCAATTGACCTTTCCAAATTTGATCTTAAATTTTCACGAACTATTTTTCATATCATTTTATTTAATTGGTCAAATTTTAGCTTTAAAGTTTTCACAAAAGATCTGAGAATATTAACAATTTATTCATGAGATTCTTTGTGCTTTCAAGCTTTATCAGGTTACTTATTAAAGAACTAATATTTAAGTAAATGACGAGTCCTTAAAAATTGTAAATCAACTTAGATGATTCTATCCAATTTTTTATTTTTAACAGAACAGTTGCTATTTTATATTAATTTAAAATTATAAATTCAATTTGTAAATTTGAGAATTTTTCTCCATATTTTTTTTTCGTAGTATCACGTTGATCAATACAATTTTGACTGTAGAATGTATAGAAACACATACTAATTTTTCATTTCTCATCATATAAACTAAAATATTCGTATGATTAGCCTTTAAAAGTTAAAAGAATGAGAATTCTATATATAAAGTAATGAAAAATTACACGATTATAGTGTTTCGGCTAAGTTTAACTCAGTGTATTGTCGTATTGACACTTTTTTTAAATTTACAGAATTCTTTTTTACCTCACTATGTATATTATCAGACAATGCTATATGTTAATAATATATATTTAACTAATTATCTTATTAATCATCAAAACGACATATTAATAAACTGATTAATAAACAGTATTTAATTTAAATATATATATATATATACAACTTATAATTATAGACCCGATTAATATACTAATTGAACATTCATGTGAAAAATGTATTAAAACTATTTTTACCAAATACAAAATATTTAAAACTAAAATTAAACATATTTCACTAAATTTTACATATTATTTGTTTTTAAAGAACTAATAAATTTTTAATAAATAGTTGGAATTTCTTTTGAGTAATAATTGAGTTTTTCTGTACTTAGATACTTTATTTTATTATTTTTTTTTTAATACAGAAGCCTTTTATGCAATTCCTACATCGACCGCAACTAGTAATAATATAAAATCTTAAAATAACTGGATAAATAAAACGATTTAATGTTTGTCATTACACTTACTTAAAAATTGATGTATTTTTAATGTTAAATAAAGCTCTATGAATTGATTCGTTTTAAATATTATTTAACTACATTTATCTGAATTTACAATGTTAACAATTTCTTAACTCCAAATGCCAAACTAAGTTTTTTACTTGTTTTTTTGAAACATTAAAAAAACAACTATAGCCTCTATGTATTCGATTAAATTTAGCACTATAAAATTGCAAAATAATCGAATGCATCAATGTTGCAAAATAAATTGTAGAATATCCGTTTTTCTAATAAAAAATATTTTTATTAAAAAATGAATTTTTTAAAGAAAAAGTTTTTTATGATCAATAGACTATAGTTACTTTTAAAATAGAAAAAAAAATTGGTAGTAAAAAGGTGATGATTATTTACCATTTTTGAAACAAAAAATTTTTTTTTTAATTTTTTTACTTTTCTCTTATCTTTTCTTACTTTATTTTCTTCTATGATGATTTAAATGCCCTTTTAAAATCATCTTGCGCGCACAAAATTTAACGCTAATCGAGTAGCTCAACATCACGCAAATGCTAGACGCAATAGCAGCCGACCTAGATAGTCTCAGCGACGATTACAATAGACAATCGCATGTTGAGGTGATAAACCCGAAACGAAGGATCATTCCGTAAAAATCTCTCGATCCTTGCTGCACGCGTACCGTACCCACGTTTTTATTACCTCATAAATAAATTACGGTAGACCTCGAAAGTTTAGAATAACTCGAGACAAGAATATTTTTCCGATACGTCTTTTCCGCCCGTACTGACGCAACATCGACGGGTACTATTGAAACATTTTTTTATCATTACTTTCGAAATATCACAATCCCAGCTGATACAACAAAATTTTACAGACATTCAAAGGGACCTTTTGTTATAGAAAAAGCGTGATGATTAATCAAACCCTGCACATATCTGATATATATATATATATATAAATACTTTATCTACGTATATGTGCATTAATCAAGAGTGAACCTTGAAATCATTATAGTAAATAACTAGCATAGTAGAGATGAGATTTTCCGAGACTACTATTTTATAAAAAAGCTGGAAAAATATTAAAAATTACTCTGTGTCGAACAATTCTACCATTCGGTTATAGTATAAATTTAAAATTCATTTCAAGTGTTGCGTATATTCAATTATTATAAAATAAAGTTTTCAAGAAGAATAGATTTGCCTTAATCAAAAAGATAAGCCATAAAGATTCATAAGGCATTTTTAATAACTCAAACGAAGGACAAATTACATTTGAAAACTTTTGAGACCCAAATCAGGAAAGAGGTATACTCAGCGAAATCAACAAAGACATATGATCGCGCATAATGTTTTATTTTTTGGAACCAATACTACTACGCAAGTATTTAATTATTATACATCTTAGTTCTGTAGTAGTCGAACATTTTTACCTTTTTTATCTTTATCTATCTCTTTCTTTATCTCTCTTATTCTTCAAGCTATTGCATGTACAGTAATATATTTATACAAAGGCTTGTATTTCGTAAATTCGTGGTTATTTAGCTAATAAAGAAACTTTTTTAATATTGTTGATATTATATTGTTTATTAATGAATCAGTTTTGTCGATTTAATACATTTTGTGTTCTAGTTATATATAAAATTATAATAATTACTTCTTCAATTTGATCCTTTTCGCATGAAACTATCATTTAGCTTTATTAGAATGTGAAAATTAAAATATTATTAAAGATTTAAAAATCAATAAAATAAATTTTACTATTACCCTTTTCCTATTATATTTTAAATTGTAAATATGTTTTTTTATTTCGTAACTATTGACTAATAAATATTTACAATTTGTTAAAAATAATTGTTAATAACGATTTTCAAATTTCAAATTTAAATCTTGCAACCATTAGCAACAAATTTTTAAAAATTCGGTGTAAATAATAATTTCTAACAATTTCATAATAATTTATAAAAAATTTTTTTTCAAACCTCAAATTCAATTTGTTGTTAATAGTAATTGTTAAAAACAAAAAACAAAATAAAAATTTAATTTACAGTATTTTTAACTAAATTCCTAATTTTTAATTCCTTTTAATTTAGTAAACGTTAACAACAAATTGCGAACAATAACTGTTAACAATAACCTAATAGAAGAAAAAAAAATAAAACAAGTGGTAATGATTAGTGTATTTATTTTAAATCCACAATTTATTAAAATTTCCTGTAGAATTAAAATTAACCAAATATTAGTAAAGCATGCTTAATTTAAAGCATTTTTAATGAATATTCGATTTATTTACCCTTTTAAACAAGCGCTTCATCCCGTGATATTGCACTTAAGTAGGAGGAACGAAAAGGAGGCAACTTTGGTGAGTGCTACTCGGTAAAGGCGCGTACTCATTAAATGAGATATATTCAGGGTTAACCTAGTGGCGGTATATCTATATTTTAGTTATAGACATTATCCATTGGACAAACAATATGTTGATGCAATATAATGATCTAAACCACTTGTTACATTTAAATCTTTTAAATCTCTTTTGTTGTTTCGTTGTTTTGTTGTCAATTTTGCTTTAATAAGTTTACTTCAAACTAATTTTACTTAATCAAAACTTTCAACAAAAAGTTGGTAGCTTTTATAAAGAAAATTTCTTTTAATAATAAAAAAGCATTCTAAAGATAAAAGTACTTGTATCTCCTAGGCTAGTTTTAGTCACATATATACAATATTGTACTGTTTTGACTCATAATGTTAGATAGCTTAAGTTTATCATGTAATAGAGGAATTCTTCCATTAATATTTTCTCTAGACTCAAGCATAATTGATAATTGGGTTTAGAATAAGAAAAATTTTGAAATTTAAATAAAATAGAATATGTAAATTTTAAAAGAGAGGGAAGGAGGCATTTACGATTAAATGTGATATGAGTTGATATAAATTTAATAACATAATTACATACTGAACACGTGTATTAAATCGAAGTACAAACAAATAAATAAATGTACATTAAACATGTACATTAACGTATAAATAAAAGTACAAACTAAAATAAATGGAAATTTAATTTATAAATTTGTTATGATTTTTTGTTTTTAATAATGTTCAACTACAAACAATATTACGTAAATATTTAAATTTGAATAGATCTGGCTAATTGGACGCAAGCTAATGAAGAAAAATAAATTTTCTGTTCGTTTGTACTTTTATACATTGCGAATATATAATTATTGATTAATAGAGTTATATTTTAAAAGAGCTTTATAAACTTAATAATTTAAATATTAAAACTATGCTTAGTACTTTGAATCTAGTATTTTATGCAAGGCTTAATGTTTTAAAGGTCTAATGCTGAAAATTTTGTTTATCATAAAAATATAACGAGAAAAAAGAAGTTACATTATAAAAATTGCGATAAAAAAATATACATTTGTTTGATTTAGAAAACAACAAATCTTCAAAAAGATATATATTGATAAAATCTAGTGAAATAATTAAAACAGTTTAATTCATAGCCAAGGTAATTTATAAAAAAAATTTTAGCTAGAAACTCAATAGAATATAATTTTCATCCTCAACCAACGCGTAAACATAATGAGAACTGTAAAGTAATTTAATTTATAATTTGGAATAAAAGATAAATATGATAGCTTTTATGAAAAATATAGTGATTGTATATAGAAACTAATTTAATTAAAATTCTATGGGCCATCGTGTCATACACTGATTGCGTTTTTAATGTAGGCCGGTCAATTCCCGTTTTGTAAGACAAATCACAACCGTTTTAAAGTCGAGGGATGCAGCTTATTGGAGGCCATTGAGACGTCCAGAAAATTTTACACGGCTCGGATAAAATGAGAACCGTAACCTCGTTTTGTAATCCGCTTATCTGGAAATCATCGAATTATTTTGTAGCGCGTAACACGATAATACGGTTCACGACCATGCGATTATTATTCGGGTATTCAGGATAGACTAACTCACGGATGCTGGCGTTATGTGGAGAAAGAGGAGAGGAAAACTTCCACGTATGTAGTACTGAGCTGCTAATTAAAGTCCTAATGTTATTGCAGAATAAACTTTTTCAAGATCTGCAGTTTACGAATTTATAATTTACCAAAGAAAGTAAAAGTAAAGGAGCGGAAGCCATTGCATAGCAGCTGACAAAGTATTAAATTTATTGAAATGTTCATTTGACAACATGCTATACCGTTTATTTTTAAACTCATTAAATTAATAAACTAAACTGCGTTGCGATTATTAAGATAAGGTTTTCATTAATTTATTAATAATTAATTTATAAATAAGCGTTTAAGTGTCGCTCATTGTGACATGAGTAAATGAATATTCTATTTTAAGATAAAATTATTCATTGAAATTCATTAGCTTTAGTAAAAGAGTTTTTCCTATAAATGATAATTAAATAAGTACGTCCACTTTTCTTGGTAGCTGCATGAATACGTAGATTTATTTAATATATAGTTATATATTTTAAAGTATAAAGAAAGAAAACAACTTTAATAATAGAAAAGCATGACGAAGAATAACATCTAATTATAACAATTTCTATTTTAAAAAAGAATTTCGATAAAAGGATCTTTTACAACTGCCAGTTAATAAATAAAATAAACAATCCTTATTAATCCGGTATTCCTTATCTAATAAAATTATCGAATTTCGTAATCATTCGTTGCGAATTGTTTAAGTACTTTACTACTGTATCAGTACTATACGTACCGATGTACGATGAGTCGTAAAAGTTCACGGTGCAGTGACAAAACAACAAAGTAAATTCCATGCAACTTACTGGTATTTGTTAAATCGCTGTTAGCAACAAAAGATGCTTGTTATTGTATTTTTTCAGCAAGATTAGAGCGGTACAGAATACATTGTCGCTACACCACATCACAGTGGGCAAACATACACAAAATGAACTTAATTAAAACAGATGAAATTACGTAAACACTTCTTCGAAATTGTGCATAGGATTAGCGACACCAAATAAATGCTGCCTCTTTTGACACTTCGGAGTTAAAAAAAAACTAATAAGCTGATAAACTAATAATCACCCGAGTAATTATTTCGTTTCGCCTAACGTGTATCGGCAGAAAATGGAGGAGTGAAGAAACTGAAGAGATTGAATGAGAGAGAAAAAAAGAGTGAAAGAGTAAGTACTCAACTTCATAAATAGCAGCTATATTTTTTCTCATGCACTTGATATTATCCTACCACTTTTGATCAATCTTATGTACTCCCGGACTTATACTAATGCATTATCAGAAAAATTCTTTTAGCAAATATCCTTATGAATTTGGCCTTCGATCGCATATTACCAGCTAAAAATTCATCTTAATTCAATTGTACTCCTATAAATGATAAATTTATATAGTTATCTTATTAGATGATTCATATGCAGCAATCTGACAAACTAGCCTGTCACTGCATATTTAGATTCTAGCGTGGTTCTAAAAATACAAACAAATTTTAATTAGATTTAATATTCTTCCTTCTTCTTCTTTATATTTGCAATATTAAAAATAAATTAAATAAGTATCATGTATTAAATTTATAAATACGGTGTTTGTTGAACCGCAAGTATTATAATTATCATAAAACTTAAAAAATTATTAATTACATTTAAGTGATTTTATTACATTCTTCCATAATATTTTAGAATAAGTATAATATTATATTAATTTATAATACCAAAATTCAATTCATAAAAAGATTAAATAAATTATGTGTAATGTTTAAGTTTGTTTTAACAAAATTTATATTTATATTTATTAAAAATAAAACTAATTTCAATTCAAGTGATACTTTCAGCGCAAAGGAAAACGTTATTTTCGAATAAGGCAAAATCTTAAAATGTTGATACACACGTAAAAAATAATTGTTTAATTACGTTAGTACTATGAGTTCCATACATCTGCCAAAATAGTTTTAAGAGCTATACATAATGCGCAGAGACAATGCAAAAGTGCATGGTATAACGATGATTTTATTGACGGCTCAATGATCCACAATGACCAGGCACGTTTATCAATTATCGCTGAAGCATTATTACAAAAGAAACTGCGGCAAAAAAGACGTGGCTTACAGCGGAGCCGTTTTTAAAATGGATTAGGATAGAGATCAGGAGATTATTAGCTCTGAAAAATCGGGCCGTAGAATACTTAGACACACTGCCAGGGCCTTAATATCGCCGACGTAAATACCGGCATTGCTTCGTAAAGCAGGTTTGTTTCATGTACTCATTGCACCGACAAAACCCCATGGGCTTTCCCTCGTCTTCATTTCATACAATCTCGCAAACAACCAAGTTACTACTCTTATCGTTGCTTTTACCAATAATCGCGCCGACTCTTTTTACAATGCGTTCTATCGAGAAATTTAACACTCACCCACTTATCCGCGCGAATTCCCAATATAACTCTACTCCTATCATGAATTCCTGTCTCTTACCCTTCCCCTATTCAAGATATTACTTACAATCACTGAATCGAAAAAATCATTGTACCATTCCCAAATTTTACAAATTTTTCGCTAACTTGTTTTTGTTCCGTTTCGTGGTTGAGAGTCGAACTCCTGAGACTCTTTAATCATTCAGCTGAGAGATTTTTAAAGGAGCGAATTTTCATTAACCAATAATTAATTTCGAATGTATAACATAAATTCTGCACTCTCGATAAAAACTGTAAAAATTTTAGAATTGCTTAAAAAATAAAATAAAAGTAAATCAAATACTTTCTATTCAGCCATGTATATAATTTTGCAAGGTTACACTTGCAACCTCATTGCATTTATTTTGTGCAAACGAGGGGTGCTTTAACGTTATATATATGCGGATGTACTGTAAAACTACGTAAACACCGAAAAAACAAATATTAAACCTTCCCACAAGCAATAATGTTGCTTCTATTTATTTATTTATTATTTTTCTTTTGATAACAAACGTAATACGCCTGGTAACTATTATTTTTTATAATATGTCAAATTAACAGAGTCAAGAGAATAGATTAAAATTAAAAGTGGAAAAAAAAATTCGTATTAAAAAAAAAAATATTTCCATTGTCATATAAATATTTGTTAAGGTATAAAAATTAATAAATATTTCAATATAGATTTTAAATATAAGTAAAGGACTGGATAGATTATGTAAGACTATGCAATTTATATAAAAAATATATAATGCGTACAATTTTTACGTAAAAAATTCTCAATTTAATTAAAAACAGGACGCAGAGAGATCTTAAAACGCAAATAGAGACTTATTATTTTCATTGCTTAAATAAATAGTATAACAAATTTGAAACTGTTAAATAATTAAGCCAAACTCGGCAATGATTCCTCTTAATATGCCCTTGCTCAAGGTCGGATCAAGTTAATGTATGTGAATCGGTAATCGGTGCGTGGTCGAGGGCACTACGAGAACGAATCGTACGGCATTTTATCCATACAATCTTGGGAGAAAGACGTCGAGAATTTCTAATCACACAATTATGTAAAAAATAACAATCCATCAACAGACAGCGGTAACCATTAGTAACCAAAGTAAGCCATAACCCCACACGAGCTCATTTTTAAGGAGAAGTCGCCCTCTATTTAAGCGGCCGATTTGCCGCGTCCTACTTACCTTGTGGGACGACAATGAGTTCTTGCCACGGTTATGGCAAGCGGAGTGAGGAGAGACAAGATAAGGGCTCGTGGGCGTGCACATAGACCAAATTAATAGCACGAACACACTAGCGGATCTCTTGTCTCTGACCTTGCTGTTCTCTATCCGTCTATCACGGCAATGGCTATGGTACAGTGATAACAAACTGTATTTCGAAGAACCGGGGAGCAATTTTATTTGTTAGCAAATAACAGCATTCTGTTTAGGCTTGCAATTTCTAATTCGATACCATAACGGATTTTCATTTCGAATCCCTAATTCTCTCTATCTATCTCTCTATCTTTCGTACACACACGCGCACACATATAAATCTGTCAAGTCATAAAATGAGTAAAAACCATTTAAACAAAATTTGAATAATTAAAAAATGGCAATCTCTTATCCATCTTATCTTAGCTCATGGCTTCCTTAAACATCTTATAATCTCATAAACTTTTAAAAAATGAAAACACTTTATTAAATACTTGAAACAAACATTTATACATTACATATATAGTAAATAATAATTATTTCACGAAAGTGCATGCTTTAAGAGTTACCTTTGCTTAAATTGTTATTAATATTATAAAAATATTACTTATTTCTAGTAATAAATATCTAGAAATCTCAATCACAATTTAAAATTTCGTAAAATATTTGAAAATGAAAACAATATTTTTATGTAATATATAGCAGATATGTATACGTATATATGTATGTATATGTATATATTACTGACAGTTGGATAGCAAATATGTATGTATATGTATATATTACTGACAGTTGGATAGCAAATATTCATGTATATGTTATTTCCTATAACTGAAATGGAAAAATTTTGCATGATGAAATACTTTCATTTAATGATCCTCATCATTTATAAAACGTACAAGCTTACTTGTCCACCGCTTTGATTTGTAAAAATTTATTTGTCATTATTCAAGAGTGAAGTCTAACATAAGTCTAACAAAGTTAATTTTATATCGAATTTAAAAGAGAATTTTAATAGCTAAATCTCAAAAATTTGGTTTGAGAGGTACAAATTTAGTTTATAGATTTTATAGTTTATAGAAATATCACGGTATATTGGCGTTGATTGATTAAAAATTCATTGTGCGAGATTGTAAATTTGAGTAGAAATTCAAACACTTTCCATCAGGTTCACTCAGAATATACACGTATGTAATGAAAGTGCGTTTTAATCAATGACTAGGATCTTAAGACCTCTTAGTATCAGGTTGGACGTGAATTATTAATGCAATATATTTATATCTCATCTATCGGTTGTATCCGACACTCCGTTACTTTAAGCGACCTTCCGCCCGGGAACTTCGAAAAAGAGCATAGAAAAGCCTAGGATATGACTCATGGTGGCGCATCTTTAATTCAAGAAAACCGTGCAGTACTTGTTGATCGATAGAAATGCAACAAAATGTAAAAAAGCTATTAGAAGTGCGAGGAAAAGCGTTAAGCCGTAAGCTTAAGCAACAATTTTCCAAGACCGTCTGAGGTTTAGTACCTGACTGGACATGATACATTACTAAGATTGGCGTTGCCTTGAAGAAGCTTTGCGAAAGATACTAACCATTAGCTCCAGCTCAATCTCTAAAGAATCTCTCAACACCACATTAACGCTTGCTAAAGAGCGTAACGGACCCCTAAACACTATCGAACTCACCTCCAATCTTCCCCCATCCTCTCGCGTCCTGGCTTAATATTGCTACATTAAGTTCTCTATACTCACTTACTCAATTCATTTTCTTATTTTCTTTACTCAGTCGAAATTTGTATTTCAATAACAAAATTTAATTTTAATTACTTTTTCATAAAACACATTGGATTTACCAAAAATCTTATCTCATGACCTTTTACATATTAAAGATTCACGACCAAAACATGTACAATACACGATTAAGAATGTTGCGATAATTATTTTGAAATGATTATAAATATGAATATACCTTTTACAAGATTTTTAAATATACAATATTATTTTATCCAAGACAATAGGAGAGGAGATGGTGTAAATTCTTGATTTTTCTTAAGGCTTTTGAGAAAAATGAATTTTTTGTACAATTGTAAACAACAAATATTAGCATGTTTTATTGTTTAAATTTACTTTAAAATATTAGCAAGTTAAATACACCATTATAGATAGTTTTTTTTTGATAATTTAATTGTTTAACTCTGTTGGTACGTAAATAATAATGTAAAGAACGCAATTAGAATGGAAATTATAAAATTTGTAATCTAAATAGTATTGAATATTTATTCTCCATACCAATTTTTTTATATTTAAAGGATATGTTACTTCATATATTATTTTACAAATTCGTTAAAATTATGTTACTATGAATATTATTATTTCAGCTATACGTTTATCATATTTTGAAACTAATAATACTTGTATTTATTTTTACTTTTTTGTTGCAGGTAAGTTGTGGGAATGTTCCTTCGATTTTCTAAGTCGTGTAAGTCTTTCATAAATATTTAAAACTGAAGATACTCATAAATCACTTTAAAAAATTGAGCTCACCTTATAAGACAATTTCGTAGATTTAAAAGTCACAAGCAGGACGTATAAATGCTCAGTCGTTCTATGCAAAGATAAGAGCAGATTATTTTGAAAGAGACATAAGACATTTAGAATAGTAAAAGTACCATAACCTCGTACAAAAGTATCTCTAAAGTATGTGTTTGAAATAGAAGGTTAATAGATACTGAGAATATTGTCCTTAAGTAACGACTGAAATGTAGAAAACGCACTTATGGCTGCACTGTTCAGGATCATATAGGTTCATTGGGTTCTAGTTATTCTACGCTCGGGTCGCTGTCAGTAGGAAGAAAGAAGATGCCTGTTATTGGCTGTCGGTAGATTCGGATAATTATTTCAGGTAAGTATATGGCGAATCGCTCGCAGCAATTTCTTTGAAGCTTGATTATCGATGGAGACAAGCTTAATGGATGTCAACTTAATATTCTCGTCAGAAACAGCACGGACAGTCAACACACCCTCGGCAAGTCCCTCCGTCGTAAAACACTTGCTTACTTATATCTTTCAGTGCCGTGATCCAGGAGCTCACGGTCATATATTTCCCGTAAAAGTTTGATGGTGACGACGGTTTGATCAAGTGGTAGAGTTATGGGTAAAGGGGGTTGTTTCCGTATTGGTGATGCAGGGGAGACGTTATGAAAAGAGAAGAAAACCGCTACCATAAATCCGGAAGCTAATTAAAACATGCGACAATCCCGACCCGTTAGTATTTTTAGAAGATTGTTTATTAATTAGAGGTACTTTTTTCTTAACTACAATATTTGCATTTTGTTTTAAAAGGAAACCGTTAGACACAATAGGCATCGCTATACGAATTACTGTACGGTATTACTGTACAGTATTGCTGTACGAATTGGCTTAAATAAAATGTATACTAATTTGATATTTGAATAGTGCTTGTAATAGCACCGCAAAAACCGATAGAGTGTCAATCCACTCATTTTATATGTAATGTCATACAACTACTAGCTTATTTCACTTTCTCTTTAAAAATAAATGTATTTAATCATATTGCGTTTCTTTATCTGTATATTACGTGTATGTGTACATGTATCTATCTTTGACTGCAGAACTCAACATTGATATTCTAAACAAAAATTACTTAATAATCAAGATATCGAAAGCTTACTCAATAAATTTATTTACTTGATAAATTTATATACATATATATTATGCTGCCAATATCTTTATAAATACCAAGACAATATAAGAGGACGATAGATCTAACTGATCAGTAAAGTAATTTTTTCTCGGTGTCGTTGTTTTGATACTTCCGTAAGAGAAACGTATTTTTAAAAATTTAAACCAGACAACAATTTTCAACTACTAGAAGCAGTAAGGCCTTGTAAAGCTCAAATTAATGATCTAAAATCTCCATGAACGTAAAATCGACACATATTTATCATAGCACTGTTAAATATTAAGGTACCACTGGTAATTTATGGTAAAAAATACAGAAAGGCTGAATATCATGTGCTCTTTTTTATGATCAGGAATAATGAAGTTGTGCACAAAATCATTCGCTATATATAGAATTATCAATAATCTATAGTCCCGACGATAAGATTATAATTATATCGAATAACAAATTCATATATATTAATTAACACGATACCCGAAAAAATTGATCTTAAAAATTGACTTAAAAATTGATCCTCGCTTATATCTTTTCCTCTCATCGATTTTAATTCGATTTTTTGTCTACTCCATGTTACGCCACCCGTGATCTTCATAGAAGCTGATATCTCAAAATTTCGTTTTTATTGTGGTAATTGAAGTATTTAATAACCTAAGCATTCATAAGGTTAACTTAAATAAGCTGGAATTATATACGTACACATTAAATATTATTTAATTATTTGTATAGTGATTAGCGCAAAATATATAATGCCAAAACTTCTGTAATTGTAAAACTTAATAAGTTCGTTTATTTATGATCTATTCAATAACTAAAACTGAGAGTTACTTATGCATTTCACACCATAATGGTATATTACATCACATTATTATTTATAAATGCTAAGAATACATCGTGTGTATCGCATACATCCTCATATATCTTGTTTAATCATCTATCCTATACTACCATCACAACGTTATATTATGAATAATTACAATAAAAAATGAATATTATTATCATTATTATTTTTTAATATCATTACCAATATTATTATTGTTATTATTAGTAGTAGTATTCAAGGTCTATAGAATAAACTTCATAATCCACTATTCATAAGGTCCTAAAATTTGAACAGTCCAATTCAGTCTTATATCGTTATTGTGAAATCTTGTATTCAACTACCATATCTAGTTTTATTAATAATATCGAAATAAACAATCAAAAATTGGCTTAATTTGTAGTAAGTTAATAAATATTAATGTAAATAATATTGATGAAATATTAATCAATTCTCTTCATTTTCCTAAAGTTCAAATATTGTGCACATATCACAGGTATCATTTTTGTTGTGAATTTTCTTATTTTCGAGCTTCCGAGTATTTATCATAGATTCATATTTTAACCATTAAGGCTTCCGAAAAATCACGAAATAAAAATTCTTTGCCATGATATGAACGTAAATTCACAAGGTCAAAGAAAAGTAGTTTCATTATACTTTTTCCAATGTCTCGGGTTCATAATTTAATATTTGCTTGTAGACATTAAAAATGTCTGAAGAGAAATTTTTATCAAATCAATATGTTGAAAAAATATTCTTACTATCATATAGAAAAAAAAATTATTTAAGAAATGTTAAATTTCAAGTACAATACTAGAATCAATAGCGATTGAAATAAATTGAAATGAATAAAAGATGTAACAAAATCGACTAAACATCTCAGCAAATATTGCAAATACTTCTAAAATGTATATGTAGATAAAAATCAGATACAGATAAGCTTTATAGCTGAAAAAGATAAATTTAAGTATAAAAAAGTCGAAAAAAGACAAGACGGAAGAGAATGAGTTTTAGGAGGTATGAAATTTTGTCCCAAATAAAGTTTCCAAGGCACTCAGTCAAAAATTATCGAGACTATTCATCGTGTTGTGAAGGAATTGTCCGCTAATGTTCATCTTCACCAACTGCTTATGCTGTCTGCTACTCTCAGATTTCCACCCTGGTACTCGAGGCAGCAACTTTCTGATATCGAGGTAGACAATGACGAATACCTTTTCAGGTTCGATAATAAAAATAAATATATGCTGCTCTCGCTAATTCGGAAATTCAAACTACGATTTTTATGATGAATAGGCGAGAGTGCGGAAATCTGGAGGAGCACACACTTACGAAATCTTACCAATGGGAATTTATAAATTGAGACATAGCAAATATAAGCAAGCGCCTGTATGGTGATTTCCCAAGTGGTGCGTCAGAGAAGAGTCAGACGCTATACTGCGCTTCTTTTAATCGCTGAGATGATTCTACTGGCTTGATTGTAGTGCTAATACGCCACCCATACACAATATATTTCTAATTTTTTGACAAGCGAAAGTCTTTACCTCATAAAACCTAAACAGTTTAATCAAACTCTAAGAAAGAAATTTACTTACAGACATGAAGGGTACGCGTAATTACTTGTTTATCTCAATCTTGGCGTCTACTCGACTACTCTCCATTAAAAAAGATATATGGAAAAACCCATAATACCTTCCATAATCAGGATGAAGGCTAGAAAAGCTCATAATTATTATCTTGTCTGCTTATTTATTCTTATTAAATAATTTTTTTATTTTACTTTTATAGTGATTTTATTAACATCTTCAGATTCCGAAAAATTCTAAATTACTAAAAAATTTTATACAAAGCAAGCATTTAAATGATGTTTGCTTATAAAATTTATAAAAATAATAAATTTTATTTTTTATTTTACGAAATATAATCTAATCCCATTTAATAACATAAATATAAAAATATTTTAAAAATATAAAATTTATAAAATATTTACAGAAAATTTCATCTTTTTATGCAAACAAATACTTATTAAAATTATATAAGAATTAAACTATCAAAATAAAAATTAATAATAACACAGGGAAAATAAACAAGTGAACTTTTAAAACATTTCTGTATACTCTTGTTTGATTCATTTTTATTATGATTTCGTGGCTTATATACTTCATAAATACTTACGAAAAGAAAAATCAAGTGAAAAAGATAATAAAATTTGTAACAACTTATTACGTTTATATTGAACAACAACAGGTATAAGCTAACACACAAAATTAATAAAGGATTACTAATTGTTCCTGTATGTATGATTTCAATGAATTTTAATATACAAAAGGCAACTATTAATAAAGCATTAAAGTACCTAAGCATTGAAGAAATTGTATTATTATTGAATTTTGTTATTTGTTTTAATCTTCTATGAAAATAAATAAAATAAATAAAATGAAAATAACACGTATTTTACATTAATCTGTAAACTTGTAGGATTACTAATAAATTAGTAATCCTATGTATAATGTACCTTTACATTAACTTTTACAAAAAAAATATTTTTACCTAATTAAAAATTCTATTTATGTTTTCATAATACATTAAACATCAATCATAATGTATGATATCATAATTTATTATATTATTTTATTTTAATGCAAATATTTTTTTTTTAAATTGAAATAACTATATAAAAAGAGTTTTCAATATTAAACAAATTTAAAAAATGGCTTTTTTTAAATATGATACACGTTTTTAATAAAGACAGTATTATGTTTTGATTAAATTTCCTAAAGTTATTAGTAATTCCTATTATAACTCTATACTATTTTCATAACCATATTTCTATTATAAATAAAACAACTTTATAATAATTCACTTACAAATTAAAATTCTTATCAAACAATACAATTTAAAGTAACGATTTTAATCCTTTTCGAAGACTTCAGCTTACTATTACAGTATGTGTAGTGCGTTACATTTTTATTAAAATTTAATTTGTTCTCTCGAATTAATTGTAAAATATATAATAGTATGATATATTCATTATTAATAAATTAAAATTCAATGAACAATCAAATATATTTATGTAATTTTTCGAATAAAAAGTACAGTTACTACATTTTTTGTAGAATAATATCCACATTTGCAAAATGTACCAAATATCTTGGATATTTATGTCTTATAATTACAAGACTCCTACAATCTGCCGTGTAGGTTATTACAATCTATTTATCCCTAGGGAAATCCTTTTATAAGTTTTCGATTTTACTAATTCAGTCTTTTCATTTTAAATTTGATGATGTATAGGAAACCAGGAAGAAGAGTATATATAGAAACGCTAATTAATCTCAGTTGATGTGGTTTTGTAACAAGAAAACTTCAATCAAATAGAAACGATAGTGGCTGAAACGCAATCAAAGTGATGTACTGAAAGAGAAGCGATGAATTGCCACACCAAAAATTAAGATCACTTGTTTTACTCATAATAGCGACTAAAAAAATATATTATATGCAAATTATATGTAAGCGAATCTATATATGATTTTTTAAGTTATTAGTAATATACCCGAATGAACGAAACAAAAAAGGTTTTAAAACGTTAAAAAATTATTAAAAAGTTATTAAAAAGATATAAAATTAATTAAAAACAAAGCTAGAAAAATATATACTAAACCACCTTTATACTGTGTATTATTTATATCAAACAACTTGCAAATAGCTAAAAGCTTGGACGGAATCCGAATCGTCCTACACTATAATGCAAACAAAGAAATAGCTAGCAGCAAAAAAATTAGCAAAAATTTAATAATCCCATCTCCTTTCTATAATTTAAAAAAAAAGACAAATTTTACATCATTTAAGATCGTTAAATAGCGAATTTACGTGTCGTTACTGTTTGTACACGCGTTTTACTCACTCCCCACTAATATCTTCTCAGAATTGGACGCGTCTCCCTCTCATCAATTATTTTTTCATAATAATATTTTTTCTAGAAGGTATTCCTCTCTATACAATTTGTTTTTACTGAAGCAAATACGATTAAATTAATTTTTAATGCATATATATATATATATATAGACAGAGCATACACGTCCTATTGTCTCACATATCTGGTCGTATTCGAATGCGTAAGTGAAATTTCTGACTGTTTGAGAATTTGCACAATCTCCCAAATTTCATGAATAGTTGAATTATATTCCATAAATCAAATATATAAATTACCGTGAATTTGTAGTCATACAAAAAAAACGTTTCTTGGTCTGTCAATTTTACAGAAATTTCTATGGCCATTACAGAATTCACGTCTGTCCATTAGGTATCGCTTTGTTTATTTTGCTTTATGAATTTTCATTGAAGCTAGTCTCTTAACGTGGCTTTTTGATATTGTACCTCTGTTAAGATAGTCTGAGCTTATTTAGTTCTTAAGACGTTGAACTTGTGGAAGCTCTTTCAACTTCTTTCTATACCGAAGAGAATTCGAGTGAAGAGCCAAGCCAACCTCTTGATCATTTAGCCGAATATTTCACGCATACCGAATACTCGCTTAAAGAAAGGACAGTAGTGAAAGATAAAGAGAAAAGAAAAAGAGGATGGAAAAAAGGGGAATAGAAAAAGTGAGGAGTTGAAAAGCTGAAACACGGTACTTATCTTTGTCTGAGGCACTGAAATATATATCTGTAGATCACTTTTAATTTGTTTTAAAAACAACGTATACTAATTAATTTAATTACGTAAATTACTGATTAATTTACAGGAGGGAAACAATTTTTAATGCATCAATTTTATTTGTACTAGTGATAGAACTTAAGCTTACAGTACAAATGAATCATTGCATCGAACATTAAATAAATGTATCATTATAATTGTAGAATAAATTAATATTCGATATTATTATAATAAAGCACTATTTATTAGCATCGATAATTTAAAATTTTGTAAAATATGCAATTTAATATGATGCCATTTATAACATTAACGGTCTAAAATATTATAATTATTTATACCATTTCTCTTTATGTTACAAATTAAAAAAATTAAAATATCCACTATAACTTACATTCAGATGGACAAAAATGTAACTTATATTCTATTTCTATTAAAAAAAGAGTAAATAAGATAATCATATATTACAAGTTATTGTTCTTCAAGACAACCATCCGGTAACTCGGTGTTTTTAGTATCTTGTTGATCTTTCCAAAATGTTTTCTTACTCCTGGTCGTTGAAATAGCAGAATTAATCATCAGGAATTCATTCGATAATAATATATAATCGATATAATATGCGTGGCAAGAAAACGGTGTATATTTGGAAAAAAGCATCCGAATGTAATGCGTTCTCAGTGAATCTATTGATTCAAATATGATTCTAGTTCACAGCTTATGGCAAGTGATATAAATGTTCTTTTTTCGGTGCTAAATATAATTCTAAGTGTAAAAATCAACAATAATTGGGCTAATACGAGCTTTAAATTGCATGCATGGTAAATATGACTGATTTTAATTATTGAATAATATAGATTTACTTTATTAATTAGAAATTTACTAACATCAAAGCTCTCCTCCCTCCCCCCCAACAGACCTAAAAGAACAACCAGCCCTGTCCATATTTCCGGGGTAATAGGGATTTCAGTAAAAAGCCGCTTTCCTTAAACTTTATTGATTTCAAGTCGGTGGCCGTCATCCAATCGATTTAACTAAGCACCAACTCATTGCATTTTCTTCGAGGAAAATGTGGAGTCAGAAAATGAGAAACTGTTTCACAGCGTTCGAAAACTTGTCCATAAAGAAAACGGTAAACGTCGGAAAATTCGTAAACTGCTCGAGCAAATAACGACGCGCGTTTCCATCGCCTCCCCTGCGAGCCGCTACCACTCATAAGCAAGCGTATCTCTAGGACTCCCGTTTTAATCTGCATTTTTCGTATGGAGAGACGGAAACAGCCGAGTCGTTCACTTTTGGCTTTCCTGTAAACTCATCATGCTACAGCCCAACATCGCGGCATATTTACCTCCGTTCCCATCGATCCCTTACCATCCCACCGCAGTGTCCTAATACCCACCGGTCGACCAGCTCTCAACCCCTTAGGCCTCTCTCACTTCGAAATCTCCTACATATGTTGAATTATTCAGAAATACCCGAGGCACTTCGAGTGACTTTTGCAAAGCGCTTCGTTCGTTTTATTTGAAATATTTTTAGAAAGAGAACTGTGTTTATAATTATTATGTATCAACACGTTTATATTATATAAGCTTGAATATGTTTCAAATATCTTTCAAAAGTGCATCAATTACATTTAAATATGTCAAATCATGTACAATATTTAGTTGCTGCTTGGATCACATTTTACTACTTGTATTGGAAGTACGAAGCGTTGTTTTAAAAGCACCACTGTCCAGAGCGATTCTGAAGTATATTATATTATGTCATAGTTTGGATTAAAATATTCTGAATTCTAGCTCCACCAAACTTGCTAAGTAACTTCATAAAGTTCGAATATTTTAATTATGAAAATATGAACAAGAGAACGAAACGTAGACAGCTAAATGTCTATCTTTTTCACAGCTCTGCATTGTTAATTATAATCAAGATGTAATCGATCAATTGGGAAGTCCGCATGGTTAAAACCGCCAACATCAGTTAGTAACGTGGATTAGCGTATAGAATAACGTATAATTATCTGAACACCGTCACGCCGCAGTGCATCAATACTCTTGTTTCTTTTCTTCTAACTCCATACTCCATTCTGATAAATACCACTCCGCCAGCTTATTATTATAGTTAATAAATGTGACTGGCCTCTATTTCTTTGATTAATTCAATATGATATTAATACCTTATTTGTGCATATAAAGCGTGATATTTAAAATTTTAAGAACGATACACTTGAACTTTTTTCGTAGTCTAAATTTTTTTCCTTTAAATTGAGCCAATAAAATGTTTAAATACTTAAACAACAAAGTTCGTTTGAATACGTTTTAATACATTAAAGTTTTAATGTAGACTTTCTATTTTTTTCGTTCATGAGCAATTCTCTCCATGGAAAATATTCGTGTGATTAAACGTACGTTAAAATAAATTTTAACCTTATATAATACAATCTTAACAACTTTTGAATTTTGAAACTTCTGTCCAGAGATAGTGTTATTTCGAAGTTTTTGTCAGGAATTTTTTAATAGTTTTTAACTATTCGGGATAAAAATTATTATATTGTTATTTAATATTAAAAGTAGATTTTAGATAGCTCAAAATATAAGCATTTTATTGGCTCACATACGCTGATTTTTTGTTCCTGTAAAAAATATATAAATACAAAAATAAAACAAAAATTTTCTATGCGATTTGGAGTTGGCTCGTAATTTAAATCAC
Organism: Kradibia gibbosae; assembly: GCA_018907135.1. Lineage (NCBI taxonomy): Eukaryota > Metazoa > Arthropoda > Insecta > Hymenoptera > Agaonidae > Kradibia > Kradibia gibbosae. Next base: position 4,845,170 of record JACCHX010000012.1, on the reverse strand, counting down.
CAACTCCTAAATATTTTCTATTGGTGACAAACGAAGAGATTTAGTTGGTTAAGACTTAAAAATTAATTAATACTCAAAACAATTTTTTTATAGAGGTACAACGTTAATATGAAGCTTTTGTGACTATTTTTGTTTAAAATTACACTTGCTTTTTATTCATTTTTTCCAAGGAGATATTGTATATGTATTTTATATAGCGAGAAGCTATATAAACTTGAATACTATTTTATATCTTTTATTTTTGGTAAGAGTTTATGACTAAAAAAATTCCCCTGTATTATGGAATTCTACTGTTAGCACGTACAGCAAGACAAAGGTTAATTTTCATTTGAGATCAAGTGTGAGCATTTATGATTTAAAAAAAAATACTATTAAAACTAAAAAATATTTAATACGCGGATATTTATCAAAGTATTTAGTAGCAATTTTAATTTATGTATTCGCTCATTCATCTTATAGTCATAATTAATTATGCCCATTCTATATTTCTTTCTGAATATTTATAAAATAAAAAAGTTTTAAATATCATTTATATGCTCTTTTCTTTTTTATTATATACTACTGTATTATTTATAAAGCAAAAATTAAAATAGCAAAAGGATATATTTTTAAGGCTGTATAATTGTTGAAGTGAAATAAAGCTTTATTTTCTAAATTATTATTGCGCTTCTACAAAAAACATTATTAATAAATTTTTTATTTGTTCCTTAATTTGTTTTTAATACAAATTTAATATGAATATTTTACCCAACATTTATCATATAATTTGAATAATATTTAATACTTACTATTGATACTAATATTTTTTATACACATTTGTTACTGAAAATGGTTTTACTTATAACGGTTTTAAAAAAAAGTAATGAAAATAAATGAAAATAAAGTATGATTTGTTACACCTACATGATCGAACATTACGCTTCATTCATAAGGTTTAAATATGTTTTTAAAAGTGTTTTGATCTAGCCTAGAATATTAAAAGTGCGCATAGCTTTTACCTCTAATTCAATAAAATTCCAATTAAATCATTTAAAGTTTTTCAAAGCATATTTGTATATAAATAAAACATAAATTTAATGATCAATTTCGAAAACAGATAACAATATCTGATAAATAAGTAGTTATTATTAAATGTATTATATATATATTATTAAATAATGCCTACATTCAATCAAATTCGATTAAAGCAGTAATTAAATTTAATTTTTCTTTTCATAATTATTAAAATAACATCTATAAGAAATATAATATTTATAAGAAATAAAAAAATGTATTTCTTATCTCTGAAGATTATTAATTAAAAAAAAATTTAAATACTTTTTAAAAATTCAAGCTCAGAAATTCCAATACTACTAGTACGTATATTTAATACAACAAAAAATTATATTTACTGAAGACATGTTTGTTCTGGCAGTAAATGTAATCGTACGACAGGTGATATTCAACCACGAAATACCTAGCGGATACAAGATAGAAATAGACTTAAAGACAATCTGACGCATTCCATTATCCTGTTGTCTATGGTGTATTGGTACCCTACTGATACAAGTTACCTCATAGTTCAGCGTGCAAAACATCGTAAACGAAAAGCTCCTGACAGATGTGCATTCAAATGCATTGAAAAGAAAGTGAAGAAAAACTCGTTACAAAAAATAAAATATTTGAAGAAAGATATAAAAAAATATTCAGAAGAAAAATGAACGAATTGACATGAAGGGAGATAGAAAGAGGACAACAGTGAAATAGAATTTATCATAAGAATATCCGTTTACATTACATGTTGAAAGTAACTTCTTCACGGAACTTAATGCTTGCCATGATTAATCTTGGTTCCAGGGGAAAGAAAGGGGGAGGAAAAGAAGACAATGGAAAAAAGTAAATAAAGCAGAAGAGATTGCAATTTGCGAAGCACATGGAACTATTTGGGACCACGAAAAGTATAGAAGATTGTCTCTCGACTCTTTGAATGCTTTCATCTAAAGTCCTTGAGCCTTCACACGTTAAATTTTACTATTACAAAATATGCTAGTTATGCTCGTAGCGCAGTTGCATTATTCATGGCTAACGAGCACATGCATTTTTGCGCTACACCTTGCGCGCGGCAAAAGCTCAGCTGTATAAATTTACTTCTAGTCTAATGCTTACCAAAGAATGGTCTGCGACGTTTGTTTGCTCGATAAGCTAACATCGATAAGCTGCCGCATTAAAACCTGCATATTCTGCTCGGTTCTCCGAATAAATGCTCTAATACTTAATTCTCTTTTATTTCCGTGCGTCTTCAGTATGAACTTCAATTTATATTGATGCCTATATACAGTGTTGTGTAAGCCATAAGATGCTCATCCATTTCAACGCAAATTTAGCACTCCAAGCTCTCATTAAGGACCTCTTTTCTTCACTTCTGAATATCTCACTAAAAACAATGATTTAGAAAGATACTCCTCTTAATGTGTGCCATCTTAAACACAACTAAACTAGCGACTTTATAAGTTTTTCAATATTGAGGCCCAATCTAGCACTAATAAATTTTTTGTCTTACCTATTTTTCTTGTTCTCATAACATCTTTTTTTAATTTTTTAAAAATTTTTTACAAAGGGTAATGCTCAGTATTTTTTAAATTATTGCATATTAGTAAATATTTAAAGCTTTGTTTTCCAATATTTTTTATTGAAGGGACCTCGTACCATATAAACCCAAGTCACGAAATTGGAAAAAATAACAAAGCAAAAAGTGTCAAACAAATCATATAGAATCTACGAAAACTGTAAGCTTTCCTTTACTCGATTCCTTTTTTTGAAAAGCAGCTGACAAACAAGCTAGCGGTAGATTTCTAACCTAAATTCTAGGAAATAAAAATATCTCAAGTAAATGAAGTCGTACGTGTGATCACGATAAATCATAATCCATGAAGGGCTGTGGCGAGCCTCGAAAGTCTAACTTGGAAATTGTTATTTGCAGTTTTGATTGAGCTACTATCGACCGACTGAACTGATGGCTTTTCCCAACACTAGTACCTATCTACAATATAAATCCAGATCCCTTCTCACCCCATTAAACCAACTTCATGAGTTAAGTTTAAAAGAAATAACGATTGAGAGGAAAAATAAAATAAAATGCTTGTAGTACTTGACTTAGGTTCCCGAAGAAAAATGTAAAGCCAATTAAAAAATTTGTCGACGAATACAATAGTATAGCAAAGTATTGAGTATATTGGTCAATTTTTATAAGTACATTTAACGATGACATAACGTTATCATTTGAAAAATATAGAAATTTAGATAAAATAAATATTTAAATATCACTGCGATGAAGAAAGCGTGATCAAGAAGAGTATTTTAATTACTTGAAGTAATATAAATAATGAATTCCAATGAATAAAAAAGAAAATAAGCGATGTTGTAGGCATAAACAGAGTGAAGCCTTTGTAACAAAAATGTTAAATTGTTTAAAATCATAAATATAATTTTTATAATTGTTAAAATTAAAAATTATATTATGCTTTTATGGATAATTAAAATTTTAATCTTTGACGCAATAAATTTGCTACTAATTATCATTTAAAATAGACAAATATAATTACATAGTTTCATAGTTAATTCATTAAAATTATTTAAATTAATTAATTAATTAAAGTTAATTAAAATTAACTAGGAGTGCCAGAACAAGAAATCATTTGGTGATGTAAGCATTTATTTTAGTAACCAATAATAATTTTAATTTAAAGCAAGTATTAATTAAATTACTTATTTATAATAGCTCTATCTTATACCGATTTTTCTATTATCTTTGCAGTAAATACTTGATTGGACCATTGGACCCAAGAAATATATTTTTTATTATTTTACAATTACTCTCCTTCTATAATTTTTGTATTTAAACAATAATGTAAAATACGACGTCTTTTCAAATAATTATAAATCGAAATTTATAGCATAATGCATATATCGCATTGAAAAGCTGATCAGCATTATTTATATAATTATAAAAAAGTCGAAGGAGAAATGGAATATTTATAAAGTTCAAATTTATATATTTTATCAGTCAAATCTATAAAAAAAATATTTAGATTTACCAATTATGAATTTAGATAAAGCATCGGATTTTAAAAAAATTCAAGTAGATCAAATGTAAAGAACAATGTATCTTCAGTCAGAAATATTATCTTGTTCAAGAGTATTTTTGGACTTGATGCGCAATATTGCCATAACTTAGTTAAACACTCATTTTTCCAACTTTGAAAATTGTCCAGCTCATAGGAATTTGTAGGAATCGCACTACTTTTACTGTTTATTTTTTTGTCGTTGAAATTCAAATAAAAGAAATTGCTTTTTTAGCTATAATGAAAATGAAATTAATTAAAAAATTTTATTTCGTAATTTTATTTTGTAAAATATTACATTTTCGTTAAAAAAATCAATAATACAATAATTTATGTTTATAATAATATCAACACTCGGTAACTAATATTAAAAAAGTTAAAATATTAAAGATAAAAATGTATAATATTTTTATTTTACCTAGATTTAAAATTTTTAACTTAATACAAAGTATAAATTAATTTATTTTTAATTAATAAAAAATATATTAATCTCATAGCGAAATTTGATTTAAATAAATAATTGAAAACACTTTAAAAAAACTAATTTTTTAATATTTGATTAAGATTATTTTAAATTAATGAGTTCACTTGTATTGCAACATCTATAAATGATTCACTATTTACGAGAATCCTTTATTTCTAAATTTATTTAATAAAATGGGATTATCCAAAATAGAAATTGTCATCTATGCTATGTAAAAATTCAAAATTACAAAAATTTTTTTATCCCATCCTGACGGTTAGTTAAATTTAATTATGTAAACGAGTGTTGGAATAAAGATTCAAATAAATTTAGCTATTATCATTACTTGAATATAAATAACTAAAAATACTGTAAGGAAATTTATGCTTTAGATTTATATTCAAAATTATCTGTTTATAAAGATGACTACTAGAAACATTTATTTTAAATAATGAAAGTGCCAGCTCTTTTATAAGAAAAACATAATAAATCAGCATAGTCTAATAAATAAAATTTATACGCGATTCATTTGAAAATATTAACTTGTACACTTTAAATATTTAATAAATATTAATTTTATGCATTGAATTAAAAATATTGCAATTATTTATCAATTTAAAACTTCAATCAACAGGATTATTATATCAAAGCATAAAGTAAAATTTGGAATAACTGACATTTTCTGAATTCTAGATTATAAAATAATTGAACGATCATAGTACATAATGAATTTTAAAAACTGAAAAATATAGAATTCACAATATATTTTAACAGATAAAATATTTATCTGATTTATTTAAGAAGTGACAGAGGGAGGTGACCATATTTTAACGCCAAAGTTGGAGAACAAAGTGAGTCGTATGAGTCAAATTAAGAAGTAAGGCGGACTGGACGAATGAAAACTGAAAAGGAAACTACGACTGTATTAAATGCCTTTAAACTACCACTACTTACAAACTGACATTGAATAGACTACAAAAAATTAATTAAAGGTACAGATTTTTTCTTTGAAGACAGAGTTGTGTGATGTGATAAATTGCATTTATATATTTAACGTGGAAGTTAATGAAATGGATTTTACGTTAAATTTTACGTTACATTTTAACATTAAATTTTTACACATATTTACATATTTACGTTAAATTTTTATTAATGAAAATACACTTCAAATATATTCGAATATTATCATACTTAAAAACTTTTTTATTTCGCCATCTTGAATTCGTTAAGCTTAACTTCTAAGACTTTACAATGAACATAATTTCTCAATTAAATGGCAATAGTTAAAAGATTTTACTTATGTTATTTATATTTCATTTTGTGCGGATAAAACTACATTATAAATATAAAAAAACATTAATTTTTTTTAAATAACAATATAATAATCAATACAAAACATAAAAATTTGTTTAATAGAAAATTTTTTTAAAAATACTTAATCGTAGAAACTTTGAAATAAATTAATACTGAGTCTATCTTAAATGAAATTTGTTTGTTTTACAAATATTATTCGAGGCATAATATTTATGTAATTAAAATATGCAATATTTTAAAAATCATAATAAATGTCTAATTTTTTTAAGTCAAATTTTTATGTCTATAAAACCTCTCACATTTTCGAATGAAAATATAAATAACAATGTTTATTAAAATAACAGATTTAAAAATCTCATATATTATATTTTATCTATATATATTATATTTTAAGCTCTAATCAAGATTCTTGTTTGTATATTAAATTTTCCAAAGCTCTGGAAATTTAATCAATAACTTTGAAAAAGCAGTAATCTAAAAAAATCTCCCAAGCTCATTCTATACAAGAAAAATTGTTTTTGTTTATCTCCCAGGAACTTACGTAAACATTGCTTGAATCCATGTTGATTACATAATAAATGTAAAAAAATTCATAGGTAGATCACAAATTTTTATTATTTACATTAATGAGAGAAGCTTAGAAAGAAAGACAAAAGGTGTTTTCATATCAACGAATTCGATCTTTTTGATAATCAGCGATTCATCGAATTATGAGTATGAAGCTACGACATTAAATTGTCAGTTGTGTAGTATAGAAGGAAATAGTGCAATTCTTGATATTCATTAACTCACGACATACCCAAAAAAATACTTGTTCTATGATATTAAAATTAAAATAAAAATTACGAGGCAATTCGTAAGACTGTCACGATAAGACAACTCTATAAACTGTACGTATAGTCGCTGCCGACTAAGCGGCATTCACTTGGGAATAAAATTTAAATTATGCAATTTCGTGCAGTTCTCACAGTATGTAGTTGCAGCACTTTCTTCTCTCTCAATTTTATTCTCTCCCTCTTTCCCGCTATATCTTTGGCAAAAGATAAAACAGGAAACTAACGATAAAAAGGAAAAAATGTATGATGAAAGTTAAGGTGATCCCACTTGCGAAAATGAAGTCATATCACATGATGAGCTAACAACTTTTAAATTAATTTTTAGCTATCCAACTATTCAAGAGATTGAGTGATGTGCAACAAAAGCAAAATGTATGAAATATTGAAAATTATGGAATCCTATTAAAGAAATCGGGGACATTTGTTTTTTTATAATATGCCTGAAATAGAAGCTGAAAATGAAACCATTATTTTTAATGGAATATTTTTATTGCTACAGTCTTTAACTATAAATTAAAAATGTCAAGTTTTTACAAATTTACATTTAATGCAGTAAATTAATTTTCGGGTAAACATCACAACATAAAGTATTAATAACTCAAATGAATTTTTTTTATTTGTATATTATAGTGTTTATGAATAGAAAAAAAGACTAAAATATAATTGAATTGCCAAATAGATCCATAATATGTACGTAATATATTTAATATATATTTCGAATGAATATTTCATAGTACATTAAAGAAAAAGATGAAAAGTTTTTTAAAACCTTTAAAAAAATTCATGCAATTAACGGATAGGCACACAGATAGTATAGTGAATTACGGTCTTTTCCACTCTTACTAAATGATTTGATACATTATTCTCTCTACTTTATAACTAGCCATGTACAGTTTTTTTGAAAAAAATGTCTTATTTTTATGTCGATAAATTATAAAAAAAATAATTCAATAAAAAAGTTACTAATTAAATAAAATTCTGAATTATTAGGAGATATTATTTTTTATTTAACAATTCTTACTCTATTTTCTACGTATTCTAACTGAATCAAGTTTATTGGAATAGAAAATTCCATCTACAATCTCCACCTACTATTCTATAAACTCAATAGGTTATTTAGCTTACCTGTTTTGTTTAAAATTTGTACGACATGTAAGACGGTAAAAAATTTCTTCATTATTGAAAATTCTTATTTTTACCTTTTTCTTTATTTTTCACATCAATAAAAACTATCACCTAAATAGTAACTTATCCTTCTTATATTGATAAATATTTATCTAAATAATTATAATAATTTAAAAAACGGAGAATCATATCTATTATTCCAATTTCAATTATAATTACATAATGAAGTTCTCGATTTTATTATTATTTATCAATAGTAGGATGAAAATATACATTAATTCTGCTTTATATTGGTATTTGTCCACAAATAATTGAAAAATATATTTATGTATAACAATAAATAAACTATCATGCATAATATTTTAAGATCAATAGTGGCGTAGTACGTGATTTGTAGTTAATTCAGCTTTTAGATGAACGTATAATTTAAGGGTTATACATGCAACACGTATAAATCGTAAGCGGTACTTTCGAAATTGATTGAAATGATTTCAGTATATTTAATACAATAGCAATTATGAAGTACAGAATAGATAGAATATAATTTTACTTCGATTTCATTGTATTCCCTATATAGAGTATCAAATATCAAAAAACATATTATTAAAAATATTAAAAATAATTATTAAAATTATTAAAAATATTCTGCAAAGTGAAGTAAAATGTTTTTAGTAGTTATAAATTTTACGTTTAAATTTACATACATTGTAAATAGTTATTAAGTTTTGTAAATTTTTCTTTTGTCTTACAAAAATCATGCAAAATAAAACTACTCTTTACTAAATAAAACTAAATTTTTCATAATACATCAAACTTACTATTTTTACTTTTAAAGCTCATAATTTAATAATATAAACTTCAACAGGTTTTGAAATATTGTTAAATGTTTAAAAAAGTTTCTTTTGACGATTTTCCTAGAAAAATGTTTTTAAAAATAGCAGTTGTAATAACATTGTACCGAATTATGAATTTAATTACATTTTCTCCAAATCAATTAAAAATTCTTGTAAGTGTTTGCAAACTTAATATTCTCAGAAAAATATTAACAAATACCGGTCGGTGAAATTTTATTTGACTGCGTAATTATTTTTGAAAAGCAATAACAGCTCATAGTTATGCTTTGATTATCATAGTAATTCTCGATGAGACACAGCTGGACAAACATCGGTTGTTACGAGTGAACAATACCTACGTGTGGTCAGCCGCGTTTCATGAACATGTCCCCCTTTTCTCCCTCTTTTTCCCCTCTACCTCTCTCTCTCTATATATCTATATATCTATATATCTTTCTGTTGTTTTATCTCTATCATTTTATATAGCTTTATATTCTCTCAAAATATTTCATTTGCTAGAAGTCCACGTACCCGATTTACCTTGCAATACAACGCATACGCTTTAAACTTAATACAAACTATAGTCTGTGTATACAGAATAAATTTCATCCTTATTTTCGCATACTAATTTTTGTGCAGATGAATTTACATAATTTGATCAAACGAAATTATTGATAAAACATGAATGATATTGACGAGTCATAAAAGCTCCCAACTTCTAGCTTTTTCTATCTTTTAATTTAGTTTTTCACTAATATAATCACTAATGGATAGACAATTTCTTTTAGAATCCAGTATTTTTTAAGCAGTTATCTCGTATAAATAAATAATTGAAAAAAACGTAAACATAATTTGATTGAATCGATAGGTTTCATTGATAATCCAAGCACAAAATGTTAAAATAAAAATGAAAAGACGATATGAAACGAATACGTTTCATTTGAAGTATCAATTAGAATTTACGGTAAATAAAATGTTGATTAGTACTAATCTTATGGTAATATTAATTAAATGAATAATTGCCATCAAGATCAATCATTAAAATGTTATTGCTATTTTTTATAAATTAACTTGATTCATTAATGTGATTGTATTATTAATTATTAAAGTAATAATTAAAGAATAATGTGTATTCATGAAGGTATGAGTGAACTATAAATAATGCACGTAAATATATACGTAGTCATGTGTTTTGCTTTTTATTTTTAAAAGAAACAATAGTATTATTAATAAACACCAAAACCAAAAATTCATTATAGTATATATATTTATTATATATTATATATACATACTATATTTATTATAGTAGTATTTTTATTTCATATTTTTTTTAGATTATTGTATTTCATCATATAACTTTGTCTTTAAAAAAAACGTATATATGTAAAAAATTAATAAAGTGGCATTAGCTAGAAAGAAAGCTCAAGCGCAGAAAGAAAGGAAGTTTTTGAACAAATAAAATTGAAGGGTCAGCATACAAAATATAAGTCGCATTATCAAAAAAAGATGAAAATCAGATAAAGAGCTCTTTATTATTTTAATATTCGTATAAAGATTTATCACTTATTAAACATTCAATTTCTATATTTCTCCTTCGTGAAAGTATATTGGTAAATTAGTTCAATATTACTCCTTATATTAGATACAAATAACGTTATCTTTTACTTTTTTGTAGCTTTATTTTTAATTACAATTTAAAAAAAAAACAAAAAATTTTTAAATTAAATTAAACAAAAAGTTCATTCTAATAATAATAACACAAAAATTTCTTTTTTAACAAAAAAAAAATTTTATACGTAGTTTTTAAAATGTTAACAACAATTGTATAAATGTTTATTTTTTGCTGATTTCTAAATTATTAAAGATTATGTGCGTTGAATTTTACTTACCGAAGGGACAACTACAGTCTACCAGAGTGAATTATCACTCCAGTATAATATTGTTTGAGTTGATACGAGAGTTTTCTGGAAACTTTACAGTCCTCTTGCTGAATCGTGTTGGCTGGAAACTGTCAAGGAATAAATTTTCGAGAAAGATGGTACCTCCGGCAGTAGTTTGTATTTATTTCCAAGATAATAAAAGCCAACTATCCCAATAATTCTGATATCATTTCACAACAAATATAATATCGGTGTAAATACATAATGCTAAACACTTAATTTTTTATCATTGAAAAGCGAGGTTATTTACACATTTTTTTTTAATTGTAAGAGTAATTCCAGCTTCGTAAAAAAAAATCAATAATATGAAGTGAAATGGTCTTTGCCAAGCGTGCGTAAAAATGAGGAGAAAACTGAAGAGGAAAAAGTATACATATATGTGTATATATTATAGATTCAAATACCTAAATTATTAATGAATCTCTTTTTTATCTTACTATACAATTTAAATAAATGAATCTGTTTTTACTCATATATGTATTCACCTACATTTACAAACCCAAGATTTAAATTTATTGCATAGTAGCATAAACTCTTAAAAAATTTATGAAATTTTTCGTTAATAAATAAACGACTTACTATAATTTAGAGTAAAAAATCAACAGTGTTTAAAAATGTACTTTCAATAACGTAAAAGCTTTAATTATTGAGAACAAATAAAAAAGTTGAAATATCTTAAATATAAAATTGAAAAAAACGAAGCCGATATTTTTGTAAATATTAAACTTTCATTTATAAGTTATTAAATTTGACTAACTTTAAATTATAGTATTTTTTAATTATTTCAAGATGTGATTACATGAATTAATCATAAATTAATTGGTATAGTGGAAATAAAAATGTCATTTTCCAAAAAATTTTGTAAATTAAATGCAGTAAACATTATTTAATTACGTTACAGTATTTGAATTAAATGAAAGACATTAATTGTAAAAAGCTTTTTGTTTTTGACGTAAATGTTCTCATTAATATTCTAATATTATATACCATTCATAGGCTTAATTTACAAACATAAATTTTTATGGGGAAATGTTTTATTCAGTAGATAATTTCCTTAGATGTTAATCTTATATCTCTCTACTTCCTGCTATTATATAGCTATAAAAAAGTATTTTTATTTGAATTGTTACTTTATTAAATTTTTATAAATATCTTAAATACAATGTCACAATAAATTTTCGTGATTAAAAGTTCAATAATAAAATTTTAATAATTTTGATTATTGAAATTTAATTTTCTGTTAATGTGTACTCATAATTAAATAAAATAAATTTACTATCTTAAATAAAAATGTTATATTATATTTAATATTGTAACCGAAATTCAAAAAAATTTCCATATTTACAGGGAAAGTCCGTCATAAATAAGAGTATATTTGATTGAATTACGAAGGGCTTTCATTTATATAGGCAAATCAGCCAAGAATATTATAAATATAACAGTATGAATAAAACCTTATATAAAAATCTGATAAAATTAAAAATTGACATTAAATGTCGTCTCGAAGCGGCTATGACCAATGAAAAATATGGATTCGACGACGATAATGGATGATTAATGTTGCAGCTACAATGGTATCCATTATTTGTTAATATACGTAAATTTGTTTTGAAAACGTAGTAAAACTTAGATGGTCTACTAATAATGTAGAATAAAAATGAATTTATCGATAAATTATATTTTCTTATTCAATACCAATTTAAATCTGTACAATTAGAAGCTTAATTAACGCAAAATGCATCCATAGATTGAACAAATAAAAATATTGGTTTTAATGCTACCCATTTCTCTATCTTAATTCATACAATATTATCGATTTCAATGAAAAATAAGAAAGATCCATTTTAATTAAATATTAAGTGCGAGCAACTAACCTACTTATTCTTAAAGTAATCAGTTTTTAAAATATAGAATGTAAGGGTGTAATTGGAATGGGATCGCTTAGCATCGATTATAAAGGCCGAAAAAGTTAAGCGAGAGGGTCGCGAAGCCCGAGTAAGTTGCATTTAGTTAGAAGCCTCTTGAGACTTGAGCTGCTCTCTCGTGTGTATTCTCCTCAATGATTAAAGCTGCATTGTGCTTGTTGCAGCAGCAGAAGCTTCGGGTTGCCCGGAGGACAGCGTGACGGGCGATGATGGCAAATGCAAATGCGTGTCACCCTGTCCGAAGCCTGACTGTCAGCTTGGACAACAGCCGATGCTCGTTGACGCGGACATTCCAGAGAAGCCAGGGAACTGCTGTCCACTTTACGAGTGCCGCAATCAAAGTAATAAGAGTCGCAGACGTCTACGACCGTCCGATATTCTTTGAAAGAATCTGGACCTCTATTATTCACTCAAAAGATTCCTGTATTTTCGCCAGAAAATCTAACGCGAGAAAACATAATACCATTAACAACAACCGTCAAATTTACAGCCTGCGACTTAAAATTGTCCCTTCAAATCTCTATCGTTGCTTGTTCGGCATTTTTCCAATTCTAAAGCTCGTCCTCTGAAGAAATCCCTTATTTGATTTATACTTTTTAGCCATTTCTCTTGGAAAAGTTCTATTCTACGTTAATAATTGCTTGCTGTCATTAGCGCAGCATGAAAATCAACATTTGATCAACAGTGATCGAGAACATCAGAGAAAACGTTGCAAACTGTCGTGATTTCGGAAATTAAGGTCAAACATAGAATTAAACGGAAATTATACAGTATGAACAACTTTATTCGTATTTTTAACTAAATCACACACGTGATGTTTTAATTTAATCCAGAATAATTACCAATCGAATGAATGAACTGGGGGGGGGGGAATAAACTACTCCAGCTTCGCGGGAAGGCGTAATTTCTGATCGGAGCTCGAGATTCTTTCTCTAAAATGATGGCATATCTGAGAAGAGACCCAAAGGGCAGTAAGAGGAAAAAATCGGAGTAGGTGGGGTTGCAGGGGGCTCCAGCTGACCCAGTCCTCGCCATCGTTACAGAAACTCAATAATCTCGAGAACTCGATGATTTTGTCCCTTGGTAGCAACCTTGAACTGGATAGCCCCGGACGAAACAACGAACAAGTGTGTCGACAGTACGGGTCAGGTTCTGGAGAACGGAGAGTGGCAACAGCAGCTCGATGACCCCTGCACTAGTTGCACCTGTGAGGCCGGGGCTCTCAACTGCCAAGCAACGATGTGCCGCAGCTGCCGACACCCGCTGCCCCGCGTGCCCGGAGAATGCTGCCCTAGATGTCCCCCGCTACCGGGCCCTCGGGAACATTGCCAGCCTCTACACAACTGCAAACTGCGCAATTGCGAGCTCGGCTTCGACACCGATGGGGACGGCTGCCTCGTCTGCAAATGCCGCTCGCCGATCCAGGTAATTATCTCGGCGAAGCCCGGGAGCCTCTGTAAGGCCACGGGCAGAAGTGAAAAACTCGCCGAGGGCAGCTCGCGCGGGGCGCGCAGCGACCTCGATGGCCGGGGGCGCAGAGAGAGCTCCGGGGCCGGCTCGTCCCGGCTGCAGACGCAATTCCCGGCTATCGATTGAGTCGCAACTTACTCATCGGGAGCAGCACTTCAAACATTTAACGCTCGTGTATTTATAACTACCGCGCAGAACAATAAGCTGGACGAGAGCGATGACGACTGCCCGAGGCTAAAGTGCGACCGGCGCTGCGAGTTTGGCTTCCTCAAGGATGAAAAAGGCTGTAGCTTATGCCTCTGCAAACCCCGACTCGAGTGCCCCGTCAAAATCATTTGCCAAAGCAAGTGTCCGCTTGGCTATAGAAGCAACGAACAAGGCTGTTTGGTAAGTTGCCAGAAGGTTTATCTATTAGTCTTACGACCATCCCCACATCTTCATTGCTTTCCGCAATTTTTTTCAAAGATACCAATTTCAATGCATCCTTCATATTCTTAATTCGAATAAAAATGTTCTCAAGCGATTGGCAACTACATGTCCATTATTAGTACATCGCATTAATCGATACTGCGACTGTAGGTCATGATTAATATATCTAATTTTTATAATTTTCATACGCCATTCCTCCTACTGTATATTAAATGATAATCAATACGAATTAATTAATGCCTTTATAAAAATAAATTTCGGTTAATAAATATACTAACTACGAATACAACTTGTAACTGATTCATAACTAATTAACATCAGTTATATATATAGTTTACATTAAATAAATAAAGAGCAATATCAATTATCATTTTACTAAACTATAACGTTTTGTCATAGATATTTCGACTTTTTTTCACATTATAAAACACATCACATGTATTTCTCACAGTTTCGTAAATGTCGTCAAATAGGCTAAAATTACTCTTACTGTTCATATCTGGTGAAAACTGAATTATGTTTCTTGAAAAAAATTAATGTTTTTATAACCCCTATATTTTACTTATATTTCCCATTTTCTCAGATAATATTATTCACTTTAGACCTCATTTGATAAAAAAACTACAATAAAAAACATAGATAGCCATGAATACACTTAAATAATAAACTTAATATATGCATATTTAGAAGAAATTTGCTTTTAAACATGATTTATAAAAAATGAATTATAATTCAAAGACGCAGTTTAGGAAATAAAAGGGCATATGTTAAATATACTACCTAAGTGTACTTTCAATGGATATCAAACCAAATGCTCTCATAACAAGTCGGACCAAAATCAGTTCTGGATTTCATTTTCTTCTTTTTTTAAAATATTTCTCTGCATCTGTGAGTAGTTCATGGACTCATCAGGAGTTGTTATAATTCCATCATAGATCGTCCCCTCTACAGAAGTGTCCGCTAATAGAACGATAAATCATGCCAGAAACATGGCACTGGCCAAAATTACAACAACTTAGGTTAAATTAGGACAAAAACTTTTTATTTTATATTTGGGTTTCTTTAATTGTTTAAAAAATCAATTCAACTTTCATATTTAAATTATTTTTAAAATTCACGACTTCACTACTGTTTTAATGTTTCTATTTTTGTAGCGAGTATTAACTTTTTATAAAAAATTTTAAATAACTCAAACTATAAATTATAAACCCGAGATTTACAAGGCTGCAATATGATATACTTAATAAAGCACATTTTTCTATAAATTTCTCTCTTTTAAGAAAGTCATCTGTAAATGTATAATTGCTTCCTGCTATTTAGGATTTTAAACTACAGCAAAAGTACAACCAAGAATAAAATAAAGAATAAATTATTTTAAAAAATATATAAAAATAAAAACGTCTTACATTAAATAATAAAGTATTATATATAAAGTCCTTGGAAAACATTGTTAAGGAGAGCAATTTTCTAATTCTTTTCGTGAAAATTATAGAACAAGATTTTAAAAATTACCAGTTAATGTAGGCATTTTTTCATTCGTAGATTTATTTTTGATTAAATTAAATTTTTTAAGCTCGTGAAGAAAAGGAATTTTATAAAAAATTACTAATAAAATTGACGTTTGCTGAATTAATCACGAATTGATTATAAGTATTGAAACATATATGTATACATGCTAGAATAAAAAAATAGTATTTTTCTCTTTGGAAATTATCTATAAAATTGATCATTTTCGTTCAAGGATCTGTTTAAAAAAACGCAATTACTTGTTATTTTGAGGGAGCCTCTGATTCTAATTCTCTTTTTCAACACCCTTCCTCTATGTTCTGATTTTTCTAATTTATTTAATCTACAATAATGTAGTTAATCTAAATTTTAACTGGCATAAAAATATAATTAGTTGAAATGCACAGATAAGTTAAATAATTATTATAATCAAATAACGAAGTAAAGTCGAGGGCAGTCGACACTGCTTAATGTATCACGCGAAAGAATAAAAGAAAAAGGTATCACCGTCAGAACGCGTTAAAAATACCTGGAGCTCGACAAATTTTAACACAAACATTTTCCCCCGACCCCTCTTAGAAACAAGAAATAAAAACGAGGAGCTGCGATACATAACGAATGTTTATATACTGTAGACCTGCCGTTGCCTCGGCAGCTGCCTCGACGAGGGTAATTTTACACACCCAGAGGGATCGACATGGAGCCCCAAGCCCTGTAGAAGCTGTCTCTGCGAGCCTGACGGACACATAAGCTGCAAGCAGACAGTCTGCGAGATTCCCTGTAACGAACCTCTGCCCCCAGCACCAGGAAGATGCTGCCCAATATGCCCGACCTCGGTGAGTTTCTTTTTCACATTTGACTGAATTTACGTTATATTTTTATTCCTTTTCAATATTCCATAAGGTTTGTCCTTTATTTTCCTGTCATTTAGCAACTCTGAAATTTATATTTAAACTGAAACCGCATGAATTCCATTAACATCATTATCGCGATTGCTATCGGTTTTTAATTTCTTTATCTGAATAAAATATGAATTTTCTAAAACAACGTTTTTAAAAGCACGAATAACACGCATTGATTAACTATCGAGTACTGTAAAAATAGTTAGTTTAAAACAATTATAAAGAAATTATATTGATTTTAAAGTTGTACCTAAAAACCAATTAATCCTTAATCATTTAAGCGTATATAAAAATGAATATAATATTTTTTATATTGACGTTGTAAATTGAATGCTTAATTTATTTAAGCACTCGACGTATTAAATACTTTTTGATATTGATATAAAATTACAAAATTCATGATGATTTATTTTACTACTGGTTACTTTTTAATTTCGAAGAATAATTTAAAAAATAAATATGTCTCAGGATTTAATTATGTGAAAAATTAATATATGTTCATATGTTTATTATATTTTATGTTTGAAGTAATACCAGCAATTTCAGCCATATTGAGCTATGTTAAATACATGATTCATTTCAAATTCTAATTTAACTTTCCTTTTTGTGCTTTTGCAATTATAAGTTTTACAAATATAAATTATTAATTTTATTCAAAGATATACCCTACGGCTTCATATTACAAAATTCATATTTTCATTTTAAATATTCACCATACACAATCTTAAGATTTTTCTCAATTTTCACATATTTTTTTACTTTTAAAAACGAAGACACTGTTTCTTTTTAATTCAAAATAAAAGAATTTTTCATTTTGTTTAAAATTAAACATGTGTAAACTGTACATATATAATCAAACTGTGTACTTATTATTCAGCATATCATTTACCATAATGATAGCATAATCAAAAATTAATTCTGAAACTATAATTCTTTTATTATTGTTATTGAACAACTATTTATAATTGTAAACATTTTTTTCATAAATTTCACAAAGTAACTAATTAGTACGATGAAAAAATTAGTTTTGATATTCTATTTAAATAAAAATATGCAGACTTATTAAAAAAAACTTGCCATTCAAAACATTCATAAATATTACATCAGATGATTAAAATCAGATGACTTCGATTTCAAGTAATTAAAACTGAAGTATCGCAAAAACAAAAACTTTAAGATTAGAAATCATAATGAAGTAGAAATTTAGCTTTTGTAAGTATTAAATTAGCTTTTATAGTTCTAAAAATCCATGATTACAAAGCGATCACAAAAATATTGAAAAATCGTATAAAAAAGACCCCTATAATATTCAAAATTTAATACAAATATAATATAAATTTCGTTTAATTTACTTTTAGAATGATTAAGAACAAAATAGCATAAGGCCATAAAAATTTATTTGCAAGGATAATCAAAAAAGTTAAATTTTATTTATATATTTTTGACAGTTGTCATTATCAATGTCATAAAAACGCTGTTCTTTTATTATATAAAATATGGAAATTGCACTATATTAGAGTAACTGAATTTAAAATAACTAAGACTTACGAAAAAATAAAGTATGGAAAGTTTTCTTAATCATAAATCTAAACTAAAAGTATATTGAAGAACGTAACCAATTTTTTTCGCTTATAACATCGTTCGGTTTGACTATTTTAAATTATCTTTTATTTCGATCAATGTAGTGTCTTTCAGTATTTTTTATTAGCCACCATTTGCGAATAGTGATTAAGATACGAAAATGAAAGACTTTAAATTTATTTCTATTTACTATAGAAAAAACTCACTCATTGTAACGATGGTCTGTCATTAATCACGAAGAAAATTTGTTTTATCTAAGACATAGATTTACATAAAATAGCAAATTTAAGAAGAAAATACAAAAAAAGGAAAAATTATTTTAGTCAATTATAATATATTTAACATAATAGCATTCTTAGTAAAGTGATGCAATGTTAACTGAATAATTTGAAATTTTTAACGGTAATAAATTATAAATATTTTGAAATTAATAAACGCGAATATATTCTATAGCGAATAAATTTTCAAAATAATTATCAATCCAGAATTTATAAAATTAGTGGTACTTATACTTTACATTTTATATAGAATAATAAAATAAATAATCATGAAATTGTCTGATTGAATTAATCACTAATTTGACGTAATAATAACATATAAAAAATGAAATAATCCTTGATTTTATTAAAAAATCCAAGCTATTTATAATATTTATGATAGGCAATAGAAGACAAAGAAATTTCCGAAATCAAGTGTTACAATAATATAAGTTCAAAGGTGAAATAAACGTGAACGAAAATTTGCTTGCTATCAACAGAATGTGGAGGAATCAGGAGGTTGGGGCACGGTGCCGGTCGCCCTCATCGCCATCCTTGCAGTACTCTGTGGCCTGCTAATAGTTCACCTGGTACGAGGTCGCTTCCATACCAGACTGGCTTCTTCGGAGCTCGAATTCACGGGCCTACCCCAGCAGTACTACAAATGCGTCCCCATCTATGAGAACCACATGCCGGTCCTCCAACATACGGAAAAGATTGCACCATTATGAGCTCTACCGAGCTTCAGTACAAATTTTATCCCACCCGCCGACCTTAATCTCCTATTCCCTCCCTCTTAATGTCTTTTCTTTCTTCTCTAACCATCCACTCTTCGATGCTCATGCTTGAATGATGTAGTCTCCCCCTTCCACGCAAGACGTTTCCCTATTTGCGAATCACACATAACGTGCAATGTTCATACATACATCTGCCAGTTTGCGAGTCTGTGTATCACTCGCTCTTTGTATTCCGACTTTATCCAGTATTTTATGTATTGAATAAAAAGCGCATTTTCGAAATCAATGCGGTTGCTCGATCGACAGCATTACATTTCTACTCAAGTAAACATCCCTGCCTTTCTTCTCCTTTCCTATCCTATCAGTTACTTACAGACCAATGTGACGTTTTTTCATTAAAACTATTAATTCCGATAATATTCATATCGATGGAATTTAATATTTAACCGTCTATTGTACATGCATTACTGCATAGTCTTGATAAAGCGTTTATACTTTCTTTAGCATAATGCTTTATCGTAATAAAGCAAATATACACAGACAAAGAGCGCGCGTAAGCGCCTGTGTATACATATATATACACACTATTTTGTTCGTAGATACAGTCGAAGATACAGTATTAATTTTTAAATAACGGACCCGCAACATGCATTGTAGGCATTCGATAAGACAAATTACTTCGCTCTCTTTTACATAGGACATAAAAAAAATTTTCTATCTATTTGACATTTGTCATGAGACATTTAAATCGTTAAAAAATAAACTAATGCTAACTGTTACGTCGTATTTATCTTATTAACGAATGGGGAAGAACAAAAAGGTGTGCTTGACCTTTTTTTTATTTTTAATATTATTAAAAACATAAAAAAAATGATACGTCAAACTTTTTTAAAGTATCAAAAAGACAGAATATTCAGAAAATAATTACAGTAAAGCACTTAATATCCTTGCTTCAAAAATATGTATACAGGGAAAGGCTTTTTTATTTTGTTACTGCACGTGTTACAATAATTAAAAGATGATAAGAACGTTTGATAAAAATTAAAAGATAACATAAGAAAATTCAAGTTTAATTAATCAGAGCTTATACTAGAATTTTTGAAACATTTATTAACATTCCAAAATTAAAAAATACAATTTTATTATGAATGAGAAAATTTTCATTATGAGCATGCAAATTTGGTATTATATTCTTTCATCAAAAAAATATTATTTTTATGCAAGAAAATTTTATAACAGTTTTTAACTGTAGGCAATCTTTTATTTGCTTCCTATTTATTGTTATTTTTTAAAATAATTATGTTATTTATTACCATTGCAATTATTACTTCTTATTATTTTTATTTGTATTACGATTATGATTACATTTATTATTAATATTATTATTTTTTTAATACAATATAGTATATGTTATTAAAATAAAAAGCAATCAAATTTAAATGTAATATGGAGCATAAACAATACAAATTTTTAATACATAAAAAATAGTTATTTAAGAAGAGTAAATATTTCGTATACTGTTATGATCATTAAAAAATGAAGCATATATAATTCTATCAGCAATACCAATAGCATATCGATCACCAAACATTATCATTGATCTTTCATTATATTTGTTAAATTGCTAGGTGCATATTTACATCATAAATGTGAAGAATAATATTTTTATTATTTTTTTATTTGGTAATGCTTTTATAATTGATAAATTTAAGTAAAAATTCACATTAAATAATAATTTTATATTTTGAAACAATTTATATATATTATCATGAATACTAAGAAATCAGGAGTTTAATTATATACTAAAATTATAATTATAGATGTCAATTACAATAACACCAATTTCTATAAATTAAAAATTCATAAAGTTAACAACAAAAATTATGTATTTTCAACATCAAAGCTTATGTTAAACGGCGGTTCTATCAAGCTCTATATTATCTGAAAATTTCAATTTAATTGCCATTTGTTGATTTACAAGTATACTAATATTATGCTACTATAGAAAAATATACGAAAATATATTCAATCTTGGATGAAATATCAAGAAAAGTTAATGCAAATGCATTTCCGTTAAGAATAAGAACTAAAACTGAAGCTTGTTTGTAAATCGACATGACAGACACAGAACAACAACGAACATTTCGAATATATTTTATAATAAGTATTATGTATAGACTTTTAAAAAGTTGGATATTTTTTCTTTTATTTTTCATTAAATTTTATTAAATTTTTAGAGATTTCATTACGCTTAACAATCAAAAAACAAAATTATATGATAGATAATCTTGAAAATAAATTTGAATAATCTTAGTTAATTTAGATTACTATCTCTTTGTTAAAGTATTGCATATATTATTTTATTAAAATTTTCAATTTTTTGCTATAAAAAGTTTTACTAAAAAGCTACTAAAATTTTTTCTAGTCAAGCGTTTAAAAGATATTTTTTATGTTAAATGTATATTATATGCTTTTCATTTATTTAAAAACCTTTCATGAATAAAAAATTCTCATAAAATAGGAAAATAAAACTTTAATTTAATATAAAATAACTCAATTATAGTTTATAACATTTTTTTGTATACAAATTTTTCTAGCTCTAATTGCTACCTATCAATTCTATCTAAGAACTATCTTATTTCAGGTGTAAAATATTTTAAAATAACAAAAATATGTATTGTTCTTTTCCTTTTTTTATTCTTTTTTTCAATTTTATAAATAAATCAATATTACTGCTAAGATAATTAATCACAATTATCTTTGAAATAATAGAACTCCTAATAATTGTAGTTTTTATTTATACAATTGGAGTGAAAACTTGACTTCATTGACTGAAACATTGATAAATATGTCTATGAATTTTTTTTTTTTAAATTAAAAAAATTTTAGAAATTTTGATAAAATTAAAATTAAAATTTTTTTTTATTGTACACAAATTATAGATAAAAATTTTATAGTTGAGTTTACCTTACTAGAATTAATTGTTCTACTGTTATATAGAGTGTTAATTTTTCTTTTTTATCGTTTAAATTATAAAGAAATAATTATATATATATATATATATATATTTAAAGATTTATAATTTATTTACGTGTACCATACAAGAGAGATCGATTATAAAGTCCAAATTAACAATAACATTATTAAGCAAACCTGTAAAAATGAAACCCTATATTGCACTAGTATTGAAATATGAATAGGTAAATATGTTTGAATTGTAAATAATTATTAATCCACGAAAACTGTCTTTTCAAGTACATTGATTTTTACACTACTTTCACACATTCACGACGCATTTTAATTTTGATGCCAATCCTTTAAATATTAAAAATATATAAAATTTTTAAAATTCATATTTACTTTCTATTTGAAAAAAAATAAAATTAGTGTTAAGCATTTACAAAAAAACTGTCTCTTTTACATTAACTCAAATTAAAAAATGGCAATGTATTGAGTATTTATTTAAACACATTAATATTATTAAAAGCTATTAGTGATGACACATAATATGAAATAAGTCAATAATTAAGTAAAGTAGTAGTATAATGAATAAATAAAAAAAATAAAAGGATGACTATGTGTAAATCTTGCAATTTTTTCATTAATTGTTAATCTCAAAAAGTTTACTCTTGCTTCTACATGAAATCGTATAAGTTCTCATTTATAAGTATTCAAAAAAAACATCCCATCGTTCATATACAATCCTAAAGAAATACTGCAGGAAGAGATACGATAAACGATTTTATGCGTTCAACGGGACTCGAGTCAGATAAAGAAGTACACATTCACATATTTCCATATATAATTGCAGAGGACAATTATATCTGTCGCTGTTTTTTTAATATACATATATATACATATAAATATAAATATGTGTGTGTGTGTGTGTGTGTGTGTGTGTGTGTATATTTGTTTTTTATTAGATGTGGAAAAGTCACTAGTGATTTATATACAAGTGTGTAGGGGGAGGGGGGTTTTATATACAAACATGTATATGCGTCATATATTCACTATTATTGAATAATACATAAATAATTTAATAAGCATAGGGTATGTGTCCTCGAAGACAATATTAATGTAACAGTTGAAACAATATGCCGCTTATACAATACAAGATTATAACATTAAGAACAAAAGATCAGACATGTTTGTTATATGACTGATAAAATTACTGCCTAATATACTTAAAATTTTTAACAAATGAATTAATTCCAACAACTTTAATTCAGACTTTTTAATGCTGGAAATATATTAACTTTCAAAATGTACCTAGGGCACGTGAGAGATATATGAAAAATATTATACAGTGAGTGGAAAATGTATCAAATTAGTCAAGTTTTGCGTGCATTCGTGAACGAAGTGAAAAAAACATTTATTTCGTCTAGTAAGTGATATTACTGTTAATATATTATCGATTCTCACCAAAGAATCACAATTGTACATGCTTATTATGTAATAAAATTTAATTAAACATAAAATACAATAAAACATTACGTAGTAAATTATTTACCCTACTGTCTTGTATCTTTGTTTCTTAGAATAAAAGTAACTATAATTTAAATATCTATACATCAATAGTAATGTGTCTAAAAATGATCTGAATAATTTTAAACCTACCTATAAAAATGCAATAAATCTGAAAGTATCTTTGTTTAAATAAAAAACAGCTTTAAAACATACGTTTTTTGTAAAAGTATTTAACGGTACAAAAATTAATTCGCAATTTTAAAATAATTGATCAGCCTTTTGTTTTTTTACATTTTTTAATCTTTTTTTATTATTTTTTACCTAATAAGCCATACCAAGTTTATTAAATCTTACACGAAAAAGATGTAAGATAATTTGTGAATAATGTAATATATATTTATTTAATACTGAATGGGAAAAATTTTGTGAAAAATAAAATTAAACATCTCAAAAAATGCAAAATATTCTTTTTATTATAAAATTAATAAACTTAAAAGTCTTAAAATAAACCAAATGATCTTACTAATGTTAAATTTTTTATTAAATAAATGGTTATGAAACACCTTTAAATCGTAAAAATGATTATCAAAAAAACCTCAGTATTCAACGTACATTAAAAACTTGATCGTTCCGGTTCCTCTATAATACATTACAGTGGAAATAAGATGACCATAAAAGGATCTAAAGTGCCGCTACGGTATTCGCAAGATAAAAGTATTGAAAAATACAAAAAGACTTAAACATGCTATTGGGCACAAGTATAATTTAACATGAGATAAAAACATGTGAGTGACATCAAAATTTTCAAAGAACACAAAAAGAAAGTTCTTTTATGTGGATCCCATGATTAAACAGGGATCATCTTATATAATATATTTTTGATATAAGAGTCTAAAAGGCTGAAAAAGCACTCAAAACTAGAAGATGCCATAATCGAACAGAAAATAAGTCACGTCGGCTCTATTGATTCTGGACGTTCCAAGCTTTATTTGCAATTGACACATTAATTGCGTGGAGGGCGGGGGAAGAAAAAGGGAAGAATCATGAGAATAGTCATTTATGATTAAAAGAGTTGAGCCACGCGAACTCCTGACGGGTTTCAAAGTCAAAATTAATTCTATGATTCCAGTCACCTCAGTAACTTTACCTCTTTCCCTTCACTGGCACTCACTGCAATTAATGATTTCAAAGTACATTATGAACTGTATATTAATTTTCGAAACTTCTTATATCGTATTCGTAACTTATTCGTATTTTCTGCTCTTCCTTTTCATTCATTCGCCTTCATTAGTAATATATATCACAATTTCAATCTGCTTTTAATCTTAAAAATTCTGAAATTCATTATGGTTTAATTGCAAACAATATATCAAATTATATATAAATATTCATATTCTAATATTATGCTGAGAATACTATTAAAAATGTAAGATTCATTTCAAATCAATTAATATCAGCTCAATTTATTAAATTTACTTCATTATGATTTTCCAGTAATAAATATAAGATACAACGATACTCTTATCAATCTTTAGCTTAGTCATTTTAAATAGCGGAACATGTTTTTTGTAGAGGGTGTTAAAAGTAATAATTATTATATAGAGTAATTTTAGTCCTTCAATTTTTTTACTGTAGAGAATTATCTTACGTAATCAAATGTTTCCTAATAAAATAAAACTATATCATAACATGAATGTTACTAAAGTAATAAATTATGTAAGCTAATGTTTTTTAAAAGATTTTTAAACAGATTTATTTATTTTTCAAAGAGCACTTTTTTATAATAATTCAAAGCATAATTATAGTATGAAAAAAACGACTTAAAAATATTCTATTACATAAACATTTCAATCAAGAAACATGTTACGGCAATTTTCCAAATATTTAATTACTTTTAAATGTTGTTAAATTTTGTAATTTGTTACACAATTATTTTTAATAAATGTAGGTGTTCTTTTCAGAATAAATATTTCAATTTTTTCCAATAAATTAAACAATCACTTTAAATTATTTGTAACACGAATCAAAATGAATATTGCTTATCTCGGTAATACAGATATCTCTATTATCAGGAAAAGATAATCTTGGTCAGAAATTGGATAGTTCCTTCTTTGTAGGTAGTGGATGCTTCTACGATTTTAAAAATATATCTTTCGTCGATTACTATTTTATTAATGGTTACAAAATATAGATATGTCCAAATAATATAATTTAAACGAATAGATAAGTTATTTATTTTTATTGTATCGGCAAATATTAATAAATCGGATTTTATTAATTAGCTACAGTGTAAAGTAGGTAGCCATTTAAATATTTTTAAAAACATTATTTAATATATTTAAATAAATAATTATATGTATTAGAATCATTGTTCATTTTTATATTATTATTATTTTAAAAGTTTTAGTTACAAACTCAATTAGTTAGTATTATATCTCTAATCTTATTATAATTTACCTATTGTTACTATACTTTATTTAAATTAGCTGTTTGTTAACTAAGTGATGCGCCATAGCTATCTACATTTAACATACTTTTATCATTTAACAAGTACAACAAAAAGTCATCATTATCTTCCTAATATTCATCTTACATAATTTCTTACAGGCATAAAAAGTTACATCAAGTTTTTTATTTTTTGTATTAAAAGTAGAAAGGGCAAGGTCTTTTATAAAAAAATAGTATATAAGAATATGTTAAATTTTTCTGCTTGAACGATCTCTTCCACAGGGTTAAATTTCAGTGCCAGCTCAACGATGTTTTTGATAGACTCAATTTACGTCCAGTGTACATTAGTTCTTTCATGTTCTCAGTAAATATATGTATCGATTACAAAAAAGATGCATACTCTCAAATAATATTTTAATTATGTAAAAAATACCAATAATGTCACATTAAATTAATTATATAATAATAACTGAATATGTATTTTTTGCTATAAGTGACTACTTGAAAATTCAACATATAAATACAATGTGTTAAGAAAAATATGCTGGTCCTATAAATAAAAAAAGTTTTCAATAAAACGAAATTTAACAAAATAATGATTAAGTCAGTTGGATTAGATCTACTTAGATTTACTAAAAAATTACGTATTTTAGGTACCTAAAAATTAAATATTAAAATATAGAAAATTCAAACTAATAGTAGAATGCTTTATATTAATGACATACATCTCATTGTTTTTTGATAATTAAATAACAAAAGCATAAATTTAGGAAATTTAGGAGAATCAAGGTTAACGTGCTAAATTCAAGTTAATTTATTTACTGCCAATTTTTCATTCAAAATTGTTTCGTGTCAACAATTATTTACATTTTTAATAGTTTTTTTTTAATTAAAATATATTAAAAAATTATATAATTAAAAAATATAAATATAAATTAAATATATATTAACCATAGCTAGCATTTCTTAGTATTATAATAACGTAAATATTTTTATAACGTAAAGTTTTTCTTAGATACGAACAATAAAAATTAAATTAAATCATAAGTTGTAGGAATTTTTTTTGAAATTACTAAACAAATAAACCTTCATTTGTATTAATTTTAATCATATTTTCAATAAAAAAATTTTAATTATTTCTAAGTATAATAATATTTCATATATATTTAATTCAGAATTACAATAAAACTATTAGATTCATTAAAAAAAACCTCAAATATTTAAAAAGAATCTCTTAATCTCTTACAGCTTAGATTGATATATATACTTCTTAATATTATATTTAATAAAATATTGCAAAACATTATATTTTTCTTGTCAAAAAAAAAAATTTTAATCCAACTCCAAGTTTTTAATTCTTAATTAATCTAAAGAGTTTCCTTAATACTTGATTTTTTTATAACAATAAAAAATAATAACGAAAATTGATTTAGTTAATATAAACTGGATTTTTTATTCTCATTTTCGTATTTAAGACATTGACATAATTTTTTAGTTTATAAATACAGTGGTTTATGGCAGATTATCTCGAATACTTAAATTTTAGATGGAAAATAATATAATTAACATTTTATAGAAAATAATCTTTTTTATAGATACTTCATTTGTATATCCGCAATTAATGGAATAATAAAATGAATACATGAAAAAGGAAAAAAATTGCTTTTTAATAGACATTAATTTTTCTATATTATATACAATACATGTACAGTCACAAATTTTCGTAATACTATGATTTTATACATTTACATCATATACATATATATTCAATTTATGAGTAATAGACGATGCTCTTATTTACACCAGAATTAGATTTATGTAATTAAAAACGAGAAATAGTGAAATAAAAGACGAATTGAATTTGAAGTCATATTGATACTTACAATGATTCGATAATTTCGATCTCACTTTATAAGTACGTATAGTGTTGTCTTTTACTTCATAAAGCATACAATATCATCAAAATAAATAAAAAAAAATAATGTTTTATTGAAAAATAGTAATTTCACATTCGTATTTGCATATTTTTTCAATATGCCGACAACTGGTTTTGCGCCTAAATTTTAAAGCTGTACTTTTCACCGTATTATTTCAACTAGAATATTTATTAATTATAAAAAAAAATTAAAAACTGATAGCATAAACTAGAGTAATAAGCTATTTAAAATAAGTTTGTTCCGAGAGCGTTCCTTTTTGTAAAAGCAGTGAAAGACTATTTAGTAGTGCATTTGATAATCTATATTGATATTAAGACGAGTACCTTTTAATTATATGTTTCAAATTAATGTTAACATAAGAACTGAAGGGGTTCCAGTGGTTAATTATACAAATTCTCAATCAATGGATAATAAGAGTGTCAATTCAATTTTCTAAAATAAAGCGTCTCGGTACATTCTGAAATATAAGTAAAGTTTGTCCGTAAAAGCATGCCTACGGTAGCAGTTGGAGAAAGAGGTGGGAGAGAGATAAATTTTTGATCTCGCATTCAGCATGGCTCCAATGAGCTGATCACTATACGCAAGCAATGTGTGAAATAAGAGGAAACGATGCAGAGAAAAGATAGAGGCAGGGGGGAGAGATTGAACGAGGAAACATAAAGACTTTCGACAAGCATTTAGAGAAGTGCCGTATTTAGAATACATTTTAGACCGTAACATTATTAAAATTCTTGGGCTAGTATCGGGAGGGAAGTGGACACTACAAGTTGACATCCATCTCACAATATTCCATTAAAGCCACAGAATGGCAGCACCTAAAAAAGGCCTCGGAATAAAGCCGATCTCGCAGAGACTGGAGCTCAGAGGAGCTTGCAGCAGTTGTCAATAGATTGGCAATTTAGGTGCTCGACGTCGAGGAATGGGGGCTCGTCCGCAGGTCACATTGAAGGCTGAGGCGGGGGTAGCATATTCTCGTAGCCGGTTGGCACGCCCAGCTGATGGTGGTGATGGTGGTGATGATGGTGGTGCGAGCCGGACATCACCTGGTGGTGGTGGCTCTGTTGGTAGTATTGATGATGCGAAACGTTGGAATGAGCTGAGTAATACAACGAGTTTTGGTCTATGTCTTTCCCTAATAACAAAATAAAGCAAAAACGCGGTTTCCATTAATTTCTCCTTCTCTAGTTAATGACCCTAGCGCACACGAATATCCGCAATCTTCTCAAAGAAGCTCTACTAAATGAATTACTACACAGCGAAAACGCGTTTGTGTTAGGTTGGTGCTTATTATTCATATAAAAATTATTCACATAAAGCGCGACCTATCAGATAGAAATTCACCATAAAATAGGCAGGGATTCTTCAATTGTTTACTATCACGCTCAATTCATGTGGTGACTAAAATATGAAATTTTGGCATCCCAAAGTTTTCGAATAGCGCTCCATACCTGAGCCCGCAATCTCCACTTGTTATTTAATTTTATCCCTCATCTTTTATGAATATTTTTGGATTTTTAAGCTATAAACTACATGTTGATAGAACTAATCGAGTTCCTAATAGTATATACAACTCTAAAAAAAAATTATAAATAAAACGTACTTTACGTTTATTTATAACCTTCGATTAGCTTTGATGTTACATGGTAAGTTTTTCTATAATATCTTACAAAATAAATTACATATATTTATTATTAACAATCTTTTTTGTTTTTTTTTGGGATGGAGGATTTAAGGATAGGATGAATTTGCGTATATAAATAAAATAGACAAAAAACTGACAAACATATGACTTTCTTCTAAGCCTAATCTTGTTACCAAGACAAATATTTGATGCATAATAAATTCTATATTATATATCTAGCTATTCGATCTATAATCGATTAAGTATATATTTGAATGTTTAAATAAAATAATAGGGAAAGGAGAAGGTAATGTGCGCTATAACATTTTTTTAAATGTAGAAAAAATATTTTTATCAAAAATTAGTAAAAATATAATAAAATTTTTAAGTAGTCAATAAATTTTGTTTAATTTAACGGAAATAATATTTTCTAAGAAATATAAAAAAAACGTTTTATAAGTAACCGAACTATACTTACATATTTTTGGAACCAATTTACGTATATTTTACAAAAAAAAATTAAGTAGGTGACAAGCAGTCATTAACAACAATCACTATTTGGGAATTTACCGAGTTCACCTGTGCATGTTAAAAAGCTTATATCAGATCCAATGAATCAAACATGAAAAATTGCCTTATTAATGAAAAGTTAAAATTGTATGATATTGAATCACTCACTTTAAAATGAAATAAAATGCATTGTAAAAAAAAATTATTATAATAAATCATTTTACAGTTTATCAAATTTTTCCATCTACAAATTGCTTACTTGTTGCAATTATGATGATATTTAATTGAGTTCATTGTGTATTGTAAATAAATATGAACCCGAATGGTTTCCTTAAATAAGTAAGCACTGAACATGTGTTGTTGGTTAGGCTTGCGTAAAATACCATAGAACGCAACATAAACTAGTTTATTTTTAAATAACTAATTTTACCAAATTAATTTATCACTAATAATCTAATAACTGCAGTACAGAAAATAAGGGATTCTGAGCGTGCGCGCGTGTATTCGTATTATCAATAAATGTTAAATGTAAGACGTTGGTAGTATTGTCAAGTATCGTCGAGATTTTAAACGATATAATTTCGTACTCGTGATGATTTATTTTTAACAAAGTCTAATCATTCAGTGCGAGCGCTTCGTCACTCGCGCAATCGGCAACTCGTAGCTAGGGTTCAGTAGAAAAATGGAGAGAGTGGAGTGGAAAAGTGATAGTACAAGACGGTTCGGAGAAGGTCGTTGGCGAGAAGGAGAGCATGGAGGACAGAAGGCCACAGCGCATCTCCTAAAGCTCGGAAAGTCGAAGTGCAAATACTCACTACTGTCGTAGAGGTCCCTAGTGTAGGCGCAGTGGGGCTTAACGTCGTTAATGGGGCTTAGCCCGGCGCCATGAGGATGGGTTGTATGCACGGACGTGGGCGTCACCACCGGACTCGCGTAGCCGTGATGGTGAGCGGCCATGGTTGTGCCGACGATCCCGGTCACGGGCGATATGCCCATACTCGAGACCGGTGACATGGTGAGTGAAGAATAGCCGGAATCGATAGCTTGCAGCGACTGCTGGCTTCCACCTCCTATCTGTTGTTGCTGCTGGTGTTGCTGTTGCTGCTGCTGTTGCTGTTGCTGCTGCTGATGGTGTTGCTGCGGCTGTTGATGCTGGTGTTGATGCTGTTGATGGTGGTTGGCACTGACGCTGCCGCCGAGTGGACTCGTCATCGGGTTTGTCGCCTGGCAATTCAGTGCCAGCATGTCCCTACGAACAAGTCATGCAAACGAACGTCCTTAATTCAAATTCCATGTGTCAATGCTAACTGGGACTACAGCCCAGATCGTCGTCGAGAAGATATTCTACGGGATCTGAGACGGTGATACTCCTCCTCCTCGTCCCACTCTTACACCCGTTCTCCCCAAACTTTACGACAGACGAAGGTTATTTAGAACTTTTTCTTAAACTTTTTAAAATTATATTCCTCGCATGTATTCTGAAGTCCATTAATTTTGTATAAATTACCAAGTCGTTATTTTACTCAATGACTGAGAAAACATTATACTCGAAATGTCAAATACTTTTATGGGTTTCTTGCTCAAAGCATGGTTTTCATGTTCAAACGTAAATTGCTTTTAAAAGGAATTCAAGCGTTCACTAAAACAAATTATTGTCTCACCATTGCGTAGAATCCGATAATAAATACGATGACGTAGACATATGAGCACATAAATGACAAACTAATAAGTGCATTAATTAATTATGTAAATCAGTTTTCTATATTTATATTATCATTCTATAAGTAAAACAATGGGTTTTTATGGTATTAGTACTCCTTTTTAATAAATAAATGAAACTGACATTAGTAATAGATAAAAAACTTGTTCGATTCATTCTGAATCATTGATTAGATTTAAAAATTTTCATTGTAATATTATTATTCACCATGTAAAGTTAAATAAACTTTTAATTTTAGAATCCTTATTTAAAAAAAAATACGGAAATATGAAATGAAAACGGGAAAAAAATCTTGAAAAATCCTATGGTACGATTAAAAAAAAATAGAGTCTCGAATTATGAAAAATGGGTAAAGCGAATAGTACGGTACGGTGAATGTGAAAATATTTTCATGAATTAAACAACTTCAAAAAAAAAGAAGACCCTGTGGTTCATGCACAAGAGAATGGAAGGGAACTAATCCACTGAGCGTGAGTAGTTAAGGCTAATGAAAAACGTAAGTGGAAACATAACACAACAGAAAAAATCATCGGGCCTTCATAATAGTGGCACTGACAATTAGAGAGAGGTCCAAGGAAAATTTACGACGAAGCCTGCGGAACTCGATAAACCGTCACTACTTCTCGTTTCGAGTAAAAAAAAAGAAGAGCCTTGGTCGGAAAATGCGGCCATAGCTAGCAAGTGTCCGGTAGGAAGGAAGACCGTCTTCTGCATCGCAGATGTGCGCCACGTCCATCGCGGCATTGTCTCGGGCTTATGGCTGTCGCCGATGACAGGGGTGATCTACTAATATGAAATCTGTGTGAGAGGGAGGTGAAAGGCGACGAGGACGACTCAGTGGACCAGCCGCAGCAGGAAAGCAGAAAAAGGAGGACAGGGAGACGGGGCCGTGCGGCACGCACATGTGCTTCCGGGAAAAGCAATGTGGAAAGTCGAACGTGCGAAGGAAACCGCGATACTTGCGGCGTACATATGGTCGCCGGGTCACGAGTGGAAGGCCTCACTCGGATTTCGGGGAGGATAAGATGATCGCGCGAGGATTTCGCCAGCTCATTCCGAAATGGCTTTTTGTTTTTTATTTGTTTTTTATTTGTTTTTTATGTGAATCGAAGGAAACGACGCACGAAATCTAGCCGAACACCGCTCGTTGTTTATTTCCAAACAAGTCGAGGTTATTTAATAACTAATATCACGAATTATGAAATCATGCCTTTTCTTTTAATCAATGCACGCGTTATATCTTTTGACGCGTTCTGGAAGTGATGTTTTACCATTACCACAGCTATTTAGCTCATTATGCATAATACGAACAGCAACGTGCCAAAAATGGCTTCCAATGGGCTACCAACATCAGATTCTGCTCGATGTGCTTGCTAGGAAGACCGATAGCCATCAGGTAAGAAGGAAAAGGATGAAGAATAAGGTTATCATTATTAATAGTTTTAGTCGCAAATGAAGAGTCGATTAATATTAAAAATGTACCGTGAATCGCTGTAGAAGCAAGGTTAGAAAGGAAATTCAACTTTTCAAATCTGTGGTCTTGCTATTCCAGAGCTAGAAAAAGAAAGTAAAGAGTTGCTGCTGACGTCCAGTCTCGGCGACAACCCCCCCCCCCCCCTTCGTTCATAATCGTCAGTCGCATAATGGTTACGAGGTGCCCAAAAATTTGGGGAGCAACAGTTTCTACGAAATTTAATAACACCCACGAGCTGTTGACTCAATTATTTTATTGTAGGTTTCAAGGAAATTTAAAGACCTTTCCCTCCACTTCAATAAATGTCCACTGATTTCGACGGTGAATGGAAAAAATAAACATACAATTAGAAAAAATAAGCGTGTCAAAACCGAATTCAGGGGTTATGATACAGGTAAGTAACAAATACTTCCTTAATATTTGGTTTTGGAACTTATTTTAATTTATAGTTCTATCAAATAAAAAGAAATTGCGTAACTGAGAAAAAAGCCTTCGTGACAAAAGTAGGGCTTGGTTCCTCCTCCCTGTCGCCCTTTCATCACCATTTAGTTACCTCCGACTCGATTCGTTCCCGGTTTTTTTTTACTCCATTTCTTCCTCTCTTTCGCTCGTCGGTTCATTTCACTCCCTCTTAAATGGCAGATAAATTTTGAGAATCTAATCTGGAGTGAGCTGCTCGAACTTATAAAGCACGACCAGGCTTTTTTGATGAGCGCTCGCGAGAGGTGAATTCAATTTTTGTACCCGCGAATTCCTTCGCCCGCCATACGTTGGCAGTCGTTTTCCTGGAGCCAGATTTCTCCGGCCATGCGAGTTTCTAAACTTTATTCAAAACTGACGCGAGGTGAACAATCTAGCGGAAACTCACTCAGTTTCTTCTCCCCGTGTAAATTTCGATAAAATTGAGGGAGAAACAAGTAAAGAAAATTAGAGGTTCCCAAGTCGACCCATCTATGCCTGGCTCTAATCTATTTTTGTAAGTAAAACTGTAAGAACCTCGAGAATTATAAACCAATAATAATAGGCCGTTGTTTTAGCTTTTTCATCCGAATCGGTTTTTCACTTTACTATTATTCCAACTCAACAAATAAACTATACTTAATAAATGTTTAGGACATTTTATAAGCTCTTTATCTCTATATAAAAAAAGGAGGAAAAAAGAGTGGTGGTGGAATGGACGCATATAAATAAAATAGAATTGAAGGAAAGACAGAAGGACAGAAGGAAAAAAGAATGGATGGGTTAAGAAACAAATGAATGAATGATGGTAGAATGGGAAGGCGAGAACGAGAGAGAAAGAGAGAGAGAGAGAGAGAGAGAGAGAGAGAGAGAGAGAGAGAGAGAGAGAGAGAGAGAGAGAGAGAGAGAGAGAGAGAGAGAGAGGTTGGCTGTCGACGGAAGTATAATTCTCAAGGTTTTACGTCGCATAATTAAAAATTCGTTATGCTTTTAAACACCCGAACTTTTTCATTAATTTTCGTATTGTTTTTTTTACATTAGGCTTGATCGATTTCATGCGAGTAGGACTGGTAAAAGAGGTGCACGCACATAATGGTATGTTTCACAAGGCTTAATCTTTATCGTATTGAATTGTATACATTAAATTTATAAGCCGATATTATCTTGAAAATAAAGCATAGATGCCTAGAATGCTTCAAATGCGAAGAGAAAGAGAGAAGGGGAGAGGGAGAACAGGGTATTACGTCGAGTAAATATAACAAAGTTTGCTGATATAACAAACTACGCTAGAATATTGGATATATAATGAAAAACTACTAGTGGGTTAAGGCCAACGGGAAGAAAGATAATGAAAATCATAAGTTTGAAAGTCCACGAATAAACAGGGGTTAGTTGATCGTAAAAAGGTATTATTGAATGGAAATAGCTGATGGGCGGTTTCGAACACGAAGAATGTAAGGAAAGCAAGAGATTTCTTGGCGATCTTTGAAAAGAATTCGCCACCGCTGGCTTATCAAAGACATATTTGACTTATTTAAAGCTAAAGAGCATCGCCCATCGGTCTCTTGATCGAGTGACATCGCCGATCAGTTCCAACGGCAACAATTTCGCACGACGCTCGTGGCGGCGTGAAACCGAGCAAAGCGACTCTCAGTCGGCTAATCGAGAATTCGAGCACCGATCGAAGGAGTAGCGACGCAGACGAAGAGGCTGCAGGAGTATGCGAAGAAGGAAGGCAGCCAGTGTGAGCGACTACAAGCGGCGGTGGCGGTGGTGGTGGCGGCGACAAACAAATCAAGGGAAATCCCCGTAGGCAAATGAATGGAGTGTGCGAGAAATTTCGCGGGTAATGCCATAGCGACCGTAGCTTGGAGAGTCCGTCGCCTCTGCCGGCGTCGTAAGCTCGTGACCGTGAGCCATGAAGCTCGTAGCCATAACAACTTGTCGCCGTTCTTTTTCTCTCCCTCGCCGACCCTTTGCCGACTAGCCATCGCCCCCCTCGTCCTCGCTGCCTCCTGCACCGCCACCGTCGCCACTACGAGGTATGACGGCACGAGCTCACGCGCCATTAACAGAGACGCAAGGGTACCCGCTGCCATTATAAACATTAACATTCGTTGTTCGGCTTCTGCGCGCTCTCGCTAGCTCCGAGGACGAAAAAAAACGTGCGAAAGAAGAGCGACCGGGGAAGGGGAGACGAGGGAAGCCCGAGGTGAAACGCAACGCGCGCGCACATATCAGCTCGCGATTGGGTAGACGGAGGAGTTATAATCGCGGCGCGCGCTTCGAGTGTCGGATGTTATGAGGCTCAATTTGCTGTCTGTGGCGTTATCGCGGCGCGAGCCAAGGCGACGTCATCGACGACATGCCGGCAGCCTGTTGCGCACCTACCCGCCGTAACAATAATAACACGAGATTGTAAACCGGAAGAGAGCTGATGCCACGGCCTACCGTCGTTCGAGTTGCCCTCTCCGCATTTTTTTCCGTTTCTTCCCTTCGTTTTTTCTCCCCACCTATTCGTGCCGGCAGCTATTGTAAAGCTTTCCACGAGCTTTCCTTTAGCTTTTCTGACCAACATCTTCCCCCCTTGACCCTATCGCACTATTCCCCGCCCTAATGCACGGATGAGACAGTTTCTCGATCGACGATGTGCGACGACAAGAGTGTGTTTACTCAAGTGTTGTCAGCTCTGCAATCATAACTCATTAATTTTCGACAACTTTGCAACCTTTTTTTACCCTTGTTATATTTTTTATTGGTTATTCATACAAATTCACCGGTCGATGTACCAAGATCACATAACATAAAAAGAGTCCAGACTCTGACGAACTCGAGCGACCGTTTCTTCTTTCCTTGATCCCCCCCCCCTCTCAACGACGATTGATTGTAATACGTCGATTACATTAGAGAGAGAGAGAGAGAGAGAGAGAACTAGAAGACGATCAGAGAATCGAAATGTAAGTTCGAAACTTCGAAACATGCGGGAAATACTTACGTTCGGGGCTGGGGCGTACGGTCACGTTGCCTCCTGTTTTTAAACCAATTCGAAACTTGAGTGAGCGTGAGGCCTGTCTTCTTCGCCAGATTCTTCTTCTCATCGGGATTGGGGTACCGATTCTTCAGGTACATCTCCTTGAGAGCATTCCTCGAACGCTCCTTGAAACAGTATATTGTCTCCTCTCCGTCCCAAATGGTCTTGGGAAGCGGGTACTTTTTACGCAGCCGGTACTTGTCGACGGGACCAAGGGGCCGTCCCCGTATTTTTTCTTGCTCGTTGTAGTGCGACTTAAACCACATCTGCTGGAGCTCCGGATGTCGGCGCTGGGAAAACTGATGCGACTCCAGGATCTTGTAGACTTCAAAATAGTTGCCGCGATGGAAGGCGACCGTCGCCATCGCCATCAACACGCTTTCGCTCATCATGCGTTGCTTCGGCAGCGAGTATACGAATCTACGCGAACAATCAATACTTAGCGCTTCTTAGCGATTTTTAAGATGGATATGCCATGTATTTACACAAACACAGTACATGTGCATGTATGTAATACATGTTCATGGGCTTTATGTGCACACAAGTTGAATATCCGGGGAGAATAAATAGCTAACTAACCGAATAATAGTCACTCACGGTATTAACCCTCATTATTCATGCGATACCGTAACAAATGACCATTACAGTTATGGTAAATTTTCGCGAGATCTTATTTGCGGAAATCGGAGAATAAGCAAATTTGCGGTAAGAGTAGCTTATCTGGGAAAGAGTTCAAGATAATAAAGAAAAAAAGAAATCGAATGCTCACCAAAACTCTCAATTAAAAATTACGCCTATAATGAAGTAAAGAGCAATGCAATTACGAGAATTAGAGTCGCGCGACTGTGATAGTACGGCTCGAATTAGCCGTTGATGTGTAAATATTTGCAAAGATATACGCTGCATGGCAAATTAGTAAGGAAAGGCTTCAAATGCAAAAACCGCGGTCGGCCGGGGCAAGGCAGAGCAAGCAGCCTTGGACAGGAAGGGATTGTTGGACAGCAGCCGAGCGACTTCCTAGGTGATTCCTGCGGCAACTATGAAGCAAGCAGCTCGAGGACTGGCGACTGGCCCTGTCGGAGATACTTGAGAACACGGGAAAAGGAACTGGGTCCGAACGCGTACATACCGGCTAAGTTTGTCAATATCCTTGCTCTGCATGAGGGCTTCACAGATGCAGGCCACCTGGTCGGGCTCGAAGCTTTGCCTGGCCTCGGGAAAGACGGGACCGACGGCCGGGACCGTCTGGAGGCCCGGAAGCCCGGGCTCCGGCTGCAGGCTACATGCTGACATCTCCTGGGCACATGGCTGGTGCTCGAGTGGCTGCTGGAGGAAGCCAGGACCAGCCTCCTCCAGTGGCCTTGAGAAAACCTTCATAGTTGGCGCGGCGGCTCCGCTGCCCCGGCCGCTGCTCAGGCAGACGTTGCGCGCGGCAAGCTTCATTCGGCAGGTCCATTCACCAACACCCGCGCACGTCACCAGGGTGACTCTCCTTCTCCTCTGTTCTTCGCGCGCTGCCCCTGCCAGAGAGGACAACGGAATCGGAAGCAAAAGCCGGTCGCACTCGCGAAGCACTGCTTGGTCACGACGCCACTGCCGCCTGCGGCGGGCCCTTGTTACAACGAGCCGAGCCGCCGTCCGGGAGAGGGAGCCGGGGGTCAACGGGGATTGGTCGCGAGGCGTCTCCCCGACAACTTAGGGGGCGGGCGCCCAACTACCCTCGGATGCTGCCGACACCACCGCCGCCGCCACCATCGTCTCGCTGCTGTTGCTTTACCACTATTCCAGCAGCTGAGCTTCCAATCGCGAGCAAGGCCTTCAGCTTTTCTGCAAGGGATGCGCGAGGCTACGCTCTTTGACCTCGGCTTATGCATTTATTTTACACAGCTCGACGCTTACCCTACACGATAATGCCGAATTCTATTACTTTATCGGCCATTGTAGGACGTGCTAGCCTTTTTTTCACGGAGTCCGATATTTCAAAAACAGCCTCTTCGGCGCTCTGTCGTAATACGATGTCTCGTTTTCCGCCGCCTTACCCCCTTCCCCTCACGATAGAAGTCATGCTTCTGCAATCCAAGGCCTTTGTTCCTTTGATTCGTATTATTCAGGCAAGGCATTTCTTCTCCTTAAAGCCCCATGGATGGAGGTCGAACTCCTCCCTTCGTCCTGTGAACCTAATTTTTATTTTTGACGCCCTCGCACATGACAAAAACCGAAAAATATTTACTTAATACGATAATAAATAAACTCTCAAAAGACAGACGATACTCACAGCTTTTCTGAAGTTGCGTTTTATGTACCGATACTAGTCAGGGGGGAAATGTCAGTGTCCCCTAAATTAATTCTAAAAACCTAATTAAATCAGCTTGCCTTTACGACCGATTATTCGTACTCGTGTAACCAAATACATCTCTCCTAATTTAACACAATTTAATCGATTTCGTTTCAGAGCATTCGTAAGTACTACGACCTTACTTGTTTACATAAAAATATTGACGATTAAAAGAACTTAATACAATAGGACCAAAGCTCATATTTTCGTAATATTTTAACAAATCCTGGCGACATTTATTATTATTCTTCATTTTTTTAATTATAAGATTTTATCTTACATCATAGTAAAAAAAAAATTAACAAATGATATTACTTATTTTTACGCGTATTTTTTGTACGTTTATGCAATTGTCGTGTGTACGTGCATGTTTAATATATATTCGTGCGCGCTTTTACATAATGTAAACATTACTTAATACACTACAGCTTTATTATCTAAACATAAATTTTATAAGCAGATGATGAAACTGGACAAACTATTCGTATTCAACTTACTATCCAATAATTTATCCAGCACTTATAGAAAAATCATATACATGAACTAAAATATGCAATGAACATGAAAACGTTTACTTTAATAAAGAAATTTTATTATGCTTATAATTTCCATAATTTTTCAGTCTAACAAACATAATTGATGTTTTATAGTTCTGATCATCCTCTAAAAAAATTTAGTATTAATTAATTAATTTTTTATTAATTGTTTCAATAATTATAAATATTTATTTACTGTAGTTAATTAAACACATTTAATAATTAAAACACTATTAATATACATCTGGTTTACTGTATATCCGCAAAACGAAAACTTAAAATACTTTTATTTCATCATTTCTATAGAGTAGCACTTTAGTAGAAAGAAGAGAAACAGGTAGTTGCTTTTTAGGTATGTTGCAGTCGTCAAAGGATTAACCTCGAGAAAAATTTAAAAATACTTAAATGAGGAAAGTTAGGCTCAAAAGCTTAAAAACTAGTATATAAGCCATAGAATTCTCTATAATAACTTGAATGAACAGAGTACGTAGACAAAGACGTTTCAAGCATCCGAGTGATTTAAATTCCATTTTTTATTTCTACTGTCCCCATACTTCTTTATATATTTCTGCTACTCAATATTACATATTCTTATCATTTCTTAAATTTCAATCTCGTATAACTATTGATGTTTACTTGATTGAACTAATTGATTAAAATTTATGAATTGCCCATTATCTTATCTGTACCTTAATAAATGCTTACCAGTATTGAAAAAAGTATTCAGTATTAAAAATCTTACCTTCATTTTCAACTTCTTTTTACACTTTATGTTTTATATTTTTAACACTTTATCCTGTAGCAAAAAAATATCAATTATCCACCGACCTGTTTGAAAACTCAGTTACTAATTTATGCAAAAAAAATATTCACCTATATTTGAAATAATAAGTTCACACATATAGCTCCATTCATACATTTATTATGATTTAAGTATAGATATATTATATTACACACAAAAAATATATAGTTGGGTTTTTATTTCAATAGTAGAAAATTTAATCATACATTAATTAATTACAAAAAATTTTACATGTATGACTTAAATCAATCAGTCATGTTTTATAAACAGGAAATAATAGCGCAGGACACCTGGTATAATACCGTTTTGTAGAAGTGACCAAGAGACATTTGTCAGTTTGATTTGCATTTCCATTATTTAACTCCACGTTCAAATATTTCCATTGATATAAAGAATACATCCTCGTTGCAAATAAGCATTTAATAAAATCACTCGAACTTTAAAAACTACTTTTTTAAATGAATTGCTTTAATATTATTTTTTTATTGTGATTTACAGTATAAATTAATAAAACGAATACACGTTATGAATCTGTTGATTTGGGTCCTTTTTTGTAAAGTAAGATTACCCTAATAGTGTTTAATATACCGATATATCATTTGAATTAATATTTTAATTCAAAGAAACTGTTTTGAAGATCATTATATTCAAATTCTTATATTCATTTTATCAATTTGATCGAAAAATATATTAGAATTCCTGAAAACTTTTGATATTTTATTGGATACAACTAACCTGCAACAAATATTGTTTAATATTGATAGAAATGTTTTTTTAAAAACAAAACAATTTCCTCAGTTTTTTTTTCCTGTAAGCTTTTTGTCGTCAAATTTTCATCTATTCACAAAAATTCAGCTCTTCAGCTTCTTGAAAAGCAAGTGAGTACTTAGATGTAAGATTTGAAGAAAAAGAAAAGTAAAAAGGTTTTCCTTAATAAGTTTAAATCCTTTTTTAAAGTATATTTTGTTTTAATGTAAATAGTAATAATAATGCTTATCATTATTATACTTTTGGTTGTTGTGTTACTATTATAACTCTCATGTTCAAAAATAAAATTTTCTTTATAAATAACAGCTAAAAAAAAAGGCATTATTAGAAATAAGTAAAATATTTCCACAATCGAAAGCATGGGTTTGTTAAAAATCATGGTATAATGACTTACAAAACGACCCATATGTAACCTCTAAACTTTTGTAAACATTAGGTAGAAAGAGCATAAAAAAAGATAAAATAATGCCGGAATCAAACAAAATATATTAATTTTTAACAATATTTGAATTGAATACGTCACCTTATGAAAAAAAATCTTTAAATAAACGATTTTTTGCTTTTTAATTTATACTGACGCATACAATTCTTACGTATTATTAAGCATAAATTATAAATTTAGTATTGTGTAAGTAATTTAGTATTAAGCGTTGCTAATGTGGATGATGACTGTTTGAATAAATGCGATTTATATTTAAAAAAGTATTTTTTCTTTTCATAGATTTGCAAAAGTTAAAGCAGCATAAAATATTTTTAAAAAATTTTAAAGTTTAGAATAAACCGTATTTATACATTTAGTGAATAATATGAATAGAAAAATGTGTTAAAAAAAGGAAAAAAAATCTCGGGATAATGTAATACTGCAAACACAAAGAGCGAACGTAACAATCGTAAAAACTGCGCGCGTTAGTAGAGCGATGTTCCGCGACATTAACGTATGATGATTATAGTTTCGCTCATCCCTGCCATAGAAAGCGAGAGAAAGAGAATGAGAGAGAGAGAGAGAGAGAGAGAGAGAGAGAGAGAGAGAGTGAAGAGAGAAAGGAAGAGAGAGAAGTAGAAAGGCGTCGAGTTCCGGGGATGGCTCCGGGCCAATCGGAACAACGCCAGCCACGCCCGTTTTCCCTCGGAAGACGCTCACTCCTCACATTAGATCGGCTGCAGAGTAGAACTGTGATTTCGGGTACACCCGAATTTTCTTCTGAATCTTTAGTCCTCGTGGGCCTGATCCCTCATCTCTCATCCGCCTCGTTAGAATGAGAGGGGCGACTTCGCCCCAATCTCCTTCTAATCCTCCCTTCTCACACCCCCGTGCCGTGTAGCACGTAGTTGTCTTATACCATCTTCCATGTCTAGCACCCGTAGAGTGGGTAAATCGCTTGCACCGAAGGTTTTATAGGGAGCAGCGCGCGGCTTGTTATTGATACTAAGCTACTTGTACATCGATGATGCCTCGTCACGGTTAATATAATGCAAAAAGTCATGTTTCGTGTGCGTATTTCACTGACATGCGACGCCTTTGCAAACAAAAACGATTCCATCGCTCAAAGCTTTAATAATAACTCCATTTTTAAATGTTCTCCATGAACCGATTATTTAATAACTATTGCAAAACTGTATTTTCCCATTATATTCTTATAAGATAATCGAAGCCGGAAGAAAATTTGCCTGTAAGTTGACGTTGATGATGATTGTCTATTACACTGTACGAAGCGAATTTTGGAGGTAAATAATAAAAATAATAAATAATCGATGAGAGATCCGCTTGAATTACAATAGCCTGTACGAGAAAAGCGTGCTCAGGGTCTGTAAGATTGAAAGGTTTTCTTGAAGGTAAATCCGTGTGATCAGTACGGAAACTGAAGCAGTCGTGACGATTCAAAAAACACATTCAACAACTGCAATACCTTTGTCGCGGTTAATACGTTTCGAGGGAGAGCATCTTCCTGGAAGAAGGAAGTTCGGCCGCGGATACGAGCGAGAGTGGATTATTATTGATTGATTGTTATTGGGATTCGAGAAGATTCACCACGGAAACAAGCTGGCCATGAGAGCTCGGAAAGCAGTGCTTCCAATTGGACTCGCGTTAACGTCGACGGCAAGTACAGGGCGAGGTCGCGATGGCGTCTCGTTCGATTTGGTGTCCTGTTACCGGCCGGGGCGCGAGGTCCGCCATTTTCCCTCTTCCGTTCGACGAGATTACCGGGGCGGGGCGACGGGAAAGAAGATGCGCCCCTCCCCCGTCCTGCCTACTGGGTTACAATACAGTGAGCACTTAATTGAATTCCCGAGGTAGAAAAGTGGATCCCCATGGAAACTGGGCCGCGCGATCGATCCCCGCACACTTCGCATCTTAGGGGTGTCGCGTAACTCGTGCTCGCCCTTTGGTAGAGCTGTGCTAACGAATATGCGCTGTGGTCCGTCTTTTTCGAGAACCGTATTGACCTCGTTTCCGAAGCTCGCGACAAGCGCGATAAACAGGTGCCCGGCTTACCAAGTTGTCAAGGGCACTCATGATCCCCTTCAAGGACCCTGGACGTCTTGCTGTGCAAGCGAATCGATTTCGTCCTTACTGCCCGTGGACGACGAGTTCAAAGCCACCACCTCCCCTCCTAATAAGCCCGATTACACGGTTAGTTAGGCACCGTCTCTGATTTGAGGGTAGAGCGTACGCACACTGTCATCAAATTGCGCGGACGGTTCGTTACATTTGGTATAACTCCCGAACTACCGATGACTAATTATTGCGA
This sequence comes from Kradibia gibbosae, assembly GCA_018907135.1. Taxonomy (NCBI): domain Eukaryota; kingdom Metazoa; phylum Arthropoda; class Insecta; order Hymenoptera; family Agaonidae; genus Kradibia; species Kradibia gibbosae. Next base: position 4,800,894 of record JACCHX010000012.1, on the reverse strand, counting down.
ACCTGCTCTAATTTTCATCTTTGGTCGTGCACGGATGATCGGTCCCCTCGATAACTGGCCCTTCCAACAGTCTCTTGATACTTTAGCCTAGTCCTACTCCAGACAGTCGAGCGAGACTCCTGCTGGAGCTATTTTATAACGTGGTCTTTACCCCGAACCTTGACACTCATCCAGTTATCTCATTCTGCATCTGCATTGTCCTTCTCCATGCAATACTCTTTTACGCACTCGATTCCCTTACAGGATAGATCGGCTCTAGAGATCGTCAGACCCTACCCGGAAAATGACCAAGAAAAGCCCACTTTTATCGACAAGTTTGCACTAAACAACGCTCTAGTCATAATAATCCTACACGCTTGTAAGAAAAAAAGATTGTGATGTATGTATACGAGGCGATTAGTTTTTCTCCTGAAAATTAGTCCCCAGGATAAAACACTTAACTGAATTTACTTCCCTTTCTTCTCCTTAAAACAAGATTACATTTTTTTTTCGATGAACACATTATCTATTAACAGCTCATCTTTTGGTATTTGCTCACACTTGTCATCCTTATTTTAGGTTAATACTTTTATACGTTTTACCTCTATCGATAAAATACTATTTTTTTTAATAATACATCCTGTACTCGGAGGATTAAGATCTCTTATTCTATCTCAATTCAATGCAGGTAATAATTTAAAAAATACTATTTTATCGACATTAACTTTTTTTGTCAAGATTAATTCACTTTCAATTGAGTTCACTTGCAGTCAACGAATCTGTAATAAAATAGTTAGCAGGTGCAATGTATGCACCCCAGAGCTGCTCTGTATTGTTTCTCGTACTTTAGATATGTATAGATGAATTAATTTCGAAAATTTTGTATTTTACAAGTATATAAGCATATTGTTTTTGAAGAACGTAAAAATCTCGTTTTTATAGTACGGAACTTCGTCTAGTACATAACCAATTCATCCCTAATATTAATGAAACAATTAAATAAACTTGCAATTTCTCTTGAAATACTCTTTGTCGAAAATCCAAATTTAATAACACGAGAAATATTTAATTTTTTTTCTTAATTATAGTTTGGATATAATAGTTCAAAATATTAATAAGAAACTAGTTTTAAGAATTTAAAACTAGTTTAATTTATTGCTCCACTTCGCTATTATTTCAATGATTGAATGGCTAAGTTTTAAAAAAAGAAAAATAGAATAAATCTAAAATTAATTAAAAAAATAAATAAAAAAGAAATAAAGACAGGTAGAAAAACATTAAATTAATTAATTTAACCAACATTTCAAAGTTTATTCATCGATTTTTAAATAAAATTTTAAAAATCATATTAGTATAATACAACACTTGAACAAAATATTAGATTTAATGTTAACATGACAATTTAAAAAACAATTAAACTATAAAAAATATATTTTCAATTTAAAAAAAAATCAATTCACATTCATACTTCTTATACGTTTCATACAGTTTCTCAATTTTGAATTATGTGCGCTATGAAAATATTTTATAATTATATATAATTCATAAATCCGTGATGAAAAATGTGACCATCAATCAAATAAATATTACTGAACAGAAAAAAAAATTTTAAAACTTTTATTTTTTAAATTTTATACAATGCAATCGTAGAAAATTAATGTTTTCAAATTTTTGCTTTTAATATACAGCCAAAGTTCAATATTAGTTTCAAATGCTAATATTAAAATATTTCAGTATAAATTGAAAGATTTTCTAATACTTATAAAGTAAAAATATATAAACAGTTGAAAGATGCTATCACAACATTTTTCTTAATAGAAGCATGGCGATTAAAATTGTTTTATATCTGTTTATAGTTGTAATTTGAACCTGTATCACAATAAGGCTCAGTAGTACTGTTATGTTTCATTACGTATAATGCAATGAAGAAATAAGCAATTGATACTTAAATATGTAATAAGTCATAGCATTAGCTGCTAAGAATTGTTTCATAGTAAATATATATTTTCCAATCGAAAATGTAAATAATAGCCCCGCCAGATTAATGTGCATAAAAATCAATTCATTTGTCATAAAGAAGTATTACAGTGGAAAAAAATAATGAAAATAATTATTGCAATCAAAATAGTAATAAATGAGAATAGAAAAATATAATGTGAAATTAAATGTAATTTATAAATATAAGTATAATGTTACTTTTATGAATTAATATTATAATATTCCAAACGATATATCAAAAGGGGGACCTGGAATAGTAGCATTAATAATGGGTATGCAGAAATCTAGAATATTGTTTAAAAAGTAATCAATATATACATATAAAAGTATGTCACTGAAATACAATTATTTGTAAGACGAAGGTATTTCAGAATTATTAATCATCAAAGAATAAATTATGATTTATTCTTAAAGTGCATTTGTATGATGCAATGATATTAAGTTAGTGAACTTTGGGCTAACAAGTCATGAAACTACTGGAAACGTTGCTTTATTTTATGATTTTTGCAAAATGAATTCTTAAATAATCAAATATAATTGAAGTCAAAGCATTAAGAAATGTTGCCTATTATATGCATGAATGAATTATAAAAGTGGTTCTTCTGCAGTATGAAATTAGATGGAAAAGGGAAATAAAATCATGAACATTTGAGGGCTAAGGGAAAGGATTCATGGTCAATGCAATTAATTGATAATACAATGCTGTATAATTACTTGAAGAATAATGCACACTGAACATTAATTTCATATGAGTACCGAGAAGCAGAGTTAGTCTGAATGCAAAGTACATCATTCGTCTTTACCTTATCATAAACGAGCGTTCGAGTTGGCTAGTTTCAGTTCACAGGAATGGGCAAATTATAAGAATGTTAACGCTGAAAGTTCTCGGGGAGATAACAGGTTGAGAGGGCAGGCAAGTGTAAGGGGGAATGAATTGACGTTAAAACGCGTTGAAGGCGCTTGTCCGGGCTGAAGTTGGCGCTCAGCAACATAGGGATCAGCGACGTCTAGTTCCAGGTGGGCTCGCCAATGCTCGAGTTCGATAACGGGCACGCATCGGTTGGTGCCGAATCGGAGTTCAGAGACCGTCGCAATGATTGCACAGCTCAGAGCGGGGGATCACCTCGAGAGCCGCTGGCCTCGGTCGCGTGGCTGCGGATCAGCATTCAGGGAACGCGGGTGACAACATCCGGGCGCCGTCGGGTATCGGAGGGGAGGGTGCCGTTGATGTCTGGCCGCGAGCTTTTCACGACAGCGAAAAATGCACGGGGGGAATTGTCATCCGTGCGACCGCTTTTATCAGTGGGGCACACGTCAGCCGAGTTTTGTGGGAAAATGTTAAGCGCAGGTTCTTGCGACTCCTTTTACGCTGAGTCGAGCACTTTATCTTGCGCTCGGAAGTATTACCAGTTCGCGGCTTTGAACCGCGGCCTCCGCGTCGAGACGATAACAAAACCTGCGATTGTTAAATTTTTCTTCAATTCTCGAAATCCCTCGCCGTAACATTACGCCTAGAAATTTTCCCTATTGTCTGTTTGTCGGCGGCCATGGGGAGGGTTTGAAGAAATGAGAGAAAGAAAGAGGGGGGAGGGGGAGGGAAATAGAGAGAGACATCCTGTCCGTGCACTATGTAATGAAAATAGCTTAATAGCATCTCGGGGCCATTATTAAAACGAGACGCAGTTTTGTTATTGTCAGTTGCGGGGGCTGATAACGTAGCAGTGGATTATGAACGCGTAGCAGATATTTTCAAAGGGAGGATCGTGGGCAGGTAGTACGGCGATGTGATGTGGGCCGAGGGGAACTCAAGAGGTAGCGGTATTGGCAATGGAGAGGCGGTCAGCTTATCAGACGCAGGGTGGAAAAGGTCAGTTGCAACAGAGCAAAGCTGCGACTTATACGCAGATGTCGTACGGGTTTTCGTTTACGTATACCGGGACCTCGAGTGGATAGACCGCATAATTTGTAAAATGTGGATTATCCCGGTATAAGGATAGAAAGAATGAAATGTAGAGACACAGTGCGCGATAGATAGAGAAACATAGAGAGAGAGGAAGAAAGTAAGAAAAAAAAGCAAGCTGATTTTCGTCGATACGCAACATCGGGCCCAACAATAGCATTCGTGGAAGAAACCGGATTTGTAAGGACTCTCTAGCTTACTCCCACATCCCTGAGGAAAGGCCGACCAGCGCCATTTTCTGTGGCTGATGGCGCGCGCTCGCGCCTCCGCTATTTCAACAATATGTTTTTACGGGTGCTACAATACCAGCGTGAATAGTATAACGAGGGATTGCAGGATGAAGGACGGCTCAGCTTCCCGAAACAGTCGTGTTAAAGAGCATTTCACAAAGAGCACGACACTTGAATGGTGGCTGTCGAAGGGTCGCGCGGGGCAACACGCTCTCGATCGCTGCTGCTCTTTTCAACTGGGGCCCTCGACTCGAGTTTATTATGAGTTTTCACCCTCCTCGGAACGTATTCGCTCGCCTTCCTGGGTGTGAAAGCCTCCCCTTGTCACCCGCCGACTCGCCGTTGGTGGGCTCTTTCTCACGAGGCGAGACTGCGGCGAGAAGCTGCTCCTATGATCGCGCCCTAAAGCAGCTAATCGAGCAGCCGACAGGCTAAATGGCCTATAGCCACGGCTAACGAAGCTAACGCGCTACAAAGATATCACGAGTTCGATAATTTACACGAGCGGCCCGTAAGCTCGGCTCAGCTTTCGGACATTTAAGTCCCAGAGACTGGTGCTCACCTAGCACAGTTTACTTCTATGTTCACCTTATTACGAAAGAACTCGACGCTGACGATCGCTCGACTCATTACCAAAACTACAGCATCATCCTGTACACGAGGTAATGAATGGTCTCGCACCCCCGCTCACTTTTTTATGATTAAAACAAGCGCATGAGCCAGTGCAGTCCGGGCCCTCGGAACTACGGTCCAGCTGCCAAAATGAACCCGATCGGGCAAAAACACCGCAAGGGCCACGCACCTGCGAGCCCCTCTGCCAATCGGGATCCTTATCCAACTTACGTTATTTATATAAGGGGGTATTATCTAATGCGTTACGGTGAACTCAGTAGCGCTGCTCTCTTTACGCTGCGTCGCGAAAGTGACGTGATTATCGCGCCCAACCCCCTACTCTCTCTCTCTCTCTTTCTCTCTCGCTACTTCACCCCCTATCTCCTGCGCATTCAACTCATAAAATACCTACCGCACCGCGCAAACCTCACGTGTATCTAGTTGTATAACAGTGACATCCGAGCTCTGAACATCTCGCTCATTGGGAATCTGCCACTCTTGGCTAACGTGCGCTACTATTATTAAGAGATATACACTGTTTTCCGTGCATTCGTTTACTACTACGCTATGAATCTTTATACGGTGTTCGAGAATCGAAGCACATTTATATCCACTGTACAACTATTCCAAATAATCCCTCTACCTTTTGATTTCCCTTCTTTTGCACCCGTACCTCCCTCCACCTTACTCCCTAATCATGAGATATTGACACGTGAATCACTGTAATCGCTAGTATAACCAAGGAGAACGTTATCCGATACTCTATACAATTTGCCTTTGTGTTGCACTTTTATAAATAGGCAAAAACATTTGCAATATCTTTATATTCATTATAAAACAATAATTGTACTTCAGATTTTTTTATTAATTTAACCATAGAAGCTAATTGTTCTTAGACTCAAATTCAATCGAGCGAACCCTTAATTTTACAACTGTAAATTATAATAAAAAATCGTCCTTACCAACTATTTAAATTCTTCCCCTCGTCCCTCAAGGTTGTCACATTTTAAAAACATAAATGACAGTATTTTATTAATCATTTGTAAAAAGGTTTACAAATTCTTGACAACTTATACAAAAATTCACTGTTTGGAGGAAGTGTGAAGTATTGAAAAATACGATTGTATTAATTTCTTTTCGGTAGTCGAAGTACATCACTCAAAAGCATCAAAATTAATAGTTGTCAGAATGTCGAAATTTTTAAATCTTTGCACGAATTTGAAGTTTCTAAGATTACTAAATAAGTTCTAATTATATGACGTAGTTGCAACTTTGAATTTAATAATTATCGAATTTATTGTTACATAATATCATTATTTCAGATACCGTACTCTATTCATACTATATTTATAATGTACATAATACAGAGTCTTTGCAGCGTTCATGAGAAATTAGAAACATTTTCATTTACACTGCAGACATGATGCCTGAGTAATAGTAAAAGAAACATAAAAAGTAGAGTATCGTCAAATTTATTTGGTTAAATATGATACAACTAACTATAAACATTTGATTTGTATACAGACAAAATACTTGAAATTCTTGAAATACTAGGAAAGGTCAAGCAGCTTTGATTTATTTACTTCAACAATTATAAGGCTGTAAATCATAGTGGCAGAATTCTCTATATACAAATAGAGCCTTGTATTGAGGAACTTGAAGGGATAATATAAGATTAAACAATTCTCTAAGCGAATGTTTCATACAAAAAGAGCTTTACAAATTCAACGAGCTATAAAAAGTTCGAAAAAAGAACAGAGGCTTTTCTCTCTTCTATTTTTTTGTCGTGTCCTTTTCTTTCGTGTATCTCGTCGTCAAGTGGGAATAGCCAAATGATCGCTAACATGCGTAAAGCCATGGCTAAGTAGAGACCGTGTAAAATTGAAAAGAAAGAGCAAGGAGAGTAGGCTCCCCTCGTGCTTATTTCTGTCGTTAAATTGCGCATCCATTCTAATTAAATCTCACAGAGACAGCATTTGAAGGAAAAACGCGGTCATTGAGCAGACGTAAGTGGGCGAAGGAGTTGTGTAATAATTGGCTACTCGGGCGTCTGCGCGACAGATGTAGGAGTCCGTCTGGGGACGCCGGCCTATAATTTAAAAGCTCGAGGGGGTTGTTTTCGGCAAGTAATTGCGGATAGCGCGGGTAACGAGCCGAGGCGGGAGTCATTGGACACCGCGGACCACTCACTAAATTCCACGGGCTCGTTAATCGTTAATTCGATCGCTCGACCGATTGCAGGATTAGCCGTTAATTCCCACCTCGGAAGAGAAGCCGCGGTCGAGAGACTGGGACCGGTAAGACCCCGGATGACAATGACGCCATTGATTCGCTCGCTCGCTCGCTCTGAATGGACATCGGGTTTTACAATGAGTTTCAACAAGAGCTGCCGCGGGGGCTTGCGCAAAAAGGTGGAGATTCTCCTGTCCTTCGGTAGACTCTAATTTTTACGCCCTCCCAGTGCTAAAATAGCATCTGCACTCCGGATGTATCTATTTTTTGAGGAAGGGAGCACGCGCATCAACCCTCCACTTATATTTTTTGTTCTTACCTTCCCCTTCTCTTCTTCTTTCATAGCTCTTAATAAAGCCCTGCCGTATAATTTTCAGTGAATGTTTCACTGTGGATGTACATTATCATAGCAATTCGGCTGATGGCGATACGGTACTTAGTATTTAGTAATGCCAACTTGCGTATTATAATATTACAAGCATTCATTCATATCACACTATGGAATTGAATTTTCACCATGATCAACAACATTTTATTCGATTGCTCACTTAATTATAAGCCGTTAATACAGTGATCAGCCATTAATCAGCTTTATTTATTACAATTGCTCATTATGATAGTTACGATTACGACAGTTATATTTTTTACGATTTTTTACTTATTTTCAAAGTTTCTTCTAAACCACACCATCGCTTCTTTTATACACTATAATTTTCTATAGTGAGATGTTTAATTAAAATTAAATCTTATATCCATAAAAATGTTCATTAATGATAAATTTAAATACATTTTCAAAAAAAACAATTATACACATTACAATAAATACATTTCATTGATTCACGACTTGATTTTTAATCAATTTCTTTATTTCAAACAACTACTTAATATAACAAAAACTTTTAATTACAAATAATTATAAACAGTGAAAATATTTATTTTATATCCAAAGATTTTTTAATTATTAAATAAAATTAATTAAATTTATATATTTAATTATTACTTGTAGTATGCATTTTTAACTATTTTTATAAATACCTTTTTTATTTACTAAATTCAATTTTTAATTAGTAAATCTAAATTTAAAAAAAATGCAACAAAATTGAAAGCAACTAAACATATCGAGTACAGGACTTTCAAAACATCTACTCAACCACGGCTCAAAATAAATGTTACGTTACATTTTATTTATAATTAAGATATTAGTATATAGACCAACTTACGAGATGTTTGTTTTTTTTATACATTTTTCACAGTCTCATCTACATTTTCATAATAAATACCACATTAACTATCACTTCGATTAGGTCATTTTATTGGCTTTTTATTTAAAATATAGTACAAGAGAGTTTTTATGAAATTTGACTGAAGCATAAAAATAATTTCTTAATTCTCGTAAAATATAGAAGCTTAGCACTAATTTTTCTTTAATTTTTTATTTATATATGTCAAATTCATTTCTTATCATATACAGGTTTACATAAAATATCTTATGTTATATGAATAAACGTATACAATATTTACTTTATTTCAGTTGAGTGCAAATATCAATATGCTATTACGATGCATATATCCTCAATATGGAAAATTCAAATAAATTTTAATTTCATATAGTTGTTGTTTTTCTTCTTAAAATTTCAAAGAAACGATTCCCATTCATTAAACAAATCAATACTTTTATAGTAAAAATAGTGCAATAGTGCAATAAATAAATAAAATAGTGCAATAGTTAAAATTGCAACCTTTTGAAATGTGCCCAGCTTTTACATATCCCAAAGGTATTTAGAAATTGACAAAATTGACTTTTTTTTAAAGTGATATTCAATTTTACAGAATATTTATATAATTACATACAAGCTTAGGAATTACATGTTCACAAGATATGCATACATTTATTTATGTATGTATGTATGTATATATATATATATATATATATATATATATATTTATATCTCAATTTTTTATATATATTTATAAATTTAATTTATATCATAATTTTGGAAGACAAAGGTTTTTATACCATAATATGCACGTTTGCTTTTGCTATATTAGTAAAATTATAAATCCATAAATGTGAAAAGTAAGTCGTTGATATTATATACAAAGTCTATTCTATAATTTTTATTTATTGTATTTGCAATATTTGATACATTATATCTAAATATGATTATATCATTTAACCTTAGATCACTCAGATATATTTGTAATTCATTTTTTTTTTAATGTCTAAGTATTAGATAATATTTTTTCAATTCAATTATACTGTATTTTTATAACATAAGGTCATGTAAATTTTATTTATTTTTTAAAATATATTTAAGTATTTTGTTAACATCCTTAAATTGTATATATTTTGAATTGGTCAATGAAACAAGCAACGTTGTGATAAATAAATATTTTACACTGTTTAATGTCAACTATCAGCATACAAATTCTATTATATTATTATAATTTAAAGAATGTCTGTAGTAAAACATAAAAAGTTCTTCTTATTATAAGCTGACAATATTTATTTAATGTCCTTAAAACAAATTATAAAGAAAATGCAGCAAATCTGTCGAGCATATTTTACGTGCATTTAAAGACTTTCAATGGTTATTAGGTTAGTAATATTGAATGATTTTTAAAGTGTAACGATATCAACTTTATGCTCAAAAACGGAAATTTTAAATGGATTGGTATTTTCATTTTAGCAATATCTTATAATTATAAAGATATTTATAATATATTAATTTAATTAAGTATTTACGCTTATTTTAAAATTGATATAACTATTACCAGAGGATTCTATTATTGTAGAAGGCAAGTATAGGTGATAACGAAGCAATGGTAACTTGAAAAAATTGAAGGACTTTGACGTATCGCCTGCAATTTAATGTTTCTATACATACAACCTTCAGAGTTTGCGAATTTTCCGTTACTCGAACGTTCAATGCTATGCTAATTGAAATTAATAATTAAATTAGCTAAAGGTGGTGTGCTACGGATATCATCGCTGAGGCGTAAAAGGCACCAATGACAGCTGGTCATTAGCGAAAAAGACCGAATAATAGTGCGGCGATGCGGTCCGACGAAGCACCAGGAACCCAAAACAGTGAGTGGAGAAGTGCGCTCAGCTGTGGTGGGCCTCGTGCAATCTTAGACGTATCGTGTAGCTCTACTCCATTGTGTCGTACCTGACTTTCTTGACCTTGAAGTAGCGCCACCCAGCGTATCCGGTTATCGTAAGAAGGACGGCTGCCGCGAGAGCTGAGCCTACGGCTACGGGCGCGGTCTCGTCTCGTCCAGCCTGAGCGCTCAGGGCGCTACACGGAAACTCTATCGCAAAGTCATTGTTCTTGAATTTGAACGGTTGCAACTTCGTTTCCCTGCGAACATTATTTCATACCGTTACTTTTATTTATTTAAAGTTATTCGTAAATAGCTCCTTGATTGGCTTGGTAAGTTTCGGAAAACTCGATATCGAAATTATTGAAATTGAACTGTCGAGGGCGAAATGTGAAGGGATATATATATATATCGTTTGATACTAACTTTGTCGCAACTTTTGTTTCAAAGTCAATTGTTCAATATCAAAAGTTGGCTTATGTTTAAATAATTATCTTTAATTAAGTTGCATTAACTTTTTAAACTTATCACGCTATTTTATACCTTTTTATTCGCGTGTCTTACGACCCTGAGTTGCACAACGAATTTCATAGACATTTCAATATTCTAAATTTGTAAATTTAATCGACAGATTCTCTGTGTATTAATTTAAATTTAACAACGGCTTAGAATTTCACCGTTTTTGTTAATTAGATTATGGAAAGCTTTCAAATTACCTCAATAATATACTCGCATCATGTTTCCCATCCGTTAAATAAATTTCTTGCTCTTTAGCACAAGAATAAGATTTCCCGACGGGTGTCGGAAACAACATTGAACTCTTCTTTGCAGTGCTTAATCTAATCGTTCTATCTAAAATAATATAAAAGATATAAATTTTATAATAGTATTTAAACAAAAATATTATATATATGATGATATTTTTATTTTATAAGTATAGTATTTAGTAGTAACTTTAGATTAATCCAGCATTACAACTCAACGTACTTAAAAAATTGTAAGAAAGAAACTAATAAAAAATGTTTTTTTCAATTATTTACAATTATAATAATTTTAAAAAATATTTCAACGACTATTATTTATTGAATTACGATTGTAAAGTATAATATAATTGAACAGAGAATTACTAACTTGGTTGATCAACATGTTCAAAATGTCGGTCACTGGAGTTATAAGTCAACTCAATTTTATCAACATACCATTTTTCATTGCCAGGTGTCTAAAATTATAATAATATTGTTTCAGTAATTGAATGTAATAATATAAATAATATTGCATGTAACTATATATTAACTTACATTTTTAAATACGAAGAATAAATAAAATAAAAAATATTTTAATGCTCTAATTTACAAATTTCTTTATACAACTAATGGTACCAAGACAACATTTACGATATTCTAAAAATTCAAATTATTAAAAATAAATACATGATGTTATATTATTTAAGAAAAAATTGGTTCTTATATAATACAAATGTATATATATATACATATTATATTTTATACAATTCATACTGATGATAATATTGCAGAGAAAAATATTTCCCTATATCATTGAATTTATAGATACAAAAAAACTAATTTTGTAATCCATAAAGACTATATTATAGTAATATATTGACTACAATAAAATTTATAATAAAACTTCTTAATTAGAATAAATCATATTTTGACAATTATATTTATAGTTATTTGTGACATTTGTCTACTTTCTATTAAAAAAAATTAACATGAAGGTATTGAATTTCTATTACTTATCAATAGTATTTGTTATATATTATAAATATGTATATATATATTAACCGATACACCAAAATGTTCAGTGAGAAACAGTTTGAATACTTTTGACGTAAACAACATAAATATGCATATAATGTAGGAAAAGAAAACTATTTCAAATATTAATTTTACCATAATTATTATAAGAAAAATAATACTAAGAAAATTTTCATTTAAAGAGTTAAATAGTTGGTAAAAGTAATTTATGAAATACATTTTATTAAATTATATATTATAATTTATGGTAAACTATATGTAAACAAGTACCTTAGCGAAACTCCATGAAAGGACATACGCATCCCATTTCAATGACATGACAGCGTAGTTTTCGCTATCACAATTTCCTGTGACCACAGCATCATTCGGAATATAAAAATCAGCTTCCTAAAGCACAAGATCTTTTAAAATTTTTGTACTATTTTTATACAAAATGGCAAAATTATCTTTATTAGATGACAGTGAAAATTAAAAATATTTTCCGATAAAAAATCTAAATATACCCAAATGCATTATAAATAAAGATCCTAAAGATAAAAGCTGATATTTGCTGAAGAATACATTGCTAAATTGTCAAAAATTTATTATTAACTTTAAAGAAATTAAAATGTATACATTTGAATGAATATTGTATTTAATTACATTGGAAACATTATAAATATAAACATCGTAATTTAGCATTATGATTAAAAATTATTTTTTTACATAAAGATTAACCAAATAATATATTTCAAAATTATAAAAAAGTTTTAATAGTGAAATTTAATAAAAAATATTTAATTTAAGGTTTAGTATAACATCAAATTTTAACTCATTGTAAAATATTAAAAACAGATTCGTAAATCCAAGTGGGAAATTAAAAAATCATTTCATTATTATTTCACAAAAGAATTATACAAAAATATTATTAATACGATATTCTTTAATTCGGCATCAATATTTTTTATCTATAATTAAAGTAGATAATCTATTAATTTTTTATTTTACAATTCTTTAAATTGTACTTCCTTAATTGTCATTATTATAATATAAACAGTTTTATTTGTAACAAAAATTTAGTCGATACTGATCACATTTTTAATTTTAAAGTCAGATTAATAATTAAAATTAAAAATCAGGTCATAAATGTAATCATTTCAGAATTTGACCATATCAATATTATAAATTTACTACAACATAAAATAATTTTATAAAAAAATACTAATATTTATGATAAAAATTTTCCAAAAATCATGATAAAAAAACATATACATGTATTCCAATAATATTTACTATATTCTTAAAGCTATCAGAAAATTTTTAGATTTTATTTAGTAAATTATCATACTTTGAGAATTTAACTAAAAATTGTAATTTTTTTTCTAGCATCAAAAATGATTAAAATCTTTTACTTGAATGAGAAAGAGAAATATTAAATTTTATTGTTAATGGGAGATATATCAATTCTTTCAAATTTATACATATAAAATTGCCATCGTTAAAATGTCGTAATTGGTTCATAATTTAATAGAAATTCGAGAACGTTGAAATTCCATTTATTTACACACATTGTATAATTATTAAGTATTTCCCGTATGACCTATCGTTAACGAACCTGTTCCTCTCCAAGTGTAGTTTTGTACTTTATAGTGATGATGCCGTCAACCTGGAGGAGGATGCAAGCTTGCCCATTACTGCCATTTAGGCGATATAATGGCTTCTTCTCCAAATCTTGTAACGAAGATTTATCGGGTACTGAATAGGTTGTCACTGAAATTGCAGCTGGTTGCAACGTTGTGACCGAATCCATCATTTTCATCACCGTTCCCAATCCCGTACTTTTTATTTCGGCATTAACTATCGGCTGTCGTAATTTTTTACACTTTGAATTGTTGTTTTTATGCTACTACTTATTGACTTAACTAGTTAAGTAATTCTAACATTTTTATAACGTTTTAGTTAGTAGAAATTTTCTTTTAATTTAAGCTTATTTAACATTCTTTTAGCCAATATTGCTACTAATTTTTATATTGTTGTATAATTTAGAAATTACTTTCTTTGAATTTTTGACACAAAATACAGAAGATTTATAACATGATTCTATTAAGTATAGACAAAAGGAACGGAATATTTATCATCCGTTGTTAAATTATAAAACTTAATAAAATACACCTTAGAATTAAAGATGATTTTTTAATAGGATATTGTAAAACACGTATAATTAAATTTTGAAACAAAATTTTTATTGATTTTTTAATGTAGACGTATAAAATCAAAGAATGTGCACAGTATTATGACTTACAATAGAAAGCTAAAATTTTGTTACAACTTTTTTTAATTTTTCGCTTAGTAATAATCATTTTTATTTAAATACTTTTCGAATTAAATTGATTTATTTCTATGAAACAAAGTTATTGATATTGCGAAAAAAAAATTTATTCATTAATAAATTTAAGATATTTTATTAAAACAAGACTTAACACGATGAGTAAGTTTGACCAATAAAATACATTGTTTCAAAAAACTTATAGTTTATATAAAATTTTGACATTTATATTAATAATAACGTATGGTAGTTTATATAATTTCTAGATTTGTGCATTAAGGATACTAACTTTTTCAAGCCTACAGGCTTGAATCTATTTTGATCTATACATAGATCCACAATTAAATACGTACTTTTCTATTCATGATAAGCCACAAAAACATTGCAGGCTTAAAATGCTTACAACAAAAATAAAAGTCATAGACCATTTTAAATACGATATAGAATAAAAATTCATATCTTTGCTGTATTAATAATTCAACTTTGATTTACTAAGAATCATAATGTTAAAAACTACATTATTAAAATTTTAATAAAATTATTTCTATGTCTAGTGGTTTCACAGGACTTATATATCTTGTATAAATTCTCTTATGATAAATACTATTCATGCATGATAAAAAAGAAAGAAACATTTAAATAACAAAAATTAGTTAAATTTTTCTTTATTTATGTTAAAAACTAATATAATTTTTATCGTCTAATAAAGAAAAACGTTTTATAAATTAAAAAGAATGAGTTCGTCTAAGGTACATTTTGACGAGTTGATAGCGCATTATCTATTTGTAACACGAGACAAATAATATTTTTATACTTGATTTGTCTTTTCCATCTGATTTCTAAGAAGGCCATTGTTATTTTTATGTTATCATTCGAATTTTTCATCGATATATTTAATAAATTATCAAAATTCTTAAATTACATATTACGAAAATTAATTTCTTTTCGATTAATGGCAGTTATTACACAATCAATATGCAGAAATACAAAATCTTTCAAAATAACATCTTTAGAATTACAGTACGCATTGTTCATTAAATTTAAATGAAAATTCTTTACTCGTTACGAGAACGAAAAATGTTTAATATAATTAGAAGGAAATTTTTTTTTAAAAACTTACCGCACCAATAAAAAATAATATTCAGTTATCGATAGTATTTATTATACAAAAATGTTTTTGTGTGTTTTTAGTATAAATTATTACTTTGCGAGTGGACCCTGCGATGACCATTCAAGGCCCCCCGACGCATGGGTTCTCCTCTTGGCGTCCCTTTTTAGTATTTATTTATATAAAAAATGATCAAATATATTAAGATTTGCTTTCTATTTGATAGTAAGAAAAAAAAACAAATGCCTTACATATTTCTAGTTATGTAATAAATTATCAGAATAAGGAACCTAATTTCAGATTATCGATACTTACTTGTGACAAAATATGGCCCAAAAATTAATGATAACACCGGTTCATAAATCATATAGAAAAGAAAACGTGATTAAATTAAATCGATATCCTGCAACAGTTACAAACATTTAAAAATAATTTAATTTTAAATGAAAGTACTTTATACGCTTAGATAACTTCGAAGTGTCTTTAGTAAAATATATATACTAACTGTAATATTATAGAAATCTTATAAAAGGAAACAATTA
The DNA here is from genome assembly GCA_018907135.1 of Kradibia gibbosae. NCBI lineage: Eukaryota > Metazoa > Arthropoda > Insecta > Hymenoptera > Agaonidae > Kradibia > Kradibia gibbosae. The sequence goes on along the minus strand of JACCHX010000012.1, from coordinate 4,785,045 downwards.
GCTTTACCATAATAGAAAACATGGTGACTAATGAAAAACGACTTCTATGTAAGAGCAATCTTAAAGATAAAAACATGTGCTTCAGTAAGTAGGTCATTACAATGCTCATAGGGATCTAATATCAATGGTGGGAATTTTCCAAATTATTAGTATTATAGCCATTATTACTTGCTTTTCTAAAATTCGTTAATAATAATTTCAATTACTATGTTCTCCATATTAAGTCATTGTTATGAGCTTTCAAAATTGCAGAATCCCTTAAATACTTATAAGATAATATTATTTATTATATTAAAATAGCTTATCGTAGTTTTCGCAAAAAAAATTGTTACACAACAAATTTATATAAAGTAAATTTTAATCTGACAGAAAACAATTAAATACGATTAGTTCGAAATATGTATTCAGTTTCTTCAATGGTACTTATTCATATACTTTTTTAGATTTAAATAAAATTATTATATAAATGTTATTCTTTAATGATAACGATTACCAATCAATTAACATATTGAAACCTATTTAATAATAATAACAAAAACAAATTTTTGTTAGTAAAAGTACAATCAAAAATATTTTTATTACTCAGGAAATTCATATAAATTTTTTATCATATAGTTTAGATACATGATAGCATTTAAAAATATATAGGTTAAATTATAAACCACATGAGTCACATGATCTAAGTAAAATAATGTAAGAATGCTTGTATAATATTACTTATATTACTACTATGATATTAATAGCATTAATAAAATATTAATAAAATAGTTAAATATTTTAAATGAAATAAATATCATAAAGAACAGAGTTTCAGATCATTTTAATAAACACTACATTACATGATAAATAAACAAGTATATTTGTTCATACATTGATACAAATTTTACAATTATTAAAAAAAAATAAAATGTCTATTAAGAATGGAAACTATAAAACTGTTTGTAAAATAGGTTTTAAATTACGGAGTAAATTATACAAATTTATATACATGTATGCATGAATTTGTTTTTTTTTATCTATAAAAAAATTATTATAAGATAAATAGTTTTTTTAATTTAGAACCAGTATTTAGATAACAAATATAAGATTAAAATTTTCTAAATAAACTATTTGTATAATTAACATATTATAGTAAGTTTCGTTGTTTTCATCGTAAAAATGGAATATGCAGGCGCGCGCATAAATGCAAGTTCGAATAATGAATGTTGCACGAATAATGAAAGAAAGTAAAAAAAATATAAATATTGAGATAAAGGAAAAATTCCATAACAATCTTTTATTAAAGAATTAATTATTTGTTGTTATCATATGTAAATATTCAAGAGTTTCGCGTTTTTTTTAAGGCGCTTAAAATATTTTTGTTAGCTAAAGCCATTAAATGCGCATTATGAAAATTATTAATTAATTAAAATTTTCAATTGCGAATAAATTATAAAACTCGTCGTATAACATCGATGATATTTTGAAAATATGTAAGTAAAGACAAAGTAGTAACCATAAATTATTGATGAATGTAGATGAGTATATATGCTGTGATAAGCAGACTGGTCTTGTGGTATAGTAGAAACATACTGGACCTTAAGTTTGTTTTGTCGGCAATGTACAATGATAAAAATGACAACGTAAAGTTGTAGTTTAAGTTTACGAATTGAAATTTTTAGTTTAAAAAAGTTGGAACAGAGGGGGAAATCATCTCTATTATTGGTTTGGAGATAGATGGCCAAAATAAGTCGACGAGAAAAAAAAATTAACCTCCGGTAATAAGGGATGCTTCAACAATGATCAGTAATCAATAATAAAATTTATTTTGAGTGAAAAAAATGGTCGAACTGAAAGTTGGCTTTGGCACTCATTATAGTAGAGTAAGGTGAATAAAAAGATCGTGGGAAAAAAAACGGGGAACTAATTTGGTCAGTGGGGTTTGTGCGACGACTATAAACGTCGTTGAAAAAATATCGGAGTAGGTAGCGGAGAGATTTTTAAATAAAGATATCGTCGTGAGCGGATTTCGTGGAAAATCGAGCTTGCGGCTAGCGAGATGAGAACGGTAACGAGTTCGAGAGTAATTAAGATTAAAAAAGGCTAATGTTGGCAGGAGGGGAGATGCATAAAAGAACGAGGCATGAAGTCGGATCGTGGCACAGTGTCGTAGAATAAGGAAAATAAGAGATTAGAGGGTTTCAGGGTGTCCTAGAGTCATGGTTCTAATTAATAATGGAATACGTATGAAACCGAGCATTATATATATATATATATATATACAATAGACCGTAGGGAAAACTCACTAGTGGAAAGCGCGTCACTTTCGGCAGGTCGAAGTAGAGGACGGCATTGCGCTTCGTGGTGAAGGGCTCGTCGGTGTTGGGAACGTCCTGGGGACTCGCTGTCGTATGAATCGGTAGCACGAGGGCCAAGCCCTGCCACGGGGAGCCTGCAACTGTAGACGGAACATCGTTTAGCTTCGGCTCCGTAGCGGAGGCTGTGCTGGAGGTTGCAAAGACGTCGCGGTTACGTTGGTCTCGTCTCTCTGCCCCCTCCCCATACCAGCGTCCGACCAACCGATTCTACTCCCCCGTTGTTGTAATCGATTCGCGGGCAGCTCCGAGATTCTGAGAGCTCATCGAATCGAGGATCGCTTCTGGTTCGGGGGCATTAACCGTTCTACCCGTTGTACCCTGATCTTCCTCCCGATTCTCGCGGTGACTGTCCGCTTGAGCATCCTACAAACACATTTTGATGGCTCGGAACGGGAAGCGACACGAATGGCCAGTCAGTGGGGTGTCTCCTCTTTCCTTGGCCCGACTCCGAACGTGACGTCGGACCCCCAGAGCTGCGCCCTTGAAACCGTGTGCACGCCTCCTTGCACGCCTCCTCGCACGTTTCCTCGCACAATTCCTCGCATGCATTATACTCACGAACGAGCAGAAGGAAGGAGCTGAGGAGGGAAAATCGCCTCGCCATGTTTTGGCGAAAGCTCACTGCTGAGCTTATATATCAGTTCCTCTCTCTCTCTCTCTCTCTCTCTCTCTCTCTCTCTCTCTCTCTCCTACCTCCCTCACACTCCCCCACCAGCCCTTTAACACTCGAGCTCCCAATCACACACGCACAAACTCTCCCTCTCTCTCCGTCTCGCCCTCAAAACGCTTTTCCCTCACGACAAGAATTTTTCGCTGACTCAGACAGCTAGTGCGGAACTAGTTATGTACCTCGTTGTCTATTATCGCTTGTTCGCGAGAAATCGCGGGGGCGCTTGGATCCCCTGAATAATGCGAGGAGTCGCGCGCCGTCGCAGCCCACAATCAATAACCGCTGGTGTGCGCGCGTGATTCGTCAGTGTCGTGCAATTTCGGCTTGTAAAACATGCAACATAAGCGCCACTCCTCGAACCTCGAGAAGCGCTCACTTCCTCTCTCCCATGTTAGCCATTTGCGAAAAGCAGCCGTTGTTTCGTCAAACTTGAGAAGTCCGGTTGTAAAGTAACCACTTTTCTATTTATCGAGCGGCCCATTAATACAATGGAACTATTGACTCGAATATTTTTATTTCTTCTGATCGTGCTACTTCTCGCCTAGGCCTTGATTTTTCCAGTGCTGTCCTCTCTAATTCTCTAGGAGTTTAGCGGGTTCAGCGGTCCAATCAATCGACCTGACAGCCGATGCCGTTGTAGATGCAGATTCGTGCATTGAGCGTTAAATACTAAACGCGACGGAGAGGGCTGTTAATAAATTGGACTATCATGGATGTCCAAAACACTGAATCAGCAGTTGGGAGAAAAAATATAAATAGCTGTTATTGGAGCTCCCGTATGTACAGGCGAAGAGAGAGAGAGAGAGAGAGAGAGAGAGAGAGAGAGAGAGAGAGAGAGAGAGAGAGAGAGAGAGAGAGGCCAGGTAGGATAAAGCGAATGGCTAAGAAAAAGGTGTTGTGAGGAGGGGGCGAAAGGGCTGGCCAAACAAAATGCGCCCATCATCACTCGAAGTCTCTCGGACATTGGTGAGTAACAAGACAAAGTACGAGAAGGAAAAAGAGAAAGGGATCAACCTAGCATAACCTCTTTTTATTAATCGAATAGTGTTTCGAACTTTGTATCACGCTGAACTTCACTCCTGAATAGTTGACTATACATTATTCAAGAACTCGAAGTCCAAACTTCGATCATTCGACTCGTACGATTCATGAAAAGTGACTAATTCAGTGTGCATCTTCTCTACTCGAGTACTTTTTTTCGATTTTATCATATCGCTTTTTGTATGTGGTGATTCTGACCCGGTTATCGGCTCGTCGTCACTTGTAACATCGACTCAATTGATAATTTGTTATCGTATTCGAAATTTTGAAAAGGCACATCCTTTAGAGCGAGCATTTAAGAGTAAAAAAAAAAGAAAGTCTTCGATTATTTAAGTGCATTATTGTGGCCCCATAGAACACAGTTAAAAAAAACTGTGTGCATTTAATCGTAACGTATCATAACGTACAAAAAGCTATTGCTTCTTCCTGTGATCGATTCGGCAATCTAGTCTAATTCTTATTTCAGAAACAAAAGCACGAGCACCTTCTTTTTATTCTGACACAGTACGAACCGTTGGTTTCGAAGGATGAATTATTTAAGCATTGGCCTTTTTCTGTCCTTGGTGTCCTCTAACATCGCAAACAATTTTTCAGAAAAATCATCCACTGATCAAAAAAGTGCGAACAATATCTTTTTATTAAATTTTAATGGCATCTGACCAAGCTGACATTTTTATCCTATTTATCGAATATTTTAACTTGTAATATCTAGTAATGATTTTTTTGGATTAACCTATATTTATAAAAAAATAATTTGATCTATTGTCTGTTTTTCTGGAAATCAAATACTTTGATTATTTACAAATACAATGAAAATATTAAAATTAAAATAATGTTGTCAAATGAGCAAACATGCATAAAAAGAAAAATTGTACTATATAAAATTTATTTTTTATAGGTAGTAATTTAAAGGACACACCCTTTGAACCAACCAAAGATTTACCAATCAATAATACAAAGACAACCGTTTACAAAAATGTATACAGTAATTTTTAAATATGATGTGATAGGAGACTTATTATACTTGAGCCATTAATACAACTAATAATTTCTTCTAGGCAACTATGTTGACACCTATGACAACAACAACTATGACAACAACAAAAAGTACAATTACAACAAACCCTACTCCAAATACAATATCAACATTACCGCATACATCTCCAAATCCAATTACAACTACTGCTGAATCTAGTACAAAACCTCAAAATTTTGACCCAACACAAATCCCATCTAAGAGTCGTCATTTCGATGGGCTTAGCTTTATGGGTAAGACAATTAAATAATTTGATATTGATTGAAATAATAAGGATAATATAAAATTTATCACATTGCATAACTGTTTTAGGTGGTATAATTTTAACAGCTTGCATTGTTGGATTGAGCATTGGTTTCTACAAATTTTACAAAATCAAAATTGAGCAAAGTTATGTAACTCTTTGAGACTTGGCACTAATTCAAACAATATAGAAGTTATAAGAGTGTAATGGCACTGTCAAACTGAAATAATAAGATTGATTACTTTAATTATAATATTGTATTTTTTATAAAACTTATAGCATTGATTAGATGCTAAAGTGCTCTTAGTATGTTAAAAAAAAATCAAATCATATCTGTTTTTTTTTATATATAAATTATAATTTAAAGTAAAATTGATAATGCAATGAGACAAGGATTTGTCAATGACATACTGATTTATATCGGTAATCTAATAATACACTGACGAGATTTTTAATTGAGTACTATCAGTAAATAATAAAAACCTACAGACAAAATTAGATTAAAAAAATTATTTGAGTAAAGATGCATTTATTATTTTGTAAGAAAACTGATAAGGTGTAGTGTATAAATGTGTAAAAATGTATGTTATATTATAAAAATTATGATAAAATAAACGACATAAAGAAAGTATTTCATAACATAATTGTTTAGGCTATGAATAGAAATGAATTTATTCACAGTAAGCTCATTTCAATGTATGAATTATATTAAATTAATTATTAATTGCATATAAAAATTTATAAATTTAAAGGCATGAATCAAGGTTATGATGTTGGTATCGATTATCTGGAAAAGATTTCGTGATTGGTGGAATGTGAGCGTCTGAGCATAGATTTGCTAAAGGAGTGGTACATTATTGGACTAGCGTAAACTCACTGCTGATTCTCAAAGAAAATTAAGTCCCTAAGAACGGAAAGAAAGCGGAACTCTTTTGGTATGAGCAGACTGAATGTTCAGGAGTTTACCGACAGTAAGGGGTGAAGGGTAAAATCGCAGATCAAAGAACTGCGGAAACTGCGGCCTACTGAATAGGTGAGGAGAGTGAAAGAGTGACGGCCGACAATTCCGTTGACGACAGCGAAAACGACGAGTTGCAAATTGCAACTTGCAACTTTGCGAGCTACTAGATATTCATCAACTGCTAGGGGGCGTAACCCGCGTAACATCGAAAGATTGACGCGCGGATCTTTCATAGTTAGCCTGTGTTAATTGTTTAGGTTGCTCAAGTGCTTATCTTCAAGGTGTTTCAAAATTACCTGCAAAAGTGTACGTCATTTTTATAAAAAAAAACATACCACATATCATACAGCCTTGATTTACGTCTCTTTCTCGTACTTCATTAGCATGCACCGCCTTATCTATAGCTTGTTCTACATTTACTGGCTTTTTCGCGTTGAAGATTTAACTTCATATTAATATTGCCCTCGCTAGCGCCTCAATTGCATTATTGTTCTTTTCTATCATCAATATTTAAAAAATGTATTGATAAGCTGACAGTATCATAAACTTAAGCTTTTATTTTCTAAGGCTCATAAGAACGAGTTTTCAATTCTAGGGCATTGATCTGAACAGCTCTGCTGCCTCTACACGAATACGCGTATGTTACTTCTATATTTGTTTGCACACACACATACAATGTCTCATTCAACATCAGCCGAACAATAATTATTACTGGCGCGAATTGAAATCTGGTTTAACGATTATATTTACAATGGTTCACCCATTTGTGATATATCTGCGTTATAATCCCTATAATTTATTTCCACAGCAAAGATGACTGACTCGAAATATTTCACGACCACGAAAAAGGGAGAAATATTTGAATTGAAGTCAGAGCTCAACAATGATAAGAAAGAAAAAAAGAAAGAAGCTGTTAAAAAGGTAATGCAAATTCTCTTTACTTTTGTGCACCCTAGTGAGTTCATATATGTGTGCACGCTTTTAACTTTATAATTAAATCAATATCTCATTTTTATTACCCTTTGATTCAATTTTTTTAATTTTTTGACTTGGGCAACCTGTGTTAACTAATAAATAAATAGTACACTATTGCATAAAAGTCTGTTGAAGTTTTGGCAAAATTTTATATTTTAGGTCATTGCATCGATGACAGTTGGTAAGGATGTTTCAGCACTCTTCCCTGATGTAGTCAATTGTATGCAGACAGATAATCTAGAATTGAAGAAATTGGTCTATCTATATCTTATGAACTATGCAAAAAGCCAGCCAGATATGGCAATTATGGCAGTCAACACATTTGTTAAGGTAATGTGTCTTAATATATACAAATTTTTCTCACATGTTTGTCAATGCACTCAAATAAATAAATGCAAATAAAATATTTATTCAATACTCATGTCTATTATTTACTTATACACTATTTTCATTTAATACATTAAAATTTTTCTTCAAATTTCAAACTAACGATAACATTATATATTAATCATCTACCATCTGTATACATAAGGCAAGTTGTAGAAAATAATTAGAACACTTTTTTACACCTTTGTAAATTATTATTAAAACATTCTTTAATTCTTCTACAGCTTGTCTCTTTTTATACATGCAGATCACGCTTAAGAATAATAAAAATTATTAGTAATTTAAGCTATCTACATTCTAGTGTGTAGGATAGTATGCTCTTACGGTATAATATTGGATTGCTTATTTTTTGAAGGGCACGAGATCGAAGTTTTATCAATACAAAAAGTAGCTTAATGTTATCTTATTAAAATAGAAATGTTATATTGAATTATAAATTGTAAGCAACCTATCACTAAAATTTATGTGCACTTGAAACTAAGTCCAAATATAACACATAGTAATAAAAAAGCACATACCATTGCAAAAATTATTTAAATTTGTTATACATGTGAAACACAGAATTCCATATATCTAGACAAATTTTTAATCAATCAGTTATATTTTTTATTGTGACATTACTGATGATAAATAAAACACTGAAAGCCTTAGATTATTTGATAAATTTTTGGAGAAAAAAAATTTATTAATTAAATTGAAATTGAAATTAGTTATTGCTTTTGTTTCGGGTGAGCATATATATTTAACTTACACATTGTAATATAAGTTATGTTTTGAAGAAGGTGAATGAGCACTGATCTTTTATGGTTCATTGTAAAATACAGTATACTTGTTTATATTTGGCTTGGCCAAATGCATGTACATTTTATTTTTTACATAAATAAATATATACATGAATATATATATATATGTATGAGGGTGTGTATGTGTGTATATTTGTTTATGCCCAAAATGGGATTAATTAGTTCGTTTTTAATGCATAGGTTTATTAAGTATATTAGATCATCTAGAGAATTACAGTTTTTCAATTAAAATAGCTTAAAGAGTATTGATTAATGTATGTATTTTTAAAAATTTATAACAAGGCTGTCTATAGATGTTGTGATTGATTCAAATTTTACTTTTTGCTTCATGTATATTTATTACATGTTTATAAGATTTTTTCAAGATCCAAGTTGTTATCCGTATAATAAATCGTGCTCTTTAAAAAATGACTGGTTCAAATGCAATGTGATTTTTTTGTGATAAATTGATACGTAATTAACTAAAATAATAACAATGGTGACGGTGACCAATTTGACATTTTTCGTTCTGACACGCAAAAGGAGCTAACAACATCTCCGATGACTAAGGTACCATATCATTTTCTATTCTGTAAATTTTTTGAGTTAATATAGATAGTCATTATTGTGGCTAGACTCGAATCCCTGGCATGATTAATTTTTGCGTAGGATTGCGAGGATCCGAACCCCTTGATTCGAGCATTAGCAGTACGCACCATGGGGTGTATACGTGTTGACAAAATCACCGAATATCTTTGTGAACCGCTTCGAAAGTGTTTGAAAGATGAAGATCCATATGTTAGAAAGACTGCAGCCGTATGCGTTGCTAAACTTTACGATATTAACGCTGTTTTGGTAGAAGATCAAGGTTTTTTAGACCAGCTAAAGGATTTGCTTTCTGACAGTAACCCAATGGTAATTTTGAACACTTAAGGCCTACAAGGTGTACGCCTTCACCCTAATTTACATGTAATTATTTTCAATGTTTCAAAAGGTTGTGGCAAATGCAGTTGCAGCTTTATCCGAGATCAACGAATCGAGTTCTAGTGGACAGCCCCTTGTTGAAATGAATGCACAAACTATCAATAAACTTCTTACAGCCTTAAACGAGTGTACGGAATGGGGCCAAGTATTTATTTTAGATTCGCTTGCTAATTATTCACCGAAGGATGATAGAGAGGCTCAAAGTATTTGTGAGCGAATCACCCCGCGCTTAGCACATGCGAATGCAGCTGTTGTTCTATCAGCAGTGAAGGTAAACTAGTTTTTTTTTCTTTTCTTTTTCACTTTGGAAACCTGTACGTTTAAAAATCAAACATTCACCTTATGGTTAATCTAGTTTACACTTGTTTCATCATTATTAAATTTGCTGCATTTTTCAGGTATTAATGAAATTGATGGAAATGCTGCAATTTGAATCGGATTTTGTGGGAACTTTAACAAAAAAACTAGCACCACCTTTGGTAACTCTATTAAGTTCAGAGCCCGAAGTGCAATACGTGGCTCTTAGGAATATTAATCTTATTGTACAAAAAAGACCAGACATTTTGAAGCATGAAATGAAAGTATTCTTTGTCAAATATAACGATCCGATTTACGTAAAACTCGAAAAACTAGATATTATGATAAGATTAGCTTCGCAGACCAATATAGCACAAGTACTATCCGAACTCAAAGAGTATGCCACGGAAGTCGACGTCGACTTTGTTAGAAAAGCTGTAAGAGCCATCGGTCGTTGTGCGATAAAAGTCGAACCATCTGCCGAACGCTGCGTTTCTACTCTACTGGAACTAATTCAAACGAAGGTTTGTATTCGAATTGAATAGCTGTTTTAAGGCTTGATCTCGAATCATCATTGCACTCTATTTGTTGCAGGTTAATTATGTTGTGCAAGAGGCCATTGTAGTCATCAAAGACATCTTTCGAAAATATCCTAATAAGTATGAAAGTATCATATCAACACTTTGTGAAAATTTAGATACGCTAGATGAACCAGAAGCCAGGGCTTCCATGATCTGGATTATTGGAGAGTACGCAGAACGCATTGATAATGCTGATGAGTTACTCGAGAGCTTTTTGGAAGGTTTTCATGATGAAAATACGCAAGTGCAGCTGCAGTTGTTGACTGCGATCGTCAAACTTTTCCTGAAAAGACCGACTGACACACAAGAGCTAGTACAACAAGTTTTAAGCCTTGCGACACAAGACTCCGACAATCCAGATTTGAGAGATCGAGGATTCATTTATTGGAGACTACTTAGTACAGATCCTGCCGCAGCTAAAGAAGTTGTTCTCGCGGAAAAACCATTGATATCGGAAGAGACAGATCTTTTGGAACCAACGTTATTAGACGAGCTTATTTGTCATATATCTAGCTTAGCCTCAGTTTATCATAAGCCACCTACGGCCTTTGTAGAAGGAAGAGCTGCAGGGGCAAGGAAATCGCTACCAGCAAGGAATAGCTCAAATGACGACGCGGCCACTAGAACACAGCCCGAGGCTCAAGTTATCCCGGCGCAAGATTCGCTTATTGGCGATTTACTTAGTATGGATATTGGTAATAAACCAATTGCTCCTCAATTTTTAAGCGAGAAATTTTCATTTTCATTAGTATCCATCATAAAAAACGTCATTGTAGGTGGTCCGTCAGTAGTAACACCTGCTCCACAGGCCTCATCAGGATTAGGTTTGGATCTTTTGAGTGGCCTTGATGCCATACTTGGAGGTCCTGATACAGGTACCCTACCAACTATTTCGCAGACGACAACTGGATTATTAGGTGATATATTTGGCTTCAATCAAGGTACCGCCTCCTATGTGGCGCCTAAAATTAACTGGTTGTCTGCAGATAAAGGCAAAGGATTCGATATATGGGGAACATTTTCAAGGAAGTAAATATGAGCTGCTTCAGGACTTAACTTGCAATATATTTGGATTATTAATGTATTAAAAATTTTCTAGGGATGGTCAAATTAATATGGAAATGAGATTTACGAATAAAACCATGCAACCTATGGGTGGGTTCGCTATTCAATTAAATAAAAACAGTTTTGGTTTAACTCCTGCAGCACCTTTGCAAGTGCCTGCTCCATTAAATCCAGGTCAAAGTATAGACACAAATGTAGTATTATCAACTGCAGGAGCTGTACAGAGGATGGAACCTCTTAATAATCTTCAGGTGGCCATAAAGAATAATATTGATATTTTTTACTTTGCTTGCATAGTCCCTATGCATGTTTACTTTACTGAAGATGGACAATTAGATAAGAGAGTTTTTCTTTCGACTTGGAAAGATATTCCAGCTCAAAATGAAGTATGCAATTTATTGTGCTGATTAATAATGAAAATAATGTAAATTACGTGGAAAATTTTTTTCATAATTTTTTCAGCTTAATTATATTTTGTCTGGTATAATGTTGTCCACTGATCAAGTAGTAACAAAAATGCAACAAAATAATGTTTTTACAATAGCCAAGAGAAATGTAGAAGGGCAGGATATGTTATATCAGTCCCTTAAACTTACTAATAATGTGTGGATACTTGTAGAATTAAAAATTCAACCTGGAAATCCCGATATTTTGGTTAGAATGCTATTTATTTATAAATTTATTTAATTATACAAGAAAACTAATTAATTTAAATTAATTTCTAGTTATCATTGAAGTCAAGATCAGTAGAAGTAGCGGCTGGAATATTTCAAGCATACAATACTATTTTACTTTAATAAATTTATGCATAACTCGATTTAGATTCAAGATTTATGTACATTTGTTAATTGTACTATTCTTATGTTGGTGCCTGAAGTAAATTAAAAATTATAGAAATATTGCTAATACTGTAAAATGTTAGTTTTAAAAATTTTTTTAATTTAGGATTACGGCATCAGATTTTATGTATAAAATATAAAATCAGTTTATTTACATAATTTTTGTATTTTCTTTTAATTTTCGATTTATAAAAAATATATACATATTTTAACATATTTAATAAAACTTAAATTTTTTAAAAATTACATAAAACTCTAATTAATATTTTATGAAATATTTATTTGCAATTAGTTGTATTAATAATTAACAATATGGGAACATTGGCATAGGAAAGAACAGAATTACTTTTTTCAAATTTTCATTTTTTTATTTAGTTAATGTAAAGATTGGTTGAATAAAATTATCAAATTAGCACTGAACCTTTCTTCTAAATGAACAACCTTCTGTGAGCCTTGCTTTTCCACCTGTGGGTGTGCACAATATTGTACGACATCCATCACACTCAACTGGCCTCTGGGCATGAGAGAAAATAGTTTTAATAGCATAACAGCCTGGACATTTTACATCCATAAAATAACTATTTGGTTTTTGGACCAATCGCTTTAGTTTGTGTTTCCTTTTTTCTTCAGTTGGAGATGGATGCAGAAAATCTTTAGCCAAAGGCATTCTGTAACGATCACAAATAAATAAATCAATCAATTTAATTAATTAGATTTTATATCGTTCAATAAAATTATATTTAAATTAAAAACCCTAAGTTATTGTCGTTTTATAGGTCTGTAACTTCTAAATCAATGTTATTTAATAAACGCATTGATAACAATGTCATTAATAATAATTTTGTATGCATTTATTACTATTTACATATTTTTTTGACAAATAAACTAAGCAAAACAGTATTACTGACTAAAAAAGTTATAATAAAAAACGATATAGGTTAGAATGTTCAATAATAATAATATTAACTAAAAATTTGTAATGCAATTGTTAAGGTATGTAAAGGAAGAGAAAGTCCATGTTCTGTAATTTGTTGGAAGAATTTGATTTTCTAAAAACAGGTAAATATCAGAAGTGTCATGCACAAAATTTAATAAAAATCGTGAAATGCTTAGGCACAACCAACTTTCTGAATTAAACAGGTTGCGGCACAAATAAACCAGGATACTAATATATCATAATATCTTGAAATCATTTTATTCAATATATGTTAATTAATATAAATACTTACATGCTTCACACTTTATTTCCTGTAAAATTAATGAATTATAACACCAGCCACGTGTTTCTTATATGACGCGACGACATAAAAAGGAAATGGTCGAAAGCTTACAATGAAATTAGAAAGAGGGCGAACAGACTCATGATCTCCCACTTAATTATTTTTTTCCTTGACTTCATAATGAAAGGTTAGTTTTCATGGTGCACGAATATTATGAATAGAATTTCTTCCTAGTATCTTTCTTTTTATTTTCATGAATCTCTAAAAAACAAAAAATCATTTTCGCAGATGTTTCAATAATGCGTAATAAAAAATATAATTACATTCTTTCGTACGAAGAATTCCTTTTATTTTTAAAAAAAAACTTTTAAAAAAAATTAGTTTAACTTCTGTACAAATCAAAAAATCAATAGAAAAATACGCACAGCATTAAAAATAAAAATCACATAAGCCATAAATAACAATAAAATATTAAACTCATTTCGCATTCATTGTATATCTATTATATTGCCATTTATACAAGAACATTTGTACAATATTCAAACGAGACTCTCAATGACCAGTGACAGATTTTTTTTTCTTAATCTATCTTTGTTACATTAATACAATTAGATAGTTCCTCTTCTTTTCTGCTGTTTATTGTGTGAGTTGAAAAACTTTTAATGATTGATATGAAAAAATAAAGCAAGTCGAGGCGACTGTTTCCTCTTTAATTTAAAATTCCTTATAAGCTAAATAGCCTGAAGTAAATTTAGTAATAACAATCCTAGTAATATATCAAGTCATATACACAACATAGATGATGCGTGATTATTCATTTTAATGGAAACTAGAAAACAGATTTTTTTTTCTGTTGTAAACTGTTTTGTTAAATTGTAACGCTCCATAAATTATGTAATCACTCGTTAAAAAGACATAATTGAACAAGCTATATAAAAATTAGAACGAGTTTTTAACTTTTCTTTATATTATTAGAACGTACTTTGATGATATTCCATTATTGTTTTCATAGATATTATTTGGAATATCATCACACAATCTTTAAAAAATTGTAATAATAAAAATTGTAACTTGAACGTAAATTTACTATTCATGACATTTACGATTATACTATACAAAAGTATTTCACAAATTGGGATTATTATCTTATCAGTCACTTGTTTAATTTTTTAAAAAAAAGATATATGTATCGAGACTCTACTGCAAGCATGCATGAACCTTTTCAATCCATTCTTGTGCTGTTGCCGCATCACCTGCACAAAAGTTGTACGTTCTTCGGTTTGTGCGGAGCTAAAATAATATTTTCACACATTTATTATTTTTAATAACCTTAGTTATGTAGAAAAATTATATAAAATTATTAATTGAATTACTGCTGTAACACATACGTCGAAAAAAGACTTGTCGTCTGTTTTCTTCCCCGGTGCTTGTACAGGGGTTGCAGAAGTTACTGATACGACCTCAGCAAGATCTATATGAAGAACAAATATTTCAAAATTCATTTCAAATTAAAAATTAAAATGGTTCAGAATTACCAACGATACATATACGCACGCTCGCTCGCATTTAAATCTAATTTAATAAGACTTGATAAACTTAAATCTATAACACACTTATATTATTACCTATATAGCCTTTACAGTTTGAGTCCTCCATGGCATCATAATATCTCAATTGATGTTTTATTGAATCCAAAACGAACCATCTTTGTTTCCATCCTTTGAGTAATGCCCCACGTTTGTATAAGTATCCTTCATGTGTTCTGTTTTCTGCCACATTACTAGAAAATTGTTCGTAATATTGCTGCGACGAGGTTTGTATAGTTGTAACACCTGTTTCTAATTAAAATGAATTAATAAATAACATACTTAATACTCGACTTAAATGCATTATAACTTCAGCTTACTTGAATTGACGCTTCCATTATCTCCACCATTTCTTGTTAAAGTATGATTTTGAATATTATCAGATCCAACCGCTTTATATTTCGTGCAATTTTTCGATACGGAATCAGCGCATTTATCATGGCAAACATGTCCACAATCAACGCACCGTAATCCAGCTTTCACTGGACCCCATAAAACACCAGAGCACGCGTCGCAATGTGTCGGTGTTGCTGTATCAAGCCTTTCAAATCTTGAAAAAAGAAAACAAAAAATTGAAGAAATAATCGATATAACGCAAGGTTATTTTGCTCTTATAGTTGTGCTATAAATACCTATGAGGATGGACGTAAATAGAACTTTCATTTCCAGACGTGCTTCCTCCGGCAAGCTTTCCCCTCAATAGTAACTCCAAAGTAGATCGTTTGTGAATTAATCTGCCGTGATGCCGAACAAGAGCTGTACTAAACGATGCGTGTCTCTGAAACGAAGACATAAAATATATTTCTAATAAATGTTTCAAATACTACTATACGATCAACATACAGTCAGTGAATCAGTGTTAGGTAATTCAAGTTTGTCCCATAAAATTTTCCATTTCTGGGGCAGATGTCCGAGCTCCGTTTCGAGCTTATGGATCTCTTCTAAAAGTTGCGTAAATTGGTCAGGAACCATCGTATTAACACCGTTATAACTAGAATCGAGAGAAGATTAGTATGAACTTGTTATTGGAAACAAATCCGTGTTATCAGATAAATATAAAAAGACATCAGCAGTTCACCCTTGTGTAACAACTTTACGGTTGCTCTTGACAGTTCCATCGGCAGCCTCGGCCTCTTCCTCTTGCTGCGAGTATTGTTGAAGTATTTCAAGATCATAAGCGGGTCCGTGCGCTAGTTCCTCTTCTAAGTAATATTGCCATATGTCCAAACTTGGTAAATGTGAGACTGGTCGAAGAATCGGATGTTCCGTGTTCGGTGTATACATGAAGTTGTAGAATAATGGGCATCTTGCGTGCTGTTTTTCGATGTAGTCGAATATACTCTGGCCTAAGTTTGTGCCGGTATTGGTACCAGCTAATCTTCCACCGGGATAAACAGTTTCATCGTCGCTGCCAGTATCAACACCTTTTTAAACAGAGTAATTTTCTTAATTAATTGCACTACTCAGTAAAGACATCAACTCTCCTAAAAAGCTCAAGACTATTAATTGAAATAAACTAACCCTTATGATGACTGGTAAGCGAACCTCTTTTATCCTCCACAGCTGTTATTCCACACTCGACTCTGTCGAATTCACAGTCGAGCAAGAACGTTCTAAATCGACAAGAGACAGAATGATATGCTAGAAACTTGAGATAGTAGTCATTGAATTCGAAGGCGAGAGGGAACTGCCTCTGGATTTGATGAATTATGTCAAGGAACTGTAAAAACGTTGGTGTAAAGTTGGTCGTTTGGGAATTAACAGCCAGGTTGCTGCGATGGCCGAAGCGATGCCCAAAACCCAGCCACTCTTTTTCTATGAGAATTCGGAATCCCTCGATCGTGCGATAATGCGGATCCAAACAAACTTGCGCTATCGAGCAGACTGTGGCTGTTGTGTCCCAGCCGTCTTCTAAAGAAACGCAAACCGAGGAGCCTTGCAAGTCCATTAAGTCTATTACAGCTCCGGCAAGTTGCATCAAACTTTGAAGTTGCTGAAACCATTCTGAACTTTCTATGAGTCTGAAATGAAAAATTCCAAACTTATCATTCCTTTCTATTGATACATCTTCTATTAATATACATACATATTATATCTACATGATATGTGCAATGACTACATAGTAAATAAATTTAATGCTCTTTTCACTAAAGCCTTTTAAGTATAGCTTATTAATATAAATTACAAACGATTATATTAGTTTAATAATATAGTAATACATTAATAATTAGTCTAATTATATGGTAAAAAGAATTATGTTAAGTATTCATGTGGAACTTCATCAATCATATTACTAATTAAATTTGTGTTTACCAGTTATTATATCAGGTAAATACAATCTTAAGATTACCAAATCTTCATAATAATTAAAATTTTAACATATTAAGCAATTTGATGTTTTAATTATTTATTAAAAATTAAAAATACGAAGTAATAAAAAAAGTAAAAATTCTTTTTAAATTTTAGAATAAAAATTAACTTACTTGTAAAAACTAGTATCTGGTTCTATGTTAGGTGAACTAGGAACACAGGCTCTGACAAGTTTTTTAAAAGCAGCCTTCGTATGTCTAACATCGAAAAATTCGACAGGTATAAAATCGGTTTTTGGTGCAGATTCAGCTTTGACTCCCTTTAAACATTAAATTTCATAAATTATTATAATAAACATGATCACATTATCGTAAAAAAATTTGAATTGAAAACCAGCATACATAAAAAAAAGTATCTCTTCAATTTGGTACAGTTTTTTTACTAAGTTAAAACTTTTTTAAACTTAGTAGAAAAATAATTAGAAAATTACAGTTATCAACAATTTGGTTTCTACAGTATTAAAATACACACTACTAAAAATTTTACCTTCATATATGCCTTCTCTCCGAAAATATAAAGGGCCGCTCTTTGAAACGTATGAACGCATTCGGTACCGCTATCAGAATCTGCTGAATGCCTTACAGTTCCTCTTTGGTTTGTCGAAGTTAAGGACGCTTGAGAGCTTTGTCTCTTGTCTTTCAATGAGCCCCACCTGCCAAAATTTTTAGGACCTTTGCCACCAGAGGAGCTTAATAACGTAAAATAAAGGAAATATTAAACAAATGTTATATTTTATATTTGTATACTATATTTAATTTATCATAATTTTTAATAAAATATTTTCACAAAAAACTACCTTAAAGTGCCCATAGCTTTATTAAATGGATTTCTTCGAGACTGCTCAGGAGTTGCATTTCTATCTTCAGCCGCTAATAAAAGTGAGTCGATACTCAATGAACTATCTGACATACCCCAGGCTGAACCTTGTCGTAGTATGGATACCGGTGTTGACGCAACGAGGGCTGCTATGTACTTTTCTTGTTCAAATGATGATGTACTTTCTGATGAAGTTACTATAAATGAATTATAACATTTAGCGGAATTAATTTAATTTACTTAATATGTTAAAAAACATTTTCAAGTTAACACATTATTGAACACGTTATTATATTATAAAATAAGTATCGTATTATAATAAATTAAATGTAAATGTTCGGAAAAAAGGCTCTAAACACACCTTTGAGATTTCCAGTAGAGGTGGGGTGGGCCTTAAGCATTCCCATAACGCTTTTACCATGATAACCCGCACCTCTAATTAATAAAGCCTTTGTTCGTGGATGGCGCCACGTTACTATTGGAATTCGATTATGTCTGTACAATCTACAAAATCTACGGATGCTTTCGTCTGTTACAGAGGTAGGAACTATAAATAGAGCGGGATAGCTTCTACATATCATATAGGCACAATTAACTGAAGTTAATCGAAATGGTTCATTCCGGCGATTATTGTGCGATGTACTTGAACACAACCCAAGGCGATACCAGTCTCTTACATAACTTCTCTCCGATAATCGTTCTAATGTTTTGGCATCTGTTACAGGAGGAACAACGATCCCTGATATTTCGAATTCATCTACTGAAAAACATTAACGAAATTAGAAAACTATAACAATGATTTATACGAGATAATACATTGCTGCTGTATACCACTTAAATCATCGTCATGGCTTAAATCATTATTTTCCGTTATTGGTAAACTCATTCTACCAGGGGATGTCATGTATTTATTATTACTAGTGAGATTCATATTTGGCAGAACATATTTTTGCCTTTTTGAGGATTGTTTAGGTTTAAAGCCAGCCTTTCTAGCTGTTTTTAAAAGTGTTTTTTTAGCGAATCCTCTGTAAACAAACAAAAAATAGAAGTACATATAGAAATACAATTTCGTGTCTGTAAGACATATTTAAAAAATCAGATGGAAACTATAAAAATAAATAATATAATTGCAAATTACTTACTTTAGAGTAGCATGTTTTTCTTTTCCTTTGTTATGAGTAGTGGGGGTAACTAATACTTGTCCACTAAAAGCAAAATGATGAAAAATGTGCGGTGGATTCCGGGTCTTATGCACTAATTTTCGTAAAGTTTCGACGTTTTCCTGGGTCACTTCCTCGTCAAATGCAAGCTTCATTAACTGAAAAGTACATGACCGAAGCTGAAGCCCTTCTTGCTGACATTGATCAACATGAGCCAAGTGTTGAACGGCTACGCGTTTTTCTTTAGTTAGCGACGTCACTGGGAAAGCTCGAACAACCATCTGCTCGCAAGCTGAAGACATTAATTTTAAGATAAATGATTTACATGATCTAATGTCATTAACGGTGATTCTACTATAATACTTTACCAAAAGGATCACATGGTATTCCTTTGAAAACAATTCTATAATTTGTAAGGAATATTGCTCCTTCTGCTGGTAAAAATGGTGGCGTTTTTGGAAGACCGGACGAGCCTTCTTCTCGGCCATCAGGCAAAAGATACACTCGTAGACCTTCCATTATAACTTCCTCTCCAGGTAGCATATTTGGAGTTAGTATTTTTGGCTAAGAGAATAAATACGTTTGAAGCATATTGAAAAACATCGAAAATACACGTATTCATCCATATATGTATAAACGAACGACGGTCTATTTAAAAAATTGACCGTTAATAGGTATCTTACTTTCTGGATCGGAGGCAATCGCTTACTCTCCCTATGTACGGCTTCTAAAGTTTCGATATGCATATGTACAAGACCAGGTACCATTTGATGAAGACATCTTACGTGTTCAGCACTAACGCCTCCTTCGGTACAAACACGATCGACGAATCGTGATACCATTCGTATGACTGCGGTTCCCAATTCACCAGGATCGGTTTCTTCAAAACCTGATTCTGCATCGCCACTATCACTAGCAACGCTGCAAATTGCAAAAGCTTTTTTTTTATTTTCACTACCCAGCCACGCGTGTACACATAGAGAAAAATGTTACTATTAGTAAAATTAAAAACATTTTCCTTTCCAAAAATGAATCTGCATATTTAAAAGACCTTGGTAAGCGTGTAGCTCATGTAATTGTAAATTTAACGATAAAAATAACAAAAATCGTCGAGTAGGTGTATTCAAGTGTAATTATTTGTAAATGAGAAACCTGTTTGTAATGCTGTTGCTGGCGCGCTCGTCGTCAAAAATATGATCTTGTCGATGAGTTTTGGCCCCGATATCCAAGGGCACCAGTAAATTAACCATCCTGTTGGCGTAATGAATGGCTTGGCTGTACAATGTACTTTCTTCGCTGGCGACGAGCTCGCGCTGCTTCTCCTGGCTAACGGATGAGGATATTCTCATCTGCTCGGCAGCGATCTCGAGGGCCGACGCCTCCTGTCCTCGGTAGACGAGGCTGCGATCTTTGAAGATCAGCTCCTTGTTGTCCCTCGGGCTCGTCGGGCTCAGCACGCTGTCGCTCAACCGCGTGAGGCTGTTTTCCCCAGGCAGATGAAGCCGTTTTATATCCTTCTGTACATCCAAGTAGAACGCATCCTCCCAGAACTGCTGATTCTGCCAGACCGCGTGCTCCTGCATCGGTCGAACTGTTAATCGTTCCATCAAAAGCGTGCGCGACATAGGAGGATAAGGCAGGACTTAATCCGAACTGATTCAAACTTTTGGGTGTTACGTGCATCATCGAAATAAGATAATCGAAACCTAAGAAAGTTGTCTCATGGGGCGCAGGATCAATCATCGGATAGATTAATCGGATGCTAATGAAGGCTCTTTTTTGCAAAAAGAGTAATTGGTGCAATCGGGGAATCGAGCGATCGTTGCTTAGATCGCTGCGGGTCATGTGGTAGAAGAAGGAGTGGAACCCAAGCGATTCGCACCTGTATGCACGTGTAGGCGAACTGTATGACTCCGGTGCAGAGCTTTCTGCAGAAGGCGGTGGCAAGGGGCAAGAGAGCGGCGGCAACTCCATGTTCATCCATCGAGGAGTCATCCTGGAGGGCGCAGTTCATGAGCCGGACGACGAGGTCGAACTGCTGATGCTCGAGCATCGCCTTGTTGCCGACGACGTGCTGCGACAGTTCCATGCATAGGGCCAGTCGCGCCGCCTTGCTCTTCAGGGCGCGCAGTACTGCAGGAAAGGTCTTTCGGGCGTCCGATATCTTATTCTCGAAGATACAGTTTATGCAGCTGCGCAGGACTTCGAGACGCCGGGCTGAGTTGCTGACGAGGTTGCGGGTGTCATGGACGATGGATATGTGTGGCCCCGTGGGGACGATGCGTGGCTGTATCGGCCTCAACGACGATAATCTGTGTAAGCGAACGTCATTACAGCGTTTCAGCCTACCTACTGCTGCTCTGCACTCTCCTGCACCCTACCAGTAGCGCACCTTATATCCATTCCCTTAAATTAGTTAAGTCGTTTCGAGCTTATTCGTGCTTTCACAATAATACTCTTACGTCAAATGATCGATACAAAAATCGGTCATTTTTAGACCCTTCACGTTAATCAATTGCTTCTAATTAAAACTTGTTACGGTTCTCCATTATTCTTAACAACAAATGAATGTCGTTTTCGTTAAACCGTTGGCTTGTTCGTTTATTATTAATTTCATGGCTTATATATTTAATAACCGTATCACTAGTGAACTCATTGTAGAAGTAAAAAAAAGTATTGCTATCAACGTTACACTTAATCAGTTTTTATTTAGAAATTTATTGCTAATAAAAATTATGTTCAAAAAAAGAAGCTCACTAAAATTACATACTTCTTCGATAGTAAGACAAGAAATGAAAACTGAGAATAAATTGCAGTTGTTTTAAAAATAATCCTCTGATGAAGCAAAGTTTATTAGTGCCAAAAGTGTATATTCTCATGTTAAATATTAAGGCTAATATTTACACGTTATATTTCAAGAATCGTATACAACTTCTTTATTTTTTAAACTTAATTAATATATATTTGCCAAAAACATGCAAAAAAATATAGTTAGACTACATAAAGCTTTGAAAATAAAAGAGTAATTTAATCTTATGGAGTTTCAAACTTTCATAAGCAATAAACAGATTAAATTAAAAATAAATTTAATCAAAATTTCGAACGTAAATTCTCAATAAATACTTCTGAAAATATACAGTATAACAATTATAATGATCAATTGGGTAGCTATGTAATTGTATAACTAACCTGACTTTAAGATTACTCTTTGCTAAACCTTCATCTATTATGGCCTGCACTGTTTCAGGATTTACGCGAGGAAGAGGTGGTTGATGAATTCGTGCAAAAGCTCCTTCGGGAGGTTTTAAAATTTTTTGGACATATGGCTGCGGGTTCGGATTTTCATTTGTGTATAATTGTTGCGCTAGTTCCTGAATATGCGTTAAAATTAACCCTGTAAAAATGTTAAGGAAAAGATTAAAATGTGAATAAGATTAAAATGTACTAGATTAACTTACTATGATCTTGAGCTTCTTGTTTCAATTGATCACTCAGGTTACTGTACAGTTCATCCCAAACATCACAGGCTCGCCACGGTGGGCCTCTTTCGGCGATAAATGATGTGAAAAACATGCAGTCTAACACACGTGTCGTAAAATCGCAATCGGTCAAATTACGCTCTCCGAGAAAGGCGGCCTGCAAATTATAACACGAATAAAAATTTAGGCTAACCATTCATTCATTCATTCATTCATTCATTCGTTCTCTCTCTCTCTCTCTCTCTCTCTCTCTCTCTATAAGAAACATTAATGCCTACAATAATTTATTGAGATGATGTAAATGTAAATCTCAAAATCTGAATGATCGAAAGAGGAAAATTGAAACAGAAAAAATAAAAGGAATTACTTTGTGAAATGTTATCACTGGCTTGGGATGTATGCGTATGAGAGTCAAACAACTGCGATAGCCTTGCAACAATTGAGCAAAAGTCCTCATGAAAACTACACGAAGTTCTTTATCTAACATAGGAGGATGAGGAGCCCTTGTGGCCAGTGGTGGAAAAGCATAATCGGCGCAAGCAAGTTCCGGTTGCAGGACCAATGAAAGCGCATCTTGAGTTTGGGATAAAAGAGGTTCCGGCAATAGAGAGAGTGAAACTCCATCAGGTACCATAATTGAACCACCATCTAAGTCTGCCACAATTACATCCATCTGTTAAAAAAAATTAAGATTGATTTTTTACAACAATATTAGGGTATAGGTAATTTTTAAATAGACGATTTATGTTACTGTGAAAAGTATCGATTTATACTTAATACAAATTATATAGTATAATGGAAATGTCGGGCTTCCGTTTTATTGCCAGTAAACTATACTTCAAGCTCTTAGTTAACTTTGTTAGCAACTTCTTATCTCATATGTGTTAAACTTACCAATTCAGCTACTTCAGATTTCAGAGAGCTGTGCACACCCATAATGAAGGGAGTAGGCGTACTTAGTACTTCGACTAGAGCAGCTGGTAAAAGTGGAATGTATACATGGGTGTAACGAAATGGATACATTAATGCAGTGAGTGCTCTACATCCTTCTGTTAATCTTGAATAGCTTGCCGAATGGAAGAGAATTTTGTGTTCAGTCATAACGGCACAGAATAATACCAGTACATTACGAATACCTATTTAAATTAAACGGTAACAGAAAAATTAACGATCAATACAACGTTTCTTTAATAAGCTGAATTTTTAAAAACGAATAACAAACATCTATAAATGCTTACCCAACTGCTGAAATAATAAATTAACACTTGTATGAGTAATGGGAAGTGAAGGACTAATTGGTGGCTGTAATGCTTGGCGATCACCTGCACCAATACTAAAGCGCACTTGAGGTCCACCCGCAGGAGGTACTTGTATGCATCCTAAAATATTGGCGACGAGTGTTTCCAATGGTATTTCAAGATTTTCCATGTAAACAGTATAAATAATACCAAGGCAGTTCTAAAATGTATAGGAAAGTAAGCATTTAGCGATTGTATAATAATAACAACAATAATAATTAATATTAATAGTTAATAATTTTAACTAATAAAGTTACAAACAAAAAAGGACCAAATAAAAAAAAGACATTATCAAAATGCAAAGAGTATTGCTTACACGAAATGTTTCGATATAGTCAAGCCTGGATACCAGTACTAAACATTTTGGGGCATACATAATGCTATGGTGTGCAATGGCTGGTAGTGTTTTAACAACTAAATTGCGGCTATCGGCGTCTACAGGATCTTCTTCCTCATCTACAGGTTTACTGGGTGTTATTGAAACAGTTTCATTGAAACACATGCATGCACAGTAATGACGATTTGCGTCTATGTCTGTTAATATAGATACAAAAAATCGAGGTTCTTGTCTTTCGGTCGATAGAGCCCATCCTTGTGGTTGACAAAACTGAGAAAAGTTTGATAATAAATAAAAATTATAGCATCGGGGGCTTAGGTAATGAAAATGTGGCAACAAAATCTTAGAACTAACCCATTCTATTCCTTCAATGAATGGGGTGTCGGGCCAGTCCTTGTCTGGGAATCTTTGCAATATTATTCCACTACTTGTACCGCTTCCTATGCAGTTAAGAAAGAATGGTTAAGTTGCAATGATATTAATGAAGACTGAGTAGGTATATTGGTGGTTAGGGTCAGGGATGCTACTCACTCTCCTTCTCATGATGGTAGCCCACGATTACAAAGTAATCGGCTAACCGAGACATCTCGGTGTACTCGTGGGGCTGAGTGGGAGTGGTCGCGCTCAACATCCCACATAGGGTACTGATGCTGCAGTATCATGGACCTGCGACACAAGCGACAAGCCAAGCTCCTTTCTTCCTCTCGTGTTCGGTGTCGTTTTCGGCTCTCCACCGCTGTCGCTGTCGAGGTCGAGTGGCGCCCTGATCAATAGATGTCAACGAGGACTCTACAACTCGTCGGCCTCATCGGCTGTCCCCTCAAAGGCAGGTTCATCTACGCAGGCCAGCGAACGTGCGCCGAATTAACACATGGACGTCATAGATCAACCACCGTATGACTCGAGTTAAGAAGAAAATGAGGAAGGATGGTGTAGTCGACGGTTCTTTGAAGGGAATGGCGTGGAAAAGGAGACCCCAGAGGTCGATCCCCCTCTTTAAGGTTTTCCTCCCTCCCGCCCTTCCTGTCGCGCTAGCACTTGCTCTCTCTCTCTCTCTCGTGCACGCTCGTTCTTGCGACACACACGCAACGCACACACACACACTCTCTCTCTCTCTCTATCGCTCTGTCTCTCTCTCCAATCTACGATTCTCCGCCGACTGCGTCCGTCCTAGCTGCTGTCAACGACGTCGTTTTTGACTTGGTGAACTCTCGTGATCTAGACAGAACACGACTTTATTTACAGAAGGGGCTCACAACCACACCCCAAAGACTTCAATCCACAACCTCGTCAGTAGCAGAAGAGACCAGAAGCGTGGTCGAGCTGTGGTCAGGAGCTGACATTCGTCAAGAAGCCGAGATAAAGGGAGCGAATAGGACACGACGAGGATCAACGCACATCAATCGTGCGTACGCGAACACGAAGGAGCGGAGCCCAGCCTTCCCAGCTCGCAACCAACGAAAGAACGAACATCAACGAGCGATAGGAGCGCGCCCGCCCAAACACGGCTACACACGCATACACATATACACAAAGGCACAGCCGCTGGTGTTGGCGCTGGCTCTCCGTTGACTCGTAAGAAACTACTACGATTCACGGATACTACGAGTGGGCCGATTCTCGTGCGACGTTGGGGGCGGGGGTACGTGGTTCCAGTCGGGAACCGTGGAAACTTTGGGGCAGAGAGCGAAAGATGCTTTCGCGTGTGCATCTCCCTCCCTCACCCCATCATCACCCTATCCGTCTCTCTCTCTCTCCAACCGACTCTCCGCCTTTCAGTTGCTCTGACACTCAACAGCTCTCTTGTTTACGCGCACACGTGTCCGTACTCCGTACCTGCGAGGCGTGCACACTGCACATACGAGTGGGTTACGCACGCGCGTTGAAAAGTAATCGCACCACGAAAAGTGGAAACGCGGAGTGGCCAAAAACAGCTCTTATGTTCTGCTGGAATCGTTGCCGAGTCGATCACTCGTTCAGCCGCGGGCTCAATAGGGCTTCGAGTCGCTCTCTCTCGCGGGACACTTCTTCCTGTCCCTATGCTGCTGCGACCTCATCTCTCCTCTCCGAACGGGGCTCGCTAATTTTCGACGGATGACCTTTGTTCGATTCCAGACTGATGCTGGCTAATGCTTCCCTAATGCAGCTCCTCTTGCCAATGGGGCTGCTGGGAAAGGTCTTTGGCATAACGCGTGTCTTCCTCGCCATCGGTTAATGCGCGGCTCCGAGCGGAGGATCACGCATCTTTCCATTAAGCGTTACCTCCATCTCCGCATCAAAGGAAATACCATCCTCCTGATTCAACATCGACAGCCGCGTTTCAATTTATATCCGTACTATGCGTATAATTAGACATTGCATGTGAACGCAGACTTACATGCTCACACAGGCTCACGCATTATCCTCACGTAAACCCGGACACTATAAACAAGGAGAAACTGCTTTCAATAAATTAATGTGGACGGAAAAATTTGTCTTTTCACCAAATGACTGTTCTCTGTATCTTGTCTACGCTTAACAATGAAATAAAACACTTACTCTTACTCCAATGTTATCATCTTACCGAAGTCTTATTCAATTTTTAAAACATCATCACTCTCCCTATTCTATATATTGTATTTATTTTCAAGATAAGTAAAGAGTGAGTGATCGAGCACAATTATAAAGAAAAAAAGGAGGCAGTACATCAAATTTACGGAATTGCTTTCTTTACAAGTTAAATATCACATTTGTATAAAAATCAACCTTGTAATAACTACTCAACTTCAATTTCACGCTTCTTTTAGAATAATTTTTTATCACATGTACTGTATTAATTTTTTTTTCACGCATTATAAAAATTTTAATGCTAAATGTACAATTGTACATAATTAATGTTTCATAAACTAATCTCGTGAGAAATGTTAGTCAAGTATGAAAATCCGATACTCTAATAAACTATCACTAATAAAGTTTAAAATGTATTCAATCAATTAAGTTCATTTATTTGGCAAATTTTAATAATAGTCTTTTATTATAGTTATTTTGTAAATTTATTTATAATCTATCGGGAAAAAAAAAATTTATTTTAGATATATAAATGCTTGAAAAATAATGTATTTTACATATAGATATGTATGTATTATAGAAAAATTCGCTTTATTCATAATTTTTTGAAATATTAAAATGAAAATATTCGGGCACGTGTAAGCACAAACGCAGAATTGCAGAAATTTTCTAAATTAGTATTAGTACTAAGTATTACTATTTTTTTAGCATCTTAGCATTGTCTTACCTAGAAAACAATTATTATTCCTAAATAGATAGTTGCTCTTCTATTGCAGAACAATATTTTCATTTTTGTAAAGCTTTCTTTTTAAACTCATTTATCAACAAAATTATAATGAAATTGATGAAAATTACACTATAAATAAAATTTTTTTATTTTTTAATTCATTGAACTTATAGTCTATCCAATATTTCACAAAATATAATTTTTTTATGGACTAATCAAATGTAACTGACGAAATATATTTTACTGCTTTAAAATATAACTATATCATTAAAAAATAGAAAACAAATTTATTTAGTTTAATTTTAAATGTATTTTATGATTATATATATGTATATATATATATATATATATATATATATTTTTAGTACAGTTTTACTTTATCAAATTTAATTCTTTTCTCAAACATCATTGATTCGCTGACAATCACTTTGAGAATTAATGTATGTAAATACGTTTCATATCAAAAGTATTGTCAACCTTCTCATGCACAGTAGAGATCACACAACTAAGAATTGAAGTGATCTTTTTCAAATTCTATCAAAAAGCAATTTGGTATATCAAAGTAAATAATAGCATTTAAAAAATATGGTGTTTATAATTAGAATTAAATTATGTAACTGTTAAGTTATAAATTTACCAATTTTCTTAGATCACGAATTAACTACAAATGCTACGCTACTCAGTCTGATTACATATTAATGAGTCATTATACATTGGTATTTTTGTGAGATTGTTATTTCGTATACTATTGTTGTAAGATTAGATATATATAATATTATATATATATTTATGTGTACATATACATACATGAATATTAAAAGAGTTATAACTATTTATGTATAATATAAATTAGACAGCCTTTTTGTTAAGAACAAGCAAATATTTTAAATGGATGGATGCCATATTTTCACTGTAAATATATACATGTATAAATATTTATAAATACGTTTGTATAAATTTATTTATGAAATGTTTCAAAACATTTTCTTTTTACAATAATAGTTTTAAATGCAAGTATTTATACTGAGAGCATTGTTTGAAGGTAATTTAGAAAAATAATTTTCGTAAAGTACTTTTTTCATAAAAAGAGCTTCATTTAATCAAAAACAATAATAAATTTAAAATCTTAGACAATGCATAAAACAATGTAAACAGAGAAGAAAGCATGAGACGTCGAATACATGAAAAAAGAAAAATTTAACGTCGCCAAGTGAAAGGAACTCCAGACTATATCTTTTCAAGGATTTCAAGTAAATATGGTAGTAATCAATTGGGAATATAATAATTAATAGAAAAAAGTATCGAGAATTGCATTATAGATAAAATGCAACTTGAAATAAAAGCATTAAAAATAATAATCTTCACTTTCGTTACGCTTCTATTATTTCTATATTTCATTCTTTTAAATATGTTTTCATATTATCTTACAATAATTAAAATCGGTATTGTATCCAATATGTTTAAGATGATGTTTTTTGTTTATAAATTGATTTTTAAAGCTTAATTATTTGAATCAGAAGCAAATTAGAGTTTTAATCGAAAAAAAGAGTTTCTGATTCTTGTACTAAAATCGTAATAATTGTGTATTATTTACTGATGTATAATCAACAAAATAATTTGCACAATTAATTTAATGTTTTAATAAAATCTCAATTAAAATATTAAATAGTTTCACTGGCATTTATATTTTTCTAAATTTCCATACATATCTTTTATATTTGCTTTCAGTTAAAAGGGTTAAATTTATTTAAAAATTTCTTTATATCTAATAAGATAATAGCTTCAATAAAATTACACTTATACCTTATATTCTAAAATGGAAGCTGCTATAAATTACAAGAAGAAAAAAAACGTAAAATCACAAAAATTTCGAATAATTGCAGGATTTGAAATACTTAAGTATCCAGAATTTTGTAATTGAAATGAAGGTATAATAAATATGCTAAAACTATTGTAATATATATACATATAATAAAGTTTATGATATAAGCACTATTGATTTAATATGTATATTAAATTAAAAATGCAATATGTAAATAAATTTCGTAGAAATCCGTATACCTTATCATTCAAGCGACAAAGAGACAATAGATAATTTTAGATAATTTGTAAACTACATACGATTGCAAAAAATACTCATATAAATGTATAGATAAGTACTTCATTCAATTATGCAATTTTTTTTATTTCATCAAAAGTAATTGACATTATTTATTTTCTGTCATTAGTATTTGTTATTTAAAATTATTTATTCAACAAATAATAATTATTATTAAATATAATTATTACAAATTACTATGTATAATTATTAATTCTGACTTTCTTTTTTTTATTGAATCAATTAATACAAATTTTCGAATCAATAATAAAAGAAAAATACCAGATGTTCTTATTTACTTAGAAGCAAATTTTTTTAGTTTTTGCAACATGAAAAAAAGCCATTTTGATTTATTGATCAATTATATTTATATTTATAGATAATAAAAAAATACATTTTTTATATTAAAAAAAATTTGTAAAATTTAGTTTTCTCAGAGAATTTAAAATTCGTTATGTATGATGTAATTTAAAAACAGTTAGTTATTACAGATAGAAAAAATTTTTCCAGTTGATCCTGTCTTGCAAAAAACGTTGATCCATTAATTATACTAACAATATTATTGTAAATATATTTATTGCGTACATAAATATAATGTAGCAAGTTACATCTTTGCTTATTCTGTTAGGCTTTTCATCTTTTTTTTGAAAGATTTAAAAAGTGATTTTACAGTTGACATAATAAATAAGTCAGCGTAAATTTAATCATTATCGACAAGATAAATATTTCCAAAAATTAATAAATCCAATAAAATTATTAAGGAATTATTTCCTAGAAATTAGAAGTTCAATTTCTTCAGAAATAATGCCAAACTTTTATGAAATTAAAAAGGTTTGATATAAATTTTTTAGAAGTGTTTCACCTAATGAAAGATTATTCATCTAAGTTCTCTCGTTCAAAGGAAAGTACCTTTAAGATCATTAAGATGACGACATTTTTTGACATGCTATTTCAATATTTTTCTAGTAATATTGAGAACCTTAAAGATGTATCCAACGTGCCATTGCGCCTCATACTTGAAACCGTGTTATCAATACAGAGAAGTTATTCGACGTTTTTTGAATATAAAGAGTCAATTATTAATTATTATTTCATTAGTCTATTAAATTTATTATCAATAAAAGGATTATAAGAGATAAAAAAATCATTTTTCTCAAAACTCGTTTAAATATGAAAAAATTTCTGTAAAATTTAATTACTTAAAAATTGAGAATTGTTAAATAGTTTTTTGGCAAGCATTTCTGACAAACAAGTTGCGTTTTTATTAGAAATTGTGCCGAAACTCAATATGTATTGTATTCAACTTAATAGATCGTATGTCCTCACTTAATACTTACATAAAATGAGTACTCACATTTAATATTTTTAATCATTATATTAATTATAATTTAAGCTATCAGGCTTCCAGAAAAACTGTAACTATTGTATTGCTTTCGAGTTACTTACTTTATTGTTTAGTAAAGTTAAGAAAAAGAAGTTTTTGTTACGCATGGCTGTATTATAACATAATTATAATAATAAGTAAGGAATTAACGAATTATAATAGTCGATCATTAAATATAAATTAAAATTTTTTTATTGAAATACTACACGCCCTATTAAGTGTGTTTGTAAATATAGATGGTTATATGTAATTTTTGTTCGTGTTTTATGTGCTATTATAATATCGTGCTAATTTTTTTTCTGCATTGTATTTTAAATGCTTGAAAATCTTTTGTATCTTGCAGTTTATCTTGTTCAACTTAGAGCCTTGTTGACGAGGATACACCGATATTTGCTCTTAGTATCTGTAGCAGCTAGCAGCCGCAGTGGCAGTGGTTCTCTTTAGGTTTTAACAATCCGTAATTTTCTTGATGCTGAGCTCAAGTCGATGTACGTCTGTTCCTTTGTTTCCCGAAATCTATATTACTATCTTACTGTTTTCTACATTTCTTTCTAACTTTTCAATAAATATTCTTTCATACGGGCAACTGTCGAATAGGCAGTCTTATTCATTCTGTTCTGTACGGTGAGAATCCGATCGTTAATTGGATTTGGTGTTATTTTTATTTTGGCACTTATAATATTCAGTCGGCGCATTCTGCCTTTGACATAAGGATAATATATACTGGTGGATTGATAATACATGTACTTAAAAAGTGTCATTTTATTGCTACATTGTACTGCGTAAAGTATAATCATCAAAGTAATTAACTTAATCTGAATATTATTGCTTGCACCATTTTCACAAAGTGAATGAGAACCGAGAAGATGAAAATCTCGCTGAAAATGTAATCTTTTAAATATAGGTAGTAGTAATTGATAAAATAACAAGCATTCTCTATTTGAATCAATTTATTTAAAAAAAATTTACATATGTATAAGTAAAAAGGTTCTTTTCTGTTAAAATATTGATTTTTTATTTTGCAATTTTGATAATTTTTGAAATAATAATTTAATGTATATACATAATTATCAAAATTAAAATCTTCACAATCATCATAATATATAATATAAATTGCTTATATTGAACGCATTATATAGTATCTTATCCACGCATTACGTATGATTTAATTTATAAATTTACGGATAAATATAAGATTCTATTAAAAGTAACATGTATTTATATTGCTTATACGAATATTAAACAATTGATTTAATCATGTGAATTTTAAAATTTGAACTATTATGATATTCGTAAAGTAAAATGAAATAATAACAATGAATGGGTAAAAAACCTTTTGTTGTATTTAAAACTTTATTATAATTTATAGTTAAATAATTTTCATCATATATTCGTTTCTTAATTATTTGGTTTCAGAGGGAAACATTTCTAAAAAATTTTTACTCAATTGCAATATGTAAGTATCATTGTAAATAATTTTTTGTAAACTGTTTATTTAAATGAAATTTTATCGCACTTACCTGTATTATGATTAAAAATTAAGTTTTTATTACTCATTATTATTATAAAAAGTAATAGAGAATATTCTGAAGTCATAGGTAATTGTTGAAACTTATTTATAATATATTCATTTTATTTTACAAACAGTAAACTATATCGTGAATCACAATTTTTATTGGAATCTTAAAATATCGATTTCATTTCCGGCACACAAAACATATTATTCCTTTATAAATTTGAAGTTAAAGTTAAAAAAATTTATATATCATAAAGAGTTTAGAAATGAAAGTAAATTTTTTATACGGAAGTTTCACTTTATAAATTCTTCTTTGTTAGAAACAAATTTATATGTTTACTAATAAGGTTTTATGAAAATATTAACAAATTTGTGCAATCTATGTGTATGATGTACACTAGATCCATTCAATCTGTAAAATCATTGTAACTTGCAATATTTCTTTAATCTTTTAGTTAAAAGCATATAAAACATTAAATTAGGAAAATATTGTTAATGTTATATAATGACGAGAGCTTTACGTACGTATAATTTTGTCTAAATAATATGTAAAAAAGAAAATACTCTGTTTGGAAACGGAATTTTTGTTTTAAACATATCAATAATAAAATAATTTTTTACGTTTGATTATTTAAAAAAAAATTTACAAAATACTTATTATCAATTGAAGCTCGAATTTGCCTTCATGAAATATTGAAAGTGTTTATTTCAGATCTTTATCTCCATTATTTAATAATTATTTAATTCAATTTTAAAGCTATTTTTATATCTAATCTAGTGGCAATATCTAGATTTGTTGATGAAAATTTGATGTACGTAAGTAATGATATAACTACCAGTCATACAATACAACTTTTTTCCCTTTTAAAATGTTCAAAATGTCAATAGCAATTGCAATGGTGATGAAATAATAATAATAATAATAATAATAATAATAATAATAATAATAATAATAATAATAATAATAATGATAATTATTGTTATTGTTAAGATGATAAATAAAAATATGATTATAATAATATTAAATAAAATGACCAGTAAACTTTGAAACAATGTGAAACGGTCATAACATTATATAATATCCAATTATTTAAATATACAATACAGTTCGTTTTTTTCTACTTTACAATTTTATCGAGTAGAAAAGAATATTGACGCATTTGATAAATTAAAAATAATTATAATAAACAATTATAATACTAGATGTTATTTCTTAAGTTATGGTAAATTTTAACATCACAATGAGCACTTGAGTGATGTCCATTTTTCCATTGACTTTTTAATTGTTAATTTTTTTCTTGATATTCAAATCAGCAGAACGAATACGAGGAAAACACAAAAGATTGAACTTTGTGATTGCTTAAAAATATAGTCATTTGTAAAAGATTGCTTTATGATTAATTAACTAACGGTGTGCACACGTGAGTTGAGTGAAAGAAATCTTTTCTTTTTTTTCAGTTACATTTTAACGATGAGAGAAGATAATGGAGTACAAGAAATGAAAAGAAGAGAAAAGAAATGAAAAATAGATATAAGATAAAAAACAAGAAGATAAAAAGAAAAAAAATGGGAAACAGTTTCAAATATATAAAATTAACAATTAAAAAAGATCAACAACACAGCGTTCAGATTTCACGCCCGATTAAAAGAGTATGTCCTAGTGCAGGACGGGGTATCGCTGGATACGTACGCCGGAGGATGGGCCTTACAATCGCAATAATTAATTACAAGTGTTGCCATTGGCCGGTGACCGAGGTGGAAGTTTCGGTGGCCCTGGCTATAGCCTCGTACAGACCGTGTCCAAGCCACATTTGATTCAGCCTCTTGTACTTATCCTTGCATAGTTTGAGGGGGTTGCCCCTATGGAGGCCTTGGTCCGTTTCCCCGTATTCGTCGAAGTATGGCGGGCAACCGTACGAGCCCCG
Organism: Kradibia gibbosae; assembly: GCA_018907135.1. NCBI lineage: Eukaryota > Metazoa > Arthropoda > Insecta > Hymenoptera > Agaonidae > Kradibia > Kradibia gibbosae. The sequence goes on along the minus strand of JACCHX010000012.1, from coordinate 4,750,363 downwards.
GTTCGGACTCCGCAGGAATACGATTTCGCAGTCGCGCACACGCAGAAAGACCCCGACTCCGGCGCCACATTCACGCGCGTGATTTGTGCACGCCCCGACCATCACCTTGTTTAACTCGATCTGGCAGCAATAACTTTGTGAGCATAGCATGTCCCCGCATATGAGGCACATGGTCGGATTTCGCGAGTCCTCCTTGTCGCTGTTTGGGCAAATGAACATTGAGACCGTGTTCATGAGCTCACTGTAGTCCTCGGGCAGGTCGACCAACCGGTTGATCCTGAGGGGCTCCCGCGTGGCCGCCTGCCGCTCCTTCGGATCCACTCGTCGTGCCCATTCGCCACAAAGCTGGAGGATCCTCGTGGAGGCGAAGAGCTCGTCGCAGCTCTCGGGCAACCCGAGATAGCGACACATGCTCTCGTAACTGTCGCCCTCGCGCTCGGTTAGCTCGATCGGCGCAGGTACGTCGGTCACGTAGTGGAAGTAAAGGACGCAGCAGCGAAGGAACGGCCGGCAGCAGCTCTTTGCGCGTCGCCAAATCTCCGCGGAGGACAGTCGTCCGCTCGACAGACCGAGGCTCTTCATGAGCGCGGGCAGGGATCGGGGCTCCGCCGCGGCCTCCTTCTCCTCTTCCGTGACGTCGACCTCCATTGTCTCGTCCTCGTCGAACTTCGAAGTCAGGAGGATCTTCACCACGAGAGCCGTGAAAACGAGTCTGAGCGCGTGCTGGTCGGACACGTTGCCCGTAATTATCGAGTAGGAGCTCCCGCTCCTATTGCTCAACAGGTTCGAGAGGGAGGGCAGGAGCGTTACTAACATTCCGAACGCATCCCAGCTTAGCACGCTGAACTCGCTCTCGCGACTACGGAGGAGGCACGCGAGGCAGCCGAGGGCGTACTCAGCGATGCTCTCGCTCCCGAGCTGTTCGTTGCTGCCGTTGGCGCCACTCGACCACGTCGATCCCATTACTGCTGAGACGCGCGCCAGACCCTCTAAGCTGTCGCGCTGCCTGGAGGATAGGGCGCCAAGGAGGGGTTTCTCCGTGTCACGCAGAAGGAACTCGATCGCGTGTATCGTGTATGCGGTCGACTTCCACGCAAGGAGAGGCACACGGGAGTCACCGTCATGTGGATCGCAGCCCAGGCCCTTCGTGTACGTCGTCTGCGTGAACAGCTGGATCATCTCCACTAAGTTTTCCGACAGCTGTGGGCCTGCTTCCGTGTACAGATCGAGTAAAGCTTCTCCCTCAGGCCCGTAAGACCTTATAGCCTCGATTGGACAGAAGGTGAAGCTTGGGTATTGCTTTGGGGTATTACTCGTATTCACCTCGGCAGTATCTGCGACAACAAAGAGCATTAGTTCTTCGAAGACAGAAGTAAAATATTTATCGCATGAATTCCATTCATTCATAAAGAAAGGACTGGGCAGTTAGTAATTAACAATGTTACTCAAATGAAGTTAATCAAAAGAGATCAAAGAAATGTGGAAACCCTGAGGGGAGTAGCTCACCTAATTCCTGCTGTGAGAGGTTATTGCAGTATCGGCAGTCGTCGTTGTAAGACAGCTTACGCGTATCGTCAGAGACCCGAGGGTACCTGGACTCGCAGACCAGGGTCATGATTTCTAACCAGTTGTCGAACGTGAGCTCCGGCTGCTGGTGCTGAGTAGACTGAAGGGTGCCGAGGGACGGGAGGAGTGGCAGGACGGTGTTACTGAGGCACTCACATAGGGGACACAGGTACTCGTGCTTCTCGACGTCAAAGCTTGCGGGCTGGCGTAGCCGGTAGGGACGCCGATTTTCCTTAGCGAGGACGTTGTCAAAGTACTTCTGCCAGCAGCTCGCATGCATGACATGGCTGCAGGTACTTGTATGAGGTGAGGCTCCTAGGAAACTAGACAGAAAAAGAGGTGTCGTCTCAGGAATCCCGCGTTTTTGTGGATGCTGCTGCTGACAGAGCACCGTCGATTGCTGTACGAAGGCTGCGAGTACCATCGCTGGCTCATTCGCCTTCACTGCCTGGTCTTCTTGGCACAGTATACAGGTATACGATTTCTCGAAGCAGAGGCGCGTTGTTTGACGACGGCCAACAGCCACCGAGCTTTCATTCAGACTTTCGCTTAGGTCCATTGCCGAGCCGCGTTCGTTCGAGCCCTTGCTGCTGCTATCGAGGGCCGCTTCTTCGAATAATTTCGCGTTTTTCTTCATAAAGTGTTTCTGCATGGCTTCCATTTGGGCCATCACCTGCGCGCGCTTCTTTGCCGCCATCTTCATGCGCCATTCTTGACTACCTGTTCTCAAACATTTTTTCTTGAGTTCATTTTTTAGTTTAATCTTGAGCTTCAGGCTCGTAACAAAGAAGACGTAATAATAACCATACCTTTTTCTGTTTTCTCGGTGTCTTCGGGCTCAGTGGCCTGTGTCATTGTCGTGATTGGTTGCTCGACTTCGGCAATCGAAGAACCCGCGACTTGTCTGTACTTTTCTAGCACCCAAGTGAGCAGATCCTTATGAGCGTCAATTCTCGGGCTGCTGTGGAGATTCTCGAGGAGTTTGTAGATGTCCCACTTGGTGGCCCTCTCGGTAAAAGCCAGGAACGGATAATAGCTTGACTCCTGCTCTTGAAGCGCGTAACCTATGAGGTGAAGGATCTTGTGAACTTGTGGCTCGGAAAAGCTTCGAGCCTTGAGGTCGAGTGTCCTCGTGATGACGGTGTGCATTATCCAGAGCATTACGTCGCACTGGAGCAGGTTCGCAACGAGGCTCGCCATTTCCGATAGCCTCGGCAATTTGGGAGGAGGACAACACTCGAGCTCCCCCGCCATCTTTCGTCTCTTGCGTTGCGCCTCCTCGGACTTGCTCAACTCTTCCTTCGTGTAGTGATAAAAGAAGACGTTATACTCTGAATAAAACTCTGTCTTAAGCTCGTACACGCCCTTCCCAGCGGAGACGACCTGGGGCTTTTTGAAGTCGGCTACCTCGGTTATCACGCGTTCCATTCCCGTTTCGTGGTGAACATCGTCCGGTAGCGTCTTGTTCAGCTCCGAATGCGACAGTGGCTTTATGCACAGCTGCTGAATAATTTCGCGCTTCAGGCAGTTGTCTGGTGTCACTCGCCCGACGCCAGGAACGTATCGCTCTCCGATTATCGTTATTAGTAGTGCTGCAGGGAGCAAAATTCAATTATCAGTTTCTAACATCGGCATCAGAAATCGGTGCAAAGACTCTGTTCTATCCATTCGGAAACTTTAGACGAAAAATTAACGCTGTGGAGCTTAAATGCAATTGTTATTAAGAAAAATTTTTTTCTCATGTAGAGAATGCAAAGGTTTACAAATTTAAGGTTTAAAAGTAATCTGCACCTTATTGCCTAGCCCGATTTGCAGATTACTTTTTCTTAATGGCTTACCTTTAAACCGTCTAAAATATTCATTATTTAGAAAGCTAGGGAATAAACGCAAATGCAACAGACTCCTAGATTAGTAAATTGATAACACACCGTCATTATCTCTATTTTTTATACATATTTTTTAAAGAGTATTATTTGATGCAAATAAAAATCAGCTTGCTAAACTATAAACTACGATATTAATATTTAAAATGCAAAATGCACATTAAGATTTTGCAAAAACATGACAATTTTGTAAAATGCCACTAAGGCTGAAACAATTCTGTTTTATACGGAGTTCAATCTATACAGCGACCTTGTATTCAAGTCAAATTATACATTATATAAAATTTTCAAATTAACAATAATAAAATATACATTCAGCAAAGGTAATAGTAAAACTAAAAAATGAAGTTATAGGCTCTTTGATAGTAATTGGTCATAGTATCTTCGCCTGTCACGCAGAAGACCGCGATTCGATTCCTCACTGGGGGGAAGGAGAGCCTAGCTAAAGAACTTTCTTATAAAAGTTTATATGCTTAAAAAAAAAGAAAAAAATTAGAGAAGTAATCACCATGACGTTAATAAGTTGTTTATATGTTTATCAGCGCACATATATACTATAAGCATTATAAATAACTTCTTGTATAGGACAATTATTAATTTATAAATAAACCGGTTAAATTTTTTAAAAATAATAAAAATTTATTAAAAATAGGGCTTAATTAGTCATATGCAACTTTAATAACCTATATACCTATAATGCCTCAGTATATTAAAAAACCTTTTAAATGTCTTATCTACTTATGTAGATGTATCTTTACGAGCATTATTAAACTTTTCTTAGCTCTTTTTAAAAAAATTGCTCAAGTTATTTTTAAATCATGGGTTATTAAATTATTAATACATTTAAGGTTACAAACTGTATTATTTTTCTTCATATAACTTCAATTACGTATAAATATGTTGCAGAGTTAACAATACTTTTCTTTTTAATCAAAATTTTTACAAAATTTTTTTTTAATATCGTAAATAAAAAAATCAAAATTTTATCAATACCTGTAATTATATAAGCATTTATCGATAATAATTAATAATTAAAATTATTATTATTCAAAGTAATTTAAGGCGAATTAACGTATTTTTTTTATTTTGAATTTCTATGACGTTTATAATTATACATCTTTATTTAGTACATGCTTTTTTATTTTTTTTAATTATCGTTTCAAACGTAACAATCGAAAAGAAAATTCTAATGAAATCATTCAATCCAAGTTTAGATTCAACGTTTGGCAATCATAAATTTTTAAATTAATGTGCTTCATAAACTAATGAAGTAATTTCAAACAAAAAAATCTTATATAAGAAATAATCCATTTTGAATATTATATAGTTCTAACTTTATGTAGATATTTTCTTTCATGCGCAATGTAAACTTTTTCATTTTCACGAAGTAATCATGAGCACGTTTAAGATTATTTTTCAATACTTCTTTTAATAAAATTAAGTACGTTCGTTTTTGCTAATATACATTTATACTATGAGGCTGATTAAATGAATTGCGGAATGTTAATTGACATAGGAGACAATTTTATTGAATTCTTTCAGTGTAGTCGATTTGGTATGCCAATATTAGCTTGAAAAGTTGAGACATGTTAAAAAAATACTATACAAAATAAATCATAAATGATACTCTATGTTTTTTACGTCCTTAAAGAGAATTTTATTCGAGCGTTTGAAAGTGTTGGTGAGATATACACTTAATTTACATTTAATAAATGTCGAAAATTGTGTTTTTAATATTAAAAAAAATATAAATAAGTTCCCTCAGGATATTTTATTGAGTCAAAAATTTCTTATCGCAAGCACGCTTTAACGTTTATCAAAGCACAAATCAGCTCTAAAAAAGTGACACTTGTATTTAGTACTTATGTATGGACACGTCATGGTAATGTTTTATTTAAAAAATTTACTCCTGGTGGCATTCCGATTTTATTTATCCTTGAGGATATTTGATTTGATAAGAGAATAAACAATATCGATCAAGTAATGCTTCCATTTGATGTTAAATTGATAGGTAATAATAAAGCTTGATCCACATCTTATCATGCTTTTTCGACACTCGAGATTCATTTTCATATCATTTGTGATTTACTATTTTTGTTTCGCATGTGTACCGAATCTCCAATAATGTTAGAAGCAACATATTTATAATAATATTTACAATAATAATTTATATGAAATTTCTATAAATTTACTTATATAAAGCTTTAGTGTTTGCAAAGTTATAGTGAGATCAATAGCACATTATGTCGTTTTGAAAAATCAATTTTTTTTATTTTAACATTATTTCATTAAAGAGTAAACACTTTTCTTTTGTTCTCATTGGAAGTGTAATTTAAATTGGAAAATACAGTACATATGTTAATATGTACAAATATTCGTCCCATTTTTTATGTATCGCGCATGATATTGATTAACGAGTATAAATTATTTCAATCTATATTAGAAAAATAAGACAACTCGAAGAGCAATATTGTTACTTGATCCATTGTGCTGGTAGAAACGCATTAAAGTATGTGTACATTTGAGGAAGAAAAGACTGCTGTCTTATCTTTCAATTTAAATGATAAATGTTTTGACAACATACCTAAAAATTCTTCGACAAGGTTGATCGTTTGTCGGATACTATCTTCCTCCCAGGTTTTAAGCAACGCGCTCTCAAAGTTCTGTTGAGCCCAGTTCACGAGATTGAATTTATTGAGTATATGGATGAGAAATTCGTTGCTTTCGATGAGGGCTGCACCAGCCTGCAGTAGCACGATATCCTTGTCGAGCATCTCCGTCCGGCACTTGACGTTGTGATAAAAGTACAATTGGTGAATAAGTGAATAGCCGTTTCTTCTCCACATGCCAGCGTGCACCTGGGATATCATGGCTTGAGCTCTTAAAACAGGTTCGATTATTTCCTCGACGGAGGGTTTACTAAGCGTTTGGAATTCGGTGCCCTGGAAGGTGAGATCGAATTTTTCCAGTTGGAGAAAAAGGCCAGCTAGAAATCGGGAGAGCGGCAGGTGAATCGAGACCGGCTCAGTGGATACATCATAATGTATGCAAGAGGCACTGTGGTCCGCGACCTCGCGAAAATTGGTCGAGGCCTTACGAGACTGCTCTTCAAGCTTCTTGAGGACGAGACGGAAGGCCTTGACGAGGACTATGCGGTCCGAGCCGCACCAATCAAGGGCGAGACTTATCACAGGCGAAAGCTTGATGTAGAGGTTGAAGGCGGACTCCCATTCTTGTTCGTATTCCATGTGCTGCCCCACTTGCCTCACGACCGCATCCATCCACTGCATGCTTCCAAGGAGGTGCAGCAGCAGCGAAACTCCCTGCAGGAAACCCCGTCGTAGCTCGTCGGTCCAGGTCTCGGGCTTAGCACTCAGCAGGTACCGGAGGTCGTAGAGTATGTACTGAGCCCGTTTGAAGGAATTGTTAGGTGTGTTCCTCTCGAATTGGAGCTTGCCGGCCGAGTTACAGCGTCTTGAACTCTCGGATATGAAGGTGTTGAGAAGTATGAAGAGGGCGTCGTGCTGGGCTATCAAATGATGGGCCAAGGTCGGCACTGTGAAAAGCTGCACTGACAGTGATGCGATTGAATAGGAATGGTCGTGATCGTCGCGAATGAAGTCTTTCAACACCGTACCGTAATTGCTCATGAATACGATTGCCAATGCCTTTTTACTCTTGTACTCAGTTAGCATGCCCGAAATAAATAGCCGATGCCAGTAGGTTCTCGCTGCCTTCCACAGCTGATAGTCTCTTAACAAGATTCCTTTGACGATATGGATATCAGGCGGCTTGGCGTTTAATGCTACCTCGCTGAATATTACCCTGAAGCCCTCGCAATGACTGATAAATTGTTGCAACCAGCCCAAGAGTTTCATAGCGAAAATCTGATGGGCGACCACGTGGGAGTGTTCCACTATTACTTTTAGAGGTCGATTGCTATGTCTAGACGTGAATTTTTCAATTTCCAATTTCAGTTCTTTGCAGTGCTGAAAATCAGAACATTTTACAACAGCACGACCTTCCCTATCAATATTTGTCACGTACTCTATTGCATCCCTTTGCGAGCACTTAATAACACGAGTCAGTGTTAATATCACTTGATCGAATGTGTGAGTCTCATCGTTAAATAGAATGGTACAAAATGAATCTTTTGTTGCTAAGAGCGATACTGAGTCTTCATTTGTATTTTTTACACAGAGATCAATTGGAAGACTTGGACAATGCTCTATTGATAATAAATCATAACAGTACTTTAAAACAGCTTGAAATGTCGTAGCTGCTCTGTTGGTCATGTCTTCTGGTAACTTATTTGTAGGAGAATCTTTTAATTCAATACCAGCTAGATGAATTTTACAAAAGGGCTCCTTTTTCCATGCTTCTGTATCTCCACAGTCGCAGCAACCTCCACCGATTGAAATTCCCATTTTGTATTTGTGATTTCTGTGTGCTGATTGTTTAAAACAGTCTACGCATAAAACGCATGTCGAATCCATACCACATTCTCTACAGCTGTAAGTTGGTTCTCCAGTCTTATAAACTCGTCCACATATTGATGGAGGCCTATCCAATTGACTCAATTGCTTTAAAACTTCATTTGGGTTTCCATTACAAATAAATTCTTCTAGTGGATCGAACAACATTTTTTGGGCCTTTTTTTCATTGAATACCCACTCTAGGCAATTGTCAGTTGGTTCTAGTTTATAGATTTTAGGTACCCATAAACGCCAATGTTCTTTAAAATGAATAATGGTCAAAATTCCTTTACTCATTTTATCCATCCATACATTAACACATTGTGGACTTGTGGTTTGAATAATGGGGATTGTTAAAGACAATTCGACATCACCAATGCCATGCCCTTCCGTATCATCATTTTCGTTGCTCATCTTTCACTGATCATGCAGAACTGATAATTTTACTGAAAAAAGAATATTCGTTGTGCATTTATCAATACATATAAGGAACTGAATTATTATATCTGGTTTACCAAATTAAATGTCAATAACAGATAATCAAACATAATTTTAAACAGCTTACTAATTTTTTAATAATTTGAAATGCAATTTAAAATTTAATTTTTACGTTATTATAGCTTTTTAGAACTTCAGAATGCTAAGTGTTAAGTAAAGGCTTAAATTACAATTAAAAAGCAAAAAAATTAAAAAAATAGAATAAATATTGTGCTTACGAATTATTCTTAAATTAAGTAAAACGATTAAGCTGAAGATAGAATTTGATAGTTTAAATTCTAATTCTAATTAAATTGTTATAGTCTTTGTTTATTCTTTGTTTATTCAGTGCATAAATAAAAAAAATAAGTTTGAAAAGATTACAAGGTCAATATCTACAATGGAGAACAAAATAAGTAGTTTACCATTTGAATGGTATCATAATTTAAAAAAATTAAAATACAATGATAAGCAAACTAAAAGGAATTATGCTTGTATTCTGTAGTTTTATTTTACCTGATTAAAAACTATCCCTCAAGAAATAAATAAGTATTTAAAAAATTAAAAATTAAACTATTAAAAAATTATTTTAACGATTAATTAATTTAAATATTGATCGATCATAACATATTAAAGTATGAAAGTAAATAGCAATTAAAAAAGAAAGGCAATCTAAAAGTAGGTAATAAAATAAAAGAGATACAGACAAAGATAATAAGAGAATTACTCTTTTAGGCTATTGGATTTCTACCAATGCAAACTATTTTTAGAGACTTCCAAAAGTAATACTTACAGTAGAATGATGACGGAGCCAAAATCTAATAAAAAATCAAGTATAGCAAAGCTTTCAACGATTAAGAACCTTTATTTAAATTTCTTGCCCTAGGTTGAATAAAATAAAAGAAAAGCAAAGGCTCTCTTTGAACAAAATTAAAAGAATCAGCTGCGTCGATCGAACTCTCGTACGGTCCTTCCTTCCTCTTTCACTTACTCACTCCCTCTCTGTCTCTCTCTCTCTCTTACTCTCTCTCTCTCTCTCTTTCTCTCACACACTCATTCTCTTTCTCTCTATCTCAGCTGTGCATATTCTTGAAATTCTTCCGGATACTTAGCCCGTTCTTTTACCTAGTAGTAAATCAGCGACGACTGCTGTAACTGCACTGGTACAAATTCATGGCATGATTGATAGCCTTTGTCTTTGACCAGTCGAGCAGTTAACCATTCTTCAACATATTATAACAGAAATAAATTCAAGCGCTAAATATTATTATCCTTCAGGATGTTTGTCCCGCACTATATAACGATTATACTCACAGCTGCTTTACTCACAATGCACAAAATGGCTCACTCTCCCCTCTGCTGCTACTGCTGCTTTGTCTTCTTCTTTTTCTTATTTTTTAGCCTTCGCTCTGTCCTTATCTTTATAAAATCCAAGTGGCAACAACGATGGCGAAGATGAAGGCGTCAGCAATAACGATGATGTCAAATGTAAAAACTCCCGAACTTTTACCTGTTTGAAACACGTTACTCGATATCCAAATATATTTCGACTTACTACAGTCATGAATTATTAATGTTCACGATTTTTCAACATTTTAATATAAGCGTTAGTGATATGTAAAATACCAATGGTAGAAAGCAAACGACTAAGAGGACGACTACGATCAACGAATATTCTGTATTGCTTTTAGCCTTTATTGGAGCACAAAGGTTCTCCTTGCACACAGGTTCTGCTTTAAAAATGAATTGAAACCGTAAATTTGTCCTTGTGCGTACGCATTTTATGATGCGTTCTTTATGTAATATGTATATTACACATGTGCACCTACACTTATGAACCCATTACACACTATCTGACCACTATTTCTTGTAAAAGGGAAAGTTTAAAAAAGTTAGGCGCGCGATGTATGTGCATGGAATGTATGCATGAGTGTATGCATGAGTGTATGCATGAGAGTGTGAACGCGACCGCGGCTTTGTATATACATATACTTGCATATAGGTATATACACATTACACATATTATCCATTAAACAGTCAGGTATGTACGTACGCGTTTACAAACGCATTTTGTCGATGACTCGGATTGGTCAATACATAAGCTATATAAGCTAAATCTATAGCAGATATTTACAAGTATTCCGGCAATCCGTAATTTCCATAGATCCACTCAGTTTTTATCCAAATGTCACATCAATTCCTTTTAAATGATTGTTTAAAATGGGATTAACATTAACACTTAAATCATGTCTCATTTAATATATATTAGAATTTGTTGTTTTATCTTCATAGACATTATAGTGTTTACATTTTTATTATTTTATTACATACAGTAATAATAGTAAGATGTTCCATATCTCGTCTTTAATAATTATTTTGACTACTTTTTATTTATCAAATAAGTTGCTTTAAATAATTGTAGCAGTCTGCACTCTGCAGTATACGACAATTAAAACTTGAAAAGCAGTACGGAAACTATTTAAAAGCCTTCAAATTTTCGCGGGATAAAATTGACGTCAACCATAACCTGATTGGTTCAGCAAGAACCTATTAGTTCTTTAAATTTCAAAACGAAATCATGTTATCTTTTTAAAATTTTCAAAATTTTATGATTTCTTTATCGTAAAATAAGTTTGACAGCCACAGTACCTTCATGAGCATATTGAAGTATTAATGAGTATTTTTTACAACTATGTTTTTCTTTAGATACATAACAACTTTAGTGACCGTCATAAATTTAAGATGTTGCAGGGGGCTTTTTGATTCCATAACTAAAATACAGAACATAACCTATTTATATTCTAAATTAACTTATTGTTAAACTAGTCAAACATTAAAGTTTTTTTGAGAATTAGTAATTTTTAGATTAATACATGATACAGTGACGCATAATATTTCTTACAATGTTCAAAAAGTAATTCTATTCATTTCATATCTTTATAGAAAATTAACTGTTAATACACATCTTATTTTTAATACAAATTTATAGGTTTGATGAAAAAGACAGTGTATCCAGTGTACAACAATTAAAGTCCTCTGTACAAAAAGGAATTCGCACTAGACTGTTAGAGTTGTACCCATTCTTAGACAAATATATTGATCAGATAATTCCTAAAAAAGATTCCTTTAGACTTGTTAAATGGTAAAATAGTTTCATAATTGTATTTAAATTTATTTTACAACCTTAATATTTTGCTTCATTTATACCTTATGTTTTTGTACAGTCATGATCATATAGAAATTATGGTGAACAGTGCTGGAGATTTACTATTTTTTCGACAACGAGAAAGCCCATGGATGCCAACGTTGAAACTTCTTCATAAATGTAGAGAATATTATTGAAAAATTGTGGTTTTGTTTTGTTGATGAACACATTTTATACACTATTTTAATTTAATTGATTAGTATGAGACAGTCACTAGCATCTTTTATAATTTTCTGCTGTGTAATTAATTTAATTTGTATTTTTTTTCTTCTAGTTCCATTTTTTTTACCACTTCAACAAGTGGATAAAGGTGCGATAAAGTTTGTTCTTAGTGGTGCAAATATAATGTGTCCTGGTTTAACTTCAAAAGGAGCTAGAATGACCGCTGTTGAAAAAGGGACTGTTGTTGTATCCTTTTATTTTTTTAATTGTATGCTAAATGTTATGAATAAACAACAAAACAATATAATAGTTAAATTAATCTTATGAGCTAATGTAAGTCGCACAAAGATTGAACCAATAAAAAAAAAGATTTTAAATTGTATTCAAATATTCTTGTAGAACAAATATATAATATGAGGCTTAAAAAAGTATAACTCATTATTTGCATTAAAAAGCATTCAAATCAATATTTATCAAAAATTTTGTATATTCTATAATTTACCTGTATAAATTTTAATAGATAAATGATTTTTTTAAATTATATTTTTAAGATGGATTAATATGGTGAACAAAGCTACTACATTTAGAAATGTAAACTGACAATTATTAACTATAAATTTAAAAGTAAAAATGTGTTTTTAATAGACTTTGTTATAGCTGTTTTAAAATTAATAGACTGCAAGTCAAAAATAGTTTTAATTAAAAGGTTATTTTTTAGCAAATTTAATTTTTGACCAAATGTGTGATAATTAATTATAATGAAAATTTTTCTGTTTATGCTTAATGCCACCTAAAGAGAAATCATAAATATTTTATTGATTTTGTGTTAAAAATAAGACTAAGGACTGAAAATTCCTTATGATGATTTTTATGGAAAAATAGGCTGTGATGGCAGAAGGAAAGCAGCATGCTTTAGCTGTTGGAATTACCACCTTATCCACAGAAGAAATGTAAGGAGGAGTACCAATAATAATTAAATGAAATATTAACTTTTATAAAAACTAAATCTAAATATTTATTTTACAGAGTCAATGTTAACAAAGGTATAGGTATTGAAAATTGTCATTATCTTAACGATGGACTGTGGCAAATGAAATCTGTAAAGTAAAGCATTTTTATGCTAATAAAGTTATAAATGAATAAAAATTTTTACTTTTACAACTTGACGTTTATTTATTGAAAATCATGACCACAATCGATGTATCGCATGTCATTTCATTTAACATAATATGTGAATAGAAATGAATCAATTGCAATTCTTTCAAATACCCTTCAGAGTGGAGTTCCTCCAAGCAATTCATGTTTATAAAGTACATTTAATCGCGTGGAATTGTAAGGCTACCCAGAAAGATGCAATATTATAATCTGGCGCAAGCCGAAATATCGATGGATTGCATTGAAAGATACACATTTTCATAATCCGATGATCTTGAGGGTAGTTCGTCATTGTTCATATACTTCTTCAAACGTCGCGTTTACTTTACAATTATAGCTAGTTAAATAAAAGCAACTGCCGGTGGACGATTCAGTGATTGGGTTTTACTCGTAAATTAACGTCCACTCTTAGAGTCGTAAAAAGAGCGTAGCTCGAGGGCCCGGCGAGGATGGACCATCTGATGGGCTCAGGCAGGAGCTGATTTGCCATCGGTCTGGGCATCCTGGCTCTCGGCTGCTCCCGTGCGATCGGCCTCTCCGTGGACGGAGACCGGTGGGTAGGGGGGCGCGGCTCCCGATTGCTCCGAGCTCGGAGCAACACCGGGGACCGGGCCTGGGTTGATTGCGGGACTGCCGCTCGGACCAACCTCGCCGTGCGAGCTCTGGGGGAGGTAGTGGGGGCTGTGGGGCCCGTGGGGACTATGGCCTCCATGCTGGTGGGGGCGAGCCATCGCGTGTGGCGGATACTGAGAGTAGGGCTGATGATAGTAGGGGTGAGAATACTGGGCGTACGGCTGGTGGTACTGTTGCTGGGGGTAGCCATAGGTGGGGTGAGGCGGCCTCGGGGCCAGGGGTACCGTCTGGGGCTGTTGGGGGGCGCCCGGGGGCTGGTACTGCTGGGGGTAGCTCTGGCTCGAGGGGATCATACCAGGTGGGGGCGCATGGGGTAGGCCGCCCGGAGGGGGGTGGACCGTGGGATTCGGCGGTCCCTGATGAGAGGGTATCGAGTGTCCCGGGATCATGCCGGACGGAGGCTGCTGGTGTGGCGGAAGTTGGTTTGCTACTGCATTGGCGGCGGCCACAGCTGCGGCTGCTACCGCTGCCGCCGCAGCCGTCGTTGACGAGGGCTGAGCCATTTTTCCCGATGGAGGAGGCCCTGCGAACGACAATTTTCCGTGTGAGCCGCAATCATTGTCTTTTGCGAGCCTTTCGTATTCAGCCTTATCACATTCTCGTTATCAAAGTAGAAACATTTTGCTTACCTGAGGAAATCGACTGCTGGTGTGACGGTACTTGCTGGGGATAAGGCGAGCCTGAGAAAATTAAGTAAAATAAATTAGGGATAGACACTGATCTATTTTGAGTATTTCTCGTTTAATTTTTTATTCATTCAATGACATCCAATGCATAATTGAGAACATTTCATATATCAAATTTGATTCATCGCGTCAGAGCGTTATAGACCTTTAAATATTTTACCTGCTGAAATTTGCGATTGTGCAGTCATTTGCTGAGGTGGCATTTGTTGTTGAGGAGGCAACTGCTGTTGTTGAGGAGGCATTTGTTGTTGCTGCTGTTGTGGTTGTAACTGTTGAGGTGGTGGCTGCTGTTGCTGCTGAGGTTGTATTGACTGACTAGAAGGTCCTGAGGAAATTACATTTTTTTGTATGTTATAATTATTTATTTATAATAAAATGAATATTAGACTTAAATCATACATATATATGTATTAAGTACCTGTAGGAATTTGTTGTTGTTGTTGTTGCTGCCCTTGTGATGGTATTGATGCTTGATTAGATCCTAAAGTATTGCAATTTTCCGATTAGTATAAATAATGATTGAATGCCCAATTAATACATAATAATAAAAATATTAAGTAAACATAGAATATAATATTTCACCTGAAGGCATTTGTGATTGTTGAGATTGTATGTGTTGTTGTTGTTGCTGCTGTTGTTGGGGAGAAATTTGTTGCTGTGGTTGAGGAGGCATCTGTTGTTGCTGCTGCGGTTGAGGAGGTATCTGTTGTTGCTGTGGCTGAGGGGGAATTTGTTGTTGCTGCTGCGATAGTGGAGGTATTTGTTGCTGTTGTTGTGGAGTCATTTGCTGTTGCTGTTGTTGCGGAGGCATTTGCTGCTGCTGTTGTTGCGAAGGCATTTGCTGCTGCTGTTGAGGAGGCATTTGCTGCTGAGGTTGAGGAGGAATTTGTTGTTGCTGCTGCGGTTGTGTCTGCATTTGTTGCTGTTGTGCCAGAATTTGTTGCTGTTGTTGAGGTTGAGGTTGAAGAGGTATCTGTTGCTGTTGGGGTTGATTTTGCTGCTGTTGTTGCAAAGATAATTGAGGTGGTTGCTGTTGTGGCTGTTGAGATGGAATTTGTTGCTGTTGCCCTTGACCAACAAAAAAAAATTTCATAACTTTTTAATAAAGGCAATAAATATGTTAGCAATAATATTTAAAATATATAGACCCGACGATAACAAGCCATTTTTAAATTTTTTTCATAAAAACAATCATTTTTATAAAACTAAATTTTTACGAATTATATTTTTATTTTAGAAATAAGTTATTTTAATTTTTACACTTTAAAAATATTTCTTTCTATACCTTGAGGTATTTGAGATTGATGTTGGGGTAGTTGATGCTGCTGATAAGGAGAACCTGAATAATAAGAATTATTCAGTTTTTTTTCAATATTTACAATCCTTTTTTGTATAGAAAATTAATTGATATAAATTTTATTAACCCGGTATCTGTTGCGGCGGCTGATGTGTCATTGGTTGCGGTTGCGGAATCTGCTGCTGCTGCTGTTGCTGTTGCTGCATTGGCTGAGGTTGTGGTATTGTGGGCTGTTGTAGAATTTGCTGTTGAGGGATCGGTTGTTGCGAAGATATTATCTGCTGTGGAGGCAATTGCTGTTGAGAGGGCATTTGTTGCTGTGGTTGAATTGGTGGCTGTAAAGGCATTTGCTGTTGTTGCGATGAAATCATTTGCGGTGGTTGAACTGAAATTTGTTGTGGTTGTTGAGGTGGTAATGACTGTTGAATAGGTGGGCCTGTTGTAATTTGATGTTGAGCAGGCAGTGTTTGTGATGTACTAGGTGGCTCTGGTAACATATAATGATATATATAATAATGTGTATTTGAAATTCCATTATCAATGTTAGTGAATTTCAATTACCTTGTATCTGTTGTTGAGAAACATGCATATGTTGTTGATCAATGGAGATTTGCTGTTGAACAGGTATTTGTTGACTAGGTGATCCTATAATATTAAACAAGAATTTTTTCGAATAGAGCGAATACAATTTAGATCTAAATCAGTCTAATTGTAATGTATAGAAAAAGTTTGTCAAATGTGAAAATGAATTACCAGATGGTATTGGCTGCTGTGATCTGGGTGGTGGTGGTGGTGGTGGTGGTTGAGAGGTTGGTTGTTGAGAAGTTACTTGTTGCTGAGCAGGAATTTGTTGAGGTGTCATCTGTTGTTGCTGTGATAGAATTGGCTGCTGTTGTGGATTAGAAATATGTTGCGGCGGTGGAGGCATTTGTTGTTGTTGATTCATTGGTCCTTATAAATAAATTAAACATTATATCAAGTAATAATTAACTATATTTTGATAGTTTTTAAAAACTTAAAACATTTGTATTATTGGAAAATAATAAATTATTTACTATAATTTATTATCAAATTTTGTAATCAATCATGAACTTTATATCATACAATTATGACTAAGATATAAATATATATATATACCTGGTGGTAATTGGGGCTGATGAGGTGGAAGTTGTGGCTGAGGATTGATTTGTTGTTGTTGCAGATTGATTTGCTGTTGCTGTGTAGAAACTTGTTGAGTTGATTGCCCTAAGTAAATAATGCGATACAAGTACAAATGCTTTTTATTTCAAATATTAAAAAAAGTAAAAAAATTTTTACCTTGAGCAATTGGTTGATGGCAAGGCATTTGTTGTAACCCTTGTGGTGCTCCTTGCATTTGATGTTGATTATTAATTGGTGGGTAATTAAGTGCTGAAGTATTTCCACTTGGGCTAGAATGATTATGGGTCAGGGTATCTGGCTTAGCTTCAATGTAAGGAGGTGAAGGAGTTCCTTTCTTGGTTTCACATGATTTGTCAATGTCCATTTTCTTTTCTATAGGTTCGTTGTCTGTGGCCTGTAATCCAATTAATTGAATTCTTTAATATTTATGTTTTGAGCTATCATTTACTATAAATAAATATACTTCTGAAGACGTTTCTTCATTCATGGGTGCTGGAGTAGGTGTGGGCGTTGAATTTGGTGTTGAATCTGTAGATAGTGGACAATCTGAACGATTTTCCTCAGAACCTTTTACCCTGTCTCTTCTTAATAATTCATATTGCCTCTCAACCATTTTATTAAAAGCTTCTTCATCTACTGCTGGCTTACAATGCTGTTGAGAAAATTAATGATTTGAAAATTTTAAACACACAATTTAATTTTAACTTACTTTTTTCAATTCTTCTTGAAATATTTCACTTGTTTCGATGAATTTTCGTTTCTTTGCTTCAAATTTTTCTTCAATTTGCTGCAATTCAGCTTCTAATTTTTTCTATTTCAATAAAATAAAAAAACATATAGCATATAATAATCATTAAGCTTTAACATAACAATAAAATTTCAGTTTTTCTTACTTGATGCATAGTAAGCGATTGTACTTGTCTTCGTAATATTTGCATTCTTTGAGTTGTAACTACTGAGCGTACATCTGGAACTACAGTATCGCTAAAAATTTCATTAATTAAACGATGATTACGTATATATCGGGAGTACGCAACATGCTTTACAGAATATCCATCATCTTGATCTAAAAAACAAATATTTTTTAAATAAAATATGATAACTTACGTTAATTTAAAATTTAAAGACTCAGTTAATTTACCATCTTCATCTTCAGCTGGTAAAATGTCAATTCGTCGATCCTGAGCACTTTGATTTTTATTACTACCAGATGATCTTTCATGACTTTCTCGCTCATCAGTATTTTGTTGTGCTGCACACAACGCTGCATTAGATATAAGACATTGTAGATCTAGTATGAATCTAGGTCTTTAGCCAAATTTAATATAACTCTCAAATAAAAGCTCGTAAATAAAACACAAAATTTACAGGATTCAAAAAAATCAAAAAAAAATCAAGAAAAGTAAATAAAAAGAGAGAAAGGGATGGAGAAAGCTTTAATAAATATAAAACAACAATACACAAACATTAAAATGAATAAAAAATAATTATATTTTAACATACCAGATTTACCTCTATTTTTGGCTGCAATATAAGCCAAATATGCAGGGGAATTATGATATGTTTTCAAACTTTTATCATATTCAATCTAGAAATATAAAAGTAAGTTTAAAAGATAATATTTTAGTATACACTGATACTTTAGTATATGTAAACCAAGTGCACATTACATTAAATTCATTTGCATTGCAAATCATTGTAATTAATACGTGTACATACAAATATAAAAAATTTCAATAGTAAAAGATAAGATAATGAATGGTAAAAGATATTCAATTAAAATTACTTTTTCAGTTTCATATTCTTCAACAAACTCAGTTTTCTCTTCTTCTGGCAAATCCCTCCACATCTGGCCAATAATTTTTCCAATCTCCCAAAGTTTTAATTCAAGATTTTGTGCTTTTACTTGGTCCCACACTTTTCTACTATATCTCATATAAGGCATGAGAGGTTTCTCTGGAGGTTTCGGAGGTTTTGGCAATCGAGAATCAGCCTAATGTAATAAGATAATAATAAGATTCAAAAGATTTTAACTTATCCATTAATGTAATTAATAAATTTAATTTTTTTCATAACTTACTGGAGCATTTTTCCCAACTTTTTGAGGTGTAAATCCTGGATGACCATGAGGAGTTTGTACAAATGGGCTTTGAGCATCTTTCTGTAGATTGTTAAGTTATTTATTACGTGTTGATCATTATTAATTTTTAATTTTATTTAATCTTAATAAACTTACATTGGTGCCAGAACTACCACCACTACCTCCAGAAGCACGTATTCGTTCTGTAATTAAATTTAATACAATTGAACAAAATTGCAAAATTAAAGAAATGTTTACATTAAAAGTTATGGCATTTTTCAAAATATTTAATATTCAAATATTTTGAAAATAAATATTTAAAATTTTTTAATATCTAATTTGAATATTGGAAAACTCACGATTGGTTGGTGTGGTGATATTGGAAGTGCTGATTGCTACTTGTTTATAATTAGCTGGTAACGCCATACTGGATGTGAGTACTGGTGAGTCGATTAAAAATTCTTTATACGTTTATTTATTTCATCAATTAGATATTTCACCTGATGTTTTTTTATTTTATACCGGTTGTAAACCTCATGCACGGTAAGGTAGAAGGGACGCTATGCTCGAGACATATATTGTATCAACAATATAAATATAATTACACGGTCGAAAATATTATTCAACGATCAATCTGCAATTTTATGCACGTTTCTCTCGTTTTTAAGTTTTACGATTAATTATCGGCTAGAATTAAAAGAAAATATACATAGCTGTATTTCACTTGTGAAGCGACTTAGGAAACTTTGTACGCAAAAAAATTCAAGATACAAGAAATTCGACCAGTTACATTACAAGAGACACAACGAAGCTATCTTATGGTTGAGAGCCAAGCACAGCTATAAATTTCTCGAAACTCGAAAGTCGAAAATCGAAGTTTGATAAATTTAATTATTTAAGCTACATCAATAATGCAATTTTTGCTTTTATGACTTCAAGTAATTAAAAATATGTTCGCATACGTAAGTGATCGTAAGATTTGGAAATATTTATGTTGTTCTTGGGTTACGTAGATCCTTAGGCTTAAACTTTTCTGTTCACATGGTCTTATGTTGCGTACGTATACGCTGCCGAGGTTGGAATAACATCGTCGATTTATGTAGTTTGAAGACATATAATTAACGTATACTTTGATGAGGCTCGTATCCAAGTAATTTGCAGAGAGAAGGAAAAACGAAAATTTAGATTTCGTTGACTTTAGACTAATCGAAATATCTGGCAACGCCCTCCCCCCCCCATTATAAGCTTAAGAACATCGTTTATGTTTTTAAAACATCTAAATCAGCTCATTAGAATCCATCCCTTACATGTAGTATAATCGAGAATGAGAGGAATAGATGGAGAGCTTGCTGCGTGCAGTACGAGAGAGAATGAGAGTGGGAGAGAGTTAATGTCGTGCAAGAACTTGAGAGAGAAAGAATAACCACAATGCCAGAATGAATGAAAATGAAACATTACTGTCATTACGTGTAGATAAAACAATGCGACTTTACAAAACTTTTTTATATTAATAAATGTAGGCTTACAATATTGACAATTTGTTTTAATGTATAGATAAATGTAATTGTTTAGAAATTGTACTAATTATGTTACGTGTCCATAAAAAAGTATTTATTCTTTAAAATAATAATGTACAAATATTTATTTATTTTTTTTTATAATAATGAATGGACTGTGATGAAATATAAAAAATGCCAAATGACGTAATTAATTTTTTTTATATTTATTTTAATTAATAATAACTATAATATAATAAATAAATAATATGAATAGCGTTTTAATCGTATAGTAAAATGCTCAACTGAGGTTGGAGGCTAATATTTTTTAGCCTCTACTCTACGCTTCTGCTGCTTCTAGTTATTTCCTGATTCCCCTATGCCCTATACTAATGCTTAGCTACTTTTACTTTGGTTGACGAAAACCCACCTGCGCAAGAAAGTAACTGTGCATAATCCAGATTTCACGATTTTCCGGAACCCTGTCTTGCTCTCTACTTTAGTTTAATTAGTGACTGTTAAGACATTTTTCATTAAATTAGTTATACAAATATACAGTTCTAAAATATATTTTAAAACATTAAAAAATTCATTTATTAATCAAATTCACCTATTTTGCTTAAAAAATAATTTCAGAATAAGTTCAGACAAAAAATATTTTTATTTTAATGTAAGAATTTATTTGATTAAAAAATTTTTCAAATTATATAAAAGAAGTCTTAATGTGGGGATGGCTATGTAGGTTTTGGGTATATAAATGTATACATATATAATAATTTATATACGATAATGTGCAGTCACTTTAATTTATAAATTTTTTTCGAGGTACACTGTTATAAAATAACGCTTTTTCATCAACATAATAAGTACTATTACAATAATGAAAATTACTATCATAAAAATATTGTTTTTAATAAAACAAATAATTGGTTGAAGATGTAATAAGAATAGGGTTGAAAAAGTATTAAGAAAACTGGTTACTTAAAATTAAAAAATTTGTATTATATTGTAATAAAAATTAACAATCAGTAATAGAAATTATGTTTAAATTAGCGTTAATATATAATAAATAAATTAAGTACGCTAATTATCGGTGTGTTAAATGTTGTATTAAAAAGTAAATTTTAATATGCATATGTAACAAGTTTTTAGAATCAAAATATTTACTAAGCAAGATTTATGCGAATATAATATAGCCTATATTGAACTAATTTTAATAAGGCCTTAACTTTTTGTTGCATAAAAGCTAATAGATTTGAAAAGTACTTGTTGAAAATTGTTTTTTTGTTATAATGTTACTTTCGAATACTTGTAGAAAAAAAATGTGTTTATAGAAAATACATATAAATTGTGTTTTCTGTATGTATATTGCCTGCATATGGTAAATCAAGACTAGAGATTGAAAATTTTACAAAAAAATGATAAAACCAAAATAAGTAATAGAGTTAATTTAACAATTATTACGGCTCATTCAACAATTTAGTGTTAATTCATAAGTGACTGGTGTATATGCAGATAATTATTAATAACAATTTAATAAATTAAATGTGTTTTAAATTAGATCGTCGAGCTTTTTTTAATTTTTGTTGATTAATCAACTTAAACTTTGATTTGAAAGATAAAAAGTTTTGGTTATACTTAATACTGTCAAAAAGTATCTCAAATATTCATAGTTAGAAATAAAGTTAATAAATCTCATAACTACTAAATCTTGAAAAATTAAAATTTTTGTTTTAGAAAACGAATTAAAAATTTCTAATGATTGTTTGAATCATAAATATAAAGATATCTAAGTGAATTCAAATGCTTATATTTACTAAAGATAGAAAATAACAGGAAATTGAAAAAATTCCAAGTTTTGAAGGGTCCAATTTTAAGGTATTCCATTATTTGGATTTTATTTAAATACAATATTCCAATAACCAAATGATCCTAGCAATTGTTTTATCTAATAGCTTTAATTTTTAGGGTTTTGAAAAATATATTTTTTAGCTAAATATTGGTAGATAATAAAAATTATGTTTATTCCAGTTCACATGAACTAAAACTATCCCCAAAAAGGATTTTTAAAATTTATTTTATTATACTTAATAATATATATTTATCTATATTAAATATATAGATTTTAGTTTAAATAATTTATGAAATAAGCATAAACAGCTTCGAGAAAACATGTAAATGTTTATATAAATGAATTTCTATTTTTACGCTCACCTTTGAACCTGTATCTAGAATAAATTTAAGAATTTTGTTGTTGGATTTGAGAATAAAAAATGACATGTTATTGCTACAGTTGTTTAATTGCACGGAAGCAATTCTTCCAAAATATTCGGGTGCTTCGTTTGTACGTCTGAGCCCGAATTCGTAGTAGTCTCCTCCCATGCGCTCCTTATTGGGAGACTTCTGTAGTTTCCCGCTTGATGGGCATTGATGTTGAGCCCGTCGAAAATTGGCCGAACTTGTATAGCATTTCTAATAAAGACGGCTTGGTTGTTTTAGTCATTGTCGTTTTATTAGGGATATCTACAGGGTTATCGTATGTAGCTTTTTCTTTTTTCTTTAAATTGCTTGAATTTTCTAAAAATACTAGGGGGGGGGGTTGACTCTATTCTTTTACCTTGTGAATTTCTCTGATGCTATCTAGTCGATTTAAAAGGGTCTGTTGGATCTTCTGTACTTCCTTTGAGTCTTGTCCGCGGTGACATTTAGAATTTGTACGAAGAGGTTTTTAGACAGGGTGAAAAGTTATAAATATATATAAGATTTTATTTTATATGCCCTTGCAATTTTACATAATATTGCATATAATATATAGAACAAATAAAAATGGGTTCCTATTTAGTCTATTTAACTGTTAATGTAAAAGTTAGCAATTTTTTTGTTATGGGGTTCGTATAGCTGACATATGATTCTTAACGAAGGTCGACGAAGGGTGATATAAAAAAGCAACAGAATAGATCAACTTTCACAATCAAGAAAAATCTTCGTAGTATTGTTATTTTATGGAAAAAAGGTTATTTATATATTTTTAAAATTGTTAGAATTGATTATAAGATGGATTGATAAAAATCGTTGTGCAGATATTGGTATCTGCAAAAAATATTTTGTTTAAAAAATTTAATAATTTTTTTATTTCTCATCAATAATTTGTAATATGATATTTTTAACTGTTTCTAAAGTTTGATAATAAAGAAAACATGGATTTTAAGTATAAAACAAGTAATTGGTAAGGTCGGCACATTGCATTACAACTATGACGTTAACAATAGTTCCTTTTTTTAACCATCATCTTCTTAATTTAAATTTTATTTAAATCTTAACCAATAAACGAAGTATTCTAAATCAGAATCATTATTAAGCTACATCGGTTAATAATCATTGTCAGGATGCATTCATGCAATAGCATCAGAATATTACATGTATTATTACACTATGTATCGTAGCACTTGTGAATGCACTGAGTACTAAGTACGTATACAAATGAAGTAATGATTCTTTATTAGAAAAGTTGGAATTTGGAACTTGAAAGTTACGCATTATTTATAATATATTGTATTGACTCCCGACACATGGTTTAATTAGAATTTTTACTACGACGTACATTATGTACATCATTAAAAAACGAATTAAATAATATTTATATTAATTAAAAGTAAACCATTTTTTATCGATTCCTTACAATATAAATTCTTTTTATTTTTAGTAAAATCCTTGGTTTTGATTATTTAATTGGTTAGGTTACTTTAAGAGAAAAAACACGTGTTCCTTATTCGTCAACCAATAGGTACTTCATCGCATAATATAATTTTTCGAATTCATCATAAAAATTAAAAGAATAAACTAAAATAATAAATACTTAAATAAATAAATAATGATGAACGAATTTTTTTAGGTACACAATAATTTTCAGTAAAGATGAGATGTCCGCATGAAGTTATTGTTACTGCTGATAGTTCCAGTGAAAATTGGAGTGCTGCAACATGGGATCCTCGTTCAGGATCTTTACTCTCTACTTATAAACAAGCTGGTACACTAGGACACCATTCGTTGCAATTACTGAGCGATTCTTACCTAATTGCTTCAAATGCTATAAAACCATTGATACATTTGTGGCCTCTAAATAGTCAAACAACAATACCACATCCAAGACTTAGTATGCCTGGCAGAGTTACAGCATTGTCAAGCACACCTAATGGATCATTTATAGCTGCAGCAATAAATGAAAAAATTTATATTTGGCAGTCCTGCAATGGTCAATTAATAAATTCTTTTGCTAGACATTACCAAACTATAAGTTGTTTAATATTTAATAAAGATGGTTCTTGTTTGGCAAGTGGTGCAGAGGATGGCTTAATTTTTACATGGTCATTAAGTCAAGTTGCAAATGAAAAAGAAGCAAAGGCCTTAAGTTCATTTTCTCATCATTCTTTACCCGTAAAAGATCTCTGTTTTGGACAGGTTGGTGGCTTTGGAAGATTGTATTCTGTTTCATTAGATAGATCAGCAAGAATTTACGATGTTTATGCAGGCTTGTTACTTTTAAGTTTGGTTTTTGATGTTCCATTGGTATCAGTTTGTATAGACATTGTGGAAAACAATCTTTTTGTTGGGTCTTCTAATGGAATAGTAATGAAGTGTAGTCTGCGTGAACCTCCAAGGGAAATAGAGCATCATGTGTCTTCCCAAAACAATGATAAATTTGTTGAATTGAAAGCCCATGAAAATAAAATTACTGCATTATCAGTGTCTGTAGATTGTATAACCTTACTTACTGGTTCTGCAGATGGATTTGTTTATTTGTGGGATATATCAAGTTGTCAAATAATTCTTACTCTTAAACATAAAGCACCAATTGTTTCAGCATTTTTTGCTACAGCATATGATAATTTTACAACAGATAAATTTAAGCCAAGTTTAGAAGTTCGAGCTTTTCAAAAAGTATCTGAATCTGACAGTACAAAAAACTTCCTAGAAATTTGTAAGAAAGATGAAGATGATTCATGGTTGATTGATTTTGATACCTCATTACACAATGTAATTAATTTGGAAAGAAATAAAGCTAATAACTCTAAATTTGAACTTAAAGAAGCTATTAATGAAATTGAGAAACTAAAAAAAATTAATTTAGATTTATATCAATATTGCGTAAAAAATATTATTGAAAATAAAGATGATAATATGTAGGTTCTATTATCGATAAATAATACTGTATATTATTATGTAAATGTAAATAGAATTTATTATTTAAGTCTTGAAACAATTTTGGATTCTAGTTAATCAGTTATATAACACTTATAAAAATAAATAAAATATCTTTCAATAAATGGTAATTATTTCCTTACCAAATTAAAAAACGATTAAAAACTAAAAATAATTAGAAATTGAATTGAATGAAAGGCGATGGTTCTTTCTTTTTTTTTAATTCTTATAATTCTTTCCTATTTTAAATGAATGTCTTTAAAAGCATAGTATTATGCAAATTTAATAGCATGGGAATTAGTAATTTTCTGTAGATGAAGAAAACGTTTTTATGCAAAGTAGAAAAAGGGTATTTTCCATTTATTGGATTTTTTAGCGTATCGATGTGTGTATTTGTATATATATATAGACACATAGAAAGAGAGAGAGAGAGAGAGAGAAATAATTAGCAGAACAAAGCTATTTTTTATAAATAGTCATTAAATCTACACAAAAAATATATATTTTTATATAAAATAGGATACAATATTTTAAATTTGAGTGTATAAGAAACTGCAATTTCGTAGCTATCGGCTATATAAGTATCGGTTGCTTCAAAAAGGACACTAAATATTATGATACATTTCAAAATAAAATTGTTATTAAATATTAGGAAAAACTGAATGCGTGGCATTAAATAGCAGTATTATTGAGAAGAAACATGTAATAAAGATAACTTTAGTATCTTAATTTTGTGTATTTGTTCATCAATAATTTTTATTTTTTAATATTTATTTAAAAAGTATGATGTTGAAAACCAAAATGTGATTTAAATGGTCCAGACAGGAAATAATATATCAATGAATAAGAAGACTTTTTCTTAAAGGAAAACGAATTTTTTGAGTTTCCTTGAAAGTTAAAAATATTTAATAAGCACTAATACTGATAGCTTGTCGTATTGAGTTTTTTTATCAATAAAAACGCTTTCTAAATTTACCCCAGGTATACTATATATTCAGTGTATTTTCGAAATTATTATACAGGATAATGAAGGAGTCCGCGGCGGGAGGTTAACGAGATGACAATCAAGTTATACCCTTGGGTGTCGAAGATATTGATTTTCGGTCTATATAAAGTCAACTGAAATCAATGGCATATCTTTACACAATTTCACTGCTTTTGAAGTATGCGAAAAATTATGAAGATGTTCCAGGGTTTCTGTTTGCTGCTCGTATTCCTCCATGAGCATTTAGACGGCAAGTTTCATATTATCATACTATCATATATTTCATTCATTGGTATTGTAAAACATTTATATATGATATTTCATTATAAAAGTGGGAACATTTATTAAACTGCAAATTGAAAAATATTCAAGTTACGAGTTATCAGTAGGAAATTCAAAAGCTCCTCATTTTATCAATCAAAATTATTTTTCTTTTATGTTTAAATTATAAACCTTTGAAAAAATCATCTGACCCACTATTACCACTTGGGTAAATATTTTTTTTTTTTAAATATTGAATTTTTTACCCTTCCAAGTTAAGAGTAATTTTGTTAAAATGTCATTTTTATGTTAATTATTAAAGTTAAAATGTTTGAATGACGAGGAACAGAGTGTGAGTAATTTGTACCGTAGTATTAGAAAAGTTTTTATTCTCATTTACCTGTAGGAGAATATTCAATATGGCATTGTGAATAGCATAATTTTCAAATTTGAATTTTGAACGAATTTTACTTTTTAAAAGTGACAACTATTTAGAAAATATGTTTACTGTTGATAAATTATGAAAAGATAGTTAAAGTTCTAGTCACTCGAAACTTGTTTATTTTAATAAGCTTCATCACCTGATT
Organism: Kradibia gibbosae; assembly: GCA_018907135.1. Lineage (NCBI taxonomy): Eukaryota > Metazoa > Arthropoda > Insecta > Hymenoptera > Agaonidae > Kradibia > Kradibia gibbosae. The sequence goes on along the minus strand of JACCHX010000012.1, from coordinate 4,723,055 downwards.
TAAGTTATGATATATTTTTGAATCACTGATTATCTTTGAATATATTTTTGAATCACTGAAATATCTTGGTTATATGTATAATATTTATTTCGTGTTGTAATCAGTAGTAAATGATCAATACAGTTACGTGCATTTATTTAAACATTGATTAATATTTATTTTTAAAAAAATTTCAATATTTGATTGTTGTCTTTCTCTATTTTTTAGATATTCTTAAAATATGTTGATGAAAAAAATTAATGATAAAGTATTCTTCTGTAAGTTATGTGTTTGCAGATATTTTTAATAATTTTGTATAATTAGTTTTCGACAAATAAATTTTGACGCATTTATTTTCTATACTGTACGTAAAAGTAAGATGAATTGTTAGCCTATGCATAGTCTGAAAGAGGATAAAAACAAGAAAAGAAGGAAAAAAATACGAATAAAAATTAATTGTTTTTTATACTTACATATTCACATTTTGTTTACAATTAATTAATCACTTTCATAAGTTTTTATGACAAGTTTAGTACTTTTTTATATAATTATCTTTTAATATATTACACTTTTTACTTATTAAAAGAAAAAAATAGATATATACGTATTTGTATATATCTATTTAAATAAATTAAAAAATTTCTAGTAAATTAATCTAATTTAATTTTAAAAATAAAACAAGTAAGGAAGTATACGAAAAAACAGTTTAAAATTTTGTGTCATGTACAGTGCTAAATGATTAATTGTACGTGTACACTTTCTAAATAAGATTTTTAATATAAAGGTGTACTTGGTTCAATTAATTTAAGTTTAAAAATAATAAACATCTAAGGACATATCGCCTTTCAATGTTTGAATTTAATAATGTTTATACAGTGTATTAAAATTTACTCAAATTACATATCAGGATTAATTGAGTTTTCCTTCAATTAATAATTCGACGTGATGGCTGTTATTCTTAACATTGTAGTAAGATTTCATTATTTGCAGGTACATCGGCGAAAGTCTCGAAAAACCCAATGGAAAATACGCCTGAATGCTTCAATGGGGCTTCCTCTCCAGGTTAAGTATAAGTCCATGCTTGTCTATCCCCAGAGCATCGCCGTTTTAATTGACCGCCAAAATCCGCGGAGGCAGCGACCGCGACGGAAGGGAGCCCTCGGGTAGCGAAGGTGAGGCAGCGGGGACACAGGCGGATTCGTGGGTGTTGGTGTTCGCAATTTTTTCGCAGGTGACTGAGGCTTTGAACGCTCTCTCGGGGCTGACGCAGCAGCTTATGGGCTAGGGGTGGATCGGCGATGGCCCGAGAGTCCCCGAAGCAAAGCATCGTTTTGTTGAGGGTTGAAAGACTCGGGGCTCTTCCTACGCCTCAACCCGTTTATAATTATACAGATTAATGGTCGGGCGCGCGGCTCTCGCTTTCCGGCGCTGCCTCCTTCGGTGACAAGAAGCGGACGTTAATGCTCGGTACTCGGTGAACTCAAGTGCCAGTTTTCATTCCGAGCACTCTTGTTTCGCTCAGTCTGCAGCGGAAAGCTTCTCTCTCTTTTCTTTTCGCGGCTGGATCCGCGGTTTGAGCCCATCTTCTTGAGATCGCAGCGGGTCTTTGGCTTGGTGAAGCAGCCGAGGGTTGGCCGATCCGATCCAAACTTCTCCGTCGGCAGCTGGAACCGCTTCTCCAAGTTTGATACCTCGGCCGATGGGAATCGCGATTTTGGACATTCACCTGCGATTCCTATTTATCGCCGTCCAGGTACATATGTCAGGCTTAATTATAATCGTTGACCGCGTTGATAATGCGCTTCTAATATGAAGCCTTTTTTTCTATCTTCGCTCTCTTTTTCTGGCCACTCTTAAATTTTGCATTCGCGTTCGCGGTCATGAAGGGGGTTCACTTAATTATCGAGTTGATAACGCCAAGTCAATTTTATACTTGAATTTTAAATTAGGTAATTTTATTGGTCTCGGGCTTCTGCGCAGTGAGATTTATTAAAACTGTGCTAAACTTATGAATACGGATTTCTTTTTCAATTTACTGTTTTGTCGTTTTTGTAACACTATGAATTTCATATATTTACAAGCACCTATTAATAATTTAGCATTAATTTAAAAAACTTCACATATTTTTTTATTACACACGAAGAAATTATAACATTTATTAGTATACTTACATTTTATTAAGTAACGTGTGAACATTAACTTATACTTTAAATAATTGATGTATACTTTAAATAAATGTAAAATAGTGAAACATTGAAAATATATAAAAGCATTTTTATCCTATCAATGTATTTAATTACTCTCTCAAGCCTTGAAAAAAACTAATTTTTTTATGCCTCTTACAGAAATTTCCGGGTTTGAGAGTATTAAAAGAAAATAGATTGATACAATTTTAATATAATTTAACTCTTGTAACTAAGGATTTAAAAGCTCTGAAATATTTTTACATTAATAAAGTTTCAAAAAGCAGAACTTTGAAATGTCTCACAATGCCTCCGACTGAATCAAATAGTAAATATAGATTATAATAAAATATTTTTTGTAACTTTCTGCATAAAAAATGCTAAATATGTTGATCAAATATTGACGTCCAAGAAAAGTATGTCGAAGATGTTTTTTATTTACGTTTTTTGTAAAATATCTTGCAACAAACACGTTTCAGCATTTGGGGATAAAGCAGAAAGTGTTAAAAATCTAGAACATTTTTTAACTGCTCTACAAAGATATCCGAATGCTCCCTGGTCATTCTTTCTTATCACACCATGTAAGTCAAATGTAAAGTACTTCATATTATCATTTTTAACGACATATAAGAATTAAATATATTTAGCAGATTTTCAAAATATGGATCAACTACAAACAGCGGATAATTTATCTCTCGAGCTTTGACATGAAACAGAATACGTAAGAATGAGTAAATCGATTGAAGATTAAATTATTGTATATTAATAACTGGATATTATAAATTACTATTGATAACATATAATTGTAACTTCACAAATAATACATTTGTAAAGTTAAATTGAGGATGGTTAAAATAAAAAAATAAGACCTTCAATATTATAACATTTTTTATTATAATCTGAATTATATATAGAGTTAATTGTTCTACAAACAAATCGGATTTTTTTATAATTTTTATAATTTTTTATTTTTTATAATTTCATTTATCAAAAAAGAATATTTTTTTATTTGGTAATGGAAGTAAATTTTTGCTGCCTTTTTCACTTTGCACATAATACCTTGCATATGATTCTTGTCGTTGGCGTTTTCAATTTTTCATCAATATATTACAATATATTTTCTTTTTATAGTGTACTATTTGAATATGATTGTTTTTTCTTATGTTCATCAGAATCATTGAAAGTTATTTCTAAATACTAGAAAAATTTTGAATCTTGTACACAGTGATCTCGACAGGATATTACAGGATATTACAATATGATAGGATTAAATTTCATTTTTTTTGTTATTAATTGACAAACTTCGTAATAAATACTAACTTACACTTGTTTAACGGTATAACTTATGTTTTATCGGCTTACATGTTGTATTTATTTCCTTATGCAAGTATATCGTATGTATAATGTATAAAATATTGAAATGGGTTTTCAACGTAGCACAGTCCACCCGCGCTTTTGCGTGCGTTTATACGTGTATGTATAGTAAAATGTTAAGGAGATGTAGGAGAATTATTATTATGAAAATGGAAAAATTTTTTGAATTCTTATCAATTCCGTTTTACTAACTACTCTCATATTGTGACAAACCCTTAACACTAATTAATATTTTGAATTCACGTGTATATAAATATTTCTTAGTCTTGATATAAGTAGTTTCATCAATTTCAAAAGAGATAAAAACAATTTGAATAGTGAAATGAATTTGTTATAAGCTTCTCTATATCTCTACTCAATTGATAAAGTAGAAATTTAATTAATAATAATTCGTATTTCGTTGTACAAAAATTAATGGCTTACAGTAAACGTGATCTAAAAAGAAATTATATTATTGAAAGCATTTTTAATAAACAGTTTTTTTAAGAATCTTGAATAAACCAAACTGACAAATTAACTTTGTAATTCTTATTAATCGACTGTGATGAATCTGTAGAGAATATTGAATTAAGATAGGAGGTATTTTATGCTAAAAATTGAGACTTGCCGAAAGACAAAACTTGTATCAATTTTTTTAGTTCTTTTCATTCGTTTCTTAAGAGATAATAAATCATACAGCGTTTTATGCATAACAGATGTTCTAATAAAAAAGTCGATGAATTATTTACAATAGCTGTTGGCCCTATTTATATGTAGCTGTTGTAAATGACTATTAATTGTAATGGGGTCATTGGTAGAGGCTTCGGAGATGAGGGTGATGAAATTCGTCTTTATCGGTCGAGCGAAGCCTCATACAGCTTTAGAATGAAAACTCAACCTCGTAAAAATGTTCTTAAATCTCATAAGTGTACGAGCACCTAGTTCTTCCCCTATTTATCAAAAATTCGATGTTTGTTTTTACATAAATGATGATTTTTTAACCACGAGAATAAGCATTATAAGTTATTTTATCGAGTGAACTATGTCGGAGGGGTAAAAGATGAGCGTGAAGGAGAAAATAAGTGTGTGTGTGTGTGTGTGTATGAGCAGGGGTGGGAGAAATAGGCAGTTGGAGCATCCATTGCAATAGAGGTTAGCTCGCTTATAATTCGTTAAGCGATGAAAAGTCGTTCCTCGAAGGGGCAGGATAAATGTATCCGAGGGCTTTTAACCGGTGGATATTGCTCGTTGCGAACTGTGGTACTGCATTCGCAGGACGAGGTTGTGGAAGAGGTCAGCCAGCTCGATGGTGTAAGTCGCTCAGGGGTTCAATGGACGGGACTCCGTAAATTGACGCACCACAGGCTCTTTAGGAGCTAAGTGATATTGAAGGCAGGCTATCACGAAAAAGTCGAACGGCACCCCGATGCTAGGCAGAGGGCGCCGCAGGTCGACTCGATGGTGATGAGCAAGCTTCGATGGAAAGGGCAATGGAGGGGTAGGCGACAGTGGCAGCGTTCGAATAATATTGATTTCGGGCGGGTACGAGGGAAAAACGAGGCAGGAAGGATCCAGGGCGGTCGTCATGGGCGCAGAGCCGGAGCTCGAGCAGCCTCAGGGGCCTCAGAGGGAGACGAACTCGGAGGGTGGCCGAAGGAGCGGTACGGGCTCCGGCTGCTCGAGGAGGGAGAAGGTTGAGCTGCCGGTGACGGTTACGCGGGGTCCCATATTGTCGTAGGGAGAGCCGAGCTCCCTACGTCCGAAAGGACGCCGAGGTAGGCTCGCGAAGGTCGAGCGTCCGATGTCGAGGAGGTCTGGGTAGCAACGTTGGTGTCCCTCGACGCTCGGGCCTTTGTCCTCGGATGACAGCGAGACCGCGATGAAAATGCCAACCGGAAACCCGGGGCTGAGACAGCGGTTTCCCTGTGGGAAACTTGGCTCCTGGCCTAGCCTCGATCGCTCGACGGTAACGCTCGCCTCTGGTCCGGATGCTCGGACCTCTGGCTCCAGCTTCGGCAAAGTTCTCAGTGCGCCGGGCCCCTGGCCTCGGGACTTCTGTTGCGGCACACAGAAAGCCTATTAGTCTTCTCCAGGGCAGCTAAACTTGTTGATCCAATAAAACAGGAGTTTATAGAGCTTATCTAAGAAGACGCTTCAGCCACGGAGCGGACTTGAAAACTTTTTCAAAATAAAGAGGCTGCCGGATCTGGACCTAATAAGCTGACTTTTATTTAACCATTGCAGACTTCAATGCGGCCCGAGCTCACGAGAACTCGAAGCTCATATTAAAATTAATGATGATTTCATGGAAAAACAAGTTGAGTACTTTATCTTTTCGATTTTGCTAATTGTATGTACTGTAAAAAAAACTGTCTATTTTCATTTAAAACTGACCAACGACTGTAAGATGCTTCTCCCAACTTACTTTAGAAAGTGTTAATAACTGATCCGTACTATGCTAGACTAAATAAAACAATATTACCTTAAGTATACGCTCTTCAAATTAAATGATTTTCTTCTCTCAATAGAATACAGTCAATTTTTATTTTTTAACATTTTTGCTTTTACTCTTATTGAAACTATTTGTATGTTTTTTTTATGTAGAATTATATATAATTATTCTCTGGATTTTTTAAAAACTTATACATATTAATACTGCAACCTTTTAATCATTGATACTATTTAAATCTACGATAATCTCTGTTCAAATCTTCTTTACTTTCTTTTCAATTCTTTTTTCTCTTAATCATAATTTAATTGTAAAGATGATCCTTAAGAGAGATGCATACTTTAAGACCTATAGCTATTCCTTATTTGAGTACGACAAAGGACAAAAAATAATATTTTGATTTACCCTCATTGTTTTAATGATAAATAACTTAAATTATCAAGACCTGTGGTATAAATTTAAATCATTTACATTTTATATTGCTTAAAGATTCGACTTAAAAAAAAAATTATGATTTTTAGAGTTAATTTGCTTAACAGAAACGTTGTTAATATTTATATCATAAACACAAGTAAATAAATAATACCATTGAATTTAAAAATTCCTGATGTGATTGTTATTATTTTTTATACAAGATTAATATTTAATAAAAACAATATTATGTACAATATTATTGTAAAAAGCCTAAACTCTGTTTGACAATTTAAAAATGACAAGATTATACATTTCCATTAACATAGATTAAATTGTAAAAGTTATTAAGTTGCATTTATATAAAATATTTATATAATATAATTTATAAAATTTTTTTAATAAATATATTTACATATATTCAATTAATTCAAATTAATTAATTGAAACTGCAATGTTAATTTTCTGTTTTCAGTTTCAGTTTTTGCGGATGTTTATAGTTTAAGTCAAGATGTTTTTTAAGTCATATTTTAACTTGCAATTTAATAAAAAAAATTATGTAATAATTGATTAAATGTTTAAAAAATATATTGTACCAAAAGCTTAATGAGTTTTATATAATTAATTTTTATAGGTAATGTTGCAAAAGGAAAGTAGATTGTCAATATAGCAATGAAAAAAGTTAGACTGTAGAATTTACAATTTGAATATAATTTTCAGTGAGGTGACTAATAAAAAATTTTTAATTAACATTGATTATTTCATAATTATTTTAAACATTTATTTAATTTCATATACTGGTTTATAAAAAAAAACTAAATTTATCATTTATTAAAATACTGTGCCTTCTTTTTTGCAGTAACTTTCATAAATCAGCTGTTACATAAACCATATGTGTTATTAATAATTCAAACAAGATAATTTACTTATTATTAGTAGTATTAATATAAGTAAATAAATTTAATATAAACACAGCATTTCTTTCGATTAAAAAATTGATACTTTATTATATTTATTAATTAAAACATTTTACATCTTCTTTAAATCTTCTAGTACTCAAATATTTTTATTAGATACACATAATATTTAGTAAAATAAAAATAAAAATTATCTGTTTTTTTCAAAAAATAATATTAAATTTTTCAGCGTAAAATATTAACATCATTTTAATCTCTGATTCCAGGTGTTAATCATAATGAATTTTCATCTCACTTTGTCGATTAAAGTAAAACTTTGATATAAAATTAAGAATAAAATATTACTTATCATTTAAAGTAAAATTTCTCTTTAACTTTTTCTTTAACTTTTCTTTAACTTTTTAAACTTTACTGTAACATATATACTACAAAGTTTAATTGTACCAAACTGTACAAATTAAAAATTTTGTGTAGATTTTTGCCATTTAATACTTGGAAACTTTTCGCTTACATTATTTGTATACTAATTTATATTGATGCTCGAGTGTCCAATGAAAGGTTTCATGTATAAATTTCTGTTTATTTAGTATAAATGAAAAGTAGATATAATTTTGTTGCTTTAATATATATTTTATAAACAATTTATTAATCTGAATTCTGAGCTGTACATAAAAATCCTGTACTGTAAAAGCTGTACATTTATAAATACAAATGGCTCCATTTGACTATTCAAACCACAAACCTTTATCACTTTAAATCATTTAACAATTTGAAATCACATGTACAAATATTTTTTTTACAAATTTTTAAAACCTTTTTCAATTATAACATTCATAAAATTTACTAAATTAATTAAATTTAATACAAGAAACAATAATTTTAATTCAATGTATACTAATTAATAATATTTAAAATAAAAATCTAATGAAGTTAATGCAACCTTAAAAATTATTTTTTTAGAAAACATTTAAATAAAGAAGCATTAATTATTAAAAATATATTTTGGAAATTTTTTTTACAATAATAATCTTTTTCAAAATAAATATTTCAAAATAGAAATACCCAGTCATTTTTGGCTAAGTACCTTAATAACACAATGTATTTGTACGGTTTAATTATTTGCGAACAAGTCTCTTAAATTGATTGATACTTCCGTACAAACTGAAAAATTAGGAAAAAAGTAGTGAATTGAAATGAAAAGTTAGAGCATTAAACATTTCATAGTTTATTATTTGAAACATTACGTAGGACTGCGTAGTTGCACATCATAAAAATTTATGCTCAATCATAAAATTTAAGAACAAATACTTCTGAATACAACTTATATGATAGAGTTTAATAATATAAAATAATTGATGTTTGAAATGGTTATTATACATATTTAAATTACGAGGCAATGTATCGTATTGATGGATGTTATAGAAAGGATTAGTAATATTTGATAGAGCAACCTAAACAACTCGGAAGTATTCATCAATAAAAATATTTCAGGATTCGTAAATGGTAAATCAGAAAGTCTCGATGACGTCGACAAGGTCTACAAAAATTACGGGCAGTGGAGTAAAATGTATTTTTTTTAAATTTGAAAGCTATTCCATACAAAATATTTTTTTAAATTCTGTTAAATACATTAAGAATTTTTCGTATGATTGAGCTTTAATTATAAGCTAAATATTGTATAGAAGATCTATCGTTAGTTTTCGTAGGAATGAATTGAGCAAAGAATTATCAGTTAGACCGGGACTCTGGTAGTAAGCCAATGTCCGATTAATTATTACTTGGTGAGTCAACTTACGTGAGGCTGCTGTTGACCGCTGACATTGGTGGTGGTCGTCGTTGCCGAGAGATGGAGGAGCTTCTTCTCCTGGTCGCCAAAACTTGTGCTTCCCTGGAGCTTGACCTTGGCGCTATGGCTACGCCTCCTCGCACTCCCGTAAATACAGAGACCAAGTAGGGCCGCGGATACGGAAGCACTGAGGGCGACGGTTCCGCCCCCAACAAGGCTCACCCAGAGGGTCCAGTTGTTGGTTTGGGAAATGTTCGGATCCATAAAGACCCGTGGTATGCTGACGGAAATGGTTTTCCGGACGGTGCCGGCGAGGTTGCGCGCGTGGCACGTGTATTCTCCAGCATTAGCGTCGCTGGCGTTGTAGATCGTCAGGTTGTACCAGCGCTCCATCAGCTGGCTACGAGCCTCTACAGATATAGAATAAGTTATGAGTCCACCTGATGGATGCATTCGGAATCCGGGCTGTTAGAGAGTAGGTAGAACTTTTCCCGACTTTGCAGGCCTTTCGGAGGGCTATATCGCGTTTTATTGGAATGCCACGTTTGCCGCCGACGTAGAAGGGAGTGGGAGTTTTCAGGGGGAGGGAGTGAGGCAGGACTAAAGCTATTTTGTTACATCGCACTTGCGTTTTCCGTCTTTGTTTCCGGCTATTTATTTATGTATGAAAAAGTAGGTTACATTTCATTGCAGCAGTTTGCGCTTGCTTTTGCTTAGATCATTTATGAAACAATTTCGTAAATATTTCATTAATAATTACCAAGTGTTATTATTCATTAAAATACAATTATTTAAATATCTACAAATAACTGTTGGTAAAATTGTGACGAAAGGATTTTAAAAAACTTAAATTTTGTAAATTTATAAGAAGATTAGAGAAAACTACGCGAATAGATGCAAACTAATTTTTACTATGAATTTATTCAATCAACGAATCGTCACAGGATTTTATATAGAAATATATATGTATATGTTAAGTAAATTCTTCGACTCTAAGCTTACGATTTATATTCACTTAACGGAACTTAGATTAGATGCTACATCTTACATGAAAATTGATTATGTTGTATTTACTGCTGAACTGCTTTACTGTTTGTATCTGTTTATTTTTTCGGGTCTACAAACATTTAAATTAATGAATTTAGTAAGCTAGTTCTATAAAATATAATTTTAAAATACCTAGAGATATTCATTTATAATCATAAATACTGTTATCATAATTGTTAATAACAGAATTGTATTAAAAATTTTTCACACAGTATAAATAATGACTTTTATAGAGTATGTATAATACGATAGAGCATTATAATTACTAATAAACCTACTTTTATACATATTTTTATACGTACATAATATTTATACATTTTTATACATATATAATAGTGATGTCATTTATAATTGAGTTTTTGTGTTACGATTATTATTAAAATGGATTTTATAATTTCTTGTTATTAAGTAACTATAATTTTATACGTAAATAACATAACATTTACGTTTAATAATGTGAACTTGACGAAATTTTTTTCCTTGTATATTATATAATGAGTAATCTTTTTGAACAGCTTGGCAGATTTTTTATGTAATTAAAAAATTATATCTACTATTATGTATAATTATCAATATAATAGCTACTGATTATTAAAAACATGTGTAACGAAGTAACACGAATAACGTTATTACATACATTTTGTATTTAGTATACTTAATTTTTTTATTAGCTGAGTTTTAATATCTTTTTTCATTGCTTTTATTTCACAAATAGTGAAAATTCATTGCAGAAAACAGGTATAAATTCAAATTCTGAGTAGCAATATATGAACTTTTTTATCAAAATGAATACATCTATTAAAAAATTTAAAATTAAAAGCTCAAAAGGAATAAATAAAACGATAAAATTACAAATTGGAATGACATTGAATATTTTAAAGGGGGAATTACGTTAAAAATAAAAAAGTATCTTGATTTGTACTTGGTTCATCGTACGTAACATCTAAAAAAAATATGAAATTTGACTATTGCACTCAACTAAACTACGAATATTCATATAAAATTTACGAAAAATTTATTATTTTTATAGTATTGTGTAAAGAAAGAATATTTTAATATTAATTAAACATTTTAATGTTGTTAAAGTACTTGTTAATTATCTCTTTGTATTGTTAGATTTTTGTGATCAAGAATTATGTTAATATTACATAACGAGAAATACTTTTTTTTATTGTATAAGTATTTCATGTATGTTTATTGAAATTATAATTTTGAAATTATAATTTTCTTATCAACAAATTTTAGAATGATGAATATTTCATGAAAACTTATTTTGCTCAGACATAAAAAGAAATCAAATTTTTATTTTCAAACAAATAAATTAATTCATTAAAGCAAATATCAATAAGTTGAGTATTTTATTTATAGCATAAAATTTTTAAAGTTCTTTGAAGAACCACTTACTAGAATGTGTTATTTACTTTTTATTTTTTAATACTTCAAAGGAACATTTTTCTTTTTTGTTGTAAAAATCCTGTAAAAGTCAATTAAAAATATCAAGTATTCCTTTGAAAAAACTATGCAAAAAAGATGTCTATGATAATTGTAAAAAGGGTATTCTCTTTAAAATGTAAATTCATGAGGTGTAATTAAGTCTTTGCTGATTGTTAAGAAATGTGTTTTTTTTAAAAATTGAAAAAGTTTACATTCGTTTTAAATAGAAACTCTCTTTTATTCGAAACATATATTCATAAATATGTATCAATTAATGAGTATTTGAATACCATTCCCATTTTAAGCGGTTTGATGTCTTGCCTTTTTATAAATTATTTATCATAATTGACTTTTGAAGTTTATACTTAAATTTAGATTTCTATTTCTTAAATAACTTCTATTATACAAATACATATTCAATTGTTTATTATGCAAAATAGTCTTTTCATTACTTTTTCATATATTAATAAATTTTTTATTTATTATAAAATATAAATAAACAAATTTATATGTAGGTATACCTGCGATTAATTTTAATTATTTTTTTTTAGATAAACCAATGAATTTCAAACTTTTATTTGGCCGTATTCAACTTATGATAGATATTCTTAAAATCAATAGTTTGGTTTTAAATGACATAATTCTCCGTTTTTTTCTATTTTTATATATTACACACTAAATTGTTCGCTAATTAACTATTCACTCTTCAAATTCAATATAAATGATACATGCAATACCCGTATAATTCTTATATAATCTGCCATTGTGCCGCAAGCACGCGAACAAAAATTCATTTTCCATCAAACGCTGTCCTATAATTTCTAATATTTTGTAATTTTCTCATATATATAATTTACAGTCATTGAGTTAATATTTTTAGCAAAGGCTGGATAAAGAAATGTGTTATTACTGAAAATATTTATTATTATTACTGATTAATAATTTAAAAAGTAATTTTACTTTGTGTTATTATAATAGTTGAAGTAAAAAATATTTCTTAGGAAAATATTTATAAAAATACATATTTTTATAACACGCATTATGCAAGTTGAACAGATTATACATAGATTTTTAAAATCAAATTAAATATTTCATATTTATCCTATTTTAAACATAATGATTGATATCATGTCTTAAGTTAGTAGTATTTCAGAATTATTTACAAATTGCTATTTGCTTAATTATTATTTTTTATATTATCTATTATATTGTATTAATATTATTACCTACAATTTTATTGTTGCAATTTTATTATTTCATATGAGTTTTAGAAATTGTAATGTATTTTATATTGTTTTTATAACATTTTTATAGAAGCAATATGTATACGTATGACGTACGAAAACATCGATTATAATTGAAAATTAAGAATATGTTTAATAGTTCAGTAATTAGAATATTTACTTTACACACAATTTTCTGAGATTTTTTTTCAGTGTGTTTTTTATCACAAATTAAGTGAATGTTAAATAAAAATATTAATCTGTTATAGTATTTGTTTTAAATGCAGATTAAAAAAATTTTTACAACTTAAAGTCTTGACAATTTTAAGTATATTTCTTTGAATTTAAAAAATTAGTTATAAACGATAGGTTTATTTTTTGGAAGACTTACAAAAATTTGTTTAATTTATCTTTATTATTTCTTAGTTTGTATATGATATACAATCATAGTATTGTGTAAAAGCATCATATAAATGGACATTATACTTCAATTATTAACTAGTTCAGTTTGATATGGGTAAAACTATAGGAACTTATAATTAAATGTCAGAAAACAAAACAAATGTATAAAAAGAATATTTATATCTTATAGTTTAATATTGATAACCGTTAAGTTTTAATTATTTGCAGGTAACTAAGATTTTAGGAAAACTCTTGCTTGTAGTCGTATTGTGGTTATGAAGTAATTCTTAACAGAGTAAAGGTAAGTTACTTTTAAAAAGAATAAAATAGAAGCAATCAAAGTGTTAATCATAAAGGTAAATTTGGACACTAAGAATTTATAAATTATTAACTGCAATTGTAATAAAAAATGTGATTGATGTAGTTTGTTTTCCTTATAATGGAATTGACCATCGAACGTATAAAGTATATATTACGTGGTTAGAGAAGAAACAACATTTTTCAGGTTACTCTCTTAACTAAATTAGAATAGTATTAAAAAAGCATGGAATTCAGCAGTTTGTACATTTCATTACAGAATTTGAATATCTTAGTAGCATTCGGTGTGGCTTGGCGAGAGGGATAGCGAGGGCAGGGTAAAAAAGCTCCCAATCGAAAATGTATAAAAAGAGCAAGAAGCAAAAGCAAAGGAACAGCAGAATTTTACGTGCATTTGTAATTTTCCAACAGAATCGCGGTAAATTCGTACTTATTTTAGTGCGTCGTATAAGCCGATTCCTGCGCCCGCTGTAATTGTATTCGATCCATCCGATCAATTTATCGTAATAGGACTTTATTATAATTTTCTGTCGATAAAAACGTAGTCGAATTTTATAACAGAGTTTCACATTTAGAGGGAGTAAATTTGCAATAAATTTGCAATCACGAAGCAAGAAATTTCTACAGCTGTTCGAAGTAAATGAAAGAAGCTCGGTCAACTGGAGCTTCTTACGCGAGTCCGTGTAAAATATAAAAAAGCAGGTGGTATTTGACGTCAAAAAGCGGACGATCTCGGTTGGACCTGTTAGGGGACCGATAGCGCTTCCAAGAGGCTTCATCGATCCGACGCCAGGCAAAGCCAGCATTTAAACTTGATTTTTAAATGATAGTACGAAGGAGGGACGACTTTCCTTGTTCAAGAAACAATCGGAATACGCGAAGCAATTAGGGTAGTCGGAATTCGAGCTCGGGCAAATTTCCACGAGGCTCTAGGAATGCGCGATGCGTGTTGCACCGGATCAGGGGCTGTCAAGGGGGCAGATGTACGGCCGCGCATACCCGGAGTCTTGAGATCGTCGAGGGAGTGCTTGGTGCCGTTGAGGGGTTCGCCGTTCAGCTGCCACCAAACCTCCGGCTCGGGGTCACCGCTCGCTAGACAGGCGATGCTCAAGTTCCCGTTTTTTTCCTCTTGGATGCTGCTCACCGGGAGCTCGACCGTCGGCTCGCAGGCGAACTCCATCGGTCGGATCTCGTCCCAGGTGCGGCCTCTCAACCTGGGTGGTCCAACGCAGGTTTGGGGCATCGAGTAAAGCCGGCTCAGGAAGCCGCTCGAGAGCAGCTTGCAAAACTCCCGCAGTCGGCAATCGCAGCTCCAGAGGTTGTTGTCGAGGCCAAGGGTCTTCAGTCGCTTCAAGCCCGTGATCGTCTCCGGCTCAAGGTACTCGAGTTCATTATTATTTAGACTGAAAGTCGAAAGGAAGATATTCGCTTTTACCAGTGTATTGGCCCGAGTGACGAGCAGCCTCTTAATGAGCTTGATAGATGAGCCCAAGAAAAACGAGCATGCGTCATATTTACACTTAATGAGCAGCTGATAATGTTCACCCCCGGTGTCATCCGCATTAGCTGTGCGAGCGAGCACTCGCTTTAATTATCCGGCCGATTTGGCCCGACGATTTCATCCTGTTGTTATGTCTTCGTTCACGGGATTTTAATGAGCTTTGTACTAACCAAAGACCCTTCGCGGTGTTTCGATTATTGCATGCACCAGCCATCGTTAGCGAGACAACTGCTTTATTTACATTTTTTGAAGTACTTTTAATTCCAGTCATCGTAAGAGTCTATTGTGCGTCTTTCACTCGTCTTATATTCTCTGAATGTCTGATTTATAGTTTCGAATAACACGTTATTTACTTTCCTTATTTATTTACTTTCGTTATTTACTTACATTAGTTACTTACTTTCTGCAATTAAAAATAACATGTGCATTTAATTTGAAAGCTCGAGCAGCTTCAAGATCTCGTTTTAATTATGATTTCTCTATTAAGCAACAAAGAAAGTTATATTTAAAACCTCAATTATTCGCGTAGTTGTTTTAAAGATCAACAAATAAAAAAAAATTTTTTAATAATTATCATGCTATGTCTTTTAAGACTAAACTTCATTTCGCATACTTTTATATATATTTACATTTACGTTTTCAAAAAAGATATCGATCATAATTATCAACTTCTTTAATTTATAATAACAAAACTCTCTCTTTTGTTTAAACATTTTAAAGCCAATTAAACTCTCCTAATCAGTTAAATTAGGTTATAAAGAATGCTTGATTTTTCAATTTCTTTTATTGCATTAAATAATTTTTATTATTAAATAAAGAGTTTATTATTTTAGCAATTAATAGAAATACCATCGATAGTCTTTCTGTAAGAAATAAAAAAATCTAGTTGAGTCAGTTGAGTTAATAATTTTTATAGCTATATACAGATTTAAAACAGAAATATTATTAAAACATTATATCATCAATAAATCTATTAGTATTCAGTTATCGTCAACTCAAAAGTTATAGAACGCACAAAAATGATTGTTCGGGCCAAAATGGCCCGAGATACGCCTGAACGGCGGGCGGCAGTGGCGCAAGAGAAAGCGCCGCAAAGAAGGGAAGTAAGAGGGAGAAAAAGGTAGAAAGAAGGACCCGAGAGAGTGCGTGGGAGGGAGTCGAGGACTGCCGGGCCTGAAAGAGAGGACGAATGACAACCTCCAACGACGCGTAGGAGGGTGAGACGCGAGTGAACGGGTGCGACTAGTGAGCAACGAGTGCCGAAGGAGGAGGAGCGAGAGAGAAGGGGAGAAGAGTGGCTGGATCGAGATGATCCAACCACCCCCCAAGCGCGTGTGATACTGCCAAGAAGCCCAGCAACGAGAACTTGGTGCGTGGCGATCTCTGCGATCGGCCCACGACGAGCAACGGCGGACGAAGTTCGGCCGGTGGCGATCCCCAGCGGTCTGACCACGGCGAACGGCGGACGCGAAGAACGGCGGACGCGAAGAGCGAGCGGTTGGCCAACCGAATGGGTGGGATGGGAGCGAGATATGGTATGTGTGTGTGTGTGTGAATGTGTATGATATTGTAAAGGTGGCGGCGCCGTGCGTATATATATTAGCGAGGCTTTTTCCCCCTACCTCGAGCGGGTTTTTTATGCCACTTGTAACCGCGTGGGCGAATAAATAATTGTTAACGAGCCCAAAAATATCTTAGTAATTCATTTCAAACCCAAATCACGTTCCTTCACCTTTCTCGAACCCGCGGCCTGATGAGGCCGATAATTGCGCGAACAATGATGTTATAAATGTTGTAAGTTTTTTCGATTTATTTTCAAATTTTTTTTAAACATGATACCTAAATAATTTCACAATTACAAGATTATTTTACAATCGCATTTATTATTAATTTTTCAGATAATTATAAAGAAGAAATATCTTTTAACAACATTATTATAATCTTCACATTATACAGTCTTTACATTTTTGATATTTCCATTTCACAAATTAAAATATGATTAGAAGAGTATAAATGGTTTACTGACATTGTTTTATAAATTATATTTTTCTCTGTAGAAAAATACATGGATATTAATAGATAATACGTTTATCATTTGTCTCTACCCAAAATGTCAATATAGAATGAGATTCTTTTATCGATTTACAAAAATAATACTTTTTCCCTTAAATCGAGGAAAGACCAATTCATGAAAATGTGAAATGAATTGTGTATATTGCAATTAATAATCATTATAACCAAATAAATCTCTATTTCATAGCAACTTATTAAGATTTTCTTTTTTTACCTATTCCTAACATAATATAAAAATGTCTTATATACGTAATTTAAAAAATAGTAAAGAACCAATTTCGTATAAAAAGAAAATATTAAAAAAAACTTTATCCAATAATTTTCTATGTTTTCATAATTTTGTAAAACCTTTTAACTTTAGTTGATTAAATTATTTTTTAATACCTTTAGAATAATATTTCATATGAAACCGCTTGATTTTCGTTATAAAAAAGTATAAATATATATAGAGTTATACCATTTAACAGTGTTTTTAAATTGAAAATTATTATGAGATTCAAATTTGCGATCTTTCCAGATGCTTTTTAAATAATCATGAGATATTCATTTTATTGTTAATTGTAGCTATGAGCTTGACTTTCTTCAAAAGTGTTCTTTTAATTTTCTTTTTTGCATTTCCAATACCGAATTAATTATAGTGATGTGGTAATCACCAACATAATATTTTCATAAATTCATTTCATTCATTCAGATATTGAACAAACTCTCTTCAGCCTTAAAATGAAGTCTATAGTTTGAGATTCGAAACTCTTATTTTGTTTGCAGATATTTTAAAATAGATAATCAAACACGTTGAAGGTAAAAAGCTTTTACTTGATATTAGTGAATCCATTTTCGTTGAAAAATGAACTTTTAATAAATGGGAATGTAACGGCAAAGCAGTCAGGTAATAGATTTTACTTATATTTTATAGGTGCATATATCACGTTTATTTTAAAATAAAAATATGCTTTAATAGAAATCTTTTTTACTTGTTTACTAGTGTTTTCTCATTAAGAAACCTTACAATTGTACTCCGAAACTTTATTTTAGGTTAAGAATAAGTTGCTAACAAGTGTAAATGGAATAGTTTTTGGGTTATGAAAGTACTGCTGCTTTTTTTATTTGTAAAATCAAATTAAATTTTTAGAGGATTTCAATAAGTACTTTAAATAATGTTTGTTTTCATAGCCTTTATACTTGCAGTATCTTTCATTTGGGTGAAATAATCTACATAAAAATTATATAATAACACATTTATAGTATAATGATTACCTAAATTCCAATATCCTTATTATTATATTTCCTATTCGTTAATCTATACTTGATTCACTGCGCCAGTTGGAAAATCAATTCTATTAGCTTCTAAAGCTCACATTTCCTTTCTAATAATATAATCTATTACAGGTATTCATTTTATGTGAATATAATTTTTAATCAAACGGGGTAATAAAGTTTTATCGACCGCAATAGGAATAAATTTTGCGAAAAATTTTACGATTACTGTATGATTATTATAAATAAGAATTTGAATTAAAAACGCTTAAAAATATCGAATTTTGTTGATATTACTGATTTGTGAAAACATATCGAGGGTACAGTATGATTAAAGACAATTACGATTGTACGATGTGCTATGAAATGATGAACCCTTACGAGGATATGAAAATTCTGACAGTATAACACTTAAATTTTTGTATTGAGCTCATAAAAATTGATTTAAAATAAAAATTGATTGCTTTTATCTGAAATAGAAGCAGGCGAAAGAGTCAAGTTTTATAATGTTGGCTGATCACTGTTTCGATTTATTCTTTTTATTAACAGTGTCACGTATAGTTTTCAAGCAAAAAGCATTCGTGTCATGGTTTTATTCAAGTTAGTGTTTTTTATAAATCAAGTCGGCGAAAATAAGAATAATGATGAATACATATTTCTTTAGAATCTTTTTGCTTTGCTTGGGTAACGATTGTGTAAGATAATTCGGAAATTTCTGTTACTCTTAATGTTTGTTTCATTTTATCTCAGCAATGCCTGAAACTACTGTTTTTAAATGCACAGTTGAATTGCAAACTCATTGTTATGAAAAATTGAAATGAATTCACTGTTTCATGTCTTAATACTTGAATTTCAATTGATTATCCGGTCATTCGAATAAAGTTAGGAAGATGAATTGAGGTTGAATGAGCACGTGCATCTTGACAATTGTATCAATATCCCATTAGGAGTAGAAAAAAGTAGAGCATCATAAATAGTAAACTATTTATATTGAATAGTCAGCAGTTAATTTAAACACTTTAATTCCTCTATTAATTAATACAAGATAACGGTTATTAAGTTTTATCGTTTAAAAAACAAATAAAAATTGTTTACCATAGCATTCAATTAATCATAATTAGCTCTATTTCTCAACAATGATGTCGATGTGAAACTTTTTATCTTTACATGATGATTTATTTATTTTATTATTTATTGACACATTTACAATAATCTTATTTTAGTGTCAGGTCTAGGCCTATAAAAAAAAATAATAATAATCATTATTATAGTATTCTGAAAATAATAATCTCTATAATTTCTTATTATTTTCATACTTTCGTATTCATAAGTAAAATAATGAATGAAAAGACAACTAAACTAATCTTTACCTTTACTTTTTCTTTCAATTTTATTTGGAGTTGAATCATTAAAGATAATTATTGGACTTTTTCCCTGAATTAACACGTGTATAAAGGTAGTTGAAAAAATTAAAAAGTTTATTTAAGTTTCTTGAGCGAGAATAAGGATCTGAATAGTAATAAAATTCAAGTACTAAATTTTTTTATAATCAATTTATATGCTGAAACGAGTCTATAAAAAGAATATTATTTACTGATTTTCATCGACAGTAATCATAAACGTTGTTCATTATACTATAAAAACAACATCGAAATTATTTTAAGCAAACAAAGTTTTAGTTCTACACTTAGAGGTATTGAAATTGTGAAAAAAACCATAACATGCAAATGAGGAAAGAGTTACAGATCGTAAAAGTATTAATCTTCTGGAAATAAGTGGAAACAGAACGTAATACTAATGTTTATATTTGTTACAGAATTCCGGATGTAATCTTGTTATTTTATTTCCGTAAATATTTATGTTGTAAAGCTATAATTCTTTTTGTTTATGGTGTAACTGAAGTAATAAAAAACTATTTTTAAATTTTAATAAAGCAGCAGAGATCTTTTAAATCGATATAATAATTAAAATGTTCCAATAACTGGAGAGATTTTTCGTTTTTCAATCTTGCAGTTTTGGTTCTCCTATTCATATTAATTATTAAAACATATGCGAAAAGCTGATTTGAATAACGTAAAACTGTAACTCATTTTTGTAGTCGGGTAGATAAGATCTTGTCAGTCGCATGAAAGTAACGCACTCATGCATGTTTCAAGCATTTTTGTCACGTCTGTCAAATTTCGTCTTGAAGTCCAGATAAGAATTTTACAAACGAATGCTTGGACATTTTTACGTTCTATGCAAAATTTTTATATTAAGGGCAAACATTTTTTAAATTATATTTTTTTAATTAAAAACAATCTTCCGAGTTTAAACATAAAATTGCTTACATAGTATCATTAAATAAGGCAGATTTATTTTTTAGCTGGGAGTGGTGTATAAATATTACAATGTTGATTTATGTTTTAATGTCATCCTTAAAAATAGAATAAGTTTGTACATTTTCTCACTGTTGTTTATGTGTCTTGTCAAGGGAATACTTTTGTTGTTCGCTTTATAAATGTTGCATTTATGTTTATTTTGAGGAAAATAAAGCGAAGGATTAGCCGGTTTTAAATTTAATTCCTATCAATTTATCAATATAGTGTACGAACACTGAAACGTATTAATTCAAGATAAATTTTCCCCCAGAACTTTTGCTTGTTTGGAACGTATGTCGGAAATGTATTTATACGATACTATTATCGCTTAAGAGATTTAATGTTTCATAAACGTGAATACGAATATAAGGAAGCTCTGGTGATTGCGCGATTAGGACTCATTTGGCCTTTTTTAGCCCGACGCACGACGGATCGGTCATTTATCATTAACGGTTTCAAATGAGCTAATTCGATGAAAAATTACGGGCTCTTGCGCTCCACGTTACCGGCGCAAAAGCTCATCAATCTATCTACATACCTCATCAAAGTTCACGAAGCGTTTCTCGGGTCTCGTAGAGACCGACATAAGAACATAAGAGCGGTACGAAGGATGAGAAATGCGGGACTCACGCATGGCTGAAACTCGCTGTCACGTGGCCCAGACAAATCTTCGAAGGACAAGTTCATCGCTCGGGGATAAGACAGCGAAGAAGGAAAGGGGAAGGAGGGATCGCCTAGTAACAATCGAGAATGGGAGACATCGGGACGTCGATCGAATCGGCGGGGGCTCACCTGAGCGTTTCCAAGGCGGGCAGGCCTTGAAAGGCTTGACTGTGCACCCAGACGAGGGAGCAGCGCCGGAGCTCGAGGTTCTTGAGGTGCTGGAGCATCGGGAACTGGTTAGAGTCGAGGCTCCTAAGAGGATTGCCGCTGAGGATGAGGAGCTTAAGTCGCTCGTTGCCTGCGAACGTGTGGGTTTCGAGGGAACGCAGGTGGTTGTCTGAAAGATCGACTTCTACGAGGATGCGCATTTCCTTGAAAGCGTCGCCGTCGATGTCGAGTAGCCCGGCGTTGCGTAGAAAAACGCGCTGGAGGTTGAGGAGGTTTGCTAGTTTGAATACCTCGGGCTCGAGCGCGGCGATGCGGTTCCCGGAGAGGTCGAGGACCTGCATGTCCGGGTCGAGGCTCTTCGGCAGACTCGTGAGACCCGCATCTGGGCAGAGGGCCGACTTTTTCCCGGAGGTCCATTTGCAGCGGCAGGCCGTAGGGCAGTCTGTCCAGTCGGGGAAGGCCGCGGCCCAAGAGCGCAGCGCGCAGTTCGGCAGCAGCAGTAGTAGCGCGATGACGATGCGCCCTTGGTGCGGCCCTCGTAGGGTCTTCATGTATTTTACTCCCGGGCCGGTAGGTCCGACAGAATGGGCCCCCGGGACCCTCAGTCGGGTGCCAGTGACTCACCGGGGAGGGGCACTGGCCGAGTTCGGGCCTGCCCCATCCGGACCACTACGGTTTTTATCGCAGCTGCCGGGGAGAGGAAGCATCGAGGAGTTCGAACGGCTTGTGAGAGAAAGAGAAAGAGTAAGGGGCTGTGAGAATTGTGGAGGGGGGGGGTCGGAGGTGAACACAGGGGCGACGCCAAGCGCAATAGAGGGAAAAAGCAGCGATGTATGCGGAGCGTCCCCTCGAGTTCAGGCCACTGGTGTTGTCTGTCGGTGGCGGTGACAGCTGCGCACCGACGGCGACGGCGTCTTCGAGGAAGATGTCTGATTCTGCGGATCCGAGACTGGCGCGTGTAAGTTGAGTCGCGGCTCGCGCAGATTTGCCGCAGCATCGACGCACTTGGTCGGGTTGACCTCTGCGCAGCTGCGGCGAAGTCGGCGGTGGTGGCGGTGTCTCCGAATGGTCGCCTGCCGCATTCCCGCGGGTGCCGCCACCGTACAAATCCTGGCAATACATAACCGTAGGACCGACCTCGATGACGTAAGGTGCTGTGCCCGCGATCGACCCCGACCGGCCTTGCGGCCCGATCGATATTACGCTAACTTCGAGCCAAAACCCGTGGATGTCATCCGCGATTAACCTTGCAGCAACAGGCTGTCGAAGATGAGCCGCCGGTCGTCGCGTTATTAAAGGGCTCTGAGCCCCACAAATGGTGTGGTCGGTAGTTAGAGAGGGGGGAGGAGAGAGGCTTCAGCGATTAAACAAGCCTGACACACTGGTCGACACTACTTTTTTAATTTTTTTTATTACAAGAATATAGTATAAACTTTGATTTTCAAATTTTATCCACATCCATCATCGTTCTCCTTCAAGCCTTTATCAATAATTTTCTCCGATTATATATATATATATATATAAACATCTATCCATGTTTGTCTTTTTACTTCTTCAATTCTTCAAGCATCTTTGTATCTAACGTACTAAGTATGCGTGTGATTATTTATAAGTGTTTATCTCTTTCTATATCTCTCTTGCCTTTCACTATCTTTTACACAATGTTTGTCTATTTAACAAGTCCATACCTCTGTATGAATAACCTGTATACGTATAAGATGCGTACATGTGTAGTCAATTATGTATTTTTAGATGTAATCACATGCGTTTGTTCACTCATGCAGATATTGTAAGCCGAGCATTGAATGTAATATTTATTATTTTTATTAATAAACAGTATTGCGCATGCTACCATACTCAAATGTTTACTTCGTTTTGTTCTGCACTTACAATAAATTTGTTAACATGTTCTACGTTTTACATACTTTTTTTGCTTGCTTTATCAATTTTAAATCCCTTTTCTTAAGTTTCATTCATCCTTACGACTACAAAGTTTATTAATTTACTTGGAAACATACTTGGCAATTTACGTCTAATAAGTTACAAAGAAGCATTTATATTTCATCTCGCAAATCTTTCATTTCTTGTTTTTCTCCTCTGCGGCTTTTTTTGCGTATGAACATACATATAATTCTATATAAATAGAATTTGGTGTTTTCGTACTCATCAACGATTAAGTACGGGCGATGAGTATACCGGTAGTGTATGCGTACGTATTACATTGCTTGTTAAGGTACGCAACAATACAAAAACAAGTTGCAGGCATGGATGAAGCAGTGGCAGTATTAGTGAAGGTGATTAAACATCCTCGTCGATTGCCCATTGTGGCATCTTGATATGTCAATTGTTGTGTTTTATCTATACATCAAAGTTATTGTTTTTTTTTTTTTGATGTAATTGTTTCTATCGCATTAGTTCATCACACACACCGACACGCACACAGACACACGCATACACGCGTGCGCGCTCACTCTTTCTCCCAATCTATATTCACTACTCTGCTCCCTTCTCTTTTTTTCTTCTTTCCTTCTCCCTTTTGTTTTAATACTAATATTGAACATTCGAAGCGGAGGCGGAAGCACATTGAATTCCTCGATCAAAGCATTTATCTAGGTTTCTCGTTAGGGCTTTATTTCCAACTATTGGCTATAATAAAAGGCGGGATATTTGTTTCGTTATTATGTAATTTATCAAACATTTTTGTAAAGAATCGGATCTTGCTTACCTTTGTAGTAAATATCTCTGTTCATAGTCGGACAATTTTTCGGACCCTATTGGAAAGAAAGTTTAACAATCTTAAGTTCGTGTAAGTGATATGTTATATTTTTATTGCTTGCGTTGAGGTATTGTAGTATATAAAGAGATAATAAGGCATATTGAAGGAGAATCAGTAGGAAAATTTAAGAATCGAAAGTACTATTAGTAAATTGCCTTATCGGAGAGGTAGGCGAGTAGTCGAAGAGCCAGTGAAAAAATTCGAATATAGCGAGGCGCGTTCAATAGCCCGACCAAAGTTACCCACTTATTTTAGTTTAGTAACTTTTTTGTCTCTAGGCTCGAATCCCCCTCATTTAGCGAGTACTCAATACAAGACCTTTTCGCGATCGGCAACTATAAGTTTTACTTCGATTAATCCCTTTATCTTCGAGCGTGTCGTTCTCACCCACTACTCATCGCGTAGCGTCTATCTCGCAGGGTCTTACCTTGAGGTTGAAGTCGATGTTTGTTCTGATCGGTCGATGATGCAGCGGCTGTGGTGGTCGAAAGTTGTTGCCGAGAGGAGCCTTAGGGTGGCGTTTATCTCCTTGCTTCAGCTCTCTGAGACTGCGCAGCTGAAGGGGTTCGTTTGGTTATTTATTCGAGTCGTGAAAGCTAATTATAGCGGAGCGCTCACCTGCTGCTTCGTGATATATATGGGCTTGTTGAGGATGATCCACGTAGTCGTTTCATGGCAAGCGGGCATAGTCGTCGAGCCGTCATAAGTCATATAGTGTACGGTGTTAGGTATCAACTCGCGGACACCAAAGCGTTTGATCTCTAAGGTCTGGCCTACCAACAACAGCAGAATATCATTATTATTGTCCTTATCATCATAACAGTCATGAACATTATCTCACAGCTATTATTGTTATTTCTTAATTTGGTTATTCTTTAATCTTCGAATGAGTAAAGACCGATCAATCGTTGACCATGTATATTTACCTCCGTATGTAATTTTCTCCAGGTGCTCGGTGAAGAGCCTTAGCTCGGGGTTCGAGAGACTGCCTACCTGTAAGAGGCAGACGAGGCGCATAGCCTATGTTAGTGGACAATCTGTGTGTATGCTCGATCGTGTCGATGAGCTAGCCCGATAAAGCGGTTATAAAATAATGGGTGGAAGAGAGATCGGAGGTGGAGATTTCCCACATACCTGAAGAAGGACAGAGACTGCGACGATACCCTGGGCGCGATGAAGGGCGTCCGAGAAGTTGTTGTATAAGTAAGAGTTGAAGCCAAATATCTGGATCTGGAGAGAGAACGTGGAGAGAGCTTCTCTTTAATTCTTTCATTTTTATGCAACTATTCTAGTGTTATTTTGCTCGTTACCACCAACCCCCTTCATTCTTCACTTTTTATCCTGAAGTGCCAGATTGTCAATTATGGGCTCATTGATTTTTAGGCATTTATAGCGATTCTACTGCTCGCATTAATTAACAAATGCTTCTTATTTAACCTTACTCCCTTCAGTTCAAACATTAAATTGAAGAAAATCGATCATATTGAAATTATATGCAAAATTTACCCATTATCTATATGTTTATGTATGCCTATATTTTTCAAAAATAATTTAAATTTCATAGATTTTTTCAAGTTACTATTAAGCATTTGATGTTAAGTTTACTGTATAACGATTTTTAAAAAAATATTTACATTAATAATATTTGGATAATTAATATGTGAGATATATTACAGATTTGTATTTTATTTTTGTCGTAACAGCTAAATGAGGAAATATGTGCTGAAACTTTATAACTTATTTGCAGTATCAAAAGAATCAGCTTATAATGAACTAGTATTTAAAGTATTTGACATAATTACTTCACCCATGTAAATATATTTCCTCATTTTTTTCATGAAGTAGAAGTTTTGTTAACTCGAAACCATCGGCTAAATAAGTTAAAATTTTTATCAAGTGTTTCTTTTAAAATTCATAAAAGTAAAAGATCTTAAAATAACAGATGTACGCTCAGTTTTTCTCCTATACATACAAATGCATAAATATATTTATATATATATGAATAATGATGTTTGTATATTTAAAATCATATACATTGTATTTTTTAATGAATAACAATTAATATCATTAAAATTCGGAATTCGGAATAAAAAGTTATTGATTTCTGTAGTCCTTTTTATTCTTAGGAAACTTTTAATTAGCGCGTGTAAATATTTGTCTAAAATTTGCAATTTTTATATGAATTACGTAATCATTTTTTAATCATCATCAGAAAAAACTTAAAAATTAAAAAATAAATATGTAATATAGATTGTTGAAAGTGTGAGTATGACGCAGCTCATGATGATGATTATATTTTTATACAATTCAAATTGTTAATTAAACGTAATTTTTTTAACTTGCTTACGTTAGAAAATTTAAATTTAACATCACAATAAATTAAATGAATAGTAAGTGAATATGAGCCTGAAATTTTTATTATGAATGTATTAATAAAATGGATTGTTGCATAGTTGAGTCTGAAATGCTCTTAAAATCAGAGAAATGCAATTTCAAGAGGATCGTTCTAATAATTTATGTAGAATATGACCTGTAATTTGAAAATTAAGTGATAAATCAGATGCAACATTATGATAAAATGTTATAAAGAGCAAGCGTTTCGTTAATAATAGTAATTATGCTACATACTAAATAGCTTGATTAACGGCATATGATAGAGTGATTTAATTAGTTTTTCAAGTCAATAGTTCAATGCACGAGATTATTGAAAATTTTCAGTTAGGTTCAATAATATATAATCGCGCTGACACAATCAGAGATTTTACGCCGATTGCAGTGCTAACGTGTATCAGCATCAACTCGTTAATGCTGCTGCCGCTCGATTCCGTAAGTGAAAATTGAGCATGTGTGTCGGTGTTCTTTCGAGTAAAAAGGAGTCGGTATGCTACATCGACTGTATCTGACTCGTGGTCAGATCGTCAAATTCCTGAATATAAGTGTCGAAGCAGCGCGAATATTCGTGAAGCGCGTCAAAAGCGTTCAAGTAAATAAAAGAGCTTTGGACTGAGAAACAACGGAGAAGCCACTAAGAATAGCTTGTTACCATCGTTCGAGTGCGCAGGTAGCTCGTATGATTGTAAGAGGGAAAAATCTCATCAAGCTCGAGAGTGGAAGCTTAGGATTTGGAGCTTACAAGGAGGTTGTCAGTGGGGCATGGTTACCTCGGCCGGGAAGCTGTAACCATCGACCGTGTGCTCGCTACCAACATTGTCGTCGAGACCGTAGTGAAGGTGAATCTCATGGAGTTGGTAGCGGTAGCTCAGCGGACCCCCGGATATGTTGAAGAGCTCTTTGGTGTCGTTGTCGATGGTGAATACAACGCTGTGGCCGGTGTTGCTCAAGACACCTCCGACCTTGTGCTTGTCGAGGTGGAGGGCCTCGAGATTCGGATCGAACAGTAGCCGGTGGGGCTCGAGATTGACGGGCGACTGACGGCGACCTTTGTTGCAGAGCGACCACTCGGGGTTGATGAGGCCCCAGAAGGCCGGACCCGAGATTCCGTCATATGTCCACCACTCTTCCCAGCTCACAGGTTTTGACTCTGTGCAAGCATTATTACCTCGAGATGCGGTGCTCTGTGTTGCGAAGACAGACGGGCCGCGAGAGCTTAGTATCTTGTCTTTCTCTCCCTCTCGTCCCTCCCCGACTGCCCACTCGGCCCTCTGTCAACATTTTGGAAGCCCCTCGATACCCCGCGACACAGTCTACGAATCTACGCGTACAGCTACGAGTCAATCTATTTCTTATCGGCCATTCATCTCGAGACTCGCCGTTAAAAACTGCTCCCTCGGTCACGTTCTTTATTTCTCTTTTAAGCGTATCGCTAATTACTGTACGTTTGGTGAGCGCTGTCTTCCCGGATGACAGTGCACAATCGGCGATTTAATAATTATTAATCTGAGTTTAAGAGTTTCAAATTTCCATACCTTCTAATGGGATTTCCATTATACTACAATATGTATTTTAGCTTATCTTCCCCGTCCCCAAAGGTCTACCTCCGCGAACGTGCGAGCGCTCCCATGTGTGCACGAACCCGGTGTAAACGGAACTTTACCCCGCCACTCCATTCTCACACCAATGACACTATTCCCTACAAAATTTGTAGAAGAATTTTAATTGAAACCGTTAAAAGGAATTTTACTTTACAATTTACTAAGAAAGTAAAAAAGAAAGTTTATTCAATTAGACTAAATTTTTATATTGAAGTTATCTGTTCCGACCATTGCTGCTCCTTTCCTCCCTTCCGTATACACAACGGACGACTAATTGACAAATTTGTCAATATCAATTAAATTAATGCATGGAATGAGACTATTTTTTTCAATTATAAAAATTTTTATTATTATCTCAAAGAAAGTACATTCCTTTTTGCTTATTTCTTCTTTCCTTATGTTTTTTAAACTTTTTTCCGTTTTTTAGATATGTACGTCGATTATCCTAAAATTATGTTAATAAATTATTATAAAATTCAATTGCTGGTACTTGTCATCGAGGTTCGTTTACTTTAGAAATGCATTTTCTTTATTAAGTATAAAAATTGATAAATAGTCAATATCAACAATTAAAATACGACTTCATTGAAATAAAGATTTAAAAAAATTTTAATTATAAATTACAATGGAAGAAATTATAAAAAAAGCAATTTTTCCTAATTATAAACTGTACCAACGAGAAATAGGTGGAACTTGTTGCAAACCGATATAAACTTTTTGTAATTTTGATCGATGAAGGTGTTTTTATATATTAACAACATTTCTTACACTTAATGCAAATCTATTATTAGAGTCTTTCACAATCTTAAAAATGGTTTATTGATACTTAACCGAGGCAATGGTATTGCGAATTGTATAACATGCATGAAACGAAACGAAATTATTTTAACTGTCAAGAATTTTTAAATTAAGATGCCTTTGATAAATATTTTTATTTCAGATTTGCTTGCAATGTTAATCAGGCTTTCTTCTTTCACTATTTTAATCGAACAACATTACTCTATTAGAAATATATAAATATCAGCGGGCTCATATAAACAAGAAACTTTGTATAATAAATATAGCACTGGAGTTTGAGAAAAGTAAATTAAAATGATTAGAGTTGTAGACATTTTTAGAAAATAAGAAATGAAAGACGTATTTGAGAATCAAGTAGTATTTTCTAAATAATTAAATTAACAGATAGTTAAAATTGGATATGAATTTGTAACCCGCAATTTCGGATATTGCCAAATCGATATAGAGAGCAATTTAACTAAACTTGTAGTTCTCGGTTCCTGATACGAGCCTGAAAATAATGTTTGAAATTTCTTGAAATTCGAATTGGCAAGCAATCTTTTGTTTCGAAAAACACTCATATATTATAAAAAATGATTACTATAGTCATGATTGAATGCTAAAAATAATTTATCAATGCCTATTCAGTCGAATAAAAAAGATAAAGAAGTAAGAGATGGTATTTCGTAGTAGGCCAACGGCATGTAATGGAGTTTTCGAAGAGACGTATGTAATAACGCAAGTCTCTTCTTCACGGAAAAGTTTTAAAACGCGATATCTAGAGATGGAAGGAGTGTTGAAAACGAGCTTAAGCCAAAGCTTATTATAGGCAAAATATGCTCACGAGTAAAGCCAAAATAAACGTAGTTCTTCCGGAGCGATCTATATATCCTCGGTAAACATATGCGTATGTATAAAAGTATGTGGATTTATTCATAAGACAGAATTAAAATTGTAAGTTAAAATTGCGTGGAGGTGAAATTGGGCGGAAAAAGATCGGGCACAGGTTTGAAAAATTGAAGAAGTCCTAAGCATTTTAGGAAATAGTGAGACAAAAATAGCCACACTACTAGTCTGTGTACCTTGTATAAGCACGAGGATGAAGAGGCCCAAAATTACTAGGATGAAGGGCCTGTAGACGGCCATCCCTAGGTGCTCCTCACTTCTTCAGCATTCTCCGCTCGAGGCTATTGGCGAATCTGCAATGCAAATCGTGGAGCTATTGGTGACATCGTTAAACGGCTCGATCCGCGTACCGAGGCTTTTCCGGCTAAAACTTTATCCCCCGCGTCATTAGCCTTCTCTAGTATCGATCGATCCGCGGGTCTGCAATGGCGTTCGTTATCGGCTGTTTGATAAGCGGCCAAATGAGAAAATCGACCAATTATCAAACGGCTAAAACGATTTCGTTTATTGGAAAGCAGAACCTTTCTCTATTGGAGTTCTTAATCAGTAGAGGATAAGTTCAGACGAATTTAACGAACCTGCTCGATCGAACTAGGGAAGATTTACCATTAAAAGCGATTGATCTTAAAGGGTGACTCAACTGTCGAAGCCACGGCATTCGTTGACTCTCGAGTCCGTCGGAGCATTTACTCGCTTCCGGCAGGTATTGTCCCTTCCGCCTAGCGTAAGCTTCGGACACTCGCGTTTGTTTACTCTAACAGTGTGGTGTCTCGCGTCGTAGCTCTCTCTCTTTCTCATTCCGCCCACCCTATGCCGAGCTTCCTTTTATCATCCTCCTTGCAGCTAACGACGAGTAGTACTTGGACACCTTCGAGCCGCATTTGCATACGATGAATATGCGTAGGGCTCGAGGGACGAGGAGTTTCCGGACCCGCTGATTGGCACTCGAGCTCCGACAAGGGCTCGCGCGACTAGGGTTCGTGTTCAGCGTCGGTTTCCTTTTTCTCGGCTTGGAGCGTTCGGACTCCAGCAGTGGACCAACTGTCCGTTCGTGGCTGACGGAAGCGGTCGGCGGGTGGAGTAGGTGGGCGGCGATGCGTTGCGGCGAGGCAGGGATACGCATGAGTCGGTGATGCGGGGCCGGCTTAAGGGAGAAGAGGAGGCCGATGCCCGAATCGCGGTGAAATCGTCGGCCAGGCGACGATAAACGGGCTTGGGCGTTTGCCCGGCGAAGAGGATTCTTGCAGGGAGGGGATCGATGCCGTTCGATCGCGGGCCACGACGAGACGTAGGTGCAGGATCGATCATCTCCGGGAGGTGTACATACGTACGTGCGGTCGACGACTAGAACCGGAGCTCGGTGAGGACGTGCCGGACCAGAAGGCACGAAGGTCCTCGTACTCGCTTCCTGGCTCTATCCTCCTATCCTCGCGTCGAAAGGATGCGCGTTCAGGCTTGGGAGTTCCGATGATCTCTCTCGCGGAACTCGACCGAGTTGCGATGCCACTACTAGCCACGGAATCTCGCGCAGTTTTGCCTCGGCGGCTTTCCGTCGGCTTTGCGCAAGCTCCGGGTCCCTCTCCTCGAAGCCGAGTCCTTCCCCCCTTCTGTGCGCCACTTTCTCGCGCGCCTTGGACCACGTCCCCGCCGCTGTTTTCCAGATTGCGCGGCTACCGCCGTCGCCGCCGTTGATGCCACCACCGCCGCTGATGTTTATGAGGCTGAGTCTCGCGCGCGCGCAAGAATAATCGAAACGTCCCGACTATGGAGACGCGTTATTCCGCTCGTACTGACGATTATCCGTCCCACGTGATGTGGTCTCCCCCCTTTGCTCCACAGAAAGCAATACACAATGGCAGGGGCTGTGCACGAATCTTAGGAAATGGTCCGGATGTCGGAGGAAAGCCGCCACGGTAAGCGGAACGGAACGATGGCTAGTGAAGGGAATGTGATTTGAATTGTGAAAAACGGCCCACAAGGATTTTCGTGGCCGACGAGCCCGCTCGATTTTTTCGGCTGTTTACCTTCCCATGGGAGCCGTGCAGCAATTCCATTTTCTTTTTTCGACGAGTAGCCGATTCTCGTGTGTTTCTCATTACACTTATTTTCCTCTTTCTCTCTCCGCCTCCTCGTATTTCAATATCTATCTCAGCTAATGCCACACTCCTCGCTAGCTCTTGTCCTGGCGACGGTCCCCAACTTGTGTCCCCAAGCATCGTCGTTCCACGCGCTGCAAACACCTTTGCTTTGGTTACATTTTCGAAGTGCACTGACACCTACATCTTTTTCAAGAATTCATAGAACGCTGAGGGGCTTGTGCTGCGAGAGAAAATATTTTCGCTACGCGTTATCGTCTGTGAGTGTCCATGAATATCACAGAACTACTTATTTGTTTCTCCTTCATCTACACAAAACCCTCCCTCCTTCACTCTCTCTCTCTCTCTCTCTCTCTCTCTCTCTCTCTCTCTCTCTCTCTCTCTCTCTGTCTACCCCCTTGGGGAAACTTTCTGATTTGGGAAACTTTGTCGTGTCCTCTTAGCCTTCCAACTTTTTACTTTACACTCGCATTTTCCTCGAATACTTTACGGAATAAAATAATTCCCACGAGTGTATAAAAGAAATAATAATATAAAAAAACTCTTGGTCACTGTTGTATTAACATAAATGAAAATCCATTAAAATGTAAACTTGGGTTTGGTATGCTTTCAAAAATACTTAAAATTGTAT
Organism: Kradibia gibbosae; assembly: GCA_018907135.1. NCBI lineage: Eukaryota > Metazoa > Arthropoda > Insecta > Hymenoptera > Agaonidae > Kradibia > Kradibia gibbosae. The sequence continues at coordinate 4,690,356 of JACCHX010000012.1, read as the reverse complement.
TCATGACATAATAATAAGAGGCCTTTATAATTTCATGCACTGAATTCGACATTTGAGGTATTTTCTGCACCTCTCTCTTACTTGTGAATTAAAACTATCGCTTTTATTAAAGATAAAATAGGTTCAAAGCATTAAAGAGAAGAAAAAAAAAAAAAAATAAATTAAATAAAATTCATCCTTCGCCAGCTAAGGCCGATGACGTTTCTTTGACTATGAAACATTGGTAAAAAGTGAAATATTCATGCACATGGCACAGCAACTTTATCCTTATCTGGTTGGGGCTCATCGTGAACATCATTATGAATCCCCTCGTTATGAAGAGTGACTGCTCATTATAATAACACCAGGTGGTAATGATCATTCCGATCGAGTGTAAAAGTAAAAGCTAGCGCACGGCTCTAAAACTTATCGAAATCAAAAGCTTTCCCTTTTGTCTGTTGCCTATAAAGTCTTCAGATATCAAACATTTTAAAGATTTTCCTCTATTTTGCTTCAATTGCGTATAGTGTAGTGTGTCTGCCTTCAAACCCGAGTGGTCTGTGCATCGATTAGTGATGCGTAAATAGAGAGACAGGACTATAGTAAGCATTTCCAATAATATATAAGGCAACTGATACGTCAACTCTTCTAAGTTAACCTTCGAATGGTCAGCGAATCTTTTGCAACTGTTAATATGAATATTTTTTCATTATCTAGATACAAACTCTACTAAGAGGTATTCTGTTACTGTTATAAATAAAGTAAAATGAGTTTTTTTATTATCTATTCCTTTAATATAAGCCACATAATACTTCTGCCCACACTTGCAGAGACGCAAACCTGTTCTGAAATCATTAAAACATTCCTTCTTTATTTTGAGTAGCAAACAATCAATTACTTTACGTATGATGTATCGTTTTGTAGTAAATGATAAATGCGTTACTATTATATAGATGTAAAATAATAACGTTAGCTTAACTTCTGCTTAAGGAAGATATATTTCATTATTCTCTTATCTTTAAATATAAAATTTGTATAAAGTACAGCACATTGGTATGAATTATTTTCGGATATGTCGTAAGCACAAGGAAAGTGATTTGTTAATTCTAGCTTATTTCCAACATACGATCAAGATAATCTACATAAGCTTGTCTCTCTTTTGCAGGATCTGTTCGCGCGCATTTAGAATCACATAATCAGTAGTTATTAAAATACGGGTATCGCTGCACTTAGCTTCAGCTAAGGTGTTAAAACTTCTCTTTACTCGAAGATGGATAAAAGTGCGAATGAAACGCGTATAAGATTGAGTGGAAAAGTCAAGAGGGGAGAATGTATTTAGCCAGGAAATTAAAATGTCTTCGCCGGCCCTTTCCATTGTCTATAATCCAGTAGTAGTTCGAGCAGCCCTAAACAGCAATTGTCGGGATACTTATCTATTTATTATAGCCGAAATGAACAGGCGCCGAGGAACCTCGCACCCCTGGAAATAGGTTCCTCTTATCCTCTGAAATCGATCGCGGCCCTCCTTTCTCTTCCCCCCTCCTTCTCAGCCCACTCCAATTCAAGCTCTTAGCTCTCTCTTTGCTGCGCGAAGCTTTTCAATTATCTGTATGTTTGCCGTAGGAATTAAGGAACCGCGAAGAGACGAGAAGGCAGCAATGTGAGTCGTCGGTTAACCAAGGAGCAGAGGCCGTGCCGAGGAGGTCGAGGACTACTGAGGTAGAAAAAGTAAGCACGGAGAGAAGCCGTCGCTCAGGAGTCAAAGAAAAATATACGAAAAGCCAGGACGGAAAAAGGCTCTCGCCCACCCCTGCAGATTGGCCGTGCACGCGCGCGCGCGACCCGCTATCGATTTTCAAAGAGACGAGCCACGCGCGCGCACGTACAGACAGGTACCCACACGCATGAAGTTACATGGACAAGCATGCGCGCACGCCCGTGTACTTTCATCCCCGGCCGGAACTGTTTAAGCTACGAGAGCTTTTTCCGACTATGCGCTTTGCCCTTTGCGAGCTTCTCACGCCAACGACATCTTGCCGGGCTTTGTTACTTGTGCTGCACCCACCGGAACTCCCTCCTCGACGTCATTGGCTCCACTCCTCATCCTGCCCTCCACAGTATCCTGTCCTTCCCATCCTGCCGCCGTACAGATACACATCATTCTTTGACTGCCAAATTCCGAGCGAGCGATGCATCGATAAAGAGGCGACTGGATAATTGACACGACCTTATTATCATTTTGTGATCTCGATCAAGTCTCTAAATATGCCTCGATTTTGTCTCTCGCACACTTTTTTTACTTTTCCAGCAAGAATTTTTTACGAAGGCCACTTGTTCCCTTTGTTATATGGATTTTGAAAAGATCTCTAAAAATTTACAGTATGAATCCTCTCAATTAATAGACATTCTTATTATATAAATCTTTTTATATATAATAATACGTTTTTTAATTTCAGCTAATCACAATTTTAACTCCAATGCATTCACTTAATTAAGTACATAATTAAGAATATTTTACAATCGTTGATAACATTAATACTAATTAAGTACACTTGGCACTTGACAAATTTAAATAACATCCATGGCCTGATAAATTATAAAATTTCAAATTAATTATAGAAAAAAATTTTTAAATGCTTTATTAAAGTTTAAATTTTTCACGCTTCCTAACCATTATTAAATTCAATTATTATCCAATAAACACCTCACGTGGAAGAAATTTTCAAGTATCTCATGCTTATGTATTTGATTACCATTAAGTTTAAGAAGATTTTTCAAATATTCTGTTAGCTCATGAAGCATTTTTAATTTTTTTTTTATTTTATTGACATTTGCCAGTTTATTCAATTTTTATAGAGATATTTTTTTTTATTTAATTTAAAAATTTTTTTTGATGAATACAAGTCGAGCTTTTTCAGGTTTATGAACACAACAAAACTCCAACTTCAAATATTTTGTAAATTATTATTTAAAAATTACAATGATTAATTCATAAGTGTGTTGATAATTTAATTTACTGGCTTATCTTCTTAGGTAATTAAAGAATAAGCATACCATTCCTCGTACTAAAATTTTATGACAACGCCAAATTTTAATCGATATTGAACTTTGAATTACACGTTAAACGTTCAGAATAGAATTTCACTTAAATGTTATTTTCAATTCAAAAATTAATTTGATAAAAGGTATCGCATTTTCACTAGAATCTAAAGTAAAAGAGGTAAAAAAATTCTAAAACAATTCTAAAATAAAATAATAAAAAGTCTAAAATAATTCACCTGCAGTTTAATATTTTAATTTTTAAGCCGAATTTGTTTGAATGATAAGTTAATTTTTTGTTAACTTTCCATATAAACTCTACTAATATACACAATAGCACTTACTTATGAATTAATTAATATCTTATTGTAATTGCATTAAAAACTTTTATTTGTACAATATTATACTTTTTGAAAACTAAAATATTTGAGAACATTAATGTGTTTTATAGATGAATTATTGTTGTAATGGATTTGTGACAAAACATAACTTGCCTATTAAATTAAGAAATTAAACAATATGATTCGTATTTTTGAAGTACATTATTTAGTGTACACAAGAAATTTTTGTGGAAGAATCTGTAGATTAAAATAAAAGCTTGAATTATTTATGAATTTTCAAATAAACAAATACTATACTTTTATTTAAAATACTTTTTTAAATAGTATTAGCAGTATAAGCAAAAGAAAATTATATCTGATTAATATTTTATATTTTGGTATTACAGTAAAAGTTAATAATCGATGAAATAATCGAAATTTACTCTTTTTAATAAACCTTGTACGAATGATTATTAAATTTTTGCTTCTCGTTTCATTACTATTACTTATCAGAAGAAGTGTTCCGTTTGATTCAATAATGCAATTGAACGCCAACATATTCACGAACATTTTTCTGGTCAATGGACGATTTTTATTTGTTCAAATGACAGGTCGCAACTTTCAATTTACCTGATTGCTCAAGTTTTGTATACAGCTCACTTATTGCACGTATTCAAGCCATACAAGTTTAAAGCTACGTTTTTCAATATAACAAGAAAATAATAAATAAATAAGTAAACGAGCAGGCTTTAGTGAATTTATGCAGCAATTTGAAAAACTTGATATTCGTTATCAACCAAAAACCAAATTTTTGCGTATAAAATTGTCGTTACCGGCAATTGTCAAAGTTAAAATTCTTCCAACAACTTTTCCGTGAAAGGAAAGGAATAAAGTTTTAAAAAGATGCCATTCATATATTAAACGAGTCGTTTTAGGTAGATATATATATATATATATATATTGTTACCTCCATCATAATCTCAGATACAAGAATGCAAGACAACTCACCAAGGATTAGCCACTAAAAGTGTCCCATCTAAAGTCGAGAATCCGCAATCCCAAATTTATACATATTGATCAAAGAATCGGATGGATAACTTTACTTTTGATGAACTAATTGAAGTTTCGTTTTTACGCAAATAAAATAATATTTATTTTTCAACTTAAATAAAATTATATTGTATGAAAATTTTTTTTTACAATTACGGTCAACTAATACTTAATACTTAATTTCATTTATTTATAAATTAATGCATTTAATCAGGTTTTTCATCGCAACTTTTGGTTTGGATATTGAATTTATAATATTTAGTAATTTATTAGCTTCTAATGTTTTTCTGTCGCAGGATGTGTATATTAAATTAAAATTTTCTATATTTAGAATAAATAGATGTTTAATTAAATATAATTAATCTAATGTTCAATGAATCAAATACTAAGATTCAATTAGATCATTATATTTGTCTCGACATTGAAACGAAGCCATATTACAAAGAATTTATACAGAATTTTATTTATTAAACGAAATCACGATGATTGGAACATCAAATAATGAAATAAAGCGTTTAATTGTTAAAAAAATACAAATATACACAGATTAAACATGACCAAACTCATAGTATCTTTGATATTGCTGCGCAAATTATTTTTGGAATTTATATTGCAAATGCTTTTGATACTCTAAAGAATATCTTTTCAAAGACGTATTTTTTACCCTTTTTTATAACGATAAAATATAAATTATTATTAATTACATTGCAACAATATTAAAAATATTTTTTTTTTAAAGCTGGTACCAAATTGCTTGTTAATTTGTTAAAAAAAATTAATCCGACTGTTTAAGAAAATATACGTAAAGCGGAGTCAATTGAATAATATACTCGACTTAATTTATTTATTTATTATGTACTTGGTAGAAAATTATTTACCTTTAATTTATCAGGACAAAAGTAAATAGTACAAGCAAATTCATTTAATTATTTCCGTGTAAATACAAAAAGATAGTAAATTTGAAGAGTTAAAGCGTGACCAAATCCAAATTTGTGCATCACATTATATTATTATAACTTAATTTTTAAGAGTGGAAGCATATAATTTAAATTACTTAATTAAAAAGATGAAATTGTTAAATATACAAAGTTTTTACTTTCATTTAAGGATAAGTTATTAAATATTTAATAAAAAAAATATTTAATAAAAATATATGTAACTGGTTACAACTACACTAAAAAAATTTTATTTTTATATGAGCATTCCTATTTATTCAATTTCGATATATTCTAATTTGATAGAAAATAAAATTGGTGCTGCTTTTGATTACTATGTAAGGCTACGTAACATCCAATTCGACATTTGTATGGCATGAAACTAGTTGATAATAAGATTTAAATGACGCGTAATGTAAATTTTGATGTTTCGATATAAATTTATGTCGAATTAGATACCTAGATGCTAAACGTAAGCGAATTTAATATTTTTATTACTAAGACGTTAAATACGTATAATAGATGCTAAACATAATGTTCGTTGTGTTGATAGAGTATGCCATCAAAGTCATTATATGAATAGAATATGAATAAATAAATCTAGATAATACGCTCCATATATACACTATAGAGACATCAAGTTTAATGGTATACAAACGCTGTTTCTCGTATAACAGCATGTAACTGATATACACATAACTTTTAAGTGTAAGGCTTTGACATGAAAAACCATAGCATCCTATATTATAACTCCTCAATGGCTATCGCATAAACGTTTATTTGTATAAATATGTAAAATCGTCCCCAATTATACAGCTACTCAATTACATAGAATGAACAATTGTGCTTATAGTTATATTTAATTATATTTATTCGAACCAATAAATAAATACATTGACTATTCAAATAAGGAATATTCACGAAATATTTCTGATTGTTTATTTTTTCTTATTTCCTTTGCAAATATTTATAAACATTATGATCAATATTTATTTTTTATTCATATAAAATATCAGTTAATATATGTAAAGTATACTATTTATAAAACACGATATTTACAATAATATTACAATTCCATAGAAAAAAGATGTTTTACTTCTATTACTGATATTTTAGTATTACTTTTATAAAAATTAATTTTGATGACCACAATATCTTATTATTATTCTAAAAATTTTTTAAACTTTATAAATATTACATTTATATAAAAATTTTCATTGAGAGTTTTCTCAAAAAGAAAACTTAATAATGTCGATGCATTTTCAAGTATTCAATATAAATACAATACTTTTTATTATAACTCTTGATTATTTCTTATACTTTTATGTAATATTTTAATATTTGTCATTTATTATCGATTAAAATAAAAATGATACAAAAATCTAAGTTTGACGAATTAATTATAGCTATGATACTATAATAATATTTTGGATAAAAAAAGATCTAGGAGAATCATTGCTTAGTATATTACTGCATTATCACTCTTCATATTCCTTTAATAAAAAGATGGGATAATAAATCATAACTACATGCATATGATGGAAAATGCCAAAATTTGATTCTTTATTGACTATAGTATCATGTATAACGATTCATGGAATCGTATATTGAAGAAAATAATCAGGTAAACTTTAAAATTTGATTGAGTTGAATAGTTTTTTAGTTTAATTAGTTTCTAAGATTTCGTTAGAGTTTTGGACTCTTTTCTATAGCCTTAACCATTACAAATTGCTATTTTTATGCTTTAAAGAAATAATAAATCATGCGTTATGACATTTATCATATATTCAATAATATTTGTTTGTGGAGAATTCAATAAAAATTCAATAACTTTGGAATAAATAGTATGTGCATTTATGTCGTGTACAAAATGTTAGTTTTGTTTTGCATAATTCATATAGACTTTAATTTACTAACAGAAAAAAAATGTAAAATTTAAATCTTGTGATTGTGACTGACTTTACAATTAAAAAGAATTTTTATTTGATTTTTTTCTTAATTTTGTTTTGTTGATTTACTTTATGATATATTAATAGTATGATTGTTGATTAACTTAAAATTATTTTTTTCCGTTACAAAGAATTGAAGAAGTACTATATTTTTATAGATAACATATTTGTAACATTTTAAAATATAAATTAAACATTTGAAACAATTAGTTAAAAATCGGCTATTAAACTCGTTCACCTCTTAATTACAAAAGATACAAATTATATGTTATAGTCACTTTATGAATGTTTTAATAATAAAGCAGAAAATAGTAAATTAAAAAGCATATTTATTTTATTGTATGAAAGAATTAATAAAATACTAAATTTACTTACATCTTATAATTTATTTTATAAAACTATGTACTTACATGATCCTACAACAATATTTTCGTATTTTTAATGTATCTATACAATATTATTGTCTATTTCATCACCTAGTAATTATCTTCAAACGTATTACGTATTACTTGAATTTATAATATAAATGGTCTGTTATTTTATATAAATATTTTTATTTAGGTGAATTTTATTTTTAACATTTTTACAATATTCGTTTCAATTCTATGCATAACACTTTCTTAAGAATGACAAGTTAATAATTTTTTCGTAGTAAATTTAGATACATAACAATTACTTAATAATTTAAGTTGATAAATTAAAATTAATAATTAAATGAAGATGAAAAATTCATTTGAGCATTTAGATTGATTTCAAAAAATTTTTGTTTTGTTTTATTTTTATTTTACAACTATATAATAATCTACACATTATTATTTTACGCATTTTCAATTTTAATATTTATATCCCATAATATTCATTCATATATTATTTGTATAATTATAATTATAAATTAATTATTAAATAAAATATAAATATTGTTTTTTTAACAGACGGGAGGAAATAATGTTAGTTCAATTAAATTTATTTAAGTATAAAAAGTGCAAATAATAAATCTAATGATTGGCATACAGTATAATAGTCCTGCAAAAATTTGAAAAACACTTGGAATAATGCTCGCGAGATTTCTTTTTAAAAGAAATTTATGATACAAAAGTTATGTAATTTATGATTGATTGTGAAATATCACAATAAAATTCAATTTCGAAGCCCAATACGAAGTTTACACTAAACTTGCAAAGGTTTCTGATAGAGTATTTAAATATTATAATACGTTAATTTTCTTTTATAATTTGTTTGAATTCCTGATTTATAGGATCATTATTTGAAACATTTTCCTTGCCAGGCACAAGTCTCAGAGATGTTACTTTACCGATTGTAGTAAATTAAGAAATATAAATTTAATGATTCTAACTCAGGAAATTAAGGACAAGCATCAACATAATTTTACTGGTCCGGAGAAGCCTTGCTGTCAAATAAAAAAATCTACATGAAATCGACATTTGTGCTTCCGGATAATGGTAGCTTGGTAGGGTAAAATCAAGCCTGTAAAGTGCATTTCGATCCACAGCGTCTAACAGTTATCTGTGAGCTCTTTGATTACTTTGCTTACATTTTCTTTTTAAAGAAACTTCACATGAATAGCATCTTGTTCTTCGAGTTTTGAAATATACTATATATTTTCAATTAATTTTAGAATGGTGTATCAAGCTTAAATTTGTATACTGTACGTACGTAATCGTTATAGTTTTTGTCGTTTGATAGCAATAATACATTGCAGTAACATTGAATAACTATAAATATGAATCATTATTTACACAATAATGACAAAAAAATTAATAAATTATTCTTTATAGTAATTATTAATATTTCCTGTTAAAATTGAGACATCTAAAGGAAAAAAAATCTATAACGATTCAGAATTACCATGAATTTAATAATTATCTAAGTTTTTTTGTAACGCATGACTTTTCATCGACAGTTCGTGTCTAAAGCGCCTCAGTAAGTAATTTACTGTGTACTTTTAATAATAAAAGAGTCCAAATATACATAGTGAGGTCATGTATGCCTCTATATATTAAATCTTTCTATTTCTTGAAAATGTCTTTTATGATCTTGGCCACGATACTTATATTAATTACCTTATAGATTCATTGTACGATAGCTTTAAAAAATTGTTCTTAAATCATTAATTTACTTTAAAATTACTTATTTAAGGCCCCTCTAATTTATGTATTATTGCAAAGATATTATTTTTAAATGCATGTTTTTAAATTAACAACGAGTAAATTAAACTTACAAAAAAACATTTTAATACAAAATAGGTATGCTTTATAGATATTATTAATACATACTGTAAATTATGTGCAGAAGCTATCAGAATATTTTAAAAGATAATCATTAAAAAAATTATGATAACAAAATCATCATCAAAACAAAAGTTCAGAAAACCTTCACGCGCGGCGTTTATTTAATAGCATACGGTAAAAATCGTATATTTATCATGACTCTAAATTCTGGAGTGGGGTAAAATATTTTACAATAGGCACAAATATTCGCATTGAATCAATTACAGCTTTAAAATGAATTTGTAAAGTTTTATTCTTCTTGTGTTTCGAAACAATAATTAGTTTGTACTCGTCAGTTTAATGATTCAACAGAAGGGTGAATTTATTAAAATCAATTTAGAAAAAATAATATTTCGTGTCTTGTAACAATTAGAAAGTAGAGTGCTAGTTAGTTGAAACTATAATTTGAATGTTTCGTTCTTATTGCTTATGTACTTCATTGCTTCTAGTTAAATTTTATTATATGCATGCTGGATAAGTAACTGTACACCCATAATAAATTACCTCTTTAATTTAAGTAGATTTTGATATTGATTTTATACATATATATATATATATATACATATATATATATATATAAATATATTTTAATTTATATATATATTAATTTTATATTTATTAAAATAAAGAGAGAGGGAAATAACTATTATATTAAAGATCTGCTTCACTAAACTGAGATTTTTTTCAAAATACATATGAACATATGATACGTAGGTAATAAAAAGGTTCTTAAAATTGATTACAAAATATGTATAAGATTTCTATAATTTAGAATGTAGATATGTACGTCTTTATGTAGAACTTAAACACTTATTTTTGAAAATTAATTATTGAATTATTCTTTAAATATTGATATTTTATTTTTACATTTTATTCAGATAATATATATAAAAAAACTATATTACATTAATTGAAGGATCAATAAAAATTAATTTAATTCTAATATATTAACACTAAACTTGAAAATCTGTATAATTATTAATAATAATGTATTTTACCTCTATTTTTAAATATTTTCCGTAAACTGTAATATTATCAGATAAAGGAAATTTATATATTTATAAATTAAATATTTAATATCATACATAGCTGCACGCATAGATGCGTACACATTATACAAATTCACATATATACATACATATACAAACATAAAAACATTAACATAAATATTTACAGAACAATTTTTCATTACATATTTATATTAAAAAACTCAGTCCATACGAAAATATGCAATAAAACTGCAAAAAAAGGTTTTTTATATTCTTAAATATTTGTTAAAGTTAACTTTTATTAAATTTGCTTAGATGGGGTGATGATCGATGATGTTTTTCTTAGTAAATTATAATTAGCCTAATTAAGTAAAACTTGACATTTACTTGTTTATCATTAAACTTCAAAGAATATATATGGTCAGTTCCTATCATAAGAATGGAAAGAAATAGATTTGATGTGTAGGTTGAATTAAATTTATTTTTAATAATAAATTACTGAAGAGTAAAAATTTGAATGTTAATATAGTCGTTAAAATCTATTTATATTTATTAAATGAATTTAAAAGCGTTAAATTAATATAAATTTTTTGATTCGGTATAAAATAGTGAAAAAGTGCATTATTTGGTGAGACAAAACGTTGTTGAAAAGAAAATTAAAAAAAATGAATAGTTTATTAAGTCTTACAATTACTTTTTTAAGTAAATATTTTTTAAATATACAGAAGACACTTTTATTGTTAAACGAAAATGAACAATTATTACTAATTATTGAACTAACTTTCAGATAAATCAACTCTTTAAGAATGATTCAGAGTACTGATAAAATTTAATTTAATATTTATCGAGGATATCTAATGAATATAATGTCGTAAATTAAAAAAACATATTGTAGATATTGAGAAATTCGAATGTAAAAAATCTATACACAAGTGGCGCCGTATTCTTTGCCTTTAAATTTAGTCAATGTTAAGCTGTATTTAAATTTCTTAATTTAAATTAAATTTTAACCTACGAAATTCATTCAATTCTTACGAATGAATTCAAACATTAGTGAACGAATAAAATGCTTCATCTGAACTTTGTCAAAGTATACTCAAAATAGGTACAGATCAAGTGTAATTTGATTCCATACCAGAAGCCTTAAAACTACAGATTATTTAAGTTACAATTCGTAGTATATACATAGAAATTTTATGGTATACAATGACGCTGTCATATACAAATTATTTTTATTTATAAAACATTTATTGTAACTGTTGATTTAATCTTTGCACTGAATTTTTCCAACTAGCATGTGAACGATGAAATTACGTTTTTTTTTAATTTAAATTTTTACATATAATATTTCAAACTATATACTTATATATTTACTTTTATACAATTTATTTTTTAAAAATAACAATATATCGAATATTTCCATTTCGTAGTTATATTAATAATATTAGATATTTTATTGATCATAATTTATCGCTTAATTATAGGATTTTGATTTATAAAAAAGTATTTAATTTTGAATGAACAATAGGTATGATTACAGTTACTACCTCTTTACATTATATATCAACAAAAAAGTTTCGTATTACAATTTTTTTCATTCTATTTTTATAGCAGTCTTATAATTAACTAATACATCTGTATAGAATATTCATAGGTTAAAGGAAATAATAATTGGTCAACTTCAGATTTACATTTTGTTTAGTTCTGATTTTTAGATGTATCACAGAGAATTTTTAGTGAAAAAATAGATCACTTAAAATCTCTCGAGGGTTTTATTAATGTTTTGTTTTCTAATATCAATACGATTGTTTTGAAGCGTGTAATAGAAATTGTGTATTCTCATAACCCCCTGGAGATTGAAAGCCCCCTAGAGAAGCAGCTCTAAAACGAAAGGCGGTAACGCGAGACGCTTATTTTTTTTTAAATGCCTAATAAGCAGAATGAGCATAGACTCGTAGGCGCATGTTAGTATAGAATGTAAAAGCACTGGGGCAATTGGAAAGAAAATTTCCAAACGGATTAACACGTACAATCATATTGATCGGAAGTGGTCGCTTCCTCGCATCTGCGTACGGCCTCATGATTTATCGATCGCGTCCCGACGGGCAAACAAATCAAACGAACGACTAAAAGTCCATCATATAGAATCGGCTGCGAAATGTCATCGAATCAAGCGCTCAGCATCCCATGAGCCGAACGACCGAACCCTCTAGATAAAGGACTTCAGCGGTCCTCGCCCCGAAAGTTCTCGGGTTCTGTGTCTCGACCCTTGACGGACGCCACTTAGGTAGCACGACTTACCGTCGGTAAGACGAGCGCAACCTTTAGCGTCAAGCTGGTCTCCAGAGGGTGTGAGTGACCTCGACGGTGATGATGTTTTACAATTTTAAATTTTGCTTCTCTCACCGAATTACTTTCTAGCCTCCTCCGCGCCCTTTCTTCCTGAACAGACATTGATTCCGAGTTGATCCGATGCGGCGCTCGTGCACTTGGCGAAATATACATAAAGGCACGTACGCCGTTCCCATAAACGTTATTTATGACCTTCGAAAATCAATAACGATGAAAATTATAGTTTTCATTCCAGGACCGGGTATCCAAGTCCTCTTTCTTGATTGTAGTCTAGATCAGTAAAGTAAATACGAATGATGCTATGTATTCATTGGTCGACGATGTTCCTATATTTGTGAAAACGCGTTTTACGAGATGTAATTTTATGTAGACACAGTAGATGATAAGGAATTTTTTAATAAGTTAGGAAACTCAAGGCTGAGCTTGTAGCCAAAAGTAAGGCAAAGTTATAGTTTGAAGGAATACAGTCTTATGTACCAGTGCGAGAAAAGTTCGTCTACGCCAAAACAATATAAATGAATATTTCAAACTCGATGTATCACACCAGACACGCTTTAGCCTTTTTTACGAGATTTGTCCTCATTGCATATATTTCATCAACTTAACTGTTATGTTTCTTCTTTTTTGTGTAAACATTAACGTTCTTTCCTAATAATACTGTAAAACGGCTTCTCAATCGATGTTTTCTCTTTTTCCTATGTTAAAAAATTTATGGTAATAGTGTACACAGTTGGATTTTTATTTAAAAAATTTTAAGAAAAAAATTATATCTACTTTTTAATTTTATATGACATCGATTTTAATTTTTTCATCGTACATAAATTCCTATGCATTATTTCCTTTTATAATTTTAGTACAATTGATTTCAATTTATTTGTTCAATATATACCGGCAGTTATTCTAAATATCTCAGTCGTTAAATAAAACCTTTACTAGAAATAATCACTTACACTTTTATTCTAAATTTCAACAGTTTTTTTCATCTGCATTTTAAGCATTTAGCATTTCGAAATTTCATTTACTATTATTTTTTCAAATTAATATAAATTTTAGTTACCATTAAATAATTTATATTTTATATTTATCAATTTACCTTATTCAACTCTCTTAACCAATATAAACCTTGTATATTATATATATATATATATAAACTTATATTTTTTAAAACAGGAAATTTGAATGTTCGTAATTTCTTTAGTCATTTAATACGTAAATTTCATATTATTTTACGTGGACTTAGCGTAGCATTACTTGAAGCAAAATCTAGCTTTGTAACAGCGTAATACATAATATTCTTTTAATTTAACAAGAGTTAAACTTGAGCAAATATCACAGATGATATGCGCATGCCACATTGTTAATAATTTCACCCAAGTTTTCAATATCATTAAAACAAGTGAAATTTTAATAATATTCAATTTTAATAGACATAAGCCTAAAGTAACTGACATCTCACATTATTATAAAACTGTGATACAGTATTCGTGTAGACTATCCGAAACTATGAACTTCTCTTTTATTCATTTCCGTAATAACGATAGACCCTCGAAATGCTGAAAAAGCAAACGTAACAAGGATTTAAATTCTACTGTTGGGAATTGTACTTTGTTTTCCACATTTTGTTGATGTTGTTCGTCTTTTTGCTAGCATACTGAGCCCAGGAAAATAACTCTACTAGGGACGAAATGGAGTCGTGCTAGGTTTAATTTTATAGTTCTATCAGTTCCTTTCTCGACTACCTGTTTTAAATTGCATACGTACATTGAAAGCAAATCAGCGCGAAGCTTTAACTACTCGGAATTGAAAAGTTCCCGCGAATAAGCTCCACAACTCGAAGTTCAGGTTAAAGTATGTTTTCTCTGTAGAAATAGTTCTGCTCATGAATCAAATATGTAAAGAATTGATAAAGTAGGCAACGAATATGAAGTAATACTAATTTTTGAAAGTTTTCTGTCTTTACTTGAAAATTTTATTTTGAAACCACACGAAATATTTGTAATTATATTCAATTTTTAGAGTTACTTAAAAATTCGTAATTTTTTTAAATTTATTTGCCTTATTACAAGTATCTTTTTTTTAGATTTTTATATATTTCTTTATAATGAAAAAAATTACTATAAATATAAAAAACGTGCATCTGATTCAATTTTTCAGCAGTTTATGTTTTCTTTACGACTATTATGTAGACTTAAAATTTCTCTTGCAATGACATTTTACTCAAAACTATATGTTGACAATAATAATTTTAAACATTAAATTATATGTATTATAGATTAAATTATAATGTTTTATATTTAGTATTTATTAAGTATTATTAATTAGTTTTATTCAGCATTTATTAGTTAACATGTACATATGTTCTATAATAATTTTAGCAAAATATGTTGTAAATGATATCATTTTTTATTCACAGTCATTTGCAAAAAAGTATTTAAATAATTATATTTTATTTTTAAATAAATGTTAAATTATATAATAATAAACAAAATTGTCTTGTAATCAAGCCTTCGTATTTAATTGATATCACAGATGTTATCATTTAGAAAGTAGAAAGATAATTCTGCTGCAAAAATAAACCTTTATAATCAAATGAAGTATTCTTATAATGAATAATTTAGTAAAATAGTAAAAGCGCTAATTACAAAAGATAGAAGTACAATAAAGTGCTTTGTTAAAGTAATATTTAAAAAAACTTATTCGTTCAATTGTTTAAAAAAATTTTATAGAAATTCAATAAATAGTCAAAAATCGTTATTAATTATTTCACACTGGTAAAGAATCTCACCTTTTCTAATGATATGTTTTATAATGTGTTGCTTACTTAATTTAAAAAATTTACATTATATTTAGAATTATATGTAAATTATCTAAAATAATATTAATACCTATTTTAAATATTTTCTTATTTTTTAAATATTTAGTAACAATCGTGTTTTACAAGAATTTGGTTATAATGAATAAAATATATATCGATATAAAGACTATGTACTAAAAATAAAGTTTTTGATTGTGTTAATTATGTAGAAATTTGTGAAAATGTTCAGAAAAATTTACACGCAAAATATGTACTTTAAATTTTACAAAGTAACTTTGAAGTGTGTTTTTTTTTCATTAAAAATTACAACATTAAATAATTTATACAAATAAATGTATTTGTTTATTCTTTTCATTATTTGATAATCATCGTATATACAAAACCTTCTTAGAATCTATTGAAAAATTGCGAACATAAAGAAACATAATAGTAAATATATATATATATATATATATATATATATATATATATATATTGATACAATAATAGTCATATTGATACAATAATAGTTTTTTAACTATTGTAAATTTTTTATATTTTTTTTTTGAGATGATCAGATAATTATTTTTTCTGGATTTTATTAATAAGAAATGTCTCTGAATTAAAAAAATATTTAAAGCAAACAGAGAGGAACATTTTTCGAATACTCTTCATCAGACTCTTTATCTGTAGAAATGTAAAAGTTCACTTTTAGTTAACCCAGAAGAAACAAAATAGGTCAAGTGTTTATCATGATTTTAGAAAAAAGAATGTAGGTGATGTATATTACAACATAATTAAGAAAAAATATAAAAATATTATATCTTGGATAACTTAGAGTTTAGCCAATTTTTTATCTTAAGTATAGTTTCCTGATAATTATATTGTACACCTGTATAAAAAATCGTGCAAATAAACAATTTTTTTCTTCGTAAGTGAAAAAACCTACGATGTAAAAATATTCCATTGATAAAACCTTAACAAAAAAATATTCTATTTCTAATTTTTAAATAAAATCGTATTTGATTTTTGAATGTGCGTTTGACACTATTGTTGTAATGTGTTTAAAAACTTCAGTTTGATAACTTGTATGGATCATATATCTTGTTAAATGTTTTGCTTTAGAAAATTATACAATTGATAAAAATTTTATAAAAAAATGCATTTTCAAATTACCTTCTTCAATATTCAAAGTTTAATAAAATATATATTAATAAATTATATAATTGCATAGAAACAAATTTTGCTTTTAGTAATAGTGTTGCAATTTTAATTCAATGAAACGATTTATTATTAAATTATTAATAAATAAAATACGGAGGCATTTCGTATAACATCTTTTACAGAGTTCATAATTTATTAATCTAATTCAAAATTCGAATTCAAACTTTATTGTTTTTTTTAATAAATAAAGTTAATAAATATCAAAAATAAATTATTCAAATATTTAATATCATTTATACATAATATTTTTATAGTTATATGATTTTATAAAATTTCAAATAAAAAAATGAATACATAAAATTTTTATGCTAATTTATTAGAAGTTGGCTATAAAGAACTAATAAAAACAATGTTATAATAAATAATATTACATGATGCAAGGACTACAAGGTTTGATAAACATGAATTTTTTATAAATATAATAGTTATATAGCAGAAAATTATATTACGATAG
Organism: Kradibia gibbosae; assembly: GCA_018907135.1. Lineage (NCBI taxonomy): Eukaryota > Metazoa > Arthropoda > Insecta > Hymenoptera > Agaonidae > Kradibia > Kradibia gibbosae. Next base: position 4,672,983 of record JACCHX010000012.1, on the reverse strand, counting down.
ATGAATACGATCGATTTCTTTTATATTTTAAATGTAAAAAATTCTATATTGAATATCGAATATAATATTAAATTCCATTTTAATTCCCTTTTTACAGCTTTTAAGTAAAATTTATGCGATTGTCTATTATTTGGCAATAAATTTTTTTAATTTATGGAGAACATATAAAAATATGTTTAATAATGTATTACTTTTATATAAAATATTATGTTTTGTAAATCAGCAAAAACTCGTGGGACTAATAAGTAAATAAATTGTTTAATAATAAATTAAAACTACAGTTTTTATAATATAGTAGAACGTATGATATTCATAAATAAAACAGAATATAACAATAAATTTTAAGATTTCAATAGGAAATAAAACGTAAAAAAATCAATCGAAATTTACTAGAAATAAATATTTTCATTTTCACTTCGATGTGGCTTCTCTATGTAGGTTCAAATCTGTTAAATTTGACTTGTTATTGACTTCTTTTTACTCACGTTTATCAAATTATGGATGGACTCATGATTTTTTACATTTTAAAGTTTTATTTTGCTATTAGCGGCAACATGAATCTATAAGTTATTAAGTAAATAAATTAAGCACAATAGTAAAAATTTTAAATGGCATTAATACATATTTTTTAAAATAATTTTAACAAAATTAAAATAGAATAATTAACAGAATTGTATACTATATTATCCATACACATTCCCATTTGGTTTAACCTAAGAGTGCCAATGAACTTTAAGCAAAATTTAATCACATAGAAAAAAATGTATTTAAATATTCAAGATACCTTTTATTAAAAGAATACATGATAAGTAACAAAACTCATTTTCTGATTTTATACGGAATTTAAAAAATAATTTTGTTTTATGATTGGTCATTTTTTATACCTTAGCAATAGAAATAGTGATAAAACGTAATAAACCATAAGAAAATAATGGTAATAACCAAATAATAGTAATTGTGGAATATATCCAAAGTATGCTTAAACATTAATGTTACGTATATACTTGTATCATTTTTTATGAAAGTATTTGTTATGATTATTTAAGGTATGAAACATCATGAAAACATTTAGTATTAATTTGTTTTTACTTCTTTTCAAGTCACAATCTTTCTATGTAATCACTGTGTTAATATAATTTTATATTTATATTTAATTTTGACTTTTTTCTTATTATCCAGAAATCTCGCCTTTTTAATAAAGACTGCAGAGATTGATTATACAGAAATGTAACTAACAAGTAAAATATCTTAACAGTAAATATTATTGACAATCTATTGGACGTCGAAATGAACGAACAATTACATCTAGCTAAGGCATTATATTAATGTTTATATACTCTTATTACGTACGCAACTTTTTAAGATATCACGCACACTCATACGATTGAGTGATTTATTCACGACGATTTTGCGACACTTTGGACTAAGTAAAATTCTAATTTTTTTTCTTAGATATTAGAAATTCTTCAACAGTATTTAAGGCCGCAAATAAAATTAAAGTAAAACCTATGCATTCTAAGAATTTGCGAAATAGTGTTTGTTCCTTAAATAAAAATCAATATGAAATTATGTGTACATTTTTTAATTCATTTTAAAAATTAGGTGATTTTTAATAATAATAATTTTATGTAAATAAAAATGTATAATTTTATTAAAATTAATATTGCTTTTTGAAAATGTTTGACTTTCAAAATTATTTGGAGATTGCTTAATATTTATTTAAACTAAAGACACTTTTATCACAATGATAATATCTATTCAAAAGGTTTTACAATTATTTTCATTAGAATATACTCCATATTCTTCATTAAAAATTGTATAAGTTACAAATATATAAATATGTACATACATATAACAAAGAAAAATTTAATATATCTATTAATAAATGACTTCCACGTTTAATGTAAAATGATAACATTTTTTATTTGTAATATTAAATCATAGAGAAGAGCATGAAAAAAGTAATTAAAATTTAATTATAATACTGTTTATCGTAGAGCACTTATTTATTTCACTTTAAATATAAATAGTTTTCAGTTGCTTAAGACTGTAAAATAAAGATTAAAATATATCAAATGAAAATTGATGATTTTTATTTTGGCCTAATTGACGAAAATGTGCTTATTTATGAGGATAGATCTTTATTCAAAATTGGCAAAAAATTTCTATCGAACAAAAGGTATAGGGTTTTATCTTTATGAACGACGAAACACCTCACTGTGTCTCATTAAAATCCATAACTTCAATTCAAATTATTTGTTCGATAACCAAACGTCACGTGTAACGCTACATAAAATAATTAAAATCGAGATTTGCTGAATAATCGCCCAGACCTATTAACATTTAAATTAAAGTCTAAACAAATTAACTGCACTATTGAAACAACCTCGAAAATTGTGCAGCATAGTTAAGTGTTCATTAATTTCAGGATTACTCTATCGAATTGTTCATTGTAATAGTAATGAAACATATAAAAAATTAACGAGGCGTAAATATTTATTCAGCCAGCATTAATAATTTTAGCTTGAGATTCCAGATAAATTTGGGATAGTATCTGTATATTTAATGTGGATAAGATAGTATAATAGAAGGTAAAGCAAGGTGAGTTGCTTTTTAACAAAAATTACTCTCATAATGTTTATCGGACTCAGACATAAAGATTTTAATAAATAATGGTTATTGTATTTTTACCGAATTTCATTACTAGGTGTTAGTGAAAATTTCGTCCGTTTTCATATAAAATTTATAGCCAACTAATATGATAGCAAACAGACATCGATTTGTTGAAAAATATAGTGGCAAATTAATTCACAACACGCAGCGCACATCGGATCTGATTATTTGATATATTCATCGATTGTCGTCGAGGCTTTGGTATCCCTCCTCTCTTATTTATTAATATAGGTAAGCGTGTGCGATTGTGTACTTATGTACCAGTAGCATGTAAAAAGCGAGGTAATACAAGGATGAGGAATGAGGAAGAGAGGCATGAATTGCTTTTACGTCAACGTCGAGCGGTAAGTACCTAATTAGGAACTCTAAATCTGGTAGTTTCTATTTGCACCATTTGCAGCCCCTTTTCTCTTCATTCTTAATCTTCGGTAACATCGCTCGTCCTTTAAATTTTGCAAAAAATTTTTGGTTACACTAGAACTGTCGAGTTTCAAGTAATCAAGTGAGTTGGTGAAATGGATTTTATCATCGTATTTCGCCGATTTCATTGCCCTATTTATTGATGTATTTGAGAGGAAAAATGTACGAAATCTAAATAGACATTGGTCGAAATTAGTGCCGACCAATTATCATCCCCATTGAGATCGTATTTTACGAGCTGAAAATAATATATTTTTAACTCGAGTAGAAATTTTTTCAACGCTCTTCCAATAAACTTTTATTTCACTCCATAGGAAGAGAAATGGACTTTTACTTAAGGAGCATTAATCTTGAATAAAGTTGCTAAGCTAAATAATAAGGTCCCTGTAAATCAGATTCTTTTCTGTTAAAAGAGAAGGATCTTACCTTTTTCCATGTTTTTTTATCTTACCAAAAACAATCGTTATTTTCCTAAAGAACAAATGTTTATCTCGGTTAAGATATCCATTTCTACAAAATAAATATTATTTTTACACGTACATAAAAAAAAATTTATGCAGATTTAACGAAACAGATGTATCTATGTACAAGTAAGATAGATGGTTTAGTCTCGACTGGAACTCATTATTTTTAGACAAAAGATATTTATTATGCAATAAGAATTCTCTGAGTTTTCCAACATTGCTGAGTAATTTTACCAGCTAAAAAAGATTATAGATGCATTTTTAAGAGAGCGATTGATCTCGTGATATAAATCACATTTGCATAAATGCGACTGCTCTGTCAGTCAAAATGAAAAGAATGAAAAAGAAAAGGAAGAAATAAAAATGGCAGTTCTGCAGAAAAATTTTTCTGAAATCAGAATGTATACAGAGAAGATGGAATAATGCATGAATGTGCACAAGTAAACGTGCCCACAAATTAGTGATAAATCATTGATAATTCAGTGGATTAATAGAATTTTTATCTCAATCGAAATTCGACAATAAATATTGGCGCATTACGAGGAATTTGGTGACGTCCCTATATCAGACAAAAGGAGACTTTGATAGCTTATGCACAGTCCTCGATATCGCGGGTTCGCCACATAATCAGCTTCAGGGACCCCGCGCGAACGATGAAACGTCTCCGTATAACTGTCATATCGAAAAATCCGCAGACTTAGTCGGAATAAAATTTTATCGCACGTATGTGTTCTCGTAGTCTCCGCGACATTTTTAAAAGACATTGATCACGAGTCACTTCGGGAGATTTTAATAAAAAATGCCGACACGCGGATCTCGCGTCGATTCATTGAGTGACGCCGGCAAATACACATCGACAGCGGCGGCGACAATGAGCTGAAGACATTTATCCGCCATCGGAGACATAAATCCAGATGAGAGTGAAGCGACAATGCGGTGTCAGCGCATTGATTCGACGACATGCCGAAATAATATGTACTTGCGCTCATAACTGGGCGCTTCTGTACGCCAGTACAATACTTCAGCTCGTTCTCACACGCTGAGGAAGCCCAGCGTATTAGGCGGTAAAGCCGATCGCGGTTTCGTCTTTCCCCAATGATAAATAACTCTCCACTTTCGTTACTTCCTTCCCCCTCCATAACCCGTCATCTCTTTCGCGCCATACAAATCCGATCTCCGCGCATTAATAATGCCAGGGTAATAATGCAAGTGCTGTCAACCGCGTCAGTTCCTCCATTCCATTATTGACAGAGGTGGGATATACTATATTCGATCGATTACAGCTTCTCCCTAATATTCTGAACTACAATTGGTGCGCATTCGCATTTCTTTTTTCAAGATAATGAACGAGCCGCGCGTCGCTCTGATAATTGCATTATTCCTTTAAAGGAAGCTTTCAATTAATTATTGGATAATAATCCTTGACACGGATAATTTTATTGCGATCAATGTATATTTATGCATTGACAAGCAAACGAAAACTCCAACTGAGTTTCCAGTAGATTCGTACGGAAATACCAGGTTATTAAACTTTCATACGTACACATATGCACGTTTGTATGTTTGTATGTTTGTGCGCGCGCTCGCTAAAATACACTATATGCATTTTAAAGATAAAAAAATAGAAAAAGTAAAGGAAAAATGCTGGACTTCAGCTGCACTCGACGAGAGTGAGTTATCTTAAACTCTATGCAACAGGAGGCGCGTGTTAAGAAGACTATAAGAAGTTAATAATTACTTTACCAAGACTGCACTTATAAACTGTACTATTTCAAGAAAGTTTTTAAATATGCTTCTCCATTTATGTTCTCGACAGTTGGCCGCTGGATTAATAATACATAACGCTGAAAATTAATGGATTCGTCCGCAAAAAGCAGACAATTTACTACAGTCAATCGATCGACTTTAAACTCGCTGGGCAAGGAGGACACGAATCTCAGCTCGATCACTTCTGAACACGCGTTGGCGACAGGGCGCCTTTGCTCAATCATAGCGAAGTAGGCAAGCCGAGGCTCATCTCTGTCCGGGCACTAGGATACGACCACAGGACCGTAGATAGACTCGAAACGGGTCTCGCCACTTGCCACGATTTCCTAGCTGACCGATGCTCGCCTCGGCGTAGAAGAAGAGGAGCTTCCGAATTGCTGATCGAGCATTTTTAGGGGAGAGTGCGACGCAGAAGGGTCGTGGGAAGATGCAGAGTGTATGAGAAAGAGAGAGAAAGAGAGAGACTCAACCGGGTCAACTTTCGATGCGTATGCTCGCACAACAGATATTTTTCAATTTGCAGGATCTATATCTCAAAGGATGATACTTTTTTCTGCCCTTGCGCGTTCGCTTAGCTCTCTTGGCTACTCCCGAGTTTTCTTTGTGTATGTTCGACTATGTGAATAAGTATAACTAAAATTTTACTGCTCTTCAACTATTATTTTTGTAGACTATTGAAGCTACTGGCTCGCGGAGTTCTTGTTTCCAAAAAAGTTTTTGTTTGTTTGGAAGAACTGTTTTCCACCACAATTTTCCTTTATTATCGCGCTTCTTAAAATTACCCTTGCGGTAAATAAAGTCTGTTTGAGTCAAAATCGTTTTCCTCCTGGTCATGATTATATGACTGATCATTGTCGTTCACCGCTCTCTTTGTATTCGGACCAGTGTTCGTCGAATAGTGAAGCTTATATAACGTGGATTAGTTATCAACGACCGATGGCAACGACAATGGGGGAAGGATATAGTATGCGGAGCAACGTCTCGGTCACAACTCACAACACGTGTGAGCCATTTAACGACTTGGAATTTTTGATCTATATGCCTCTATGCGTCGTAGGCTTTGCATGCGCGGCTGACATGCGTGCCAAAATAAGTATCCTCTCTAAGCGCGAGCTGAGTTATCACATTTATTTGGGCGAGATGTCGAGCTCACGAATTCTCGTCTCCCATTGAGATGGAATAGCGAAGGGGGCGATCTCGGAGAGCTTGACGAATGTAAGGCTTTCATCTTGCATGTCCAGAGGTTGAGTCGAGGGACCGAAGCTGAAGAGTGAGGACCACCGAGTCCGGTAATCGATGAGCCAGATTCGAATGGAAGTCCCTCGAGACTATTGGTGGCGTCCTCTCTTGTGCTGAATATAACTCTACAGCATTGTTGGTCGGTAAGCATGTTACCTGCGGCAGGTAAGTTGGGGCCTTCCTTGTCTCATCTGGGTTCGTCGTCGATAAGGAGCGAGGAGCGCCGAGAAAGCGGTATCTTCACGACTCCTCGTTCGAACAAGAGTCCGTGAAGAGTGCGAGGACTAATGAGAAGAGAAGGGCGAAGAGTGACTACTCCCTTAAACGTGCAGGAAATTTATAGATATTTAGGGGCTCGCGAGTGAGCGTCTGCGGGCGAGGTCGAGATTTTCGAAGCGCGAGGTAATCGCGTGCAAAAAATTACCTCAACTGACTCTGCACGCAATCGCGCGTTGGGGGGGGGGAACGATCAGCCCTTTACATCCCCTTTTTATCCATCATTTAGCTATCCTCATCATCGTCCTCGTCTTCGTAATCGTCATCGTAATCACAATCATAATGAACATCACCATTAACATCAACATCAAGTTTAACATCAAGATCAGCATCAAGATAATCATCATAATTATTATAATTATAAGTCTTGACGTCCTTTGTCGTAATCATCTTGGCCCTCCGTTAAGCATCCTGGGACTCGTCTTTCATCGAGAAGCTCGAAGCGCTCGATAATGCACAGATAATGAGAAGTAGGTCCTTCTACTTTATATATGCACATGTACATATGTATGTGTGAGCATAGCATAAAACATAAGATATCGATCTAATCCATAAGAAAGGTAATAATAACGACATTAATCGATCAGTGGCAAGAGATAGTACAGTCATGAGTATGCTCGGATGGGCGGCGTCGATAAAGCAGTGCAGAAAAGCGGCATCGGCTCTCAGGGTGCGGGTCGCGACACGCTGTAACGAGAGGAAGAAAGACCAGTAGGACATGTGCTGGAAGTCCTACGACGCCTTAAGCTTCGCGCACGAGCGAAACAAAAGCCCAAGAGAGCCTGCAAGAGGAGCCGAAGGAGATGAAAGACGGGTGTGCGTGCGCGGTCGTCGAACTGCGCTTCGGAAACCCGAGCTGGTCCAACTTTTCTCTAAAATATTAGATTTCCGAGAGTGCGCGGGGAGCGGGACCGGAGCCTGGGAATCACGCCTGGGCCCGATTTCAGCGAGGAGTCCGCGACATCGAGGCCCGACGCTTTAGTTGTGTGGTTCTCATGGGCGCCCCGTTCCTCGATCGACTTCGGGGGCCCACTCCGGGAGTCGGTAGCCGATTCGAGGGTGCTCCGGAATGCAAAGAGTCCATCGCGACGGAGCCGCGTACGCTCGCGTGCTCCCTCACTGTCTCTACAAATTAGAGCGGGATTCGGGACGAGGGATTTCGAGTGGGGCGAATAACTGTCCCAGCGGGGGGCCACCAGTGCTCGCCCTTGCGAACAATGCGGCCCGGCGTTCCCCGCCCAAGGCATCTAATGCGCGTAAATTTACGCTCTCATACACCGGCCATTCTCATTTACCTCGCGCTCGATCACCTTCTCGCAAGTCCCCCTATCGGCCGGACCGCTCCGCCAGATCTCAGGGTCCTCGGGTATAGAAAGCCAGAAGTACAACCACCCCCGCTGGGAGCGTAATCAAGCCCCCAGTCGATAATGGGACCCCCGTGACTCCGCAAGTCTGGTTCGCCTCCGATCTGTCTTCGATCTGCCTCCGAGAGGCTCGACTCCCGGTAGCTGCTCGAGACTCGGGGGAGTGGCGACCACCTGCCAAAAGGAACCACCACTATGATCGCCTCCACCGACACCGGCACCAACGCCACCGCCAGCGTTACCAGCGGCATCGCGTCGATAAGCCTCCTCCCGCCACTCTCGAAGCTGACCCCAACGGCGCCAAGGATCGGCCGCGCAATTTCTAGAGCCCGGGGCTGCAACCTTATTGTGTACCACGCCACGTCCTTTGCCGTTCGTGCTGGTCCTCCTAATTGGAAATCGGGTCCTCGCACCAGCAGCCCTAACCCTCCCGCACACCCACCCAAAGGGTTCTGCTTCCGTTCTTCCTCTCTTGCGCTATCTTTATCACTCTCTCCCTCCCTATCTTCCCCTCTCTCTCTCGGAGCCCCGCAGCCATCGTTGTGAAGGTGTAGCTCAAGCAACGGTAACACCACGACCGTAAAAACTGCTTTCCACGCGCTGCTCCATATCTACTCTGTTATTACTCCGGCGTGACTTTGTTTCTATCCCGGGGCCGCCCAATCACTCTGTCTTTGTACGCGGAATCCTAATAATTAATCTTGAGCCAATTAAACTTCTTAATATTCTCCGTGGCGATCCTCTGACTCTCCCTCCTGTACCACCTCGGTGAGCAAGAACCGCTCTATCGAAAGCGTAATTACTTTGTTTTTGCAAATAACCGAGGAGTCCAAGTCAATACTCGCGCGTTGCACCCGTATGCAATTATTACTTTCATAAATGTCTTTCCCTTACTCCCCCTGTTGCCGTCTCACAGCATCCAGATCCAGATTACATCTTGTATATTATAGTCAAACATTCGTGCAGGCTTCCAAGGCTACACCTCCGTATATTTTCCATAATGTTTTCGCTCCGAAAACTTTTCACCTCGGCGGCGTCTAATGATATACCTTATTCCAAGGAATAATCTACTATGCGTATTTTCCGAACGTGAGAGACACGTAGCGCTAGCGAGAACTTTTTGATCGTCTTTCTCGTCGATTCTCTCGTTCGAAATGTGCTTATAATAATACAGACGAGCGTTAAAGGATATCGTGAAGGTGGGGCAACGAGTGCGAACGCCCCTTTAAGGCCAGTCCCATTCGAGAACTCGAGATGCTTACTAGAGATTTTTACTTCATGCATGCGCGAATATGCAAATACTAGATAGCAAATGAATAATTAACGTCTAATAGTAGTTTCAGTGTTTGAGCATTCGCTGCTTTGGTTGAATACTGCTTAAACTGTAGAAATCACTGAGACTACTGGTAGTATACATTTTATAAACTCAACAACTCATTAATGTTTGTACTCGAGATCGATCGATTGACTCAGTGACGTGAATCGACATTAACTTACCAACCATTTCATCCTGAAAACTCTTATAAAATATACATGCGCTTAAAGATTGCAATTGAACACTGCACTTCTATAATCGATCGCTTCTTTAATTGTCACCTCCATCGAAGAATATTTAATAACATTCGTTAATTCGTTATAACGAATTGTATACGTGTACAAATATGTACACATACGCGCGCACAGTTACGCATAAATGTACATATCGGATCAATCAATCAAGAGTATTAAAAGATTAATTGAACGGTTGAATTCTGTCTGCGTCATTTGATTACGATTTCGATATCAATTACAATTATTACGGGTGGTCTAGAAATTGTCCTTTTAAAATCATACATCGTTTAGCAAAAGTTTTTTTTATTATTTAACAGTTAAAAGTTCCCTTTCGGCCTTCGTTAAGAAAAAACAAATTATAATTTTAAATATTAATGTCGTAAGGACAAGATCTTCTACTAATTATTTATTATTTTTTAATTATTTCATTAAACTAATGTAAAAGTTAATTATGCCATATGTAATGATAAATAAACTACTAAATCAATTATAAGATAATGGCATTAAATGTTATTGGCATTATATTTGATTCAACTTCCGTAACATTTTCACAGTTTATGAATAATTTAGCAATAGAGATTTCTTCTAAGTATGAACGAATGGTAGCTATTTACAAATATAAATTTAAATAATACTTAATATATTAATAGAGCAGCTCCCAGTGTATTAAATGTATACAGTAACTACCTCTACCTCGAGCTATACGTAAAGTATTACTAAGGATTTCTCTCGTGTAAACCAGTCGCCCGCTAGGTTGTTAATGCAAAGATCTTAAAACAGGTACATGGAATGTTGAAAGTCTTTTAAGATGAAGAGTATGCTGTGAGATTCTAAACGAAGTACTTTGACGTATCCCTGATATATTACTTGTATAAAAAGCTGGATATTTATTTTAAACTAATTAAACATTGTTTTATACTCTATCATTTTCATACAAGACATAAGTATTATTTTCAATTTAATTTTGATCGGACACAAGGTGAGACTAGTTAACATCTAAGCAATATCGGATTATTAGTTTCCTACGTTTATTACGAAATTCAAAAGAGGGTAATATATAAAATAACCATAAAAAATTTTTGATTAACTTTATACGAGGTTTCTAAAACTGTTTAGTAAATTTAGAGCTTTTGAAATATTGATTTATTTTGAAGTTAAAATGTCTTGTAACATTTACAAATAAAAAATAAACAAAAAAATAAGTTGATTTAACTACTGTCATTTTTTTTTATTATGTATTAATAAAACTTATATATAAAAGTTTTCAAACAGAAATACATGTTGTGATGAAATAATGAAAATAGTAATCGATAAAATTTTTTGTTTTCATTCTGCTTTTAAATTTCATTAACTAATAACTAGATTTTACAACGTATTGAAAAAAAATCGCAATTTCATCTAAGCTCTAAAACCTAGAATCATTTTTTTACTTTTAGCAACTCAATATCAGAATCAAATAAAAATGGAATATAATCAAATATTTAAAACCTCATTTGCATCTTTATTTGATTTTTTAAACAAAAATTATATACGGTGATAAATATGTGAATATTTAAGAAACATATTTTCCTTTATCAAATTTTAAAAACTTACTCGCTTTAATTAGATTCTTTACTTATTTAAAACATTTAAAACTCAATTTAAAATAAATTATTTTACTAAAAATTTATTATTATTTATTACTATTATTGTATTGCAATATCTAATTTTCAATTTCATATCAAATTGAAAAAAAGCTTTTGATCTTAGAATAAAAATTAGATTATCGAACTACTGTATTAAATGAAATATTAACTCATTATATTTTCTTATTCTCCTGATGTACGTCTTATCATAAAATGTCATGATGTGAATTATGAAATTTCCATTTTATGTGAAAAAATATTAAAACTTATATTTTTTTATTGTCAATTCAAATATATATATTACGATTAAACGTTTCAAAGAAAAACCATGAAAACTTAAAATTAAAAAAAGTTATATATAATTTAGCAAACCAATGATAAAAGTGATTAAATCGTAGTTAAAAATGTTAGAAGGAATATATTGAGCCAAATCAATGTAAAATAAGAATGATGTTATTAAGCATGCCAGTAATATACAAAAATTAAGATCATAAAAATTTAATATTTGTAGTTAAAACACAAATATATATTATATATCTACTATTTAAAATTTAAAAAAGTGAAATTTTGTTTTTTTGTACAAATAATTTACTGTATTAATAGTAATTTTTTTAAAATTCAGTTACAGTTAATAAATTACCAAAATTTTCTTTATTAGAATTTATAAATACTTACTATGAAAATACACGATAAAAATAAACAAAGCGGTAAACTTCAATTAGCTGAAAATAAATTATAATGGAGTGTTGAACTACAGTAAAATTATGGAAAACTAAATAATTAAAAATATTATTCCTAAAAATTTTTTTTAAGTAGCATATAACACTTTCAATTCTGTAAGGAAAGATTATTTAATTTAGTCCATGTCTAAAAAGCATTTACCTTTTTAAATTTTTTTAAATGTTTTATAAAATTAATTTTTTCTCAGTATCATTCCTAATTTACTATTTATAGGAATTGAAATGTATATTATTTATTTTCATTAAAAACTATTTATATAATTTTTTATCTGTAGATATAATTTTTTATTAAAAAAAACATTTTTATAAATTTCATAATTTATTAAAATATCACATATAGTAATACTACACGTGCAGTTATAATTATTCTTTATCAATTTTAGCAGCTTGTACAAAAAATTTATAAATGTTTACTAATGATCAGAAACGATTATGAAAGTAAGCATAAAAGTATAATCACAACAATTTTTTAATAGTGTAAAGTAGCAGCCAAGTTTTTAATAATATATTTCCTTAATAGTTTTATATTATAGACATTAAAAATATAAACATATTATTTTAAACTTATTATAATTATTTTTTTAAGATCAAAGATAATTTTTAATTTTCTTTTATTTTAGTCCTCAAATGACTGTTGATCACAGTTTTCCAAGCATTGACATTTTTAACGTAATTCGACATTTGCTTGCTTGTATTTTAATAATTTCTAAATTCCCGTATTTTGAACTCAGTAAAAATGTTTTTAAACATATAAAACGCTTTCAATCATCGGAAAAAATCAAAATCAGCAAGTAAATGAATATATAATTCTGTCGGTTTATTTAATAAAAAGTTATTCCCACGATGTTACTAAACACATTTAACAAGACAACATTCATACACGAAGAATCATCTCGTGTTAATAATTATAGTTTTTTTTTAGTTTAAATTTAAGTTTTCATGATGAAACCATTGCAAAATACAAGTAATTATAAATAAATAAATATTTCTTATTTGAAACTTGTGAAAGTATTTATATTCATTAAATATACAATATCCTCATCATAAAACGTCCTATCATAAATCAATAATACTATGTAGTGTAAATAATATTAGAAATAAATATTTTATATTAAATTTTTTTCAAATAAATAAAAATAAATTAAAATAATAATCTATTGTAATGTAAAAGTATCTACAAACATATATGTAATAAAACAATGATGATAGTACATATGTCGATTTTTACATATTTCAGGCTCAAAAAATTGAATAAAAAAATACTGATAAACAATTGTACACACATATATATGGAAGTAATATGAATCAAGATTAGTCAATACAAAGTAAATATAATATAAATACCTTGTTTTTAAGCAATATTATCAAAATTTTTACAAATATTTATAAAAAAATTATCTTTACGTTTATCAAATTGCTTAAGCTAACAATCCCCTAAAATTAATTATCTAAAATTAAAATCATTTTACCTTATATCCTTATAATGTCTTTTTGAATGTTAGTAAGAGACTTTTTTAAAAATTTGTTAACGATGATTTCAAATATTGATTATTGGATAGATAAAGCTATATTATTACTTTTATTTTGTCTTTGCATAAAAACTTTTTAAAATTACATTCTATTTATACCATATTAATGAGAAAATTCCTCAGGAATCATCCTCATATACATTTTGTTTTGTTTGTGTAAATACTGCTGGATGTTTCACTTCACGGCCCGATGGTTGATCCATATTTTCTTTATGCGGTTACTATAAATCGTTACACTATTTTATCAATTGATCAATTTATTGCATTTCTTTAAGCGATTTCTCTTTTATATTATTTTTTTACTTGCTCATAACTAAAGAACTTCAAATGGATATTTAGAGAACATATACAAAAAAATGAAATAAGATAAATATTGCAATTAATGATCATACAATATTAATGGATAACTTGAAATCTTATCGGACGATGATGATATTCATTTGTTAAATAAAGGGTTGGAAACATTTTCGATTAAATACATGTTACCTTACTTTACAACATTATGTATCGTATTTTTTACGTCATTTATTATTATCACGGTATTTATGTCGTAGCTTATTTGTTTATATGTAAAATATTACGAAATGTAAAGAAGAAATTAATTTATTGGCAGCAGAAATTAAGGTAGTATAAAATATAAATGATTTTAGGTGTATTAATTTTAAAAATCATTTTCTCTGTATGCTTGAATTTAAAATATGAAATTTTTATCATACTTTACATAAGTAGATTTTTCAAATATAATTAAGTCTCTTTAATAATTTTAAACTGTTTTGATTTAAGTATATTAAATTCAGTTTTTTTTTAATTACAGAAATGTCATTTATATTTTTGAGCGTATGATATATAAAAGATTTTCCGCTTTTCATTATTTTTAAAGACATTTTGTTTGTGTGTATTATTTTTTCTGATTTTTAGTTAGGAAAATAAAAAGTAGGAAAGTTTTAGTAGGAAAATAAAAATTCTTTTGTCAATTTTTAAAATACATAAGATTTGGAGATTAGTTTGAACTGAAAAAGGTAAAAAAATTTTAGCAATTTAATCACAATGGCTCTAGTACATCATAAAGATAGGAATTTTAAGTCCCCAAAAAAAGTTACATAAAACAAACATCAGAAAGGTTATTCAGTGACGAGATTTTTACTTTGTAGAATTTATGTTTAATTCGAGAATTAAAAGCAAATAATGTATGTTTAAAAAAGTTAACGTATTACATTTTATAATTAGTTTACATTAGAATAGTCAATTATTTCATTTTGCACTTTTATTTATCATAATAGGCTCAAATAATTAACAACCTTTGTTAGAAAGAGGTCTGTGATTTTATTATCAACTACCTTAACAAATAATAAGATTTTTTTAGATAGATAATAGTGATGTATTATTTTGAAACTTATCAAAATTTATTTTCTAAATATATAACAAACTAAATATAGCATGTAAAATTAAAACTCAGTATAACCATTGAAATAAGGGAAAAGCAAACTAGTAATTTTAATAAAATATACAAGCTCTGTTATTTAAAAGGAAAAAATATTATAAATATATTCTATATTTCAAAAATAATTTAAACATATTTATTTTCAAATTTCTTTGTAAAAAAAACTAATTAACTCATTTCAAAGCTCACTTTATATATAGGC
This sequence comes from Kradibia gibbosae, assembly GCA_018907135.1. Taxonomy (NCBI): domain Eukaryota; kingdom Metazoa; phylum Arthropoda; class Insecta; order Hymenoptera; family Agaonidae; genus Kradibia; species Kradibia gibbosae. The sequence continues at coordinate 4,657,692 of JACCHX010000012.1, read as the reverse complement.
TTAAAGGTATTGAATACAATTGCTTCTTATGGGAGAAGAAGCATCTTAAGACTTACGCGTGAATGTTTCTTGAAAAGCAATAGAACGCTCAAGTTAATCAATATAAATATTGAACGAGTATAGCATGTGTAAGCTTATAAGTGACTTATTTTACTTGTCTGTATGGGAACAGGTAACGCGCAACTTGATAGAGATCAGTAAAATTGTCACTAGAGCAGGCGCATATTGTGGATTATCGATAGTCGAAGTTATTAGCAGGAATACTTATAAATTTATTGGATAAACTAACATATAATATTGTATTTATATTTATTTTTCTGTAAAATTGTTCAATTATTCATTGTAAGGCCCGAATTTTTTATAATTAAAAAAGGAGGCACAATACACTTTACTGTTTTTAGTATTCCTTATTTACATCAAATTTCATAATCAGAAATGGTTTCTAATTTCAAATGGTTCAATTATTTATCTCAATCGAGAATTTCAGATGATGAAATCATCCTATTGACAAAGTTATTAACAATGTTGATTATTAAACAGATCTAGTATGAATGGCTCTACATAAGCTTTTCGAATTTACACGATGAATACTATCATTTCTTGATGTTAAATGCAACAAGTAATGATGTTAGACTAATAAAATGTAAATAAAATGTAGAAAATAAAATTGGGTAAATGGGGTATATATTTCAACATGATTTCTATATAGGTTTAGTATCAGAATTTGAATAAAAAAGAGCTCAAATTCGGTAGTTTATAAATGAGTTTTTAGAGAAAATGTTTAATTGTAAAGTGGACAAAGACGACCACGGCCTTATTTTGCGAGCTTAAAATAAAGAAAGCGTTTACTTAAAAAGTAACTTTGTTTCGCGCCATCTCGTCGTAAACCTTGCGCGGAATACCAATTAATGAGCGAGATTTCGTAGGGAGTGAAGTAACACGGTATTTTTGAGCCATTAGCAAAAAGGAAAAAAAAATTAAAATAAAATCCGGCGCAATCCCATAACGGCGGCAAGGCAGTGGGACGAGGAGCTGAGGGTAGAGTAGGAGAAAGATGGGCCGCTAATGATCGCACCTTTTCATCCAGCTAATCTCGGCGACTCCCCGCCCAATCAATTTCTACATGCAAGCATTAAATAAACAGACAAGTGTCTTACCGATGTTCGGCGTAGCTTTCGCACGAATTCGCGCGGACCTTTTTGTTTTGTTTGTCGAAAGAGGCACAGAGATAGAGACATACATACTTATACATGTATATAGTATGTATGTATTTATTTATATGAGAGAGAGAGAGAGAGAGAGAAAGAGAAAGTGAGTGAGTGAGATAGGAAGCCGCTGGGAACTTTTGTGAGGGAAGCTCATTAATTACTCTCCCACAGGATTGGTCAAGGAGTGGAGGGTGTTGGAGTGGGGTGGGCGAGCAACAGAGCTTTGGCTTATCAGCGGCCCTATTTGCCGGCATATCCAGGATCCGAGAAACAAAGTAAGGTAGAAGGAGGAACATAAAGAGAGAGCTCCGTATCCATTGTGTCGGGCCAGTTTTTATTTTTAATTTCGCAAGTACGCGCACAAGTAGCAGTCACTGGAAGCCGATAATTGAGCGGGAATAAATCCGCGACAGCGATTCCACTGACTGTCCTCGTCCCCCAATAAACATGCTAATGGCCGACTCCCGTTGATAAGTATGCAGTAGAGGCTTATCTTGTGGCCGCGGCTTCTTCAAGACTCCACCGGAGAGCGAGGAACCGTCTAATTCCTCGAGACTGAGGCGCGCCACGACAAAAGAAGGATCGAGAGAGGGCAGAGAGCCTCGCTGACGCGGCGACGAATGAGCCAGATAAAGGAGAAAAAGAGACTCGAAGAGGTGGAGAAGGATGAGGCAGAAGGGTTAGTAGCCGTTGTAACGCTATCGAGGCTGTCGCTGTACATCACGTCGACAGGATCCTAGCGCGGATGTAGCCGAGAGCTGTTCCTTCACGTTTTCTCGGTTCTTCTCGGCTCGCTAGACACGCTGCGGGCAGTCTGAACGGCGGCCGCTTAGGTGTGGAGGGGTGCGGTCGGGAGTTGCTCAACCACGTACCCGCGTGGAAGACAAAAACGGAAAGGTGCGCGCGAATCTGGACTCTAGGCCGAAATAACACGAACAAGGTGCGCACGCGAATTAGCCGCGATGAGAGGGTGCTTCTATCAGTTTGATCGGCTTTACTGTCCGGAACGTCCCACGCGGGCGCGGACGTACTCTTCTATAGACGGGGAGAGGCCAAGAACGAACAGATCAAGAGGCGGGGAACGCGGACATGACTACAGGCAATATCTCACTGGGAAAAGGAGGAGGTGACTTTAATGTGCCCCTCGTCTCGTCTTGACTCTCAACCGTCGCCTCATCTCCCCAACCCCTTCCGCAACCCATGCCGCGCAATACTGAGTAAGATCGTTAATCTTCTCTGCACCGATCGCCCTCGGATAGTAATTGTTACGTTCCCAACTCTGCCGCCGCTTGTCCAACGGTTTGCGCGCAACGCAGAAGTGCGGAATTGCGAGCGGCTTCTCCGCTTATACTTTCTATATCCATATGTATATGTATGTGTGCTGGTGTGTGTATATGTGTATGTAAATACATACACATACATATATATACATCTTTCTCACTTTTTCTATTTGTGCGAGCGCGCAACGACTCATAAATTTTGGGCTCCCGCCCCGAAATCGACGCGCTTCGAGATACCAGGCTAGAACGTACCGGAGAAGAAGATGTTGAGTTGAATGGGCGAGAGAGAGGGAGAGGATGAAGACAGGATCGGAATCAGAAGCAACGGCTGGAGGAGCGAGAGTACGATGGCGAGGAAGGGGAAGTGGAAGAGGAGGAGGAGGAGAAGAAGCCCGTCGGAGGAGTCAACAAGCCGCGATAAGCCAGGAGAAATAGGTGAGAAGGAAAAATGCAAATTGACACGGCGCTCGTTCAAGCGACTTTATCGAGAGTGTAATGCTCGACTTTATAGCCTGGCGCGAAGGGAGTGCGCGTGCAAAATTTGTACCCGGAGGAGGACGGGAGCGCGGCTGAGTGCGACTCTTAATCTTTCTCGCGTTCACCGAGGAAGGGAAGGAGACCGGACCGCGACACGAGAGAAGAGAAAAACCAGTTCCCGATCGGAGGACCGAGCAAAAGCGAGCAACGGAGACAAGATTGGAGAAGAAGAAGAGAGAGAGAGAGAGAGTGAGAGAGAGAGAGAGAGAGAGAGAGAGTGAGAGAGAGAGAGAGAGAGAGAGAGAGAGACGTTACAAGGCGATCCTTTCCAAATATTCCTGGATACGAGTTAATCGAGACGAGAGCTCGTTTTCGTCGTAGCTCTGATCCAGCCTCGTTCTTGTCTTAATTCTGGAAATAGCAATGGCCCACCTTCTCTTCGTCCTCCTCGCGCCGCTGCTGCACTGCCGCTGCTGTTGATACTGCTGCTGCTGCTGCTATCGTTGTTGACGTTGCTGTACGTTGTTGCTGCTTCGCCTTGGCTGAAAATAATGGGGGGAAGGGTCGGGTTGTCGTGCAATGTTCGGCAGTAAATGAATGATACACCAGCGATCTGTACAAACGAATGCGCTTCATTTAAATAGTTAAGACTCTTTTACAAGAAATATTACAATAACACTTATTACAACGAGAGACAGCAGATGCACGCCATAGACCCAACTCTATACTCTCTTGACCTTATTCAATCCTTAAAAATGTCGGTGTTAGCGCTTCGAACCGAGGCGTTGGCCGTTCTCAGGAGGGGAGGGAGCGATGAGCTGCTGCGAAGTGCTCCTTCCTTGCTAATTACTATACATGCTCTTCCTTATTCGTAGGACTAGTTCGCTCGGCTGCTCATTCAATCACACGCACACAAGCGGCCACACTCGTGCGTGGAGTCGACAATCGAGAGAGACAGCGAGGAAGAGAAGGCAGAGGGTTGAGGGACGATCTGCTCGGGTGAGATAGGGCTGAGGGTAGGTCGCCGATGATCGCCGGTGGTCGCCGGTGGGCAATTGGTAGCCTGGTCTCAGCGGTCGTGCTTGGTCAGTTCCAAGGGTTGTTGCTCGAGCCATCGGTCACGCCATCCCCCCGGGGAATCCTGCACATGTATCTCCTCGTCGTCCTCGTCCTCGTCGATGGGCTCCGCTGGGGCCGCCGCAGCCGTCGTCGGCGACTCTTCCGCAAGCAGCTGGCTTATGGCTCGGAAAGCGCTCGGCTTTTGGGGTCGCTCGACTGCGCGAAATGCGCTCTTCTCCCCGCTGCCGAGGCCGGCCATCCGGGCTGCGGCTCCTAAGTGCGCTGATGGCCCAATGGCGCTTGCTCCAGGGTTACCGGACCCCGGGTGCGGAGGCGGCGACCGTTTCAAGAGGTTCATACGCTGGTGACGCCGCCACTTGGCCCGTCTGTTGGAAAACCAGACCTAAGAGTCACGACGTTAGCTCTCGTTATAAGGCGCATACACAGTGAGGGTGGGTCTCTCGCTCTCGCTTTCCTGGGACACTTTTGGCAACCAAGATCGACGCCTGCCTAGAGTCGTGGACCGCCTGTTAGCCCGGCAAGGAGGATGAGGCTTTATGTTTCGATAGGGAAGAGGGAGCGAGAGGAGAGGCGATAGGGAAGAACCTGTGATGTGCACTTGATCCCGTCTCGGGTTCCGCAGTTGTACGATCGCAGCGGCTTACCGAAAATCGCGGCTGCAGGAACTGATTGACTTGCAAGTCGGCTGCTGCATGATTTACGTTCTTCCGTGAATCGCACGCGACCCGAAGCGATAATATTTTTCACACCCCGTTCTTCGACGCTACCCTTTGCTTCCTTCTCCTCCCTTTCGTGAACCTTACCCTCGATACCCAGCTAGCCATCCTTACTTCTGCAGAAAACCCACTTCATCGATTTCCAATCCAGACATTTTTTATGTGAATTATAACCTGCCGGGCTCCATCTATATTTTAAATCGAGATACGGCTATCCTTTTGACTTTAAAAATTTCGTAAAGTTGCAGTAATCCTAGATCGCAGTGATAAAATGTAGCCCTCAACCTTGTTTCTCCATTTTTAAATACAATTTTTCCCTCTGTACTCAGTGTCTTGTGATCTGATCTCTCTCTCTCTCTCTCTCTCTTACTTCTACACTGTTTATTTCCTCCCTTACCTAGTTGTGCTATTTGTGACTCCTCATCCATCGTCACTATTTAGCTTAAAACGAATTACTTTGGTTTTTTTCTCTTTATCTGATTGAAATTATCGTGTAATTTCATATTTTAAGCAGTTAAATTAAAAAATATTAAACAAAATTTTCAAAATAGGAGTAACTTTAAATTTATGTTTCCGCGATTATAATATATATATATATATATATTTTTTTTACAGTTGTATTTAGTAAATTGAAGTTTGTTAATTCAAATTGAAAAAAAACGATTCAATTAAGAGAATATGGCTTGTGCCTTAAATATTACCACTTGAATTTCGTTCAATCGTTCGTCCATAAATAAATGCTACCGCGTGTCTATCGACTATAACAAAACTTTTTGGATTTGTCTACTCTATGCTTGGACTTTTTTTCAGAAGCTTTGACGTAATTTTATCTGCTGTTCTGATCTTAAAGGGGAAATCTCATACTGAGAAATTTAAAGAAGTACTACTCTGGTAAAGATGAATTTTTAATGAATCAGTTTTGCTTACAATAATGGTGGTGAGAATGTACAGTCTCAGTTTTTTAAATCAAGAACAGCTTTGACTGATGTTGAGCAAATAATAAACCTTGTCTTTAGTCGTTTAAATGATATTAAATTTTAATTTTCAATATTGTATGCTAGCTGAGCAGCGAAGTATATTAATAAGGCGTGTAAAGATATTGAACTTAGCTAGGTATTATAATTAGGGCGAGGATGTAAGCGAGCGCGTAAAGGGAGTTTTATAATTTCCAGTATGAAAAGGTGTCCAACAGGGGAAACGAAAGTTAGAAACAGGATACTCGGTTGGCGTCTCGTTAGCCCGATTAACAATGGGTATTTGAAAAAGACGAGAAGGAATCTTTGGGTCGGGTTGGGTTAGCTCGAGAGAAGGGACAGCGCGAGGCTCACTGGCAAGTGTAAGTTCGTTCGGTGGGCATTCCAGAGATCCGCCGAAGACGCGAGTCTCAGTAGGAAAAGGAGAAAATGAAAAGTCAGCGTCGAGGCAATCAGCTGCCAGACCGAACCCAACGACCCGTGCGCAATTTGTTCAAGTATTACATTGTAGTGCCTGGTACTTGAATCAATTCAATCTCGGCAGAACATAAAAACCACACGCAGGAAATACGCTTTCGATTGTCTCGCGTTTCAACCCCAGCATACGGCTCGATTTTCGCTTTAAGAAAGAGGCAACGAGAACACGAAGCAATGAGATCAGAGCCTTCTATAATCATGATGGTCGGGGTGGCGGTTGTGATAATAGCGGCGGTGGTGGCGGCGGGGGCGGTGGCGTTGACAGGACAGAACAGGCGGAGGCGAAGGCGGTTGTCGCGATACTGCGAGGGCTCGGGCAAGGACTTACCTGGACTCTCGCCTCAGACAGCGACGTCTTGGATGCGAGCCGCTCGCGTGTCGACACGCACGGGTAGTGCGAGCGCTCGAACTCTTTCTCGAGCTCCTCCAGCTGCTCCGGGCTGAAGGTCGTGCGGTTGCGTCGGAACTTGGGCTGCTCCGAGCCATCTAGACTCCCGTCTTCACCCTCGCCGTCTGCGAACAGATACAGCCGAGCTGCTCACTTTATTTCTGCGACCGACTGTTACTCTGACGCCGACACCTCCGTTCATTACATTTTCTTTTCTTCGCCCACCCGTTCCCCCGTTGTCCTTTTTCTTTCTTCCTCTTTCCCTCTCATTAATCTCTTTTTTTCCATTTTCACAATTCCTCTCTCCTTTCTTCCTCATTTTATTTTTATTTTCATCCTTTTTATTTTATTATTTTTAGTAACGTGGTAAACCGAGGCTACCCCGCCAAAAATCTCGCTCCGAAACGGGGACGGATTTTAACATTTCTCAACCTTTCGCGGTTTTCGTGACTCTCGCCATTTACGAGGAATGAGCCGACACTCGGGCTCCTCTTTCTTCGCGCTTTCATTCCAAACAATTCAGAGTAGTAGTTGAGAATTATAATTTGCTTTCAGAATGTGATCATCTTTCTCCTGCATCCACATCCATCTTCTTTTAGTCAAATTTTGAAGCGCAGTTTATTTTATTATTTATTTTCGCCGTATTTCATTTGTTTTTCTTTTTAACTTCTTTTGCCTTTTTCAGTTTTACTTCTTTTATTCTAGATTCTTTGCCCATGCAATGGTTAGGAAAGAATTTTCTCACATTATATCCTTTAAAAAAATCTTCTTATCAGTCAAATATATTACAATTTGCATGTCTCGATCTCTGAGGCTGCAGTTAAAGATCTTTACATTAATTAAAAAAATATGCAAAGACACTATAATTATCATTTCATTAGCTCCAATTATATAGCAGCTATTTAGCGAGTACATGCACATAGACTTTATTCTATTCTCTTCTCATAAATTTATTTCTATTGCATTTATAATTATAACATATAGTCTGCGTTCACTTCTTAATCGATTTCATGTATTAATTTAATTTCTATTTCTTAAATTTTATGTACCTTTGTAAAAATAATAAATTACGTAAAACCGTAAATATCAATCCCCATAATAATATATTTCTAGTAAAAAAGTTTTTTTTAATATTATTACAAATGTTTTCCTGTATTTAAATTTTTAGTTGCTCAAGTGGATATTAAAATTTATTTAATTTAATTCATTTAACTTAGTTGTTTATAAAACATAAAGTCTTTTTTAATCCAAAATTTGAATAAAGTAAAACGTATTGTTTTATTATAACTAAATCAGATTCACTTACCAACAATTACAATTTAACCGAAAAATCTATTTTATTTTATGAAATATATAGAAAAATATTTTTAGCAGCATTAAAACTTTAATTTTTAAATATAAGAGAATGTTCTTTTTAAATTAAATCACAATATAATTTAATCATGATTTGACCTGTGCATTTTTACCTAAATATTTGACTAAAAACTCATTGAAAATGTAAAATTAAGCAAATACTAGTACACAAAAATGTAAAAAAATAATAAACAATACATGCTGCAAGAATATATTATAATTATTAGTACAAATATACCTGATTTAATTTCTTTGAATTAAATTGTAATTCTTAATTAAGATCAATATGCAAAAAAATTAAGATAAAAACTGATTAAAAATTAATTAAATGTATGAACTGATCTTAAATTAATATTAAGATGATAAATATAATATAAACCATATATTATATGTATATTGATATTATATAAATACCTTTAGTAGCTTTTACATGAATTTATATTAAAAAGTCAACGATTGTATTCCAATATTTTTTAATGAATAATGAAAAAACATTTTTTTTATACTAATACAAAGAATTTTTATCATTATTTCATTAATAAATATTTTTTTATAAAGTACACATAGTTTTAATAGTATTTTTTTTATACTATTACTCTAATTAATATGACATTTGTTATTCATTTGCTTTATACTTACTTTACTACATATTTTGTGTGTATATACACGGCTTATAAAATTTAAGCATTAATATAAAGAGTACAGAATTATTTTCTATTAAATATGGCTCTATATTGACAAAACCTCAAGAAAAAAATAATTATACATATTCATTTTTGTTCACAATTATGGAATTTCAAACGATAATAATAAAGCTCCAACAAAAATCATGTTCCCTTTTATAAAAAAATTGTGCTACAATAAAGAAGACAGCATGGAAAATTAATTCTCATTCAAAAACGAGTTAGCAACATTATCAGTATACTGATAGTATACAAAATGACTAGCATGTTATTATTATTATGCGTAAATATAATTAGATTTTTTTTTAAATAGTATATCACTGACAAAACTAATTTATTTTTTATGAATTTATTACATATTCATAACTACCGACGATGTATTTGGTTGTATCTAATTAATCATTCATTACTTTTTTTTTAGTTTTCAATGCGTTTTCAGCACAATACTAAATTTGAATGATAACTTTTGTTTCTTAATTTCAACTCAATGACCCCATGTGTTGTAAGTATTTTTTTAGAATTCGAATCAATAAGTTTTAATACGATGCAAGGATTCATTTCGAAATAACACATTCAAAGAGTAAATGTTTGAGCTACATATTTTAGAAAAGGTTGAAGTAAATGGATAAAGTTTAGATCTGAAAATAAAACACGAATGGGGAGTGTTTCGTCTAACGATTTTGTAGCTTCGAAGTAAAAAGCATTCGTGTTATAAAGCTACTAGGGATCGTTATTTTCGACTGCGCATGTAAAACCCTTGCAGTTTCAAGACAATTTCTGTAAATTGGCTCGATCGGCTAGGGCCTTCGTGATTGTCTTTTCGGGCTTGAATACGTTTCAGACGACACGAAATCGAGTGTGAATTGTCTTTACACTTCCTAATAAGTGGCCTGGAACGCGGAACTCGGGAGGATGCAGGGATCGGTGGAAACGATGGCATCACTTACCCTGGTGAAGGTAGCCCCGGGTGATGGCGTCGACGGCGTGCAGCGCGTGTTCGGGGCTAGCAGCAGCCGCAGCCGCCGCCGCCGCAGCAGCTGCCGCCGCCGCTGCCGCCGCCGCCGCGGCCGAGGGCAAGGATGGCTGCAAAAGGAGCGTGGAGGCGGGGCCGGTAATACCCGTAGGCAGACCTCCAGGGAAGAGCCAGGGGTGCGAGGGTCCAGGTCCGGCGGGCCAACTGGTCGGGCCGTGCTGCTGTGGGTGCTGGGCCTGGGCCGTCTGCTGGACTTGTTGCTGCTGTTGCTGCTGTTGCTGTTGCTGGCCGGAGCCGAAGAAGTGGTGCGGGCTACCGGCGTAGAGGCCGTAACCCGCGGCCCGGGCAAACTCGGCTGCCGCGCGCTCGGCTGCTCGGTTCCGGAGGATCCTGTTGATACTGCTTACCGACGGAGCCGTCGCGTTACTACAGACGCCTGGACACAACATCGTTTAGTCGTGTTGCTCCTGCTTATTCGAGTCTTTTGGAAAATATGCTAATTCCCCCCGAGAGCAGGGCTAATGTATCACCTCACGGCTTGCGCCTTTCCCTTTATGAATTTACATGTATTTAGATGCACTTGGGGTGATTGTGATCACGAGACAAGATCTTGATACCCCAAGTCCTTATACGAGTTGTCGAAAGCTAAGGGTATTTACTTTGTGCATTGATTGAATTTTTTACGATTATCAACGCTGCCGCAAGTCATTTAGATAGTGATCACTCTCCCCCTTAGGCTTTCTATAATATTGGTTTCGTGAAACTTTCTTGAATATATTTCTTCGTTGATTCCAACTTACTATTTTCAACTATATCCTACTCTTTGCGTGCATCGACATTACGTAACTACTACACTACAACAATCCTAGCTATGCATCAATGCTTTTAAATTGTAAAATTATTAATCTGGCATTACTCTCGTTCGATCAGACGCGATAATCTAATCATGGTACCTAAGAACACTCTTTTGACTGAATTTGTACAATGCATCGCGAAAAAATGTAAACAATTTCTTGGTTTTACATAGTTAAAAAATGAAGCATTAAGCATGGCATATTTAATAATTTACTTATCTTATTTATTGTAAAATAAGAAATGCATTTTAATATCAATACAGCAAAAGTATCAATTATGTCAACCATAATTTAACTATGTATAAAATTTATTACAAATTCCATTCTACTGATGGATTCGAAGATCGTTTAACGCATATTCCATTTTCAGACTTCATCTTATTCATATCAGAAAAGCATTTTATAGGCATTTAAGTATTAAGATCACGATTTATCTAATACTGTAGCATTAAAATCTAGAAACTTTAATTAAATTTTTAAAACATATAAATGTACTTTACAAATTTAATTATCACAATTATTTTAAATACAATATAAAATGATGCAAGATAATTATCATGGTGTTGTATACGTACAAGACACTTAAACACCTTTTTTCACACACTTATTGACGATTCGAAAAGATTCTACGTTTGAGAAATAAGAAAATGAATTACGTTTTTGGTGAATTTGCAAAATTAAAAAACTGGATCTGCCGTTATTTATATAATACATAAAAGCAACCTATCATTTAATGCACATTTATATTAACTTACTGTAATGTAGATTTCTTAAGCGCTTACTTCCTCTGTATCGCAAACTACATTTAAAAGCCTGTTATTATTTGTATACTTGAAATTTCTGCTTACAATAAAATAAATAAAAAAAATTTATTGTAATTGACATTAATAAATCAATATTATAGCAAACATTGAAGCTTCGGTATTGTTAAAAATTTAAAGCGTAAATCTGTAGAAAAAAATGAACTTTAAATACTATAGGAGTGAGAAAAAGATTTGAAATTAAAGTTCATAATCACGGTAATGATAATTTGTAATTACGTTGGTGTTCTAAGCTTCTTCCGAGAAAAAAATCGACAATAATTTTATATCCCCTATCCGTTTATATGCAATATCAAATGCAGCAGATTTCTCCTTAAATATTGATAATGATCAGTTTGGATGGTTAATTCAAGAAAAGAAATATTTGAGGGAGCTGCAAGGTCGAACATCTGGACCTTTGTCATTCAATCAAACATGTAGGCTACAACGCGGTAATTTGGTATTATGAGTGCTAATAAATTTGGCTAATAACTTCATCCAAGAGAAAATAAGAGTTACCAATTATAAATAACAAACGCGGTACGAAGAGACGAGTTCTTTGATAATGTATGAAACGATAAAACACTAAAGATTAATTTTGCAGCAATAAGACTTGAGCAGATTCTATTTTCTTGGAGGATAATGTGATACATTTGTTGCGGGAAGGCGTTCACTCCAAGACGAAAGAAGCGAAAGAGGCGAGGAAGACTTTCAAGCGTTAGACACACGCGCACATAGTTGTGAATAATTTGACTAAGCGGTCGTCGAGGCTCGTAACTCCTTGTAGAAAAACAACAGGTGTCGTTCCAACAACTCTCTGCATCTCTTTAAAAGTAAACTTACCCTCGGATATGAGCCGCTCTCGTATCTCCCAAGCGAATATGGTCGGGTTTTCCCTTTTGTACTGCTCGATCTTGGACACGACGGCGGGCGTCGCTACCTTCGGTTTGCTGCCCCCGATGAGACCCGGTGGGCGGAGAGTGCCTGAGAACAAAGGCAAGAGGAAGGAAGTAAAACGGTCGCGGATACTATTGGACAAAGCAAATTGCGCGCTTACTCCGGCCGGCTAATTGCATATTTAGGCGAACACGGGCCGGCGGCGGGGACGAATCTCTCGCTTTTCCCGCTACGAGCCTGTATTATTTGCGCGCAGGCTGAAGAAACTCGGTTTCCCTAGAGCTGGGCTCCCGAGGATGGGGGGGGGAGAAGGAAAAGCAGAAGTAGGAGGAGGAGAAGAAGGAGAAGGAGGAGGAAAGGAGGCCCCGTCGTGATGCCCTTTCTCTTGCTGCTCGACGGTGCCGTGCGCGCTTACGCGTACCGTTATTAATGTAAAAATAATAGCGTGTCGCTTGCGAGCGGCGGCCAGACTCGCGTGCGCTCTCACGGATCAAGTGCGCATGTTAATGGCCGACCCCCGGCGGTATTCCCCCGACAGCCTTTGTTCGGGCGCCCATCCTGGACATTTAATAAAGGGAAACCGCACAAATCGGTCAATTATCGTGCGCACAGCTCCCGCGTGAATGTCTGACTTCGCGTGCTCGAAGATGACGGGGAGCTGCCGCGTGGGGAATCGATTCTCATTGCGAAGCATTCCGCGAGTCTAAACTACCCAAGACCAGCGGCGAAACCTTCGTTGCCGACTCCGGCGTTGAAGTAAGTGCGCCGAGAAGAGTACTCGATTCCCCGGGCACTTGGGACGTTCTTATGACTACAACTGCTTCGCGCGTCTTTCCGGTCAATGTCCTAGGCCCCGATATCTCGCCGGATTCACCCGGACGTCGAGCGAGATCAGCTTCCCTCGTGCTTTCAGAGCATCCGATTTTCCCTCGATAAACATTGATCGGAAGTACAGCTTCTGATAACCTTACTACGCACCAACTCTACTACATCCCTCAACCTTAAAGATACCACTCGAGTCAATTATGCTGTCCAACTGCTTCTGCCTTTTTTCCTTTCATGCGAATTTCCAGGGATAATTTATAGTGACGAAGACTGGATGATAATCAAGGCTCCTCTTTAGTCCTCTACCTAATCGAAATCGCTTCTATCCAAACTCGTTAAACAATGCAACTTCTTTATTGGTGAATAATGGTGCTCAAAATTAACGAATGGCCTTGAATACCTCGATTCTGCTTTTAAAGAAATCAACTTTTTTGTGTCGTCGCTTTCAGTACAATATTCTCACAGAGTAAAATCATTCCCGTTATCTAACATATTTTTAATTAGCTAACAGCGCGTTTTGCAACATTCCACACATTAGAAAATAATACACAACTGTGATTTTTTAAACACTCTATGTTACTTCATTTGTAAGATCCTTGATTTAAGTTTGAACAACATGCTTATCATTCATAAACAAAGCGTTTTTCCGCCAAGAATTAATTGTCGCTATATTTTATTATTAATAAAGAAAAATGATTGTTTAAATTTCTCGACGCAATTATCCGCTTTTTAACTTATAAAAGGAGCATATTAAAATTTGTTGAAAAATCTGTCAATGAGAGTAATTTTGTACGAAACACTGATCTTATTACTATAATTATGTATTGAATTCGAGGTAGCCTTAAAAATTGGGAATACAAAGGAGTACGTTTAATGGCAGTCAATTTCTGCCTGCGGCTTACACGTTAAAAACTTTGGCTTTTTTTTATTTTGGTATTATTATTATTATTTATTATTATTATTATTAGTAGTAGTAGTAGTGGTAATAGTAGTATAGTACTAGTATTGTTGTTGTTATTGTGTTTATATATTCTCAAACTCAATCTCTTATAGTATTTATATGCACAGAATATACTTCAAATGATCAAATTAAAAAGGGGATAAAAAATGTCAATGTAAAAGTGCACGTTTAGAAATCAAGCCTCTTTAAGATGGACCTAAACAGACTAGGTATCATTATAAATAATTTATATTATACAACTTTACCTCCCTTTATATTTGATTATTGTAAACTTTTTAGGGGAATTACAAGTAATAAACATTATAATCTTGTTAAGAGAGCAAAGCCGAAGTATAACAATTTCTCTTATTAGTAATTATGTACATTAAGTGTTTTATATAATATTCTTGTGTGTATAATTATTATTCTAAACTATTTTTGTACATTAAATATTATTATAAGTGATAACGATTTAATCAGATATTGAATCGTTAAAATCGCATTAAAAGTATAATAATTAAAAATTAGTCTGTAGGAGGCTGTGTACATTTGGCATAAAAAGCAAAATTTTTACATATTTAATAATTAAAATTTTAAATTTATAAAGTTTATGACAAATACGCAGATCCAATATGAAAATTATCGTTTTAGTTATAATGGTTTTATTATCACATTTCCATTTTAGAATCGAAAATCAACGATTCACAAAATTTGTATTTATGTAGACCTTTTATTTATGTGTAATCTCAAGTTTTTTAGTGTGCAAAATTTATACACATAGCTGGCGGACTTTAAACTATCTACCCAACTTCTTCGTAGGTGTCGAGTATGTTAAAAAAAATATCTAAAACCGACGCAATATAAGTATTCGATAGCAACTGTTATTGAATCTGTTTGAAAACAATATTATATAATCAATTTAACAAAAAATTGAAAAAATAAATGATGGCATGTCATTTTTGACACACGTGTCTCTAACGAATGTGTATACTTGTGCATGTTAATTATATTCAAAATCAATTTACTCAAAATTCTTTCTTTCAAACTTATAAATGCAAATGGATCTCATATATATTAAGCTCAAAAAATTGTATTTAATTTCATATATGCAATAATTATTAGATTAACTTTAATGCTATTTTAAGTTTTAGAGGATTTAAAAATTTTATTAGACATGTGTTTTGGCATGTCAATGTACTTTGACTGTTTCACAATCTCGGATTCAGTCTCCAATTAATATTAAAAATTGATAACTTTAAATAAAAAAAAATTTTTATTTTATCAAAATATTAGAGAACAATTGAAAATTTGCTCTAATTTATTTAATCTAATATTAGCAAATATTTTATCTGAAAATAAATTTTTTATTTACTTTCATTGCTTAAGATTTGTATGGTTATTAAAATTAAAGTTGAAAAAAATTATTTTGAATAAGCTTTTGTAATTTATAAGCAAAAATAAATAGGCACTTTCATGTACCAAAGAGGCTAAGCAATCTTGGGTACTAGAAATATACATCGAATTTTTGGATAAGTCCCATCATACGCATCTAAATGAGCTGTTGACTAGTAGCACTATTTTTAGCAGTACGGAGTATTGATTAGTAATTTGTAGCATGAGTGATAAGTAACACCACGCAAAACCTGCAATGGAGAAAGCAAATCGAAAGCGCGTTTTCAGACAACAGGAACTTGAGGCGAGAACGTTAAGTGTTATGAAGATTTCCGTCTGGGAGAGGAAGGGAAAGAAGTGAGGAGGTGAAAGGAGAGAAGATCACGTCCATGTAGGAGCAAGGCTACGAATCAGCATGAGCGAAAAATTAAGAAAAATGCAAAAGAACAGGAAGGCCCACCCGGAATGCAGATTTCATTCAATTAGAATAGTGACGGCGATCGTCGCTTAGGCGTCACAACGAGCCTCGTTTGTGGACGTCGGGACGCCACACCGCCGACCTTGACACGCGATTTTTGATCTTTCGCTTCGAGACCAGCAAGAGTTTGCACTCAACAGGCGCGAATGCCACGGCAATGCAAGGAGGAGGGTGGAATTCGGATTTAATAATTTTGCAAAGTACGTACGCGGAAACTAAGATTATTACCCCCTCTCTCGAAAAAAGAACTTTCCATCTCTATCACTTACGATTCCGCTTTCACTCTCCACACAGGGATGATGACATTATTGATGGACAAGGTATCTGACTCGTTTAGGGCAGAGATTAAGAAATTTTCTTATACTTCACACCTATATAACTTTCCTTCTGTGAAAGAAAATTGACGATTTCACTCTATCGATTAAAATAACCCCCCATAAAAACCTCAATAATAATGATATTGACTATTTGCAATACTTCACTTTAAAATCAGAGTTTTTTTATTTATAAACTTCTGTTTTTTCACATCTATAATGATTTTATTATCATATAAACCTTTGGTAATTTATAAAAAAGTATTCCACAAACTTTAGAAAATAAAATTGCATATTGCCATGAATGAATATAGTTTTCATGTTAGCATAGAATTTTTTCTTCTTTCCTTTTTTTTATTTTCGTTTTTCAATCGTAAAAATTGCACGAATAAGGTGGTCAATTTGAATCGCCTCGAAATGCTTATAATGTATGCGTGAACTCAAAGTAAAACGACTATTAAATTGCAAAACTGACGGTGTCGATAAAAAAATCTAGCTTTCTTGTAGATGAAAAAAGAAAATACGCTTAAAATTATTTTATTTTAAGAAAGTATAAATAGACACGACCGTATTGAGTTTCAAAAAGACACTAATTGGTTTTTAAAGACGAGCGACTGTATTAAAAAACAATCATATTAAAAATGCGTAAAAATTTTTCATCAAATAAAATATTGGCCTGGTATTATTAGGGCTATTTAAAGCGTATTTACCATAAGAATAATGATTTAATCGTAAAATCTGGGTCCAGATCATTTATGGGAATAGACGCAATGCGGAGCGTGAGTTTATGAGTTTTCCCTCACATTAGCCAGAGAGCCTCGTTTATTTCTTATAATTCGAACAGCAAGCGTTATAAAACTTTTTGTAGTTTTATTAGTTTATCACTTCCACTTAAGATTGTTAGCTGCAGTATCAAAGTTTTTCAAATAATCATCGGTAATGCTTACACACGGACGAGCGCCGGCCTCCTTTCGTGCCACCCGTTAAAAGTGCGTCCGATAAGCGAAAGCCCGAGATTTTATAACCCAACCAAGATATTTATCTGCTAGTCATTCTATATACTTCACAGGCAGAGCATAATTTATAATATTTTTATTTTCCACGAAGACATCTCGCTTACTTTCGAGCTTTAAAAGCGCGCGTAAAATATTTTTCCATACGTCCGAGCCCTAAGGCTTTCTGCTGGAGTTGCCAGGAAGACAAACCGTCACCCATCCAGCTTTCGATGATCAATGGGCTGAAATATGCTCTCAGAATGCCTCGGTGAAGGATCAATCCGGGAATACCGGGATCGGCACTAGATCAACGAACGATGGTCGTCCCCGGAGGACGAAGCTATCCGAAAAAGCCGCGGTGCTCCGACCGACGATGCTCCGGCGAAACTCTGACGAAACCCTGGCAAGGCATGTTGGAGGCAGCCTGGGGAAAGAGTCTGAGACGTCGGTCTTCCGGTGAACAGGGGAGCAGACCCATCGAGCGACCTTTTTCTCCTCGGCCGTCTATCCACAGGGGCCCGACGTAATTATGCTAATTAATGAGCTGTTAGGTGGAGAGAAATAGCGAACGTGTACGGGAGCCGACTCAGTAAATAAATAATAGGGAATGCGGAGCTCGGCCTCGGCTTGCCGCGCAGATGTTATCGGCGAAAGCTCAGGGAGCGGAAGGAGCAAAAAGGAGCGAGAGCCCAGTCCCGCAGATCTTCCGTGGCGTTAAGTAATTGGTCGAGCAATTACAGCGCATTATATTCATCTTAACGAGAGGCTAAAAAAGGCCAGTTTTTTCACTCCTGAGATGAAGACATTACCGAGAAAGTGCGCGCGACTCTAGAAACAAAGGGGCAGCAAAGAGAGGATGGCTGAGCAACAGCATCAGCAAGAGAAGGAGCAGGAGGAGGTGGAAGAGAACGACAGTGACGACGAGGACGATGAGGATGACGGCAACGACGATGACGACGAGAGGCAAAGAAAGATAGTACGGACAGGCTCAACGGGATTTTTACGAGCCGCTCGTAAAGTTAACGAGGAGCGAGTATACGCTGCTGCCGCCACCACAGCCTCTTCATCGGTCCATCTACATTTTTTTACCAAGCACTTTCTCTCTCTCTCTCTCTCTCTTAAACACGAATTTACGCAGACTATAGCATACTGAGCACTGCGAACAAAAAGAGACGTTCACGTTGCTATTAGAGGCGCGAAGCCGAAGCCCAGGAGAAGCGCGAAAGCGCGCAAAAACGCAAGCAAGCGCGCTATAAAGAAAGAGCGGCGAATGAAAGGGGTGCGGCTCTACAAGCTCGTGATTTATGGAAATGCGATTGCCGGCTTCTGAAAATCACCGATTAGCTTCAGGGAATGGGCAAAGGTTGTTAAACGGCCTTTCAGACTTTTTCGCCCGCCGGGAAAGTCTCATGAAAAGTGATCCTCGCCTCCTCTTTGTTACCGTTCCCGCCCCCGTCTGCCACGCTATTACTACATCCCGACAATCGTTTGCCACCTCGTAAAGCACAGCCGAGAGAAGAAGTCGAGAGGCACCTTTTTTGGTGTACGTGAACTCCGAAACTTCCAGGAACGCGGCCCTAATCACGCAGTGCTAACGAGTACCGCACTCGGAATTTACTTTATTCTCCATCCCTAAGCCCTGTAATTTAGATTCTGCACAAATTGCTTTTAGCGTATGCTGCAGCCTTTTTACTAGCCCCACGCCTGACCAATCCACTGTCAATAAATCCATGGCACCCGAGGAAAATAATTTCCAGCGTTTGCACTGGAGCCCCGAGCATTCGCAAACCGGAAGAAGAGCGGAACTGCCGCACCTCATCTGCATAAATACTAATTTCGTTTTTTGATATTTCTCGCAGTAAATGCGTGTGAGCGGAAGCAAACGAGGGAGTAGAAGACCTTGCCTTGGCTCAAAACCTAGTCACATAAGCGCTGCCGGTAATTGTGAGATTCGCCAGGTAGCGCTGCAGTCGCGCGTCCTTTTATGATTGAAAGAATTTTAACGGGTTATTATTATTCTACAAATTGAGGAGTTCGAACTTCGGATGTGCTTCAATTTTCACGCCAAATGCCTCTTATCCCTCGTGACTTTCAACCCAATCAACTTAAAACTCCGCGCCGAATTACCAAATCATCTGTCTGATTTACGAGCTTACAGACAATTTTATCAGCTTTACAATGGCAACGGCTTCGTATAGTAACTTTGTTTTTCTATCCCATTGACTAGTCGTCATTCAGCTTTTTCCTTTAATCCATAATTGTAATTGATAAATGTTAAAAGCGCGTATTACTTACAAACGAGTGCGATGACGTTGCTATTTTTTATAATTTTATTTTCACTTTACACGAAGTATTAATGTTCAATGAAAAAAGTGATACTCTTTTGACCAACTAGTAGCATAAAATGTTTTACATAATTAGAAACAACTTTCTCGATTCTTAAAGTCCTTTCAGAGAGCAAGATACACTTTTCTACGTAAGGTGATTTGACTTTCAACAATCTATTATCAAATTTAAATTGAAAACTTATACAATATCACTTTAATATTGATAATTTAACTTAGCTACTATTATATTTGGATATATCTATATAAAATGTATATGTATTTATATACCTTTACATATATCTATATTATATAAGCAGTTATTGCAATTTTAAATGCGTTTTTTCTACTTGAAAAAAGAAGTCATCAATCGTTGTTTTAAAAATTTTAAAGATATTCAACTCGGAAGTAAAATCGGGCTGTACCATTTAAATTCACATGATTTTAAAAAAAATTTATATGAATATTAAAATTTATAATTCTGGAGTATTTTTCTGGATTTTTTTCTAGGAGCAAATAATAAAATAAACATCACAAATATAAAGATTATATTTACTGAACGTGAAGAATTTATCGATGATCATTCTCTATTAAAAAATTAATTGAAATTATCAATTAAATAATAATGGATTAATTTAAATTACTTTAATTAATTCTAGTTCATTTTAGCATAACAATACTTTTCCACAAATTGGTTTCTTTATTTTCGCTGTCTTTTAAACTTTACCTCCCAAAAAAAAGTTCGTTGAATGTGATTACCATTTATGGTAAATATAGTGTTTTTATTATCATTTCTTTTTAATTTTAAATTAAGGTGTCATATTTGACTTGAATTTTCTACTTCTCGCAAAAGATTATTATGATTTTGAAATAGTATCCTGTTCGCATGTTATGCTTAGCAGAAACGATCCTTCTAAACTGAAAAGACATTTCACCCAATGAATATAGCTTTAGGACCAATAAAAGCTTTGATACACAATGAGTCGTAAATAAAAAGTTATCGAGTTTATTATTACGTCGTTATAGCAAATAAAACTGAGGTGAACACTAGATAAGCTTTAAATATTAATAAAATCATTAATCATAAATAATAAACTATATTATTAAGTACAGCGTGTGCATTCAATTTGAACTTGTCTATTTAAATTACCGAATATATCAAGAGTGTGTTAAGACATAATATTTATCTATTATCTAAAAATTCATTGAAAAATTTTAATTATGAATCAATGTCTGGAAATTATTAGTACCAGTAACAAAGCGCTGATAAAATTGAATGATAGTCTTTTAGTTGCCGATCAGCTGGATCTGGAAATTACTTTGTTATTTTTGCAATGTTCGTTTTAAAAGTTTTTTACTAGTAGTCATAAATTTGTATTGCTAATCATAAAAAAATCGTTTACCTCTTTAAAGAATAACTTATAACATTTATATGATAATAGCACCTTAATAGTTGATATTAATATTCATGAGACAAATCGCTGCACTAAAGCGGAGCGTATCGCAGGTGCGGGTCTGAATGGCAGTCGCAGCTGCACATCATCCACTAAAAATATGACGCCTGTATTACAAATTCGAGCAAGGTAGGCGTTATTCGGAGCAGTAACAGCAGCTTGTGTACAGACAACCGAGGCTGGGCTTCAGCTTTAAAGAGCGAACGAATGGAATAGAGTGAACAGCGGGTACCGATTGGATTGCCCGGAATCGCAAATCCAATGTGACAGACGTTGAGGTCCGAAGGAAACTAAGTTTAGTTGGCTTACCCAATAACTTGGTGACAACGGCGCCTTGCTGATTCAGAGATAGCACATGATTCGCCAAATCGTTGTAGTGGCGAAGCGCGCCAAGACCGTGTGACAGCTCGAGCATCCGTTGGCGAGAGGTGCTGCTGTTATTGTTCCCGGTGAAGAGGTTGGCCCCACAATTCGGCAAACTGATACCTGCAAACAACGAGCGCACTTGAGTCACATAGGCCTTCCTCAATCTCGTGCCAAGACGTTTTTATCTCCGTGTACCCCCGTCTTGGATGGCTTGGGAGCGTGCACGCGACGATCGGCGAAAAAACGAATACCACTAAAATAATTGTTCGCCCCTCTACCTTGTATGCTTTTCCTCTTGGTCGAGGCCAAACCGCTACTCGATGGCTTATTTAATAATTATCCCACTCTTTCGGGGAAAAGACTCCGACGAAATTGCCTGCACACGAGTCTCCCATTGACATTACGATTCACAACCACTACTCCCTCGACCTCTTCCCGTCACATTTACTATGTTAATCAGTTCTTACCGATACGAATGCTTAAGATTTCATCACCCGGTTTGTAATAGTCGATTAGTTCAAGAAATCTTATTTGTCAATCTTAATTTTCATAAAAGCTTATACGTTAAACTTTATACTTTGAGTAGCTAAATTAATTACATATATATAGAATAGAATATTATTTTTTCAAAATACTTTTTGAAAACTCTTCTATACTTTTAATGAAAGAATGCGAAAGCAACTTCTTCTCATTGATAGATGTTACTCTTGTTCACGATTTAACAATGAGGTTATACGTTACATAATTGAGGAAACAACCTTTCTGTTTCTAGTTGAGAAATAATCATCTCTCAAATTCAGTTTTAAATATGTATATTTGAACACTATGTAACAAATATTCATAATCTTAAAAACTGAATATTTATATTAATTTTTAAAAATTATCCAACAAAAATATTCTCTAATTAGTATAAAAAATTAAAAATAATTTTCAAAAGATAAATACACCTTATTCATAAATTATAATTAAATTGTTTGTGTTTTATGACCAATTTAATCTTTATTTTCATATTGAGAAAGGGTTTTCACGTTTAAATATGCTTTAAGATTATAAATGATGTATACTCACACCCACAAAAGCACATACACATACATATAAATGTGTGTATATATATATATATATATATATATATATATATATATATTTTTTGGCATTAGTTAACTGCAAATTATTGCTTACAGTTATGATCTTTTTTTTTATTAACTCTCAGCCGATACTAGGTCCTCTGGCTCTCGTCTAATAATTTGTTATTTACAATATTTTGCTATAACCAATTGATGGTAAGTCTAATCGAATGCATTTGACCATTTCCATTTTTAAATTAGAATAAAAACTTTTATTAACAATTTGCATGCCTGCATTTGTGTCATAGAAAAAATAAATGTATGTAAAAAGATGTTTACCAATTGTTAATTGAAGATATGCTTACATACAAAATACAAAGCCTTAACTTCACAATTTGAATTTAATCTTTTATAAATAGTTCAAAAATATTAAGCAAAAATGTTATAAAGCATAAAACTATAGCCTATTTTTTATGCTCAACTTTTCAATTAATTATTGTAAAGTCTAATTTATTGTAAAAATCCTGTAAATATTTGTGCATTTACTTGTGAATATAATTTATCCATACAGATGCACCTATTCATTGATGTATAATTGTATTTTGAAATTATGATTTCTTCCATACCATTTTAGAAAATTTCAAATAGTATGCAAAAATTTTATTTAAATTATATAGTATTTAATTTAACTTTAAAGGATTTGATTTCGATTAATTTTAATTTTAATTAGGCGATTTTTACTTGTAATGTAAATTATCAGATTCCTAGTGAGAAACATAATACAATAAGGACAATCGGTATCTATGTAATAATATGTGAGAATAAGAATCATAAAAATAAGAATAATTTCATATTGTTATCCAACAATTCAATTTAATTTAAAGTTTATGTAAATTTTAAAATATGGTTCAATGATATTGTAATTATATATAAATAATAAAGTAAAATACTTCGAATATAATTACAAAACTAGAAGCAGCATTTTCTGTTTTGTTTAATTTTCCTTTACAAAATTTGTATTTGATACTTACGAGATGAGTGCTTTTAAAATCATGTTAAAAATTAACTATAGCTTTACTTATGCTATTTCTTCCATTCAAGACATTAAATATAATTTTGTTGATCAATTACGTTTCATTAAATGTAGAGTGAAGGCATAAATTAACAAATCGTATATAAAAAACTTTTTTTAATGTTATATCTGGAAAATTGTGTTAATTGCTGGATCGATTTTCAATTACATTTCAGAAGCTAGTGCACTTTGTATTTTACCCCTTAAGCTTTATTTTAGATACAAATTTATCAAAGAAATCAATATTGTAATCATTTTTTATACATATTATTTATCATATATATTATTCAACGTATAAAATCTTTGTTGTACTAAAAAGTTTATTATCCATGCATTATAATGAAGAATATAATATTTCGACAAATTACGTTGGTTAAAAAAAAACATTGAAGGTTTAATGTTTGTCGAGAATGATTAGATTCCTCCGCAAAACAGTAATAAACACTGATCTCTGGATACAGGTATGAAGTTACGAGATGGTGTATATCATAGGAATATTGATATATATTTAAAAAAAACCTTTAAAAAAAGTTTAAATTTATCCCTCTGTCTATTAAAATTTTCAAGGCATTCAAAATGTATTTTATAATATCCATAATTATTTCAAGATTTCCTTTTACGCAAAATGGTATTATCAATTAAATGAAAATACGTTCGAAATAAATTAAACAGTATTTTTTTCTTGTGAATTTAAGCCCCATTGATATTAACCATCTAAATAATTCTTAAAAGCTTAATCAACTAATAAATTATCAACTAATCAGCACATATTGATTTCAAACGAAGTTGTATGCATTTTTTTATTTGAATTTGATTCTTATTAAATATTAAGAATAACAACAATTTTCTTGTCGAGTAAAAACACTTTTTCAAAGACTTGTTAGTAATCTAGAAACAAAATAACAGATAAACAATTGAACTTCACTTAAAAATCAATGTCTACATGATGTAATTATTCTATTAAAAAACATTACCATTGACCAAATAAATAGATTGAAAGTTATCTTTTATTAACCTGCTATACATTAATCTGAAAAATATTAATCAAGTAAACAAATGTTAGAATAAAGTACATAATTAGAATAATATATGTAAAGAAATACTATATTAGAAATACTACTATTAATACGATATTATATTAAATCATGTTTTATAAGATTGTTGCTTTACTATAAAACCAGTCAGTTATACACGAAAAATAGTTTAAGTCAAAAAATATAAGATTAAATATTTTGTGGACTAAACCATACTTTTTTAAAAAATTATAATATTATACAATATTGATTTCTTTTATGTGAATAAATAAATATATATATATATATATATATATGAGTTCAACAAAAAAATATTTTTTTATTTTCCATGGACTTACAAAAATTCATTTACTTTTAATATATTATTATGTAAGTATTATTTTATCTTTCCGACATGAATTGTAGTATATTAAAATTATTGAAATTGTAAAAAAAAATGAATTGTTAATTATTATACAAATAGATTAATCTATTAATATAAATTTTCTTTCATATTTTCTTAAAATTAAAGTTGAGTGTACTTATCTAAAATTTGTACCAAACATAAAAAATGAATATTTTTTACTTATAATTACGTTTAAATATTTTTAGTAAGTCTATGTTTATTCAAGTGCTCTATTGTATTGATCATTTATGTAAAGATATTCTAACCCACTAGCAAAAAATGATAATATTTATGTTGTATGCATAGAAACAGTATTTGCATGAATTTTTATAATTTGCTCAAAATTTATAAATTAAAAAAAAATGAATTACTATATCAATTCTCTATTCTCCTTGTCACTTTAAAACTATTAAGTTATGCATTTATCGATAAAAAATATTTGTTTTTGTAATTACTATTTTAGTAATTGAATAATATCAAAAATAATTTTTTAATTTGATATACTATTCCAAAGTGAAGCTATATAAAAATTCACGATATGTGTATACAAAATAATCAATTGGCTTAAACTAAAAATTACTGCAAATTAATATTTGTCAGTATCTATACACTTTATGTATTTACGTTGTCTAATCTTATTTCGTGGTCAGATGCTTCATTTCTATTGGTGAAATCGTTGAATTAACATAAAACATTTTTTTTTAAATTAACTACATATATGCTTAGTTGTTTAAACTCAAATTCATAAGTTTCAATAAAGTAGATTTCTTTAAATCTAAAAAAAATATAAGAATAACGTTTCGGTATAGTGATAAAACTTTCGTGATTGGTCACTTTTCCATTTTATATAATCTAATGTACATATAGCTTTTCTAAAAAGTATGGAAGGTTTTTTGCAATAGTAGTAGTTTCCAACTTTGAAAAAAGAATATGCATAATCTCTGATTTCAATTATTTACTTAGAAGAAAGCTTTTTTCAGAAGCATTATATATAGATATAAGACAATCAATGTGCTTTCTATATTATTACGTGTATTAAATAAAAATACTTTAGGTAATAATACTTTAGGTTATAGTATACTTCTAGTTAGAATTGGTTATAGAAGCAGACATTCAATAACTTATTAAAAGATTAATTTATAACTGTATGTTTATAATTTCAGACGTTAAAAATTATGAATAAGGCAAATAAATAATTATGATTTGAAGCATTTTTTAATATGAAACGGAAACTAAATGAAGAAAGATAAAAAAACGGTAGTGTTTAAAAAAAATGATACATTTTTAACAAAGATTAAAAATTTATCGTGTTGTACATACATTTGATTTACCCGTAATATTCCGATTAATCTTTTGAAATCAACGAATGGGCAACAGCTTAGACAATTTTAAATACTGTGCGATAAATCTAATATTTTATAAGTAAAATGTAGTGTAGCTTATCTGAGGTATTTATTAACTAAAAATACTTTAAATATTTTTATCACCTAGTCAATCTAAAAAAGAAATTATAAAACTAAAAAATTAAACAAATTTTTAACTGTGTAAAAGATGGACAAATACAGATTAAAAGGAATCGTAATAAATAATCTATTCAACATGAAAGTTGTTCAACGAAACGATTGTCACGAAAGAATAGAAACAAATAAAAAATTGGATAAGAAAGCGAAGAAAAAGATATAATTCATTTTGTATATACATAGGCTTTAAAAGTTACTTACTTACAATTCACGTTGTCTGCCTTCTAAGTGTAAAATATTAAATTATAATACAAAAAAAATAAAAAAAGTTTACGTAGTAATTGGATTCAAAATAAATTTTTTTACTTAAATAATTAAAAATGAATTGGAAGCCAAAAAATGTTAAATAATAGTACAACCATTCAAGTAGATATTAAAGACTATTGTGAATAATTATAGGTAAAAGTTCAATCAGGTTCGGGTATAAAGGAAAGGAACATGGATCGTAAGGTGGGGTCAGTGATTAAATGTGGGCTTAATTAGATGATGTCAATGGTCTATGAGCTCAGCGAATGATCGCGAAATAGAGAAGAGGAAGCATGTAGATCTTCGGATTGTGTGGGTGCAGGAGGAGCGTTGCTAGCTATTGTAGAGAGGCTGTCGGTCGACGGCTTCCTTTTTCGGGCGGATGGTTGAATAGTTAATTGGCCCTTGGCCGGGCGACACATTGTACGGGATAAATTCTGAAGAGAGTCTCCTCGATAATGAAGAGGTTTCGTTGAAGCTCGGATAACGTGGGTACCCGCGTATCTCCCTGTTCCTTCGTCGATCCGCTAGTTTGTTTGTTTTACGGGTGTGCAGCTTCGAGTGCGGGTGTTTCCCTGCATGAGCGTGCGTGCGTGTGCACACGAAAGGGAGGCGAGTAACTGTTTAATGGTCGCGCATTTTCAAAAATTAGCTCTACCTAGGCAAATTAGTACGGGGCCCGAGTCGTTTCGTCGATCGATCGGCGGGAACTCAGACTGGAGTCGTCCGTCCGCTGACCGAGACTCGTGCGGTTCTGCAAGTCAGCAGCTAAATGATTAAAGGAGCGCTGAGCTCGTTGTTTAGAGTACGAGATCAGTTGGGATAAAAAAAGGTAAACGATTTGGCACGCTCGAACGAAAGTTTAATTTGTCTTGGACACGCTTCTCCGATTATAAATGATTTTAAGGTAGAATTCAGCGGGCTTGTAGAGCGTACCGAGCCGAGGATCGGCTCCGCTCATTGTATATTGACGCGCGCTCTATAGACAATGACGAATACGCAGTCATGATTGCTCGATTAAGATTCCTTTTTTTATGCCTCTCCTCGCTCGGCAGTACTCGATCGCTCGGCCGGAGGAACCGAAAAGGACCTAAGTAGTCCCGCGCAGGGCAAAATCCAGTACATCCATAGCTGCTGCCTTACTCGAATTCATAGAAAGAATGTAAGATGGCTGAGACGGGCAAAACGGGTGCGACGGGAGGGGGGAAGGAAACATGGTGGCGAGAACGAGCATTTTCCTTCGTGGACGAATCCAATCACACTTGCGACTGGGAAACTGATTCCCTGGGGAAATGGATCCGTTGAAGTTCGTCACGCCCTCATCAGTGGCTCTGCACCTTCTGAAATCGTCATCGTGTATGGAAAGATGAGCCCACGGACTGCCAATGCCTAGCCGCGGAGGACTGGCTTTGCTCGTCTGCGGCCACGTAATTGGAAGCCGACTAATTGGAACGGCAGATGGGCCGGAGATGGTCCCCGGCTGCGAATCCTCCGCTAATTGAATGCCTCGCGTGTCACGTTCGTCCGCCTATTGATTTAATCGACCGAGCCCGATGAGATTCGCTCTCGAATCTCCATGTAACCTCGGGCATGCATGATCGCAACCTCCTCCATAGAGCCGAGCAGGCGGACAGAGCTGAAATCTCCAAAGCCGACACTTCGGAGCTCTATTGCTCTCAAGTCCAATCTTCCCTCCTCGCCCCTCCTTCTTCTCTCCGTTGCATCTCGTTCCTTTTGCTTTCACGCCTCCTTCCAAGTTCGGCGTTAATTGCACTGGTCATTAAGACACGCGCGGCTCATTCTGATGATCGACTTGCGGTCCTCTCCTCCTCCCGTACGGCTCCTCTACGATCTCAACATGTGTTTACTCGATTAATTTATTAGTGGTATCGAGAGAACAAATTTGAGGAGATTATTCGCCGATATTATTTAATTGGAGCAAGTCCTTATGCTCAGTCGAAACCCAGGACAGAGCTTCTTTGCTTAATCCATTTTTGAATTTATAATTCAAGCGTCGCTCTTTTTTTACAACAGGCACTGCTTCATTGAGAATCCCCAATTACAAGATTATTTTAATAAGCAGGCGAATGCAAAAAGATCCAAGATCAGATAAGTATTTGAATATCAATTACGTTCGAAAAAAGAGGATGCAAAAAGGCTTAAAAAAAGTAAACTTTCCAGGCCACTGGTAGCTCAAGCTTAAGACAGGCAAATAGAAGCATTCGGTCGTGTGCAATGGCCTGAGAATAGTAAAAAGTAATAGGAGGCCCATAACCCTAGCGAAAGACGTGCCAAATTCCACATTTTATTTCGAATCGGAGAGACAGATAGCTAGATTCGAAGATGGAGAACGAGGAGGGTCCGGAGAAACTCGCGACTTTCAGCTGCCGCGAAGAGTCGATACAGTGGGGAAGTTCCAAGCAAGAAATATTAGGGCGCGACCAGATCGACCCTCACAGACGTATCGGTGGCGATCGGGGCCCGCGGCGACCCTCTTTACGCGAAATCAGAGCGACGGCTGCGGATGGCTGAGCCGAGATTAGGACGGCTGAGCGAAGGCCCACCGATCGTCCGATAAACGACCCCCGATCGAGACCCTCTCTCATGCCTTATAATTTAGATAATCTCGGGCCGTCCCTGCTCAGCCTGAGTCCGCTAAAGAGGGCCCACAAATGCTGCCCGCGGTGATCGCTATCTCTAATTAATTGCCGGCCGATAACTCGCTGCCTAGACTCACCGTCTATTATGCCCGGGTGCAGGTGTTGCTGTGACTGATGATGTTGCTGCTGATTTTGCTGGTGGTGGTGCTGGTGGTGCGGATGCTGTTGGGGCTGGTGCTGCTGGTGCGGGAGGGCCTGGGGCGGATGGTGGGGTTGCTCCCATGGTCGTGCTACGCTCGGCTGCTCCCGGGGTCCGGGTTCGGCTTCCTCGGCGCTACTACCGCTGCTCCTGCGTTCCCCATTATTCCGCGGAACTTCCTCCCGGGCGGCGGCTCCCGGTGCCGGACTACTCCCGCCCCCGCTGGCACCACTGCCCGCACTCCCGGTCGCACTGCCACTGACACTCGCGCTGCCGACTCGCTCCTCCAGTAGCGTTGTCGTTCTCGGTGGCCCTTCGTGGGCCGCGGCGCTCCTCGCTTGCCCGGGGGGCGTCACTAGACCCCCGCCGATCATCATTTACCCGCTGACCCGGTCACGATATCGCCCGGGGCCTGGCTGTCGGCCCAGTTCCCATCGCCGCTGTCGGCCGCACTCACAGTTCTCTCTACTTCCAGCCCCCGCTGCTAATGCCGATGAGACTGTCGCTGTCCTCGATGCTACTGACCCCGCTGCTGCTGCTGTTGTTGCTGCTGCTGCTACTATTGCTGCTGTCGACGCTCGCCGATAACGGCGTCCCCTACTGAGAGCCCAGGGAGTAGGACGAGAAGAGCTGCGATCCCGGACCGTGCGAGCCTGAGACTCCACGGCTAATCGATGCCAGGCTAGCGCGAGCTGAACGCTGGTGGCGCGACGGCAGCGTCGCTTGTGGCTACGGCGGCGGCTGTCATGGGTACGCTTGGTGGGGGCGCACGAAAGGGCAGTGGAGGCGCGCCTAGCCACCATTAGGAGAAGACGCGGGCCAATTGGCCATCAGGACGCCCACCACCCGATCGGTGACGCTCGCTCCGATCCTCTCCTCATCCACCACCGCCGCCACCACCCCACCCTTGTACCTCCTAGCTCGTGCCGCTGCCACCACCGCCTCGTCCTCCCCCCGGACGGACACTCATGAGCGAGCCCCCGATTGATTGGCCCCAAAGCCGATCCTTATCAAAGTCCCATCGAGCTCGACCAGAGGCACCTCTGCCCTCGAGCCTTCAACGACAGTAGTCTTGGGACCCCACCTCCGAGCTGGGCAGCTTTCGCGCCTTCCTAACGACCCTTGCCCACGCTTTCACAGACCGACTCTCTGCCTCTTTTACATCAAAGAATGCTTCGTACTCCGATTTCGAAGACGCCGCGTCTTCGAAACCTTCTACTTTTCATAAGTACGATTCATCGCATTAATCCCTTGTCCTTTGTACGCTGGACCCCTCTGAAATCTTGAACAAGTCGTTCCCCGTCAAAAACTGCCGATTCTGAATGCGCGATTCATTTTTCAACTATCACCAACAGCGACGATCGATTCCTTTCTCTATGGAATATATTTAAATTTGTAACATTAGCAATCCACTGCCGTTATTCACCTTTATCATCATTACTCGCTTGTTCAAGTTTAAACTAATGAATTTCAAATACAAACTCATTGACACAAGTGGCGAGGAAAGCTGTACTTTCATACCTGCGTTAATCATGTCGCTGCTGCTCTTATTCTTTACTACATGGAATTATACCCTGAATTGTATATACTGAAAACTAAACTTTACATTGTAAGGATAATATTACATTCTGGTAAAGTTACGCTACTCTTCTTAAATGAATGTCTAAAGAGTTCATACTACTTTATTTCGGTAAAGACGTATGATTATATAAGCATCCGATTTACTGCGGGCAAAATGCGTTCCACACCATTGATTGATGTGTACCGGCTGCCACTATTACTAACGCCTAACGATAGGTTAGGCTTGTGAAGTGTTAGCCGCTACGAGATATCTCTTTCATTGCATAGAAAAATTCATATTCGTTTTAACCAGCCATCCAAAAAAAAAAATAAGTCTATCGATGACTATTTGAAACTGATTCATAGCACGAGATTATTATATACATATTATAGCCAGATTATTTTTAGATGATTTTCAGATCTGTCATATTTGAGCAAAAACAATTTCTTTGTTAAATATCAAATTCATAAATAAGAAAATCAATGAAATATCAAGGCTTTACTTATGTGAAATTATTAATTCATCATAGCCTAATAATGCCTGATAATCTATTTTTATTATAGTACTTAATGCACATGCATATACATAATAAGATTATTGGATTTTTAAATTATTATTAACTTAATCAATACTTTTTGTCTGATTACGTCAAATTTTTTTCAATAAAACTTTCATTTCTATTATAAAACTTATATAATTTGATAGATAGAGTAAATTTTCTTGTTTTAAATATTTTTCGTACGTAAAAAGTTAAGAGTTAATTAAAATCAATTTTAAAACTATTTTCCATAATAATAATAAAAATATACATTAATTTAAAGAGAACTTTTCAAATTTAGTTCTTTAAATTCAGATAAACACTACTTTTTCGGCATTTTACTGAAACAATTTTTTCTAACTTATAATAATGCATCGAGGCTCAAACAGTTACAAGCCTCTAACATTTACATATGTATAATTGCTCAATGATATAAGATACTCATTTATGCTAATATAACATTTCACAATCTGTATTTTATTGTTGTAATACGTTGTACAAGTACTACTTTTTATTGTTACAGGACATTTTGTCGAATAAATATTTGTATAATCATCATAATAGAACAATAGCCATAATTCAATTATTCGCGTTAAAAGTTCCATTTCAACACTTTAGAAACCTTATTTATATCACTTTCATATATAATATTAAATATCCGATATTTTCTGTGAGTAAACTGGTCCTATATTTCTTGATCACTGTAAATTTCAATCAAAATATCTAAATTTCATTGCGTCTAAATTTTTTTCTAAAATGTTAACTCTTTACTAATCCCATTTTCTTTTTTACTTCATTCTCATAACTTGATCAATGTAAAACTTTTAATCGGCATATACAAAAAACGTATAAAAACAGTATTATTGATTGAAATTGCACCAGATCTCTCTCTCTCTCTCTCTCTCTCTCTATCTCTATCTCTCTCTCTTACTTACTGTCCCTTTTTAACATTTTCTTCATTCCCTACATCGCAGCATTCTCTTGTTTTCTTGCAGAAGTACAGAAATCCATAAGCGCTCTCATACACGAATGCCCGCTTACAAAGAGAGACCCTGTCTCCATCTCCTCTTCCCACCTCGATGCAAATAATTGCATATTAAACTTCAAAAAGTTTTGTTCTACCTTCACCATTTAATTTCTCGTAAGCCTTTTTGATTCTGTCATCATATTCATTTACAATTGTCAAGGTAATAACTATCATTAGATTTTAGCTAAAGACAAAGTGTGTAGCTTCAAGCTACGATTTACTCGCATGTAAATTAAGTAAATTTAATAGCTATAAATTGATATATATGAGAAGTATAGTCAATGCATTATCAAATATCAAGATTTTGTATTATTGTAGATTATGAAAGCGACATTTAGCTTCTATATAATTAATTACCCAGTGTATTAACAATAATAACGCTTACATAAGAGTTTCATAAATTCTTTTTTTTTAATTCCTGTATTACATTTGTTGCTTGCTACATTACACTTGTTAAACATTAACAATAATTATTAAATGGATAATAACATTTTTTTAAGAAGATATAATATATAAAAGAATCAAATAAGTTTGAAATAGCTACTGCACGGTAAAATTACTCGAAACTTTTGCTCGACTCTTTTGCTCAATTATTAAAAATTTTGTTAATATATAATCTATAATGAAATTTTATTAAGAAATCAATATGGCTTAATATTGCAGTTATTCTATACCAACATAGATTTTTGAAAAATTATAAGAAAGGTAATTTTACATTTATTTAAAAAGAATATCTTACTCGTTTTTTGCGAAAGTTTAAAAATAATCTTTGATATGCTTTTGATAAATTGTGTTTTTCAGTTAGATAAAATGAAGAAAATGTCTTAAAACTAGATAAAATAAGATATTTAGAAAATAATCTTTTTGATAT
Source organism: Kradibia gibbosae (assembly GCA_018907135.1). NCBI lineage: Eukaryota > Metazoa > Arthropoda > Insecta > Hymenoptera > Agaonidae > Kradibia > Kradibia gibbosae. Next base: position 4,624,327 of record JACCHX010000012.1, on the reverse strand, counting down.
ATGGTTATAGATTTAGAGCTGTAGAATCATTTGTTTAAAATGCATTTACAGAATCAAATAAGCAAAGGAATTGTATATACGATCAAAATTGTTGAACCCGAGTTAACTACTTAATAACTGCTACATATTAATAAGTATGAACGCATGTAATTTGTTATTTTTGTTTCATAAAAATGTCAAAATGAAAAATAATAATACGTTGTAAAAATAGCAATTATGTTGGCAGTCTAAAAAAGACAAGAATTACTCGACCGGCTATCGTATAAATGAAATTTTTAATGCTTCAGATGTGGTAATAATAGAAAAAAAAGATGAAAAGAAAATAAATAGGTGATTAAACTAAGAACGTAGGGAAAAGCGCGATATTTAAAAAATGATATTTGTCAAAATAAGTATAACTTTTTTCGAGGAAGGTCATTTAGAAATTTCGAAAGCCGCTCGTATCAGCGTGTTATGTAATGAACGAGCAAAAGCGGGACACCGATGAAGCTAACAGATCAAAATGTGAGGGTTACGGAGTAAAATTGTTAAAGTTCGGAAACGCCACTGAAAATGAAGCCATTGCAGTATGGTGAAACGCATTGCCAAGGAGGAATAGAATGGAGACGCGTCCGCATCGAGCTCGCAGGGCATAAACATCTTTCTTCGCTTGATCGGGGAGGTTTTCCCGAGGCCGATTCCCCCCGACTGGATCATAAATAAATAGCAGTCGGGTAATCCGCGCGCCCACGCGATCTCCCTACTCGAGTGCAGTTTTCGCCCCCCCCCCACTCACCAGAGAACATAGAGTAAGCACGTACGCGCGTACCCAAGAGTTGATAAATCATGGGCCGGGAATGAATCAGCTAAATTGCTGCTCGCCCGTATCCGTATGCAGCTTTAAGAGGGCTGCACGAAAGCTTCCCTAGGTGCAAGCACGCGAGCCCTTAATGCAGTGCGCAAGCGTGCCCCTCGTTTCTCCGGCCATTGGTCTATCGATCCGTAGCTGTTTATGCAGCCACTTAACATCGACTGGCCTTCTCGCATTACCAGCCCGTCCGAGCGAAATGGCGCGCGCTGCTTTTCTTCGCGCGCGCACGCAATTTCCACTCCATTTTGAAGGGGCTGCTAGCGTGCGAGAGGCGTTACCTCCAATGCTTTCCGGGCCCAGGGTGCCGCACGCCTCGGCCCTTGACAGCCGCGGCCCTATGTCTAGCCCTCGGAATAATCGGTCATCGATTTGCGCGACCGGATTCGAGGGGCCACCCGATCCCGAGCACATCTCCTGTTTCTGCGATTGCCGTTTTTTTTCCGGTATCGGGGCTGCTCCCCGATCAACTCTTCAGCTACTTCGGTAGGTAAGCTTCCTTTCGAGTACTCGACTTGTTCTTCTTACTCTCCTAGATCTTCCCTGCTCCCACTTGCCCCTCACAATCCCCATTGTACCAGCATATTTTCAACAATTTTATCCACCGTTTGATTACATATTTATTCTCTGTCCTCCAATGAAATTCCATTATCTTTCCTAACTGAAGAATAATGAAGATTATGAATATCCAATAACTAATAATGGTTTTGGTAGATTTGTTCCTTCGGATATCTTGGAGATACTCCAAGTTCAATTTGTATTTTTTTTTATCTCTTACATGAGGCTAGGCAATATTTTAGATAAACGACCCCAGATAAACTTAATTGTAAAATCACCAATAAAAATCAATCTTTCTGACGCAACGGCACTTTTTCATAAAGACCTATCATATTTTTACCAATCTCACGATTCTCATCATCTTAAAAATATGTATTTGCAATTGTCCTTCGAGAAAAAAATCCATCGTTTATTAAATTAAAATATTCGCATTAGTGAAGACTGTTCGTCGACCATATTGCTAGAAATCTTACTCTGTATAAAACAACATATAGTTAATGAATATTTATTGGCAAAATTACCACTTGTCATCTTTTTTTCATTAATATATAATATTTCTCTTTAAAATTTATTCAAAATGAATCATTGCCGAATTAAGCATGGCATTGTAATATAATAATAATAAATTGTAAAAGACTTATGTAATTTAAATTTTATTTTATTCAAATACTTTTTTAAATGCAATCTAAGATGTCAATAATAGTTTTAAACAAGTTGGACAAATAATACAAATGGTTACATATAACTCATTTGAAATACTGAATAATGATAAATTTAAAATTTATAATTTCTACTCTATAACACCTAAAATTTGAATATAACTTCAAAATTTTCTAGTGTTTAGTGTTGCAGAATTATCAAACACCAAAACTGGTTTTAAAACTATCCTTTTACTTGTAATAATACTAATTGCATATTTACATTAAATCGATAATATTATTAACACACACACAGGTGCATGAATCTTATTCGTGTATTCGAATGTATATGTAAAAAAGGAAATGCATTGTCACAGACTATATATATGTGTGTGTGTGTGTGTGTGTGTGTCTACACATATTACATTTATAAATCTTCATATCACGTATAAAGTATTCGACACTGTGCCATCAAATTATAAAATGATGCAAATTGCAGCTTCAACGAGCTCCTACTAAAAGATTATACATTTTTAATCTTCAAAGCCATTATTATATTAGATCTTCACCTTCAAGTCTAACTTATACTATATTTAAATCCAGTTTGCTGAAAACATTTTTCCATCGGAATTCAATGTAGTATTTTACCATATAATTAATGTCTATTTCAGCAATTATTCTTTGCTGCACTACTAGTAATGGTTGAAATATATTTTTAATAATAATTACGAATGTTTCCATATATAAACTTTGTCATTTTAGACGACTGCATTCAGTGATTTAATATAAATAACAATAAAATCGTATTATATAATCGTAAAATCGTATCGCTAATGCATAACTAGAACATAAAATTTGAATCTAACGGCTGATTTAAGTTACTTTGTTCCGATAGATGGCGCTTGTGAAATTGTATCAAGAGTAGTTCTAGCTAAAAAAACCGGCTTATTTCCAATTATTTTTGATAAATGTCATTTCACAAAATACTAACATAATAATCTCGATAAAGATCATTCAAAAACTCAGCAGGACTTACGATATTAAAGAATAATTTTAATAATTTGCTCTATATTTTAAGGATTGTTCTTGAGGCGAAGTTCACGATTATCAATTTTCACTCTCTCTCTCTCTCTCTCTCTTTCTATGGCTGTATATACGTGTTTACGTGCGCGCGCACGTGAGTGGGTGTGTGCATGTCATTCGCCCATTTTTTCTTTTACTATTAAACTATTGTATTGATTTGCATTTGTCGAGACAATTCCTATCGTCATATTATGACTATAAGCAATGTATAGCAGATTAGAAATTATAATCAATTCTTACATTGCGTATTTGTATATGTGGATATAGAAGATGAACAGGATAACTAACGTTTTTAGTCAACAGCGTCACTCGCTCATATATTATTTTCTAATTATTTGGCTTCTGTCTTAAATCGGTACCCACCCCGTATGCCATGCACATTTTAATCCTCTCTCCTTAGTTGTTTACTCCCCAGGTTTTCTGCTCCGTATCTAAAAAGATAAAAAACTTAGCGATATAATACATTCATTTCCTAGATCGAAGCAGGATTAAGAGTTGATGAACTCTTTGAGTTTATCTGCAAATAGGTTTTGTTCTATCTGTATGCTTCAGTGATGTTCTTCCAGTCGCTTATGTTTCAGCCATGGTGTGCGATTTTCCAATTACGTTAAACAGTATAACAGTATAACGTTAAACGGTATACAGATATAAGAGAAGATTCGAGAATCAGCTTTCGCTTAATATTTCTTATAGCTTCTTAGTTCTTTAATAAATTTTTCTTATATAAATTATCACATAATTGGTATGAGTTAAGTAAATGGATTGTTTTACTTGAATTTATCTTTCATATTTGTATAACGAAAGCCTTACATGATCGACATGGCGACCTGAGCTCGAGAACACAACTATTTTTACTGACAAACACATGAAAAAGTGCACACACACGCATGCATACAAATATTTTATATTTAATCTAGGTAAATATATTAAGATAAGTCATTAAAATTATATTTAAAATAATTGTGATTCAAAAAAGAAATTAAATGGGTTTACTATATAAAAGTGCAGCATCAATAAATAACTCAAGTACAATTATTTTTTAGCCTTGTAGTGATTATAAATATTGAATTAAAAACCAATTTATAGTAATTTAAAAGTATTTACTTTATAAAATTTATCTTGCATTACTAATTATATTCTACTCGATTTTGTTTAGTAACCTACTTTTTCCGGTTTTTTTCTCATTTCAGATATTATGATTTAATAGTATTAAAAATACACAATTATTATGTGTAGCCATTTTATTAATTTTATTTCTAATCATTTGTATGAATATTTGTAAGTGTAATTAGAATAAATAGATTACACTTAGTTGAACGTGGATCAAATTTATCACAACGAACGGTAGAGATTGAAATTCTTTTTTAGGCATTAACCATTTTTTTAAGTAAAAAATTTAATACTGTATGGTTTATAGTCAAGAAAATAATAAAGTTTAAAACAAAATATAAAAAATATGTATATTAAAAAATTTAATTACGTTTTTTTGTTACGTTTACTGTTGAACACACTATTTATAACAGTGTTTTACACAGGATAGTATTTTATTGGCTTCATAATTTTTCGTATTATATAAGGAATTTGTAATGACAACTAAAATATTAAATAATTTTAATAATAAAATTATTAATAAAAAACAATGTTTTTACAGACTAATATAAAAAAGGCACATTTATTGTCATTGAAAGTTCTTATATGTAAGTAATTATGTGACTGTTTTTTCATTCGTGCATATAAACGTTTAGTGATGTGCATTCTTATTCGCAGCACGGGTAAGTAGATACATATTTAAGGAAGATTCTTAGGAAAGGTAATTTGCGAAAGATTTCATTTACTCAAATAAGAACAGCCTGGATTAGCAAAAGTATTTATCAAAAACACTAAATCAATAGTAGAATTGCTGGAAAGAGTTGTAGAATCATAACATTGTTGTTATTAAATATAGCATATTTTTAAAAATACGCAATCATTCTTAAGTGCAAAGTGCATTAAAAGGTAAGAAAGGTTGCTTTTCATATCGAACAAACGAGTTTCTGAACGTGTCCCACTTTTTTCATATGATTTTACAATTTTATTATGTGTTTTATCCATCATCGGAAGATTAACTGTTTTATACGTCAAACCATTTTAGTCTCTATAATGTAAGATGTCACGTTTACGATAATTAACTATTGAACAATAATTTTTCATTACTGTTCCTGAATATTACGATATTCATGTCTATTTTTATTGTCCGTAGAAAATACGGTTTTATTGGTATTATTTAGTGCAATTATTATTCGATCAAATGGAAACAGAAATAATATTTGAAATAATTGCACTTCCAAGAAATGTGTTTACAGTTGTACAATTTTACAAATTCAAAAAATCTGTTTGTATGTACCAGTATAATGATATACACTTAGCGCCAGTTTAAAAACAACTAAATATATTTGACAATTACTGCCGAAATAGTATGTCTGTAAGTATTAAACATTAAATAACATTCATTATTATTACACATATAGAATATGTATGATGCTAGTTATGAGTGAAACCTCGTTACAGTTAGGTAAAATTTTGAGTTCAGCGATTCTTACCTAAGCGACAAAACTTGTTATAATGATTCATCTCGCTCACGCAAATCAACTAGCTTTTTTGTAAATATACCAATTTAATAAGTATCTCGGAGTGAGCGAAATTTAAGTCAATAACTGGATTATGATATATGTTTCTGAATCATGTGTTGCACAGCTTATGAACAAGGTTGCATATACCAATAAAATACGTTGTTAAAATAATGTAATATTATATCATATGATTTTTTACGTATACACAAAGCACATAAGTTTAAGCTCCCAGTTTTTTCATTCTCATTAATTTATATCATTTTTTATCACATAAGAGCATCTGGGTTACATTCATCGTGACTTAATTTATTTGTATTATACAGTAAGGATATAATATATCGTGAAGTGCAATTTCTAGCTGCCTAATTAGAAATATGTAGATAATTTAAATTTTATGAAACTATTTCATCATTTGCATTTATTATAATAACGGATTGATTTCATAAGTTATTGATTTGATTAACAATAAGGAAAATAATTAATTTTTTCTCGCAAAATGAGAAGACGTTCAACTTATTCAATATACAAAACTAAACCCTGAATGTTAGTTAAATAGAATTACTTATGATGTTTGTTTATAAAACCCACGTACTATTTCTACATAAATTTACAATGAATACATTTATCAAAATTGGTAAAAAAGCAATGAGTGAGAGGTGAAAATATCTGTATAAATATGAATAGAGATTTTACGTCGGTGATTTGTGAATAAAATTTGAATATTTGGTGACCTGATTCGGGGTGATCATTTTTTAAACGAGAAGCTACTTTCACCATACTTTTATGGCAAAACTTAATAATAAACTTGAATTTCGGTAATGTAATGGTATACACTCTGTATTTCTTGAATAATTCTTCAACATGATCAGCCTAACACTCGAAGTTCAATTTGGTGAATTATTTGGTTTGTTTCCTTCGAGAAAGTGACGCGCGCGTGCACGCCTATACTGCGTACGCTTACGCGAATGGCTCTCGAATTATAGTTGGGTATTATCCAGCATTGCTTCAACTAATAATTGAATGGAAAAGTAATTTGATCGCTAGAATAAAATTCAAAAACTGCATTGAAACTTTCGTTGTTAAAAGAGACTCATAAGAGTTGAAAATCCTGGTGAATCAACCGTGAGGCAGAGTCAATCTTTTGATCGCGAGGCGAAAATCAATGCTCAATCTTTCGCCGAAACGGCCATCGTTAATGCCTCTAGAAAGTCTCTTGTTATAATACCGGCATTCCTCGGGAAACTAATAATCATGCATAATTTGAGAAGCATGCGCTTGGAGGAGGGTGTACGTGGTTCAGACTTAAGAAGCTGAAGGACGCGTGACGAGGATAAAGCGCCCACGCCAGAAATCGACGAAGCTCCTCGTCGTCTCGGTCGAGGTGGTCGGGACCGAAGGATAATCGACGCGAAAGTATAGGGTGGCGGCTGCAGCGGCTGCTTCGACGGCGAGAGAACGAGAAAGAGCGAGAGAATGTGATGGTAAGGTGCGCCCGCGCATTAACGGCCGAAAGGGCGAAAGTTCGACAGGTTTGGGCGTGGCCCTCGGGTCCGAAGGCTCCCGCTCGCTCGTAGGCCCGCGGCAATTGGCCGAGCGCGTGGGCGTGACGGTCCGCCGTCCCGCCTCGCCACAGTCTAAGGCCCTTTCGATTGCGGTCGCTCCTCCCGCTCCCTTTCTCCGGCGGGAGCAGCGACGTCGACCGGCCCCTTCCCCAAGCGCCGTTACCCTGGGGCGAGGGAAGCGGAATATGAGAATGGAGCGCGCCTACCGACCGGAAAAGCGGTAGCTCCAGCGGGACGCGGCCACAGCGAGGTAGCCTCGGAAGAGGGGAGCTCTAGGAACGAGCGCATTAGAAGCGTATAACAAGAGCGCGACGATGGTGGAACAGGAGGCGGCAAGCTTCTCGAGCACGCGATTACACGCGATTAGGACCCGTCGAGGAGGCGTCGAGCGACGGGTTCGCCTTCCTCCACCCCCGGCTGATGACTGCTCTTGCGTATCCTAGGGGCGCTTCCGGCCGAGCGCCGGCACCGTCCGAGACAGGAGCGCGGGCGTGACGCACCCGGGGCATAGCTAATGCCGCGTAAGAAAGTGTCTGGGCAGGCCTAACCCTTTGCTATTGTGCTCGCCTCAGCCACACGCATGCGCATCTAATGCCCGGGCATTCATTTGCATTGAATAAACGTCGGTAGCGCACGGATGCAACCGACGTGTCCAATGTTGGCGAAGCTCCGGCCAATTAGTTCCTTATCTGCGGGGCTTGTCTGCGGGACTTATCACAGAGACACTGGCATCCGCTGCTAGGATCCGATACTCGCTCGCCGGCGACGCTCAAAAGCTCTCAGTGCGTATCAAGACACGCCACGATAACCATGAATAAAGAGAATCGGGAATCGAGAAAATTCATCGAGTGGCAAAAGTAAAAAATGGCGGGTTCGGCGAACCTTATATAGAAAACTACGTGCTTCCCTGACACTCATCCGCTTATCCCTAGCGGAACCTCGGCCACCGTATTCACGTTAATCCCACGTGCCGACGGGCTGTTGCCCCGTGGCTCCCCTACTTCAATAAATCTCTCCCGGAGTGTCCATTCGCACTCTCGAGATTTCTTTCAGACTACCCGCGATCGCTGAGACCGATGTGGTCCATCCGATCGGTGCCTTGAACTAGCACTCGCGGCGCCTGAAACTTCTCGGCTGGCCGCCTCACCGAATTGTCCTTTGATCACTCTCTTGACACTCGGTACCAACATCGGTAGCTCGAGTCTCTCCTCACCAGCCTACCGATACCAACGAATGCTTTTAAACTTTATTAAAATCTACTACATTCTCAAGGAAATGAAAATTTTCGAAGCATTAGTATTCATTCGCTTAGTATCGCGACCGTTAGTTTACACTTATCTTTTTCCGGCACATTTATATTTCCAACCTACATATAAATAAAATTATAGTTGACCCTGCCACAATTATAGATTTGGCTCTGTTCGGCATATAATTAAAGCATTTCCGAATCTATAATATTGCAATTCTTACAAAACCTGTCTGCTTTCTAGTGGAGCCACTTACATTTAAAAACTGTAGTAATTAACATTCACTTCTAAACTTATAGTTTATTGAATACGTAGAAACAAAGTAATGACATAACGTGAGTAAACATGTGCAGATTTTTACGGATGCACATTCGAAGATCAAGACCTAAACCTGTCATTATTATCACCTTCTAAAGTATTACTTGTACATTTAAAGTTACGCACCTAACATACTACTTCTTACATTACCCTCCATAATACATCCTATACACTTCGTTTTACCAATTACCATTATACGACAAATCAATAGAAAATGGTAACTAAAATAATGGTGGTGTCGCTTAAGTATTCCCCTACAAATTGGATACTTCCTTGGAGCTAAAAGGCTGTAGCAAATAAGCATCTGAAATCGTACGTAATCATCGACAGGAAACAATAATGTGGTGTTATCTAGATCTCTACAGTTTTCAATATTTAAAAGTATTTATTATATATCATGGAAAATAAAATTTTATGATATTAACAATATTCTATGTGCATATAAATAACGCATACCGTAAGAAAGTGCTTTCAAAGCATTAAACTTACGCTATGTACTTTATGCTAAATAAACAGTATTTTAAACGATTGTTAGTATTAGATTGATCGGGATCTATAATTTTCAAACATTATTGAGACAATAAATTAAAATTTGTTTAAAATATAAGAGAGTTTGAAAATTTAGAGAAATATTTAAATAGAAAAAGAATAACACCAGAATTTGTAATAAATAAAAAGCTGGAGTAAAATTTAAACTAGCAATTTGCGTTACTCGAGAGATACATGAATGCATTGCTAGCATTTTTATAAGGTAGATATTCCGACTAAATTAATCAATTGGTCAAATTCTAAGAATGGCGACGCCGTACAGTTTTCCTGAGTTCCAATACGATCTAAGGAATTTAATTGCAGCTCTGGCGGATAATTGGCTTCAGGCTGAAGGCAATGATTATTTCGATCAACAAAAAAAAAAAAAAAATTCATTGAGTGGGAGATGTATAGCGGGCTAGTGAAATTTCAGTAGGAGCGAGGTGCAGGAAGATCTGCTGAAACGAGTATCGATACGAAAGCTCTAGCAGCCTCCGGCTCCTGCTTCCGGGATGCAGCTTCCTTTGCGCAGGCGTCCGGCGGCGGCTCCGGGGCAGATGTCGTGTTGCGGTATCACGGATAACGGCCGGCAGACCCCATCCGTCACTCTCGGTGCCGTTCCCTGACAAAGAGCCTCCTCCACGCACCTGTACCCTGCCAACTGGAAGCCCGAATCCGAAAGGGTGCGCGCTTGCGGCAGCTGCGCGGATCCGCGACTCCCGCTGATAATTACGTGGCGGCCCCCGCCTTATCTTCATCGTCGGCGGTGGCAGGGTAGGATCGGGCCCCGCCAATTTCCGAAGGCCGCGGTGACTCGCGGACACATAAACGCGGCTAATGGTTGGGGCGGTGCAGCTGCTGCCGTCGCCGCCGTCCCCGACGCTCCTACGACCCGCGGAGTGACAAGATCTAAAATTAGAGCGTTGCGTGCCGATCGTCGCGGCTCTCCTTTATTATTATCATTATTCCGCCACGTCCCACGCCCCCTTCCGGCTTCCTCTTATTTTCATAAGCTTCTTCTCGGGCCGCGTGTGCGTGAGCCGCCGCCCGCGTCCACCGCTATTCACGCCGGTCGCCGTTTATCTCATTACCCGGCCTTCGGCTTTCACGCCGCTTCCTTTACTGCGTTACCACGCATTTAGCCCTTCGTGGCCCAAGAGCGACTTTCGTACAATGACCCATTCTATCGAAAAATGAAAACAAACAGAATAACAGGACCTTTCTGGATAATGCCCCTGACGCTTTCCCCCACTGACCACATCTGAGGCACTGAGGCAGCTATCCAAGAACCGCTGCTCTCTCTCTCTCTCTCTCTCTCTCTCTCTCTCTCTCTCTCGAATAGCCGATTCCATAAACGAGCTTGCCTCTCCTCCCATTCTGCAATTGCTGCCCTTTGCGATCGACTGACGATTTCCTCCCTTCCCCTCTCCGACTAATTTTACTCATTCGATTCTTCCCACTGCCTAGATAATAAATTTCAAGAATGCAAAATCTCCTTTACCTATATGAATATTATTTCATACGGAGTTCCGTTGCTACTTGTGTATTTATCAGTTAAACATTTCTTTCTTAACTCGACAGAAGCAGTCTCGTGGAAATTTTTATCTCGACTACTCGATTCTTACAGCATTTCATACATTCCAAACATTAAATCGATTACTTTAAATGCCTTTGTTATACAGGTTTCGCCAGTAAATCAATTAGTTTGAATATTTCCACCGAAAATTTTTCTTAAAACTTGTATTACTTGAGAATGAAAATAAATGAACACACTGAAAAACACAACGCTACATACTTTTAAATAATCGTAACTCAGTTGAAGTGAAAAACCCTCCATTATTAAATATTTTATATTAGGACGTATTGATGTTTAAGTATTTACAGGAACAGTATCACGTGAACTCTGACATACATGAGCAGAGTCTGACCATCTGCATCCGATAAAGTATCCTTTCAGCTTACAGCCTGAAATTATCTGCCCACTGGAAGTACTTGTCTCTATTTCTCATCGCGCCAACAATGTGACTTAATCATACATATTTCTCCTGCTTTGCTTAAGACCCATCATTGTTCAGTAAAAACCAGAAAAAGGAATGAAAGAAAAAAAGGCGAATGAAAAAAAAAAATTTTTCTATTCGTTAACAATGGTTAACGTAGGAATAAATTTTTTGATAAAATAAAAACTAAATTTTAAAGCTTAATCAAGCACCAAAAATGCTTCTTATTATCGAACGTATGTGCAACAAATTTTAATGTCATTTGAAACTCAATAGCACTTCTCCTTGACTACGCGGTTTTCGAAACAACTTTCTCACGGAGGTTAAAATACTGTAAGTACGGGGTTCTCAAAAACTTTTTAAACATGAATATTTTTCTATCATGTGTTCAGACATTAATTAATATGTTTAAAGAAATCGTTATTTGATTATGTCACGTGCGGATAAAATAACTACGAGCATCAAAGAAAACACTATATTTAGTATATAATACAAGGTATTTTTTCTTTTGAATAATAATTGTAAACACGCGTATGTTTCGTAACCTTTTCTAGGTCTTTGCTATTAAAAAATACATAATTATCTCCTCTATATCACGATTATCTACTAACATAATTAGCAGTACGCACAAGTCGTGGAAACAATGCGGCAAAAAGGAACGTAATTAGGCAAATGATTGCCCTTCAGTTTAAAGAATGCAAGGTCAATTGAAGTTTTGTGTCGTGATATTCACGCGAAGTATTTAAATAAAAGTACGTAAATGTACCTCATAATAGTAAGTTAAAAGACATGTCTTCAATTTTATTAGCTGTTATGCATTAATAATGTATATATCAATATAATGTATAAGCTTGCCGAAGTCCCGTTGCATTCGTTTCCCGAGTAAGAGGAAAACGATAATATTCTAAGAAATCGGCATGCCAACGGCTTATAGAAGCAGATCTTAAAAAGGAAAGAATAAAATGTAAAAAGTATAATGGATAAGACATAGGTCCTCGGGCAGCGGCTCTAGGCGGAGTATCAGAACCGGTGACAGATAAAGAATTTCTTTAGAAGGCCTGTTCTCTCCTCCAGACCCTAGTTGAGCTTCCAAGAATTCGGTTGCGCGTCTTTCATTCAGCGATTGTCCTTGCCGCGCAATCATCGTGCAAAGGGAAACCGTGAGAACAGGAATCGATGATGCATTTGCAATATATCGCGAATATATGGGAATGCGTGTAGACAAGAGTTTACACGGGCGGATACGGCGTCCTCGGTTAATTCAGTGTTGTAGGTGCCCTCGGAAATCATAACGATCGGGGCTTATCGTAAGCCGATCCTGGGGGAAGTCGAATTTTACGGAGAGGATCACCGGATGGACGGCGTTCAAGGTACGTGCACCCCACTCGAAAGGTCGCTTGCGATTGTTGTTTATAGCTTTTCCAGCCGACCCGCGGCTGATTTTGATGCGCGTGTGCGATAGAACAGGCGCTAATAGTACCGACGTCATGCCTCCACCTTCCACCATTAGTACGACGGTTAACAGTCTGTAGAAGGTGAGCTTCGCCTTGGCTCCAATTCTCCTATCTCTTCCAAAAAGCAAGAGGTCGGAAAGTACGCGTTTCCAGATGTAGAACCGATGTAACTGCTCCCTTTATCGGACCACGGCTGCGCGACGACTCTAATCTCTCTCACTTTTCTACTACCTAGCTTAGTATATTTAATGTAACACTGTTTGTTAATTCAGCATAAAAGGCTTTACCGAAAGAACGGCTACACCAGCAAACACAATACTAAAATAATAATTCACGATGCGTTTTCTCACCAGTACGGAAGCAAACCAGCTCACAAAGAAGTCTACCCTAGTGCTTCTTAAGGAGCTACTTCTCTTTTCTCACTGTGTCTGACCACATGACCCTGTACAGTACAATTGTTCACAACCTCAGTGTCGTATTGTCATTTTATGACTGTTATTAATCATGGCTTTCTGGCAGTGGACAGCCAAAGAATTGCCAAAGAATGCCCACAAATTAATAGTACGTGCGTTAAAACGTGAATCGAGTTTTTCTATAAACTACAATATATTAACCAAGTATTCTGCTCTACAATTTTTCTTTTTTTCCTATATTAAGAATAAATACGAAGACAACCCGCGGCAAGCAAGTGGTCAGCCGCTTTAATTCCCCTATTTGGAATGGAATTCATTATTTTGATTACAGCTATAGATCCCCATTTTTGTCAAAAATAAAATCTGTTTTGAATAACTGTAATTTCTAAGGAAGATCAGAGGGTCGACGATACGGCTTACCTTAAAATAGCTAAGTATTTCATTCGTGTGATTCCATTCACAATGATGTACATTTGTTATACTTTACTCATTAGAATAGACTATGCGATTATTGTAACTGTGGAATCGAAAATGTTAATTATATGTCGACGAGTTAAAAATGTTTTTCCTTATTTTACAAAATTACACTCTTACATCAGAAATTTTTATATTGCCTTGCAAACAAACACTACATACAAATTAGTAATATTGGAGCCTTCGAACTAAAAAAAATAATTTTTAATAACACAATACATCTGTATCATATTATTCTATACATCGAAATTCCGTGGTGTATGATTGTGCACTGGTATTCATTATTTTAGGTAAGTTTTCAGAATCTATTTTCAAAAAATGAATACATTTTCAATCTTCTTTTAAAATTTATGAATTCATACAATGTTTTAGCCAAATGACATAATATCAGAGAAAAATAATGTATACTTATTATTTTAAATTTAATAATCAGTGGTAAACTTAAATAATCTTATAATACGTCTTCGCAGTGTTGCAAATTCTTGGAATGCAAATCGATTTTCTTCAAGTACTTAAAATTTCAGTCTTAAATTGTTACATATTCTTCTTATACCTATCAAGCAATCGCAAACTATAAATTTTACAATATTTATTTCTTAACAGACTTTTCTAATTTAAATCTCTTCTATTTATATTTGTTTAAATGTATTTTTTTTTATTGTTATTTTACTTTATATTAATAAAATAGGCTCGTTTATTGTAGCAAACCTTTCTTTTCAACAAAAAATTAAACATAAATATTTAATTTAACAAAACAGAAAAATATCTGAAAGATAAATTAGATCATAAATAATAAGTTACATTAAAATTAAATCTATTTCAACTTCAATTTTCCTATTTTAACAATATTATAATTTACGATTTGAATTAATTATTTTTTAAATAAACCGTTTTCATTTACAATTTTTATACATAAATATAAAATATTATTTTTTACACACATATAAAATATAAAAAACTAGTACAATAACAAAATTCTAAAATTAAAGACACGCAACAAAATCGAAATCTTAATTTTTCTTTTAAATTTTACATTATTATAACGTTTTATCTAATAATTGCATTCAAAACATAATAATCAAGCTTGGATTTTTTTTCAAAAGTTAGTAAACCTTTTTTTTTATACAAAAAAATCATGCACTGATAATAAATTGTATTATTTATTTTAAAAACTTCAAAAATATGTGATTTATTAAAAATTACGTACTGTTATTTAGACTACCTTTTGATTGGGTAATAAAAAAAATATTACTAATTCTGAATACCAGCACCTAGAATGATTATTTTCCATGCAAAATTTCACAAGATACCTTATCGAATTTCCTAATGAAAACTTTATAAAAACATTTGGTATATATTTCATACAAATTTGTTTTTTACAAATTATAAAACACTTTATGGAGAACGAGGGACAATGGTTTATTTTAAAAAATTCTTAAAAATAAAAATGAAATAGGCATATAATCATTTTATAAAGTTAAAAAATTGGTTCATAATAAATAAAACGAATCTCCAACCAATGTAAATTGTTTGATAAAATAGTTTCTATCGAACACAGTTTTTTCTTTCTAAACTGTGAGGAATTGTTTTAAGAATGTCCCTAGGAAGCAATTTCAAATATCCTAGTGGCTTGTAATGGCTGTTAATATCCTTACCGGAATAAGTGATCGATATTCGCAATTAAAAAAAGAATATTTGTAAGTTTTTAATAAACAACAACAACTCTGCTATAATTACTAGTTTCCGAAAAAATAATTTTCTTTTGAATCGTTGGAAGCTGATTGTCGACATATATTATAAATCAATGATAAATTATTACGCGAAAAAGAAGAAGAAAAATATAGTTTAGTAGTAAGTTATAGCATAGTCAAAAAGGTTAGGCTTACAAAGCAGGAAAACCGCTTAGGCCGTAGAGTAGAAAATTTCATACAGGTTAGCTGTGCTCGACTGGGTCGGACTCCTGTCCGACTCCCACACTGTTTATGTGGGATGACGGGTACGTGTGTGAAAACCGGGATTATCGCGGGCAAATAAATGAAGTGCTTTCGTGACTAGAGGAGCACGAGAATAGAAGGAAGGCGTGATTCGGCTGGTGGTTCGTCGAGGTGACGCTGGCGGCGGCTTGAATGTACACGGCCGCATACGTTAGGAAGATTGAATGCCGGGCAGAACCGCGGCGAACACTGAGAAGGACATCTGTTAGGCCAAAGGCCTTAGGCGGAAACCCGGTGGCCGAGTGTGCACTCCGTCGACTCTATCGGTCGGGTCGGTGACTCTCCACCTCCACGCACCTTCTACACCTTTTGGCCGATTCGACAAAAAGAATCAGATGTGCTCGGGGGTGCATAAATATGAGCTGACCAAGGAGAGTCGCGATAGGCGCGGGGAAGTCAAAGCTATCTCGAGCGAACTATCGAATAATAGGCATATGCAAAGGCCGCGGACGAGCCGCTGAGCGCGACGATCCCTGGCCGCGTGTGCCCGGGTCTTCAGTCAGGTGTCTCCGCCGCTCGAGCCCCGCTCCGATTATCATTCCTCGAGCGGAGCTGCTCCCGTTTGAAGGTTCGCCGAAGATCAATGGCTCTCCACTCCTGAAAGGGGAGCGGCTCCTCAATAGGGCGCTTCTCTTTATTCTCAGCCGGGTGTACAAGCTCGACGATGCTCCTCGAGTTTGATGCTAATTCGTTTTCGTATCTGCAATGCTCGAAACGTCATTGAGGAAAAAGAACCGAAGCCTCTTGTACCTCCTCTATAAAGAGACAGCTATTATTCGTATCATGACGCGAGCTACTCAATATACCTATTTTGCTAAAAAGCCCCGTCTCAAGCCTCGCTTACGCCTTTACCGTTACTGGGCTTCTAATATCAATGACTTGTTCTATATGGATTATGCTCCATCCTCTTCTGTACTGTCTTTTGGTGCCAAAACCAACGCAGAGTCTTGCATGGTAATGCTTTTAGGAATTAATTCGAGGGGCGGGCTTAAACACTTTTCTCTTAATTTATTGCAAAATCCGTTTAAGTTTTCTTTTCCATAGCACATCTCGTACGCGAACAAGTGTAATATTTTTAATTCTTTTATCCATCGCTCTGGATCTCCGGATTAGAGTTCATAAAATTCAATTGACAGAAATAAGAGTCACGGTAAAATAGCCGCAGACCATTCACACGAGTTGTGTCTAGCGGCATAATGCCGGACTTCTATAATTGCTCTTTGATTATTAACAATCATTGATGCAAGGGAATATTTTTTCCTTTTCGTTTTCTCGCTTTTGATTTCATTCGATCATATCCCATACAGATATCCTATCCTTTACGATAACTTCAAAAGTATCGAAACTTAACGAATTAATCTTTGGTTTGAAATCTTTCACGATTTCATAGCTTTAAAAATTACTTTAAAAAATTTTTTAACTTTACTTATATAATAATTCGTTAGTTTTATATATGTTATGGCTTGTTTTTTTAATGTTTAACCGCAATATAAAAAAGAGTATCACAACTGACAATGGATGGAAAAAAGAAGGTTAAAAAAAGGAAACGCAACGGTTCGTAGCTCAATATTATTTAAGGTTTGTTGTTAAACTTATGAAATAACGTGAACAACAAGCATCGACTCATAACTAGCTCGGTATATTTTTAATGGTGTTATAAATTCAAAACGTTGATCAATTTCAGTAATTGTGTTATTAATATTAACAACTGTTTGCTACAGGATTACTTTCAACGAGAATTGCGACCCTTTTTGTAAAATTTGAAAAACTCTACTCTTTATGTATTCGCTTTAAGCTGCAGTTTAAAAATTTTCAAAATATCGGATATAATTTCAAATGACAATCTTTGATGGAATAAACACACGTTTAATTATAATAAATTTAGAGGGAGAATAGTTGGTCGTTGAAATAATTGCTTAATTAGCTGCAATATTCTTTGGCTAATATCTAAAGAAATATGGAAACACTGTTCAAGATTGCTTTCAGCTCATTATGTTGACGATCTCCAAGGTGTTAAATCTTATAAATTAGTAGTCAATGATGCTTTCGTATCTTTATTCAGCAGGCAAGTCAAGTTAACGTCAGTCCGTTGACTCAAGAGTGGGATTGTTGGTTGAATAGTTGCATCCATATGGTTCGTCAATCACAAGTAACACGGGTAAAGCGGGTAAATGAGCAGAAGGGAAATAAAAAGCGAGGGTAAACGTGGTGAGGATGAATCGGACGAAGCCAACAACAAAGGCAAGTGGCTACGCGAGTAGTTTTGTCAATACGGTCGCGTCTATGATCCCTCGTGAGATAACGAGAAATCCATTGAACGTCGCCGTTAGACCCTGAAGTATAGAGAAAGGTCGGGCCGCACATTGTATCGGTGTGAGTGAGAAGCCCGCAGGAGCGATTAGAATTCAGAAGTGGTAAATCAATAAGCGAGGTAAAAAGGCCGGTAGATAAAGGGAGTCAAGGCGGACGCATTTCCTATGGGTTAATGAATGTGGAAAAAGCAAGAGGAGAAGGTGACGCGAGAGGAGGGAAGAAGCGACGAGAGTCAAGCCTGCATACAGCGGAGGAGGCAGATGTCGGAGCGGCTTGGCATAAGAAGCAGCCTCGAGGACTAGAATCGTTGTTTAGTTTTTTCCGTGAGGCGCGAATACAATTTTATCGAGGCTGGGCCTGGCCGTGAGAAGAGTGATGGAAGGAGGCGCGGGTCAGGGCCTGCGAAGAGAAATGCCGTAGATAATGAGCTGCTTCTCAAGTCAAAAAGCGTAAACGAGCCCTCGCTCGCGGCTTCGGGAGCGAAGATATTATCGTGGTGGCGCTGAGGCCTGGGCCGGACGTAAAAAGATCAGCGACGCTCCTTCCTGCAGATCTATCGAACGTAATTGACGACGCGAAACGCCTGCGTGGTTCATTAGTGGGGCTCGAGGCCGCGGCAGTTCGGGGGTCGAAGCCGAGAGTACGAGAACTGACTTCAGGAGAACTGGCTGTTGACGATTGGCAAATGCGACGCTCTAGATCGATCGGTCGATATGCCGAAGAGGGCCGGAAAGGGGTGGCCGCAACAAACGCGTATAAAGTGTGTCCGGATGAAAGTCGATCGAGGTTGAAATCCGACGGGTGCATCCGTCGAGTCGCGAAGCAGCTTTCACACGGCAGAATCGAGCTCGCGAAAAACGAATCCACAAATCGGGGATCCGATCGAAAATCCCTGTCTGCCGAGCGAAGACGCAAACGCGCGCACCTTGAAAACTTTCGCGGCCATTAGCGGCTTTACATTGTTCGGAACGGCGGTCGTGTATATTCATAGCCGCGGCGACGTTCATCTGCCGCCGAGGAAAAAAAAGTGGCTGGCCCAGATTTCTTTCAGGCCCCATCATCCCACCTGCGATCCCTGCTCGGATAATCGCCGAGAAGAGGCGGGTGAGTTTCGCCGACGGCTGGGCCCTGAGGAAACCTGGCGCGAGCTGCGAATCCAAAATCGAACACCCGCGGCCACGTGCAGCTATATACGAGGCAGACGCGTACAATAGCTGGTGTATCCCGCCACATAAATAGCCGGACGCAGGGGCTCCGGGCTAATTTCCTCAGTCTCCCTTCTTTGCCACCGAATTTCTTCCCTCGATACGCTTCCGCGATTGCTGGGCTCCGCTGTAACAATCATTACGACTGTGGAGGTGTAGAGGCAAGTGCACGCTTACGCGACCGGGATTCACCCACCCCCTCGGCTGTCTGCCGCCCCTGGATCTCTCTCGCTCCACTCTACGCGAGCAGAGGTCCGCTTAGGCCGATCGGGCGGCGTGATTCCGTTCGGCTGGCGCTTTGTTTCCTCTGAGTTCTTGCGAACCTCCGCTTCACATTTCGGTCCCGGGTAATCACTACTTCGCCCTCGCGAGGCCAGCCGCGAACGAACAAGGTGAAACCGAAGCGAGGCATAAAGCGTGAAATCGAAAAGCAAGCTGATGCTCGGATAAGAGTAGAGGGGCCTTTTTCCGCGGGCGCAGGTGGAAAAGCGAAAGGGGAAAAGGACCGGTGCAAGGTGCCAGGAAATAGGTGGAAAGCGCCGCGGAAGACGCGATGGGGCCCGCGATATGGGTCCGACCTAGGTGCCGTAGATCAGTGTCGCCGCATCTGCGCGCGAGCATGAAGGCTCTGCCGATTGTCTTAATCGGGCCCGGGAATCTGAAGACGACGGCTGCCGGGCCTGATCCCATCAGCGGGGGCGCCCGACAATCGACGGCACCCTACATCTGCATTTGCACGCCTGCCTCATTAGCCTAAGCGGTACAAAAGGCTTGCCGCCGGCGACCTTACCGTGCATCGCGAATTATCGGGCCTCCGTCTCCTTTTCCAGCCAACGCCCCTCCAACGCCAGACTACGACCAAAGCTCCGACGGATGTGCACGACTTTCCCGTCGCTGCCAGCTTATAATGATTACGCTGACTTGCGTCCTTCTTCCTGATTTATTCGCTGTCGAAAATCACCGGCAAGACCTTTCGATTCCCCTTTTTACAACGAGCTTATTTACAACGAGAAATTTTTCCAGCTGAAATTCTTTATGACTATTTCCTTCCGAACACGAGCCTAACACCATTCGCTGTGCCCAAACAAGACTTACGTTATACATTTAGTGATTATATTACTATTTATTGTATATCTGCCTATAATATACTGAACATTACAATACATGGACAATATCAATAAGACCCGGTAAATCTTACCTATTTAGTCATTAATCTTCAACGAACTTTAATCAACCGATTAAAACGTTTACGTTTATAATATCAGATATAGCCACCACTTATGAACTTATGGCTTTTATTACCAACAGATGTGGGAGTCTAAGAGAACTACTATATAATTTTATCGAAATAATTCACCATCGCTTCAAAAATGGTTGCTGAACCAGTTTTAATTTTTCCAAGCAAAGTTGTCAATCCCCGTAAACCTTGTAAGCCTTTTTTAATATTACCCTTCCGAATAAAATTTCTAAACAGCGGCATCAATTATTGCAGCAATGACAACTCATCTTATTCAGATGAAAAATGAATAATTGACTTAGTAATTTGTATCTTAATTAATTGTTTTAATTTTTAAATTTATATATAAATAAATATTTCAAATACATGCATTCATTTTGAATAATCACTTCTTCTGTCTCGAATAACTAATTATGATATGGTGTCAATTACAAAATATAAATAATACAAACGTATCCATCGCGTTTAACTGCTGGTCTAAATTTAAATCAACTTTTTATTAATTACATAATCTCGTATAAATCAATTATATTAAACTCATAAATACTAAAAACTTTTAGGCGAATTAACATGTAAATTAATAAGAATTAACGGGCAAATTATTTACAATGTTATTGATTCACCAGCTTATAACATTAAATTACTGTTACGGTATTTGAAACTTTTGATTTCACATCAAAAAAAAAAAAATTTTTTTTTTATATTTTTGTATTAAAATTTGCATGTTTAATAATGAATAACTAAATTTTTAAACATGAAATTTATTAAACTCTTAAATTTAATTATTTAATGCTTTTTAAAAAAATTAATTTTAGTTACTCAATGAATTTTAATTTAAAGCTAATATTATTCATTTTTAAATAATGCTTATATGCTTGTATTATGTACTAGAAGATGGAAAATTTGTTAATGTATACAATAATATATTATTCGGAATAACACTGTGAAATAACTAAGGAAAGGTTTTACTTATATTATTTTAATTTATATTTCAAATTGGTAACAACAATCAATTTTAGATGATTTGATGGTTCATGGTTAAATTAAATGTATATAAAAATTAGAATCTTCATTTATCATTACTAGTTTTATTTAAAAATATTACTAATTTATGCATTACCATGAAACGTAAATTTAATCTGCTTCAAAACTTTTATTAAACAAAAGTGCTAACATTGAATATTGAATAAAATTTTAAGGTACCTATAAAATTGTTGATAAAATAACAAATATTTTTTAACAGTGCAAATATTATTACTTAAAAATTTGACACTTGTTAAATTCAAATAGAAACATTATTTTCGAAAACATTAAAGAAAAAGTATTCTTGAGTATTCTTTTTTACAGGTTGATAAAAAAAGCTCTGCATAATTTTGATAAGTACTCAAACACTACTGTTCACATAAGTACAACTATTTTGTCATTAGTTGTTTTTAAAGTATTACAATTCTTATTCAATTGTACATCTGACCAACAGAATGTATTATACTTATATGATAATTATATTAATACGGATGTGTTTCTTATGATAAATCCTAGTATTTTATTAGAAATCAGCAATTACTTTTCTACATTTTTTATAGAGGATAAATGTCTATATATTAATAAAAGCTCGTAATTATGTTTGAATCATTATTAACATTGATTTGGGCCAACTAAATAGATTTAACAATAAATTATCCAAAAAAAAATTTTGGTCAATTAGTTAAAAATATACAAGAAATTCAAAACGAATATAAATATAAGTAAAAGTCGAAATTAACTCATTAAACACACATCTTCTGTCCACTTCGCAAAGGAAGTGTGTACATTATTCAAAATTTCCTGCCGTAAATTCACATATGGTTCGCTGGAAAAATTACACTAAAGGACTTTTGTCAATCTATTGTAAAGTTTTCAACGCGAGATGTGCATATAATTTGTACAATAGTGAAGCATATGTACTTTTCAATAAAATATTTGAGGTATCTCTAGTTTTATAAAATTGTTACAACATTTTGGAAATACAGAAATATGTCAAAATTTATGTCTCTTATTAACGGTAAGATTGAATCGAGATGTGTAACTTTGCGCCAAACTTTATTATTTCTCAGTATCAAAATAGAAACTTCATAAGTAAATATGAAAATTGTAAATAAAAAATAGTAATAAACAGGATCGTATGTTTAATAGTATCCTCCGACACGATAACGGGCTTGAATGAGACGAATCATCTACACAAATTATGTGGACTCAAAAAAAGGTTTAACATGTTAAAAGAAATTCAGAAAAAAAGAAAATCATGTTATTAAAATTTTAACTAAAACCGAAGCGCAGGAAAAATCGGTCAAATTCCGGCCAATTCCGTATTATCGGGCTGGATGTTACTCGCGGTTTAAGTTTGAAAAGCCTCGGACAGGCTCACCGGGATAGAATAAAAAAAAATAAGTCATTCGGTTTGGCAATGGAGCCTACAGAGTTCGTAATAGTCTCGTAGAGGGGAAGAGCCGGCGTTTCATTACTATGAGCACATATTAATTCCAAGCCTCGAAAATCGTTAATATCTTCATCAGAAGCAGCAGCTCCACATAAAAACGCAGCACCCGGACGAGAAGGTGGGCTCGCACCGTGCGTAATCGCAATATTGTTTTCGATCGGGACCGTGTACGCCTGCAAAAAAAGGACGCACTTGACTGTACGGAGAGTGTCGGAGAGGGGTGGAAGGGCCGCGAAGTAATTGGCACGGTTAATTAAAGGCACTCCAGTTGCGATCGGCTTTGCTTTCCTGTACACGTGCCATCGATGTGCCATCTGGCACCAACCATTCCCCGCAAGGCACTGCAGACGCCTGCGCGCGAAACCGACAGCTTTTTTCTCTTTTCTAACTAATTAGTCCTTGGAAAATCAGTGAAATGCGCTCGGAACGTGCTCTGTCCCTCGAATTGTCCTTCATTGTCACCTTGCACGACGATCGCCACAGGGCTCACAAGTGTGGCCATTCTCTGTGTCTCTCCGACGTAGTCCCCTTGTTCCTCTACGAAGGCTCGTAAAATAATTCACGATACTCGACCATTCGAATTTTCCGATTCTAAAACTGTCTTTCCTCTCTACTTGTTCTCTTTGTTTCATACTCAATGTCGCTATAACCTCGATCGACTGCCGATTACTTTTTACTAATTCTTTTGATCTTGCATTGAAATTATTTTTGATACCTTGGACTGAATCAGGGTATTTACTCTTGAACGAATGTAAATTATCATGAAAAATTGCAAATTTTTTCCGTAGACATAATAAAGTTGTACAACTTTTGCAATCTAAGTTTCGTGAATTTCGTATGTTGTACCACAAGATACAAGACTAGTACTTGAGCCGCATAATGGAAGTTATGTTTGATAAAAGCAAAATGCATATATTCTTGCGCATAAAATATATGTATATAAAATCATGGATTAAATAATCCCTTTATTTGCCAACCCCGAATACAAGTCTGAACGATGTTAAAATAAAGATCTATTTATGATTAATGAATTATATGCATAATATTTTCTTGGAATTAATTGTTTTTATAATTAAATACCATAAAACTCAATGAAAAAAAAAACATTTTTTCATCAAAAATACATTCGATTATCATTCTCGAAAATATTGGCTGACAATATTTATAAATGACCGTATAATTTATTTTCATGGTAACCGAGTCATATTATTTATAGTAGAAAATTTAATGTATATCAATATATATTATATATAATATGTTAAGTAACGTGTTACGCATATTTGCTAATTTTTAAACGAGGTTTAAAACGTCTTTTTGCGGTATTGCCCGTTATTGGTTACCTGTGCTATTTCACATTTGCAGTATGCATACTGCATAGTATTCGATTTTAGTGATATGACGTCATTAGTAGCGTTGAAGAGCAACTCCATTGGGAAAATGATACGTTCCTTGATCACGAATCGTAAATTACTCTTTCATTGTTATTTATAATGCTGTTTAATTATTTAAATATACAAAATGTAAATGTGAAAAAGAATTATTGATAACAAAATATTTAACGATACTAAATACACTTTACATTTAATTTTTTAAACTTGCATAACCTAAAAGAAATGATATTTTTAAATCTTTTTTTATTCCGTCTACGTTTTTGTCACTTTAAAAATTTGTTAAATAATTATTTAAATTGATGATTAAAATTGAACAACTAAATAATTTAAATGACTTTTGGATTGTATTAACAGGATAAAACTATAGTAATAGAATTGATTTACAGACATTAATTTATCATCTTGTTTTTTACAGAGAACCTTAGAGAAGGTTTGAAATTATTACATTATAATAATCTCTCTGTCCTAAGTTGTCAAAATGTGTTGCTTCAACATATTAAATCCATGTCGACAGCTCCAGAGGATAATAAATCTAGTTCAAAATCATTACCTGAAAAGTCTAAAATGCTGCCAAAAAGTCCATTTCAAAACCATTCCAATAAAATGGAATATACCTTAGCTAGACTCGATGATTTAATAAATTGGGGCAGAAGATGTAAGAATTATTACCACATTATTTGTTATAATTTTTAAATATACCAATTACAATTATTTACAATACTACAATAAAGGGTCAATGTGGCCACTGACGTTTGGTCTGGCATGTTGTGCTGTTGAGATGATGCACGTAGCAGCTCCTCGATATGATATGGATAGATTTGGAGTAATATTTCGTGCAAGTCCAAGGCAAGCTGATATTCTGATTGTAGCAGGTACGCTAACAAATAAAATGGCTCCAGCTTTAAGAAAAATTTTTGACCAAATGACTGACCCAAAATGGGTTATCTCAATGGGCAGCTGTGCAAATGGAGGAGGCTACTATCATTATAGCTACTCTGTTGTAAGAGGCTGTGATAGGATTATCCCAGTGGACATTTACGTGCCAGGTATATTTGAAATAATTTTTTGTATTTTTATTGTTTTAATATAAATTTTCTCTTCAATAGTTGTACGTTAAGTTATATAAGTATATCAGCAAATAGCTAACTAAACTAATTATTTATTCTTGCTTTCTCCTTTTTATTTTAATAGGCTGTCCACCCACAGCTGAAGCTCTTTTATATGCTATTTTACAACTACAAAGAAAACTCAAATCTATGCAAACTACACAAGTATGGTACAGAAAATAATGTAATTTATATATATTTGTAGTCGAATACTGAATCCCATTGCTTATAAAATATCTTATTATTGATTGTTATTGCATTCAATCGTTATAAATTAATTAAATTCTGTTTACAATAATTTTCATCATTATGTGTAATGAGATTGTATTGTTTATAAATTGTACATTTATGTTTTTTTCTCTCGTAAATTGCAAACCTATATTTTCAATAATTTTTTATCAAAAAATACAATTCAAATAATGGATTGAAAATTATCTATTTACTAAGATATATAACGCTGTCCTGCCATTCTGCAAATTTAAAAAAATCTGTAATTAAAAAAAATTTATCTAATTATTTATTATTATTATCAAATAAAAAATTTAAATTAAAAAATCAGTATATTTTTATTTTATAAAATATAGTTACATTATTTGGTATAATAACGATTATTTTCACATTTCATACATATTGAATATGCATAAACAACAATTGAAATTTAGTGAAAAATCGCTTTTGAAGAATCCTCTGATCATTCTGATTTATTTGTTAATGTGTTATTTATCTCACCGAATCCATTTGATTTGATAATAGAACTTATACAATAGTAAATGCCTGTTTAGTATCAATCATTATCTACAATTTTAATATTACATCAAAACCACGAATTTGTATGCCTATAATTTCTAAATTTGTTTACAATTTTATAATTTTTTAAGTTACAATACAATTTTTAAATATACAAAAATAAGTATAAAAAATTATATAAAATAAAAAGTAACATACAATTTTGAATTTGTATTTTATATTAATTATAAATCTCCATATACATTTGTCTGTTTGATGAATCGCCAATAATATTGAAATACTCTTCGATTGTTCTGTTAAAAACAAGTTAAATAAACACCAGTACTTGTTTTGGGCATATGTTCGTATTACATAATACTGAATCAGTGCACGCTAGGCGTAGATCGTATCATATATATTCTATTTTAATTAAAAGACTTTTATTTATATAATACATAATTTTTTTTTTAACATGTATTCATGTATAACGTACGAACTTTTTTCGAATGAAATGAAGTTATAAAATATTAAATAGTCGGTATTAAAGAAAATTCAAAAACGATTTTTTATTAAAAAAATTTTATATAAATATTATATCTTATGGTTTTTAAACTCAGAGTCCATCTGTTTAAAATTCACATAATTAATTTTGTACTAATGAATTTTTTAATTTTATTTAATTGTGAATGACAATTTTATTATATATTATTACAATTCTTTAATTCCACTTGCTTTAATGTTAATTAAAAAGTTTTGTTCCTAATGTTGTATTTAAAAATACTGCTTTAACTAATAAAAATCATTATTACTGTTAGTTTATTTAATTTATAAGTAATTGTAACTAATAATAAATAAAATTAAATTAAGTAGGTCTTGGATTCAGACAATGAGTGGATTTAATAATATTTTGTTCAGATAAATTAATTTTATTTTTCGAAAAGGTATTAAATAAAAAAATAAAAAACAATAAGTCGTTACTGAGATCTGCACAAAATTTTAATCCAACTATTTACAGTTTATGACAAAGTAATTATATCTACTACATTAAATCCCTAATAAAAACAATATTGGTAAGAATATTGTTAAAACCAATTATATTTATGAAAAGGGTCATAATTAAAATAGTTCACACACTTTTCTTTGATCTATTACATTTCTAACTATTTTAATATTTTTTTACAAATTTAATAATTGATTCATAAACTTTAATATCCTGATAATTTGTCAATAAAAAATTTTATAAAATTTTGAGTTTATACAATGTCTTTGTATGAAGACAATTAATTATCTATCATTTTGTTTTGCCGACCCGAACACAGTATGTACACACATATTGTTCATAGCAATCATACTGTATTTGATTGAAAATTTTTAATATTATACTCATATACAGAAAATAATGTTTGACCTAATTTTTAACTGATCTATATGTAAGAAATACATTATTTAGATTGATATAGTCAAACAGTATTAAATGCATACTTATATTTTTAACAATGGCTTTTATTTAAAAAAAGAGAGAAAATATAATTGTAATAATAATGATAATGATAATTTAATATTATTTGCTATGAAGCTTATGTAAATATTATAGGAATACAAAGCATAATTTACAAAATGAAATTACTAATTTATATAGATGCATGTACATTTACACAAATAGCTACACGCTCATACAAAAATTATTTAAATCTACTATTTTAAACACTCGGTTTTTCTTTGTATACAATGTGATATACAAAATGATTTTTTTTACAAGTTTGAACAAAAATACTTCCCTTGAATTTTATCACGCTTACATTAATTTTTTTATTTCATAACTGTCTTAATTTAAATTTGTACGTACGCTTGGAGTGCAAGTTTCTAGAGATATTTTAATTCTAGAATCTTGATATCTACATACCATTATACAGAACTATTTTTGAAAATTTTTCTAGTGTTTCAAAATTATTAGATACTTTATAATTTTATTATCGTATTTTCCAAATTTATAATTTATTCATTTACTGAGCTTTTGTAAATTTTTGTTCCTCGGTTAAAGAAATTCAAAGCACGTAAACATAAAACTTTTTTTATAATCATTCATTATTTACAATAATGTATCAGTTCTGAGCTTTCAAGGCTTTCAGATTTTGTCCTTTTAGGCAGAATTTAAAAATGTGCAACATGAGAAATACATACAATATAGTTAACAAATATATCAACTTTTTGTATCTTTAAATATTTACAATGTTGCTGTCTTTAACTTTAAAAATCTATATTAGATTTACAGAATTTATTTTGAAATACAATTGACCAATGCTTACAAAATTATAATGTACAATTTGCTCCCATGAGAGGAAAATTAATATTAAAAATAATCCACGAGACCAAAAATTTTAATAATAAATATAAGAGAATTTTACAATAATTATAATAATAATTTTTATTTTACAAGAAAAAAATTGCAGAATAAATTCAATTAAAAACATATAATGATTATATTTTTTACAATACTATTTGAAATGTAATTATTATATTAACGAGGTTAAAATCGCTAATATAAATTACTTCGTTGTATATTTCGACAATTTCCCTATGCACAAAATTATATAGAGCTATTAAAAAATTTTAATTAGTAATGAGTTAACTAAATATTTAAAACGTAAGTCTTTTTTACAATTAGAGTTTTTTATTACAATTCAATGTTCAATAATTGCTGAATTTATTATGCAAATATTCTTTCTATATTTTCGTTTTATATATGCATATATATACAGTTTAAAAAATTATTCAAAATTCACCGATTTTTAGTTTCTATTTAATTCAACAAAAAATCGATTAATATTTTTAAACAAAAATATAACGCGAGCTATAATCATTCAATAAAATAATACATAGACACACACTTGAAAACACACAAAAAATATGCATAAATATTTAAATGTGTGATAAATAGTGTGTGTATAAGTACACATTTATTTCTTCATTTACTTATTCATACGTTGCTGAGGACATAAATGTCTACATAGATATTTATTTAGATATTTATGTACTTTAAAGAGCCTTTGAAATTTAAATTTGTTTTATACTAAGAAGAAAAACGAAGAATGAATTGTTTCCACTTTCTCTTCTATACGTATTCTGTTCTAAATTCATTCTAATTATTTCCAAAATAAAAATAACATTATAAAAATTCGAGGATACTGTTTACTAAAAAAATTTACTGAATGAT
The DNA here is from genome assembly GCA_018907135.1 of Kradibia gibbosae. NCBI lineage: Eukaryota > Metazoa > Arthropoda > Insecta > Hymenoptera > Agaonidae > Kradibia > Kradibia gibbosae. Next base: position 4,594,937 of record JACCHX010000012.1, on the reverse strand, counting down.
CTAACAACTGCTTCAAGAATAATGTTGTATACATATTTATAACAACCTGAACCTCGATACTTTTGTTATTTACAAATAAATCTTTTTAACATCAGTATCCTTAATAAATTTACAAGATAATGAATTTGTATCTGTACACTATAAGATTGCCTGAGATGTAGAGGCAGGTGAACTATTTGGTAGTACGGGTACTGGGCCTTCGGTCCATTGAATTAGAGAGTGTTCATTCATTTGGGTACTCTGAAAGTGATCTTTAAGTAATGTTTGAGAAAATGTACAATGCATTTGATACGCTTCACTTTCACGATTATGGTCACCACATATTCTATTCAAATCTAGAAAGGGAAGAATTTTTAATATATCTGACAATTTATAATTACAAAGAGAGTTTCTCTATATGATGTAAAAAGTTGTTTTTACCTTTTAAAATTGCTGTTGCCCATAGTTGCACATGAACATCGGGTATTTTGGAAGCCAGCTGCATTGCAGGTGTTACCATATTCATAGATTCTCTATGGTTACCTAATGATAAAAATATATGACCAAGAAGTACAAGACTACACGATGTTAATCTATTTAAGTCTTCCGAATTTGCCATTTTTAATGTTTCTCGAAGGTACCTCCTGAAAAAAAAAAAAAAAAAAATTAAAAAAATTAAATATTTACTTTTGTATTATTGATAAATGACAATTATAATACAAATAACAAAAGCTCATTTACTTGGCTTCATTATATCGAGCTCCAAAGAATGCTTGCAGACCTTGTACATAGTATGCTGCTGCCCTCAAAGAATGCGAAAGAGATGGCAAAGATTCTGGATTTATCCTTTCCAAAAGCGTTCCTAATTCGGCATCTCTCCTCGTTCTGAGATAAACTATCGCTAAATTCAAGTTTGCAAAGGTCACCAGTTCTTTTTCTTGTGATTTCTACAAAATTTAATTGAAAGAAAGATGCATTTCTTCAGAAAGCTAATTAAACATTTTGCGATAATTGTTAGTAAATGAAAAAGTGACGAACATTCAATGCTGAAATTAACTGAGCTTCTGCTGCTTCCATACAGTTCATAGACATGGCATATAAACCAAGTAACGTGTGCAATTGCGCCCTATGACTTTGTAATAGTTTAGGCTGATGCCTGCACAGTTGACATGCTTGAGAGATTTCAGAAAGAGCTGCACTTTTATTTCCCATAACAAGTCGGCACATGACTATGTGTTCCAGCAACATCAATTGAAAAATAGAGAGGATTGGTTTATTGTCGACGACTGTAACGATAAATTATCTTGATTATCTTCCCGACGAGTTGATAAATTATAAAAGGATTCTTAATGTTAAACGTACGTTTTAAATTCTCTATTTGGGCCAGTGCTTTATCCGTATATTTTTGAGCTTTATCCATGTAACCAGACTGCATAGAATGCATAACCGTTACCAAGTAAACAAGGACAAACAAATGCTCTTTGGGCATCCATATAAACATATCACCAATATGAGGTCCAGTGACAATTTCATCAGAAGGCCACGAAGGAGCCATTATCGCTTGAATGCTTTGTTGTAATTGTTTTAAACATGGTTTAACGCTTTTAACCTGAGAAACAAAAATTAAAGCATAAGAAAAATTGACTATTGTTTAAAAAATATAAGGGTTGATATCATTGATAACCAATAATAAAACAGTTATAAGCAGAATTAAAGTTGGATATTTACTTGTCCAGACATAAGGTAATGACAAACTTGAAGCACTAAAAAGTATACTTTCAAATATTCTTTTTGATGAGGATTTCCTTGCCAATTTTCCACTTGATGACCGGTGGAGTTAAGTAAGGGAGATACTTCAGTAAACTTTTTATCTATAAGTAGGAGCATACATCTGCTAAGAACAAACAGAACCCTTGTGTAATTAGCATTGCTTATTTGAGAATAATCAGCACCCACAGCTAGTAATCCACCCGCAGCGTTTAAGTCCTTCTCTGATGCATGTATTTGCTGCAAAGAAAAAAATTAGAATAGCCAAAGGATGGGTGAAGAGAGAAGCACTGACTGGTTATTTGCAAAGCTAAAGGTCAAAAGTAGACCCGTTATAGGGACTGGTGATGGAGACTTACAGCGAGCTGGAATATGAGCCTACAGTGCCAATAAACATTGTGCTGTGAGAGTTCGATGGCTTTGCGCAGGATGGACTGACTCAAACTAGACTGCTGCTGCTGCTCATAGAGCTCGGCCAGGACACTGGCAGCCTCAAATTTGACGTCGTCGAAGGTATTGATAGTCTGGCTAAGTTGCCACTGCAACAGAGAGCAAAAGGTCTTTCATGTTGCTTGTTGGGGCTGATGTGAAATAAGTAGGGGAGCGGAACGGAGTGACGAATAGTGCGGAGAGGACAGAAGTGAGCAAGAGTAAGAGAGCCCACGATCTTGAAGACGAATGAGGTTAAGTGCGCCTTGTGTACTTACCGCGCGCTCGAGATGTGTTCGGGCCAGATCTATGTTTTTGGTATGAGTGAGGAGGATATTGCCCAGCTGAAGGTGGGTGCGGGCCTCGACTCTCGGGGGCGGCTTGAAGTTGAAGACCGCCTGGAGGCACTGTATGCAGGACTTGATGCTGGGCGGGCTCGAGGTGCGAAAGTTCTCAGCCAGGCCCAACAACGACAGATACCAAGCATCCTGGGACGACGCCATTTTTACATTTCTCGCCAGGAGCTAGAACGCGCCTCGCCGAACCGAGCAGCGCACTCGCGAGCTTCCTGGGGACGGGCACGCGACTCGCCTCCTCGACTCGCGGACTCAGCGATCACCTGCCGAGAGACGCTGACGGCTGACCCGACCTACGACGACCGATCAGGCGGAATACGGAATGGAGCTTGGAGAACCCGCTCTTGTATGTACACAAACAAATCGGAGTGTGGATGGACTGCCCGAGACACATCAATCGTCAGCTCCTAGGTATTATTTTTTTCTTCTTCTGCGAGTCTTGAACATTGGAGGCTCGGGCTTGATGGAATTGACGACTTGCACATTTGCACACTTGCAAAAGTCGTTGATAGCGTGCAAACTATAGTAGCGCTGCTGCAGTGCTGCTGCCTAAACAAAACAGAAAAAACGCCAAAACCTCGGCTCTCGCCGCTCTCACCAAAGACCTGCTCCTGCATATTTGACCGTCTGCTGACGCGTCATCCACGCTGTGACCGATAACAAACATACTGTGTTCTTTCCCTCCACACCGATCCTCCAACGACCCTCCACCGCATATTACAGCGCTCACGCACATGCGTACGCAAAGGCACGCACATCCTGAGAAAGAGACAGACATACTAGATAGATAAATTGAGAACAATAATCAAAGAGATTGAAAGAGTGAGGGATCTTGTTATGACATATACTCTCTCTCTCTCCTCTATCACACATATACACACCTACACATAGTACTTGAAAATTCATCATGACCGCCCATTGAATTGCCATCAACGAGCGTCTAAAAGTTTGGAAGCGATTTCACCTTCTCTTTTTAAATGTTGTGTGAATTTTGTTTATCATAGAGTACTCCGACAGTTTCGAACAAATTCTAACTAGTCTTATTTTACAAATTGAATCCAAATTTCAACCATGTTAGGTGTACGTGTCTGCTCGAACGTATGTGTACAAATACTGTGTAAAAAGTTATTTTTTATTATAAAAAAGAATTCTAGATCTACAATTATTACAATTAATACATGGAAAATTTTACATTTATCCTCAATTAGCATAGTTAAGTAAATGCAAATAAAATTCTATTGTTATTAGACATTAGAAATTACCGTTAAGCTACACTTTTATCAATAATTAAGTCACTATTATTATTCTGTAAATCAAATATTTCGCTTCATGATATATTATTTGTCGAAACTCATCAATTCAATAACCCCTTAATATCTTTAAAACTTTAATTTTTGTGGTTAAAATAAAAATAATATTTTCTTTCAAATTTTGAATGCTATAAGCTCATATACAAAACTTCCTTTATTAAAAAATTCCTAAGAAAACTCCTATTCCTTAAATTCTATTTGAATTAATGTATCAATATATTCATTTAATGATAATATTTGTTTAATGAAAACAAAATTTCTTCAAAATTGTTTTATATGAAATATAAGAAAAGAAACAAATTTTTTAAATATCTTTTGAAACATTATCGCATTTTTGTATATTGCTTTCTACTCTTAATTGAACTGCTATCTTAAATTTAAATACTTAATTATCAAATTCTGACGCAGATGAATAATTAATAAACTCTGAATATTTGTATATAAAATTATTCAATGGATTAAAAATACCATAATGAACAGTAAAAATATTACAAAGTGTATTGTACAAACAGTACAATATTACAAAGTACAATATATTAATGTAATTTTTATTAATAATTTATTTACTTTATCACAAATATAATATTCATCTTATTATATGTAAAAAATGACTGTTTAAATTATTTTTATAACATTATTTGAACATATGGTTGAAATTTAAAAAAACCGCTATTGCCCTTTTATAAATACTAATTTCCTACATTGTGTAACTCATTTCATAGATAACGCGTTTTACCAAAAAAATTTTTTAAGGACAAGGATCATCTAAACACATGCAGCAACAGAATTAATTAAAAAAAACAGTTTTTCTTTTTTAAATAAAAAGTTTTTAATTTTAAATCACAAGCCAATATGACTTAAAAAAAACATCAATATAATTAGATCATTTTCGGAACATATTAATGGAAATTATTTGCCTTATTTGTAATAATGGTATAATATACAAATGGTACTACATACATCATTAAAAAACTTTCATTTATTAAAAAATAAGTAAAAATTTAATTTTTTCAGTAAATGCATTAAGTTTTGAATAAGAGAAAAAATTACTAGAGCTTTTATCTATAGCATTTTGTCTTTTTTTTTAAACATATGACGTTGTATTTAATTGTCATATCTAATAAAAAAATGTTTTAATTGATTGACAATAAAAAGAAATATAGTTGCATACACTAACGCTACCAGAAATGAGCAATTTTCCGGAGAAACAAAATAAAAAGTCCAATTTAATATTATTCTAATCGCTAAATTATATCGAACAGTAGGGTTAGTAATAACTTTACATAACCTGTATAATATGCAGTACAGTAATTTTATACATTGAAATAATAAATTAATATTTTATTGTGAGTTCAGATGTTTACTAATTGTCGAGTTTTATTTTTTTTACCTTAACATATGTACCTGGTTTTCTATATGGTCCGACAAAAAATTGGGTACATACCGTCTTTTAGACTTTCAAGTATAATTGTTCTAAAAACTTAAAACAATCTCGACCAGGTTTTCTATTGCATTTTCATATTGAATTCGTAGGTGACATGTATCTGACTTTTCTTCGTCAAAATACGAATTCTCGGTTTAAATTTTAACACACATCCAGAACCAAATGGTACGTCACATTATGCATACACATTATATATTTATATATGTACATTTATATATATAATAATGTAAAGCCTGAAACAGTTTGCATTTCAAAATTTTTAAATTAGATTCATCAGAGTGAAATAGATCAAAAGCCGAAAATTCAATCAACTGATTAAATTGTATTTTTTAATGTGTAAGATTTCTCCGTGAAACGCCTTTTTTCACAAAACGTTTATCGCAAACATTGTACTATTACTAGGCTTTGGGACTGTCCGTAAAATTTACATATTATATTTTTTGTAATTTATACATAAATGAAATGAAAATATATACAATATAAGGATCTAAATAACGTAGCTAATACAAATTTATTGATTAGCCTTAAACATTATTTTACGAGAGTTGGATAAAATTAATCCATAAAATCAACACAAGAGTTTTTTTAAAAAATGTTTTAAAAACAGTCAGATTCAAATGCTAATATTATGTTCACTTTACTTTAGTTAAATGTCATATGTATTGCTTCCTTTATTATTGAACAATTTTTTAAATTACGTAGATTAAATTTTAATAAAAAAAAGTTACACCGAAAAATAAATAAAATTAATATTATATTTGTTTTTAAAGTCTTAAAAATAAATATTTAAACGTGCTTATATTTTTGTAATAAAATAATATCAATAATGTAAGTAAATTAAATATGAATTAAAAAATAAGCAAAACATTGTGTAATATTATAGAAAGTAAAAGTTTACTATAAATTTAAAAAATAAAACTTTTTTTTGTCGTAAGAAAATTAATCGACTTCTATCTTAAACAAGTGATGGAAAAACCTTTAACATCTTTATAAATATAGAAGGAAAATATTCATCGTCGATTAATACTTATAACATTAAGAAAATATTATTAATGAAAACTCGTCTAAAACCATTTATAATTTTAATATATATTGCAACGATAACTTATGTTTAAAAATAGAAATACTGAAAATGTGAATTTTCAATTAAAATTAATTACCATTGACGATTTTAAATGAGGTTATAAAACTTTAAGAAGGTAATTGCAGTATACTCGGCATCATATTTAACATGTCTTTATAAATTCAATTTTAAGAAAAATAAAATCTAAACAAAAAACCGACCTATGTGCTCAAAAAAATTATATAAAATAAAAAATGTGCAAAATTAATAATAGGTCAAATAAATGGTAACAATAAATGCAAACAAAACTTTTATTTAAAACATGCTGTGAATCCTTATACATACAAACTTAGTATAATATACAAAGTAATTAAATTTATATTATTTGCCAGGTTAAAACAAAAAATACCTTCTTTACAACGTAAGGTATTAATTTTTTATTCTACCAAAAATTTTTATAATCGTATGCACAGTACTTAAACGAATTGCTGATCATGCAAGGGTTGTTTGTAAATTAATCAAGATATTACCTAATCATGATATTTAACCATATTATTCTTATTCAAAAATCGATTCAGACGAGGCCATAGAATTTACTAATGTTTCTTAATCAAATAAGTATACACGGATTAATGATATTAGTAGATGTACTATGATTTGTATCTTTTATTTATTTTTTTATAGCGGAATATCATAGCATGTAATATACTTCAGATGGAAGTCGATAATATAATAAGCATTAATCAGAAGACATATTTTACGAAGAAAGTTCCAAATAATTTTTGAATAAGTATGTAAAAACTATAGACTGTGGATCGTGTATAATCGGGTGATAAAATATATTTCTGCTAATTTAAGTTAAAATTATATATGAATTATAAACATTGTATTTAATCAAACAGCCAAATTATGCGTTAATTATTTAAATCTGTAAAAGAAAATAATAATCATAATTTCACGAAAAAAACCACTTATCTTTGTTATTCAAATATATTCAACCAAATTTTCTTACATATCGAAAGATCGACGGATTTGGAAAACTGTCGCAAATTCTACTTTCATTTCAAAGTGCAATATTTAAATACATTGCATAGCAAATATATACTTTTTGAATTTTTCAAGTGACTGACATGTCAATTGCATTTTTTTAAAAACATTATTAATAATTTAATATAAATAAAATTTTGATGGTAACGATTATTATGTAATTTCATGTCCGCAATTAAATTTGAATTTCCTCAAAACGAACGATACTTTGTATTGATTTTTACATATAATTTTAATTTAACGTATGAAATAATGTACGCTTAAAATTCAAATATATTTAGCGAAAGGTATGTAAAGAAATCAGTTTAGACACATTCATTACCAAACTGTCTCTCTTATGTTTATTGCAATTATGCAGTGAAATTAATTATATATGAATATCTTCATAGTTTATTAATACTATTTAAAAACGATTTTACGTTTTTTGTACATGTAATACCTATCGAGAATCATTGAAAAATACATAATCAATATCAAAAGTGCAAGGCGGACTAGTCGTAATTTACCCGAAGCTTCAATCCAACCACATATACTTTAATTTATAAATGAATGCTTTAATGAAACAAGTTGGATATGATTTTAGCCTAGACGCATGTTCAACGTGTGATGTTATCCTAAGTGAACTGCGATTTTAAGCTCTTTAAGGAAAATTCCTGGATACTACGTTTAAAATACTAATTTAAAGTAAATAAATGGAATATTGGAGGTAGTCCCACGAAGATGCGTAAATCCACGTTACTGGGCACCTGATGTAAGGCTGTACTTCGTAAATCCATCGTGTGAAAAAAAGGAATTGAAAGTCACCAGCGGTAATCAGAAACGGCAAGTAAAGTAAGATGGATGGCGGTTGTAAAATAAGCTAGTTGTGTCCGACAAAGTTCAGGCTTAGCCTTGGGAGCCAAAAGGTCGTTACACAAGCTTCATAAATGGCGATGGGCAAACGTAAACTATCCCCGGCACACGATCCTCATTGTCAATGACGAGCCTCGGCGGTGCACTTCTGTTACGAAAGTCATCAAGAGCGTCGATAACGGGGGCTCGGATCGCGCCTCTCCCACCAGAGACGTCGCAGGCTTCATAAACGGCAATCGGCGCTACGCGAATTCGCTCCGGACTCCGGAGTAGACGTGCGAACTTCGAGCCGCACGTGACTTTTCACGATTGCCGAGAGGAAGATACATGGCTCACCGATCGTCCCGGTTAACCTCCTGGTTTCTGCTCTACCTCCTCGCGGTGTTTGAGGCCCGGGGTTGTCGTGCTGCCCGCAACGAGTCTGAGGCTAAATTCGCTAAACTCGTCAAGATCTTCAGCAAATCCGGAGCTTTCAATCAGGTACCCGAGACCTTGTTAATGCGATGCGCGTTTTCGCATCATCTGACCCTGCTCGCGTAAAAAAAGAGGCCCGCCGCTTCTGTAGAGGGTTAGACTACGAAAGAAAATACCGTCGAATGAAAGTCTGACATTAATAGCTCCTTGATTTTGTCCGAATTAAGAGAACATCGATTTGTAAGTTCGAGGAATTGCTCAGAGTCCTTTTTTTACGAGTCCTCGGTCTAGGACAGAGGGCCAGTAGGTGGAACAGAGACGAGAAAAATATAGAGAGATCAAAAAGCGCCTGGCACGTATATCTACGATTAACGGCCGACCAGATGACAGAATTTCTTCACATTCCAGGTAGACTCAATTTTCGGAGAAGGGGTGACAAATTCGCAATCTTTATCCTGGCCCGGCTCAAACTGCGCACCTGGTAAAGAGGGCTTGGAATGCCGGCGGGCAGAGACGCAACGATCCGTCAATTGTCCCCGAGGTAACAACATCGCTATATGCGTCCTTTCCGTGTTGTTCCGTTCTGCGAATAATTTACCAATAATAGTCTTGAACGGAATAGCGACGCCCGCTTTCTCATTTATTTTTATGCTGAATTTTACATTCTCGTTATCACCGAGATGCTATCCTAAAGCGGTTAATGACAATACTAGTGATATAGGAAAAAAGCGACACTCCGTGTCAACGTTTTAAAAAGAACTTTTACGAAATAGTAGCCTTTGGAAAACATACGCTTGTTCTCGGACCTATTTTTCTAAACCTTCATTTCCTTATTGCGATCTGTAATGCAAAATACCGAAAGGTGAGGAATAGAGGAAGCCTGAATAAAATCTTAAAAAACAAGAGCAGAAACGAGAATGCAAATAAATCAGAAATTATTGCAAATCGAAAAGCATCGAAAGGGCCTGCATAACGCAGTGCATATTTAATTCAGTAAATATATATTCGACTACCGAAGTGGAGGATGACGAAATATCGGCTCCTGTCTTCCTCGCCGCAAAAACCTCCTCAGAAGCCTCAACAGGAGAGCAAGGAGGAAACCGCGAAAAAACTCGAGCTTAAGCGAAACTCCTGTTATAGGCGACTGTTACTGCTACAACTGCTCAAAGGCCGGGCCCGAACTCTGGGCCTCCTGCTGTCACGAGAGCCTCAAGTGCTGCTCGCACCTGGCCGCCGCTTGCCGCACCTGCGATCAGCCATCGCTCTATCCCTTCTGCGCGAAGCACTTTAAAAAATGCTCGAACCACCTGATCGAGAAGAAATCCCCCTGAGGTCGACCCCTCGCACACTGCAAACGCTTTATAATGGACTTTGGGGAGGTATCGAAATCGGGTACCTCGATGGCAGTCCTTGCAGGTCCCGCAGTTCGTCGCAAGAATACACCACTCGACTCGATCTGAACCATTTCAAAAAGGCAAGCGACCTTCAGATTGTTTCGCCCTTAAGGTTGTGTTCAAATATTTTAGTGGTAAAATGCTTAATTTTTTTACGACATAAAACTCGTGGTGTCTCGTTGCGCATTGCTCAATTCGACGCATTCCTTGCGTCCGAGAATTATTACGTACATTAAAGTCGTGCTCTTACACATAATAATCTTATGTGCGCGAGTGAGTGCATGTGCTATCAAAGGAACTGGAATGACGATTGAAATTTTACAAAGGGGCATTGCATAAGTTTCAGCGCTGAAACCGTTGATCGGCACACCGGATTTCTAAATATAACCTTCGCGACCAGGTTCAAAACAGCTTTCAAATAAATCTCCTTCATTCGACGTTTATACACGATCGGGAAAGCACCACAGTAAGAGTGCCAATTTTCTTTTTAAGTAAAAAGTTATTTTATTTTCAAAAAATTAATGCAATGATATAAAATGAAAAAAAAAAACTTATGGTTATATGTACAAAATAAAACCTTTAAAATTATCTTTTACTCCTCTCTTTCTCTATGTTTATCTCTTTCCTATATTATTTTTTTATCCTCATAATGCTGATATAGCATAATTCAACAAACTTCCCATTTCCAACAATTTTCATGTAACGGACTTTTCTACCGTTTAATCTTCTATCTACCTGATACATATGATAAACACTAACGACTCAAGGGAAATACAACCGATACCACAAGAAAATTAATTAGTGAGTATACTAAAATAATTAAATAATTAAAAATTAATAGATAAGATATTCACGGAAAAAAGAAAGCGAAAAAAATTATTATTCGAGATTTCTTACATTTATAAACTTTCATTTATAATCAATAAAATTGTTATAAAAAAACTGCCTATTTATGGTACATTCACACTTCATGCTATGGAAATACTTATTTTATTATGATTATGATTAACTTATCATAACGATCGTGGCTGTGAAAAAAGGAGTTTTGTTTTCTTAATACCCTGCTACTAATTTTATTTAATGCAAATCGCTCAAATACTATTTTAATACAAGAAAATACAAATTAAATAATTCGTTTGATAAAAAGCATAATTAATTTTTGATTTTAATAATTTTTTTTAAAAAATAAAAACACTTTAATCGCAGTTTCTTGATTTCTGTTAATTTTTCACACACATTGATGCAAAATTTTGCAATGTATTGTTGAATTTCCCCAGAGTTTTCACAAACTTCAACCATTCATCTTATACTTTCACCTTCATAATTTTTTTTTTCTTTAATACATACAATACTATTGTATAAAACACCAATTCTTGGCTAATATTACATAATTGCAAATTGTTGGTTGTTTTTATGTTTGTCATGTGCCCTATTTTTTGTATTGCCTTAAGAGTCAAAAAGCTATTGCTTATTACAAAGAGACAGTTATAATATATTTACCTTTATACTTTATTTACTTGCAATATGTACCTGTATATATGTATGTATGTATGTATGTAAATATGTATGTATACATGTATATATACACATATGCGTAATAAAATTATACAATGTACATTAAATATTATTTATAATATGCATTATATATATATGTATTTTTCAGCATACATATGCGTGTGTATGTGTAAGTGTACCAAAAAAATGTAAGACTACATTTGATTTATTACTTAATGAATGAGACACGAATGGCGAAGGGCGAGGAAATGCGGTCAGACACAGCCAGTCGAGAACATTTTTTCTTTCGTATTGAATATTTGTTATGAATACATTGCTTGACCAGAATATAAACACAATAAATTCCAAGTTGACAAAATTGTGCAAACGTTCAAAAATATTGTGGCTTCACATTTTCCACTATTTCCTACATGTATACATTGGAAATCCATTATGAAAGTAGAAAAAAATTCATACTTTATTTATATCACAAATCCCAAAATGTCGCTGTAATTTGACGTCTGCATTGTCTCATAATAGTAACTATTTTAACACTGTTGTTTACTGTAAGCATTTTATTCAAAATTTGAACTTTTCTGATGCTTTAATATAAACTTCTGTGCACATTATGTTCGTCTTACTTAAAAAGAAAAAAGCACTACATGCTTTGTGAAGTACTTTAACATTAAAAAAAAAAGACAAAGAAATTTTTTTTCGTACAAATACACAAACATTGTGTTGATACACCACAAAATAACACTTTATCCCGTTTGTATAAACAGAATTTCGCATTTAGTTACAAACATCTTATACTTAATATTTTTACTTGAAAAATTGTCAGAATTTAGAGTTATAGTTTACGAAGAGTACAGGTACCATCATTAGACGCTTAAGGTTTGCAACAACAAAAAATCGATATATTCTTACGTACGAATATCTAAGATACGATGTTTTAAGAAACTCAATATATACTGAAAATGTTATTCCGATTTAAGTGAATATTACATTGTCCGAATAGGTCGACATAAATCGTTCAACCAACCTCTTTTATGTTACATGTACTATTTTCCTAACATACAAACGTATTAATGTGGTGTTGTTAATATTGAAATATTGAAATACACTCATGATATCACGAATTATGCATTTGCTTCAATTGGCTTCTTCATAAACAATGAAGCAAAACACACTTTCTTGACTTTTACTTTGTATTTTTAACATAAAATATCAGAGTAAAAAGACATTTTTAAATAAAGTTTTTTCTTCAACATGTTTTTCCTTTTTAAATTAAAAAAACACTAAATTTTTATTTGTCAATAATGAGGGATATCTTGTACCCTTCCACCTGAAAATAAAGAAGCACACATCCGTTGAAGCCTACAGCAAACAAAAGAATCGCGAGGTCAATATCTGTCTCTATTGAACAGCACATGTTAGTGTCGATCGATGATACTATCCGAATTGCGAGTTCGCTAGTCGCATGGCATTAGCCACGAGTCAACAAACGATCACTGTCGCACAGTGCAGTCGAGTTTTGCGCCAGGGTTAATGGGCGCCTTGTTACGTCTTCCAATTATGCGGATGAGCTCGAGGTGGGGCTTGATTGCCTTGGCTCTGCGAGGCCTGCGACGGAATCATGTCCAGTAGGTACTGACGCTGAAGGTCCGCCGCCTGACGCTGTAGTTCCGCTAAACCCTTGCCTCCAGCAGCTTGGGCCATCGCCAGTTGATAGGGATATAAAAGCGGACTAAAGGGTGGCATCATATGCGCTGGAAGAGGCTGATGTGGAGAAAGACCAGGAACTGGATTCTTGGCCAATTCTGAAAAATCGTAGCTTTTTTAAAGTAGTACTCAAAACTACGTGTTTCATTTTTTACTAGGCATCTCTCATTTCATTAAAATATTTATATAATTTTATAACAACTTTTTACCGAAAAATTGGCTTTCGCAACAACAGGTATGGCGTATCGACGTAAAATAATTGTAATTAAACTTTTGCCAAATAATTGATCTTATCTAATAAGATATTTAACTTAATAAAATTATTTAAATGATACGCTTAATTTGAGAAAATGCAATGACGTACTAGACTTTTCTAAAAATTTTCAAAATATGTATATTTTTACATACAATATTTTAGAAAATTCGAGTTGAAAACAATAAAAGTTTTTATTTGAAGGCTGCAATCATTATACTATTTACTTTACTATTTTTTACCGCTAAAATTGGTATGCAATCGTTGACTTGAAAATAAAAATGGGTGGTTGAAATATAAGAATGTAGCATAATAAAGATTTTATAAGAAAAATAATTTTCAATTGTAATATTCGACCTCGAAGTAATTGTTGTTGTAGAGCAGCAGCCGCTGCTGCTGGATGTGGAAATTTGCCGCTCTCGGCCAATTTGACCAAAGGATGCTCCTGGAGCTTCGGAGTCGGTGGCGTAGGAGGCGGTGGAGGTACTTGTACTTGTGGTGGAGGAGCAGGAGGCGTTGCTACTCTTCTCGTCGGGGTAGCCGCCTTGGGAACGGGTTTTGGTGCGGGTGGATCTGGACTAGGACATGCCGCTTGAGCTAGTCTTTCATCTATCTCCTTCTCCTGTTTTAAAGCCTTGACAAAGGCTGTCTTCAATCTAGAAAATTCATAATAATTAGTAATTCGTTAGAACTTACAAAATGAATTTTGCACGTTTCTTATACTTAAAGTAACTTAAAACTAATTACGTAAGTGTATTCTAAATAAATACTTACCGATTCGTGTGTTCAGCCTTGAGTGCCTTTTTAACATTGGTTGTTACGCAATGTTCACAAATAACTCTAGGATCCCGACCTGCTGCAGGTCGTTGGAAGGTTGCGTGCTGACCTTGCGGACTATCCTTTTTATTACTGTTCGCTGGTTTTTCCCATTTCCAAACGGGCGTAAAGTCAGTTTTACATTGCGTGCATTCGAACGGCTCTGGTGGAGGTGGAATAGCTGGTTCTTTAGTTATGAAGTCTACAACGTGTTCTAAACCAACTAAGTAAATGAACTCCGGATTCGATGGGCTCGGAACGAAGTGCATCTCCGGAGGTGGCGGTTTTGGCGGGGGTATCTGCAACAGTGTCTTTTCCAACTGTTTTCTAAGAGCTTGTTTAGCAGCTGCTTGGCGTTGTGCCGGAGTTTGATTATCTTCTCTATTCCTTTCCTGAAATTATTTAAGATGTTGGACTTGGTAAGTCATTGAAAAACATGTCATGAAATATGTAATTAATTACATTGCTAAACGATTATTAATATTTAACGATGAAATTCAACGTAAATAATAAGCAAATATTAAATTAGTGTTTACGACCAAAGAAGCAAAATACATCAGATTACATCTTATACTACGTAAATAATAAAAAAAAAGTAACTAATTATTAAATAAGCTAAGAATGAATCGGCTGATGAAGAGTACCTGCTCAGACATCAGAGGTGTGCTTAGAGGCGCGGCAGGCTTATATTCTTGAGGCCCAATAAGCTGTTTCTTGTAAACATATAATTTACAAAAAGTTAATCTTTAGAGGATATATTTTTAGCTTTTTTTTAAAGTTTGAATTAATTGCATGATAAATAATTTTCATTATATCTACTATACATAATAATTTGCAAGCATAACGTTTAATTTGCGTTGGCTTAGTAGGAATAGAATTTACTTAAAATTATAATAAAATGTGAGAAATATACAGATTGTGAAATTTACTTTTGATTGTACCTGATGCACCGGACTAGGTGTAGGATCTTTTGTTGACCTCTCTGTTCTATCAGCTGGAGGATGATAACTAGAAACACTCGGTGTATTATTCGTAGATCTGACACGTGGATGAGGTGGCTGTGGTATCACCATATTCGGTGGCATACCAGTAGTCGAGATTGTATTTCTTCCAGCTGTTGGTGGTAATAACATACCAGGTGGTGGTGCATGAAGGCTATTGCTTCTACTCGGAGCAGGCTGTCCTCTTAACAAGGGTGGTGGTGCCTTTCCAGTTCTATGGCACACAGTAACAATTAAATAGCAATTTTTTCCTTAAAATGTGTATTCTTACAATTTTCGTTTAGTACACACACCTGTGAGACATCACTGGTTGACAAGTGACTGGTGGCGGTAGTTTACTGGGAACTTTTGGCACAGCTGCTATATTTTCTTTCAATTGCTGAGACTGTCTCAGTTTTTTTAATAGCACCAATTTCATTTCTTCAGATCTTAATTCTTCTCTGAGCTTCCTTAGAGTTCTTTCACGTTCCGCTAATTCATCGGAAGACAATTCTTTAATTGGTAACAGGGGTGGCATCTCAGCTATTACAGATAGAAATTTAATTTTAATTTACTGTCTCAGAAAAATTTAGCAAAAGGTTATCATCAACAAAGAGCTTCTTTTGACTTCATCCTTCATCATCATCATCAATACCTTCATCGCTATCCGATGCATTTCCATTTAAATAACCATTCATTCTTGGCTCATCAGGACTCTCGGCATAACTTCTTTCCGTTCGTGGCCTTAAGTTACGTCGAGGCCTCCGATCATCTCCAGATTTTGGTGCCAAAATTCCTCTAGAGGAATTTTGTATATTCCTAGGTTCAGGCATATTATTGTCTATACTTGGACTAGTTGTATAATTTACACCCAAATCTAATGGAGGGCCTATATCGTTTATCAAATTTACAGATGCAGTTGGAGATTCTCTTCTATTGCTACTTCTAGAAGATGATTAAAGAATTATATTAATTTAAAGTATACGAAGTCATTGAAATGAAAAGAAACTTTTGATCACTAAAAATTAAAATTTCAGGTAAACAGAAAGGAAGTCTCACCCAACACTCAAATCAACAACTGCATCACCATCCAAATCCATGGCTTCCATTCTTCTTTAAATCCTGCAATAAGAAAGAATATTACACATTCATCCTATTTGTATAATAATGTAAATAGCCAAGCAATAAAATTGGTATAAACTGAATGCCCAGTAAAGCTAGCCTATTCGATCTGCACTCTTGAAGTTTTTTTATTAAACAACATATTTAACTGTTTTCAATGTATGGCAAGGAATCATTTTGCATCTTATAATAGTGTCTGGTATCTCGATAGCTTATGATCATACCATTATTGGTTTTTCTCTTCCAAGTAAAGAAAAAGTCAGTGACTGCACGTTCCGTAATGATTGTGACCCAGCACTTTGTACTATTTACGATTTATAACACGAGGTATAGGGGGTAAAAGAAACGGAAAGTTAGCGAGGACGAGTCACGGAAATGCTAGAAAATAATGGATGAGCCGTGACAAAGGAATACAGTCAATAGTGCAATTAGAGAGCGGAGCGACAAGGGGGTGAGAGTGAGAACCAGGGAAGAGAGGAAGAAATGTAATATGCGACTCGTTTGCCGAGACATCAAACCTAACCTACCAAGAGGCTCCAGATGCGCCTTCGGGCGCATGTGTGCGTGCGAATATGTGTCGTCGGCACAACCTTATTAGCGATGACACTTTCTCGTAACTAAAAGCTTATGTGCTCACGAGTAGATCTGTTTTCAAGTAAGCATTTCTCGTGCTGTTGGCAGCGGCGATGATGAATTTCCAAGTGTAACTGCTCCCGCTGCTTGTTTGGGACAAGTGGTGCTTCTCGATTAGGGCGCGAAGCCAACCTCCTTCGTATCTCCGCGTACGTATGAAAGTTCGTAATTAAACATACGCAAACACGGAAGTCCGCCAAGGGTCTACGCAAGTATATATTATATAGTATACTGTATACCTCTCTCCCGTTCTCGGTAGACTCGATCAGACTCGTATCATCCTTCTCATGTTAACAAAACACAGACACAAGTCAACAACAATAAATGAGAGGAGAATGAGAGATAAAGTGAGATAGAAAGGGAGGGCGGGGAGCAGGCAGCAGAGAACTTGCTGCCCGCGAAGATTATGTGCGGAAAGTGGAACTGAGACAGAAAAGGTGCACCAGAGAGAAAGAGGGACGAAGGCAAAATAGAACAAGGGAAGAGCGGATTGGGCAGCGGCCGGCAGTCGGGTGCCGGGTTCTTGGGGGGGAGGGACTCGCGGCGGAAGGGGGGAGTAACGAAGGGGTGAGGGGAATCGGAGGTAAGGAGAAGAAAATAGTGGCTTTTCCAATTTTACGAGCGGGCAAAGCAGCGGGGTGGTTCGGGTGCAGGTTGGTGATCAGACTGAGTCAGGATGTTCAACAGGGGCTTATAAGAACTACGAGGGAGGAAGTGACGAAGGGCACCAACACGATACCATACGTACTGACCACTGTCGTTTGCAGCTGTGAAAAGCGGAATGCGGAAAGCGGAAGACGCTTGCTGCTCCGACGATATTCGTAAGTCACTTTTTTATCTCTCTCTCTCTCCCGTACTCTTCGCTATTTTCACCTACGTGTACATCCTAAGTCATAATTTTAAACTAATACGTCCCTTTAAATACGAGAAAAATTGAGTGCACTAACGAGTGAGTTCCTAGGGCACAGGGACCAATTCATGGGATATATCCACGGTATTTTTCAGGTATGGAAAGGCCGAGAGTCGTCCACGACTCTATGAAAAATTGATTTTCCAACTAATAACGTACATGTACGATAACATAGCGCTTGAAAGATCCGTTCCATTTTCTCCTTCTTCCCTTCTTGTACAATCAATATTATAATTCATTCGATTGTCAATTTTTTGGACTTGTTACACGTAGAGCTTTAAGCCCAACCAACAGCTGCACACGGAAACTTGATCGCAACTATTTTTTTCATGCGATTCATTATGAAAATATTATAAAAAAATAAAAGAAATGTATCGTCTCCTCATTTTAATGTATAAACATCATTAATGAATTACAAAATCCTCTTAATCTTATTCTCTCGAATACTTGCTTCGTTAATTTACTGTGAAAATATGTAACTAGAGTAAATTGTAGTTTATATTTTACATTTTTTTCGATTATATTGGTTTTAAAGAGTTTCAAAAATTATTGATAGTTCCTGCCTTTGAATGAATCGTAAATAATAAATCAATAAATAAGATGTCAATCCACACAGAAAGTTCTTTGGCTTATAAAATATATTCAAATGTTAAAAGATACTTTGATAAAAATGAAATACAAAAAATATAGTGTTTAAAAGGAGATAAAAGTACAGGTAATGGAAGAGAGAGAGAGAGAGAGAGAGAGAGAGAGAGAGAATGAAAATCAGTGAACGAATTTTCAATGCAAAACTTGCAAAATTGTCAAAGAATATGGCATAGTGGGAAAACAAATTGAAAAGTTATTTAAATAATGGTACAGCCATAAAAATCTTCAGAGATTATGGAGATAAATTTGAGATAAGGTAGAATTAGGTTATAGGTAATCAATGTATTGAGCAGCTAAGTTGTATTTAAAAACATGACATTCTACTCGTTTTATCATAGTTCCACTTAAGATTTAATTAAAGTGCAATTAACCCGGATTAGAGTACAGAGCTATTAGCATTAAATGACACATTAATGTTTGTAAAAAGTCGAGACGGCCAGGTACAGGTAATAGATGAATCCTATAATCAACAATAACAAGGGCAGTCTCGACAGATTGTCGTAAGTAATGCACATACAAGAATTGCATAGAAACACACATGTTGGAACACACAGAGTTGGAAGGTCGGGTAAGAGGGCAGGTAAGTAGATGAGGAATGACTATGTATCCTTTCTGCGTTGTGTGCTGTGAGCACGCGCGCACTCGCGTTTATGTTGCATGCAATAATGTGCTTAGAAGTTATATCGAAAAATGGATGGTTGCGAGTGGTCGGGGTATCTCGAGGAGATGGAAACAAATAAGTAGAGAGTGGTAATAAGAATCCATGTGGCGAATGCCGCAGTTTGGTGTATGGGCACATACCCGGAGCTGTCGAAGACGAGTCCCGTTTGACAATTATAACCTCAAAAAGCGACGTGGGTCGGTAGGCTCAGATGGTGCCTCGTTCGTTCGTTGCGCTTGATTGCGAGGAGACGCGCTCAATCCCGACTCTCCCTTGGAGCTTCAAGCAATTGCGGACACTCTGGCAGTGCACTTGCCGAATTCGGGCCGAGAGTCCGTCATCATCTTGGATTCAGACTCTTCGTCAAAATAGTCCGTCTGTCTCTGTCTTCTAGCCCTCTCTTCGATCTGTTTCACTCCGTCTTTTGTATCTTTTTATCTTTGCCTCTCACACGTCGGTTGAGGCTCTCATGGGGCCGGCGTCGGCCCCGTCTCCTGTGTACCCGGTCTCGGCTATTTCGTCGAGTTCCGCGTTGCGTGCGGCCTTCGGCCTAGCCAAACTCTGAATACCGTGACGATCCTTGTCACCTCTTCGCTCTCACCCCACGAAACTGCGACCGCGCGCTAGCCCACCATCAGCCAAGCCACCAAGACGGATTCACTTCAAAATGGCGGGCAAATCGTTCTCTCTCTCCTTCGCGGCCCTTTTTTCGTCCACGTATCAGCGGCCCCGCGTGACGTTCGAACTCTCTCTCCAACGCTCGGTACTCTTGCGCTCACTCTACGCCGAGCGGAGGTGCCTCCTGCACCGCACGCTCGGTTTTCCCTTTCCCTTTCCACGGCGGCGAACGCCTCCGCGCCCACTACCCCTCGCCACTACGAGCCCTCCACTCTACGAGCTCTCTACTCGTCCCGCATGCAGCACACCCCAAATGTCGCGCGCACCTTGCGCCCTCCCTTTACCCCGCTGGATCCTCTTGCCAGTTGACCGGCCAATGGCGGCGGCACCAGAGAAAACGAAAGCGCGAGAAACGCAGTGGAGACCGGAGACAAGGTTCAGCAAACGAGCGTAAAGACGATAGCCGTCAGAGTCCGAACCACCACTCGATTCTACTGCCGGATGCCCTACTCTGCTCAGTCTCCTGTCTCCTGTCTCCCGTGCCTCGGCGACGCCCGCAACTCAAGCCCGAACCTTCCGGCCGACCTGTCTCGACCGTCGCCGAAGCCGCTGCCGGTCCCCCCTCTACTGCCGCCACCCTGCGCCTCCACCCGATAGCTTGACGTGCTCACCCCGGAACGCGAAATACGCTCTCCCCGAAATCAACCCAACCGGTGACCGCTTCTCTGCTACCCCATCGACGGAAGTGTCCCAACTCCGTCCTCATCAAGTTCACTTCTCTATGCGATCTGCTATCTCCTAATCAAACTCCAGACCTTTCGCGGTAACCACTAGATACCCTGGTAGCGACGCCCTTATCGACACTGATAACTTTTGCTTACTCTGAGTCATTCTGTCCCCCCCCCCCAGAGTTACACGATCCCTTGATGTTACGTACTTGTCCAACTAATAATCAAATACAGCCCGTAAAATTCTATCCGATCGACGAATGCTTTAATTGTTTATTTCGCATATGCATGCACATGCATTATTAATTTGAAACAAAGAAACTTTAATCATAAGGCTGTATGTATTTCAAAAGATCATTATAATATATAAACATCTGCTTAAATTTTTATAAATTTTTTATTTGCAATAATAATATGATTTTTTTACTAATCCATCATTTGAATTTCAAAATGATACTGAATTTAAATCTATGCAAATTAATCAACAATATTTTTATACTCATTAAGCATGTTGATCTTATTTATAATTTTTTATACTAAGCCTTTGCTTAATGAAATTATCTCTAATTACACGAGCAAGTCCAATCTATCAACATTTTTATAAAGTATATTCAAATTACATTACACTTCAGCTAAGAGTAAGGTATCTTTCTAACGTAATTCAACATATTTTGAAACAAAAGAGTTTCGTTGATTTCTCAATTCTGAAACAAGTATTTTGTTTGTTAAAATAATTTTTTATCTATAGAAGAAATTTAATACATTCAATCAAAATCTTAAATTAAAATTATGATTAATAAAAGAAAGAAGAAAAGTACAAATACTATATTTTATTCATAATTATCAGTACTTATACAATTATTAATTTGAAACCACTAATTTAGCATCTAAATTTTTCCAAATATAAATTTCCATAAGTTATACGGCCCTAAGCGCACTCACGCACCCGCAAACATTAAACATGTACGCTCGCGCGCACACACATATATAAAAATCAAGAATTATAAAGTATACTATGTAGTCATAGTTATTATTAACAGGGTTTTTTCAAATCGCAACTTTTTTTTTGTTTATGGTATGAATAATATTTTTAAACTGCATAAAAACGGTTTTTATAGGTAAAAATAAATATTATTACAAAGTCAACAGCATAATTTTAGTTTAAATTTTTTAATCACATTAAACGATTAAATTTTTTATGAAAATTAATTACATTATCAATAGATAGTTTTTACGAAGTAATTTTTGCAAGGATTATCAATAAGATGATTCAATATTTTTATAAACATAAAATATCTCTTTCAATAATTAGAATGGCTTATAAATTTACAACATAACTATCTCAAAAATATACTATATAAAAACCTGCAATAAGAATTTTGCGTGTAATAAAAGCCACATGATAACCATCTGTTTGTATATTGTGAAAAAATGCCACATAATTAGTTTTCTTAATTGGCAAATTAATGTTTATTATTTCTATCTTAGAAGATTAATTTAGGATAGAATATTTTTCTAAGTTAAGTTCTATAATTATTATAAATTTGTTAATTATTTACGTATTTACGTTAAATTTGATACTTTAAATATGAAGAATAAGGAAGACATTCTGATACAGCCCTTCCATACGTGTATCGCTTTATAGATGAAATGAAATTATATGATATTGTTTTTTTATGCATCTATACAAATTTACACGTAATTATTATTGTAAAAGACGTTTAAAATGCCAGACCAATGAAAAAAAAAGAAAATATAAAATAATTATAATGTTGCAACTTTAAATACTAATGATAACGTTCTAAAAATATCGCACTCTTACATAAACCTCAAATTAGCTTTGTTCTAAATAATTAACGAATCTATCAATATATGTGATAAATTGCTCAATCATTCGTTACACGAAGTGTAGTACGTTTTTACGTAATTTAATGTAAGAACTAAATGTAGTACGTTTAGTACGTAATTTAATGTAAGAACTAAAATTGAAACAATTTGAGTATTATGCAAACATTATTTACATATAATTTATAGAATTTAAAAGTATTTTAAACGATTATAATACATGCATTTCATGTTAAAATACTTTTAATCAAGGGATAAAATTTTGACAATTAAACAATATTTTTATAAAATAATTGAAATATTATTCTATTATTTTTTTAACTAAAAACAATATCTAAGTTAATGAAATTATAAAAAAATCTAAAATAATGAAATAAAAACTCATACGATTGTAATATCTTGTTTTTAAATATTATTAATTATACTAAAATTTGTGGTAAATAAAAATTTTCAACTTAAACATTTCACAAAATATGAAAAGAATTTTATTGAAAAAAAACGATATGTACAAAGCTGTAGGCAATTTAAGTTTATTTGGGTCAGGTTCATGCCTATAAAAAATCAAAACATTATCTCTCACCACATCTTAAATCGCTATATTTCACTTTAAATACATTTTTTTACATATTGAATGCTATATAATGAAAGAAATCTGTTAATTTACATTAAAGTGTAAATTACGTATCACTCTTTTATATTTCCTCCATGCACACATATTTCACATATCATTGAATAAGTATCATTTTTTTGTATTTCCGTGCAAATTCGTGTAAGCTCAGTCAAGATTTTAACATAAAAATTTTAATTTTTTCAAACTTCAGATAACAAATGTCTTGAGATTTTTAAAATTCCTAATACTTACATACTAATAAAGTATTTTTTTATGATTTTAATTTTACGCCTAAACATTTTTATACATATAAATTAACTTCTATTTATATTAAAATTCTTTTAATTTTCTAGTAAATCAAAATTAAAAAATTCTTTTAATAAGAAAATAAAATCAGGCTTTTAATAAATATCCAATAATTTAATGAAATTTTAAATATAAAAACATCTTTCATCTATATATATTTATGTACACACACATATATATATATATATATTTATAACAAATATTTGGACAAAAAATTGATTGATTTTACATAACAATCGTTTAATGATACTATTAAAAACAAGTTTTTTAGCAAAATAGCACATTTGCTTTAATTATAGGTAAAACACCTACAATTGTTTAGGCATTACATCGAATATCAAGATTATACGCGAAATAAAAAAATCCCCATTTATTAAAACTTTAAATATTAAAAAATACGTAACAATATTGTTCGGCAAATTAATATTAAAATATAATCGAAAGGTTTTCTATTATTGAATCTTTTGTTTCAAACTTATTATAAGAAATGCTATATTATAATTTATAATTTGGCAAATCTAATTTGTTTATACTAAATATTAAATGACTTTTTAAAGTCATTCTTTAACTTTCAGATGCACAGGCTACCCTATATATTATCCAATATATCGAAATTACTATATAGATAGTAATTTAAGACAAAATCCAAGTTAATAGCTGCTTTACACTATAAGAATGTATTTATTTACAACATTCAAAGCAAATATATCAATGATATGCTTTAAGTTACTTCTCGCAGTCCCAATTTTTTATTAATTAATATTTTGGTAATTCTCTGCCAACATATTTTTTATGTAGTAGTTTAAATTGGTTTCTAAAAGTAAATTACTACTTAATACTAAGATAGTAAGTATTAGTTATAAAATGATGAAGTGTTAGAAAATTTTGTATAAATTTTTTTCCTTTTTTTTAATGCTGCAACTTGCTGATTGATACATTAGATTTTACAAAATGTAATTTGCATATATACTTAATCTTTAATGTGTATAAACAATAACTCAGCTCCTAAAAATAGCGAATACCGTATAAAAAAAAATTTTACCACATACAGTAATTTTCGTCCCTAAAAAAGACCTTATGCACTATATATCTTCTTGTTGATTATTTTTTCGCAAATTTTTAATAATTACGAATGTTTTTAACATACTACGTAACATAACATAAATATTTTTTAGACTTTTCAAAATTTTTCCTAATATATTAAAAAAAAAATACTTTCATTCAAATGCCATTTTTACTGTACGTAAATGTCTAAGAATAATATTATTATATTTTATATTACATTTAAAAGTACTAATACTTATACTGTTGAGAAAATGTAGTAGAAAAGCTCTATATCAGTACAAATATAAGTAAAGTGAACAGAAATATTTTAAATTGTATTAGGTATAGTACGAAATTAATCAAATTCAATTTCTCAAATTTTGCACGGGTATTAGCATTAATATTTGCGCACTTAAGTAATCATTCTTTTTATTTTGCTTACCATTAGAGACAGTTAATATAAAATAGCAAGTTTACTTAGTATTATTATATTTATAAAAGTAGACAAGACACTTAAGTAATGTAATTGCAGAGTTCAAAATCTGGAGTATGTGAATGGTTTGTTTAGAGTAATATTTAGATACATTGAAATTCAAAGACCAACTGTAATCATAACTTCTTATAAGTAAATAAATTAATGAATTGTGATCATGTGTAAGTAAGTTCTGTATTTTGTTAAAATTTTTTTAGTAAATTATCAATTTTAGGAATTTAATTTAACAAATTGTGAACTACAAAACCAATGATTCGTCGATTATAATCATTTATTAAAAAACAATTATCAGAAAATCTTTTTTAAGATCATTTTTACTAACGAAATGATTAACTGTTTTTATTAAAAAAATAAAAGTAAAATGATGCTTCGACAATGTTACAATTAATACAAATTTAATTTTTGTTCGCTAATTAAAATATTAACAATATATACGTACATACACATAGATATATATTAATAATTATACTAGGATCTTTTACATTCTCTGATATTTGAAGCTATTCAAATTATGACATTTTGCGTATTAAGATAAACATGACAGCTTTAATTGATTATTATTATATCAAACGTGATTTTTTATTTTCCAGTGTATTTTAATCATTATACTAAGACATTTTTTATTTCTTGTATAATATTTATTGTACAATTTTATTCATAATATTGTACATGGAATCCCTTTATTCAATAAAAAGGAGTTTATGTATACTTGGTTAAGCATGCATATTTATGTCATCACCTCGCGATGCTGGTACTACAATTATTTAATTTTAAATTTAATGAGTTTTAATAAACTCAAAAAAAGAATAGATTTTATTAAAAAATTTTTTGTATTCTTCAAAAAAATCTTTAAAAAAACACATATATATATGTATATATATTTATTTATATCGTGTATGTATATTGTAAGCGCCTCAACATATGCTATTCGCTTAGAAAGTGTTAATTTCCATTCAGTTTTGCACTTCGTCATATTTTTCTTTAATTGATGTTAAAAAAATGGAAAAAAGAGTTATTTACTTGCTCTAGGAACTTTTAATAAGGTTCGTAGAATCATCTTTATCCAATCACATTTAATGATATTCTAAAGATTGCCTTTTTACTTTTTTTATCAATAAGTAACTTTAAACACAAGGATTTGGAATGTCACAGCTCTTTAAGTTGATATAAGAAATGGAATCCTATTATCACGATACCATTTTTGCTTTAAAACTTAAGTTAAATTGGGAACTATATTACTTTTATAATGAAAACATATGTGTAGATGCAATTAAAATATGACATTTCAAATTACATTTGTTATTTATAAAAAGTTCACTAAAGAAAAAAGTGTGCTAAATCATATTTCTTGCAAATCTAAAGTACATAAAATATAATGTACAGTTATCATTAATAAAAAAAGGAAAGTAAAGACAATTAAATCAATTCAGCAATTAACATTTCTTTTTATCACGTTTTCTATAAAATAAGTACCTTTTGGAACAGTAATATTCTTTATATTTTTCTCTCACTCTTTCTTTCTTTTTTATCTTGTCTTTTTCTCTTTTACCAAATCTCTATGTATCACAATTTCTGACATATTTTTCCCGATCTCTAATATTTATGAATGCCTTTAATATACGCACCATATTAAGACTTTTAAAAAACACTTTTTTATCTTTTCTTTGTTCAATGAACGCATACAAAAAACATAGGCACACCATCTTGAATTTTTCGCGAACGCATTCATATCTTTTTATTTTTCTGTCACTCTATTCCTCTCCCTCTCTTTCTCTCTCTTTAGTCGTGTACAGCGGTAAATTTTTATTTCTGTTAGTATTTATCGTTATTTATCACAGATGTTTTATTCTCTGAACCGTCAATCTCACGTTTTTGTATTTTTTTAATAGTTTTTTTTTATAATCGTTTGTATTTATCCCCATTTGACTATAAAATTTTTTTCAACACATCATAGATTTTACCTACATTTTATTTTTTACATTTACCTACATTTTTTACTGCTTCAAAGAATATCACAGTCACAACTTTATCGCCGACTTGTTTTAATAGTTTTTTCTTTCAATTAGCACTGAATATATTTTATTGGGTAATCGCTTACTCTTTTATATGTAATAATCTGTTTTTTTACTTTGATAACATTCAAGTTAATATTTTGTAAAAAAAATTGAAAATTTTCATTTTCATTGTATTCATAATTTTCTGGTTTTAAATATCTGCATCTATTTTCATTCAATTTACAACTATAAAAGCATCTATTAAAATTTATAATTTTAATCAATAATCGAAAAATAAAATAATCGATACTATTTAAATACTATGTACCAAAGTTTTGTTGATTGATATTTAGTACAAGATTTCTATATACGAAAATTTTTTAAATGATATAATAGCAACATAAGCCAATCAATGAGACATAAACTGCAGTTCAAAATAAAAAATATGACATTATTTAATTTATAGAATGCAAGGGTTGAATTTGAAATCAATTGCATTTCACATTACTAAAATAATTATTATTAATAATTTATAACTTACAATTCTATCAGCTCGTGGTGAAAATCAATGCACTAAAAATTTTTGTCAAATGCCAATAAGACATCGCATTGTTCTTGAATATGAAAATATTTTCGTAAAATATAGTATTGAATACCATTTATTAAAAATTGTTGATTGTGCTTTTAAGCTAAAAAAAATGCTAATACTAACCCTAAAGACTTAGTTTCAAATCTGTTTATTGATACAATGCATACAAAGCAAATAATTTTGAGGAAAATGATGAAATATATTTTAAGTGAAGATATAAATTAACTCCTGAACGATCGCAGACTTTTAATTAAACGAAGACCAAGGCTTCGATATTTCACAATTTCATTGTAGAGAATATAGAATTCCAATTGATTTTTTACAAAATACGGAAACAACGAAAACACGTTAAGATGATCGTAAATACACTCTAGAGAATATTTAGGAGCATAATTTAATTTTACCAGTTGATTTCTACATACTAGACTAAAACTTCTGAAAAACGAACAACTTAAATTATCATGAGGCAATTATCGTTGGATGTTATCGTTAGATAGTAAAATTACATACCTGATAAAAATACTCGAAGCTGTGAGAACTCCAATGATTGATGTAATACTGTATAAAATATAAGTCTTAAACTATTGTTGAAGATCCATTAGAGTTTAGTCATCTGTAGACTTTGGTTTTATTCTTATATCTGTATAGTACTACCGTGAAACTGAGGTTATAAGCATCTTTAATATTCCTTGCACCATTGGACTTCTTTAAGGACAATAAAATCAAGCGTAGAAAAGCTAGAGGAATTTATTTAAAAGGAATAATTTAAATAATAGGACTTGGTCAGAAATAAGTATAGGGTATAAAAAGGGAATGGACAAGAAATCTGTGGATAAGAGTCGATTAATTATTATTCCATTCTAACACTTATCTGGATTTTATTAAGCGCATGCCAAACGATAATTTTTTGTAAAGAAAGTGTGGGTGTGCGTATGTGTGCGCGCACGCGTCTGTGTACACAAATCACACTTGAAGAGATCAGTTGGAAAGAATTAAAAATGCTCTTTGCGATGAAAAGATAAATGACTAGAAAACAAATAATTAGCTGATTAAATTTAAAAAATTGAAATTGTTTACCTAAAACTTTGGTCGGTTAAAGATAATTATATATATAGAATAAAGTAATTTTTATGTTTAAGTAAATTTAATTATTTCTTGCATAAAACAAAGTGCCGAAAAAGGTAAGACTCGTAAAAATCTCCTACTGAGGCGATGTCAATTTATCATAAATATAATTATACCATAATACAATTTCCGATCTATTAAATTTGAAAAACAATGGTTCAGATTAATTTTATTTTATTTAAATATAATGATTGATAAAAAAAAAATTTTTTTTTGAATCATTCAGTCTTAAGATAGCTTTACTACAGACACATATTTTACGGTGTTTGATAATTTTCTTTTGAAAGATAATATTTTTGAAAAAAATGTTTAATTTACACAATCGAAATAGAAGATCCTACTGCCCTTTTTATAGCCCTAAGTATAAATAAATTACGTGAAATATACATAAAAAAGTTGATTAACAACTAACGGCACGGGTTTATTAGTCGGTATACGCACAATGTATATCAAATTACACATGTATTTATGTGCGCGTATGTGTGTGTAGAAACATATTGAGATGCGTATATACATATATATATTCTTATACATATACATATACTTATACTGTTATATGTACGTGTAATATGGGTATGAAACAAGAAGCAAAACCACCGTTTTCCTTTTGGTGATTCTGAAAGGTATAACCGAAGTGATATTTTTGTTTCGCTACAGAATTTGCTATGTTAATAGTTTTTCGCACTCCTTAGGAATACTCTGGTTTCTCGTCGCATTAATCTTTCACAGCTTGGGAACCAATCCACTGCCCATTTCCCTCCCGTTATCGACGATTTTACTCGAGCACCTGAGCAGCGACGGACATGGTACATTCGTCTTATATGTACACTAAGGCCTGCCTTAGTATAAAAATATACATTCGCATCTTAAAAATAGGTCTTGACTTGTTTCTCTTAAACGGAGCTCTTATAATTCACCTATCCCGCGCGTGTTTTTTTATTTTATGCAATGGTATTCTATCTATGATTAATTAGCTTTGTATCTCTCTTGTTCGTTTGTCCGGATGATGCGATCTATCCTATAGATGCATCGTACATTTTTGATTACTTATCTTCAGCATTGACTAATTAATTTTATATTTGAATATATACGTATTTTCATCGGCCGTATTAGTCATGTCTGGCTTTAACTTCGTACGCTTGGAAGGATTTTTTTTTATATCAGATCTCACTGGTCTATGTTTCTCTCGTCCGATAGCTTGTTACTGTACTCAATCACAATTCGCTTTCTCGCAACTTTATTTCATCTAGCGATAAATTTTACATAAAGCATAGTTCTCACTTTTGTATATCAAATTAAAAACGCAGACTTCTAGCGAGTTTAATAATAACAATTTGGTCAACGAGAACAAGCTAAATATTACAGTTTTTCCAACTTTTATTAAATTGCACAACTGTATGCAGACCTGATGTTCGTAATCATGCGCAAAAAGTAAGTTCAGTCTTTGATAAATTGCGCTTATTTGCACTAGGTCCTAAGTCGAGAGTTGCACTGTTCCAGCCTTTGCAGAATCGTATTTTTTCCCATCTAAAATTCTGACGTCGCAAAGTGATATCACCATATTCCTTGTCGACTAGTGGCTTTCCCTATTTTAATCACCTCCTTTAATAATAATACATTACTCATAATGCGTACAATAATACAACGCTCGTAAACACCTACGTTAATATTGAAAATATACAATTATTATGTTGATAAAAAAAAATTCAAGAGGATTAAGGAGATTCATTGTTTACTTAATAGTTTTATCTAATACGATCGATAATATTTCAGTTAATAGAATCTTTTTCACATTTCTCAAGCTGATTCGTAACATGAGAAATCTTTCAAAGTAAGTACACGTAGCTTGTACATGAAAATTCTTATTCACGCGTGTAAGGACGCATATTAATCGTCTCGCTTCTCTCATTTATTCTAAAAAAAGTTCATTCATCGTGAATAAATCGTTAAAAGCAACGATTGGAAGGGATTCTTAATTATAATATAAATTGAAGTTAAAAAACAGTATAAATTTGTTTATCATACCGAATTTGATAATTATGGACTGTTTGACAGCCATCCAAGTTAATTGAGCTTAGTTTTTTTTTTCTTTTACAGGCCATACAAATTGGAAAATTCACTCGTCGTTAATAGGGTGTCATGAAATATCTTTTTTTTTAAATTTATCTAACGATTCTCAGGTACATTCGTTAAAAAGGCCTACTCAATTTTCATTTTCATCTCGTACTTTATTACAATAAGTTTAAATTAGACTACGATATCGTACCGAAAACAATGTTTTCCAACATTTTGATGTTAAATTTACGCTCTATATTAATGCTACAAGATACTTTCAATAAATATTTCTTACGATTCTCTATAGTGCATCGACAATACAGTCAAATATTTCTCTTTCTTTATAAAAGACTTAATACAATCACACATCGAGACATTTTCAAATGTCACGAGTAGCCTTTTTCGTGTTAACTTACTTAAGATTATATTCTAAGCTTTGCGCGAAGGCTTTTAAATTAAACAAAGAGCGGCGTCACACGTAAAAAAAATAGTTGCCTTTTAGTAAGTAACTATAAACAGAAATACATTATGGATGTATTTGTATATGTTGGTGAAGGAGTTGTTCGATGGATGCTCATATTCGTATCTACGCTTGTGCATAAGCGTGGGTAACAGTGTCAGACTTGTAGGCAATTCTAGATTTTTCGTGTTTATCCGTGTAAGCATGTGAGTGTTTTACACTACCATGAAACAATGGATATTATACAAGGGGCCAATGAGCTCTTCGTATTAACAAATTTTATTTGTTCTTTTATGTACTTTTTATGCCAGCTTGTTTTCACACCTCGATATAGCTATTCTCTATTATTGTACTTCTCAGTATCTTGATTAATTTCAGGGTTTTCAGCATTTGTCATCACCACGCACACTACATAAACGAAATTTGCCGCAATAAACATGACGTTTATTAAATTCAAAAGCTATTACATACATACACACACATTTATATCAGTTGATGACTACTTAAACTCTTTTTAATATACATTATCGTGAGAACTTAATGTAATTAAAAGTCATCCAATTGATGGAAGTGTTCAATCCTATTGTAATCACAGCGTATATGCACATCAAAATGCTTCTTATTCTAAGGCGTCCGATTGGTTTTGGTATTAAAAATAACCTCGGACTGCTCGATAATTATATGGGCCTGCGTCAAGGTTGACGGCGAGCTTGGCGCAGTTTTCTCTTTATTACTCATATGACTCTTGTAAAACATTTGCCAATTTTTGGCATTGCGATATTTTTTAAATTGTTTTAACATTGCGCTTAATGCTTTTCTTCTATTTCTATTCCGCATGTCTTTTATCAATACTATAAACTAAATTCCCATTCCAATGGAAAAATACTTGCAACATTTCTGGCTATATTGTTGAACTTGAATGATTATCAATAGTATTCAAGTTTTGAGGTTTCACTTTACCAATTCTCGATGAATTTGTTGTCCCTATGTTCTCTAAGTGGGGCTGTCGAGCTGTAAATTGGTTACCCGCTATATTGGGTTTTCGTCACATACTACTCTTAGTCTTGTAGTCTAGATTTACGTAGTTTTATTATTAATTTGCTACTTCATTATCATCCATTAATATGAAATTATCGAGGGACTGGAAAGCTTATTAAATTGTGTTATTATGTACTTATTATGTAAAACAATTTTTCTTTGCTTTTATTATTATACTGAAATTTCTTGCGATAAACCTCTCTTGAAAAAACAACTATTACGAGTTTATTTCAGTATATTAAATAAATTGTTGTAGTTTTCTTAAGATATAGAAGGCTAACTCCATCTCAGTGGACACTCTTGCGAGAGAGTGTATTTTGGACTATTATATCTGAACCTCAAAAATATATAACGTAATATTCTCAGTATGATTCACTTAAAATTAATTTAAAAAATTGCATATTTCGCACATAAAACTATATCGCGTAAAAAATATAAGAACATGAATGACCTAATACATGATATTAGTCATACAATCGGTCAACGATGGATAGTATTTAAGAAAGTTTGATAATTTTTTAAATTCTCTATAACTCTAGTTACTTTTGATCCCGAAGAACCATTGGCATTATAACTTCTCTACTGTCACCACTCAAAGGATTTATCACAACTTTTGGAAGCTCTTCATCACTCAAAAGTTTCCACTGTTTACCCATCACTTCTTTGACTTCCTGTGTCCAAATTATCAATTTTAAAGAATATAGCTATTATTTGATTTGATTATTAATGTAAATATTATTGCTTACATCTATAATTGCCTCGTACTCTGACCAAGACTCTTCATAAACAATATCACTTTCAGCAAATTCAAATTTTTTCAACATGTTATGCCTTAAACGTACGATGGCAGCCAAATTATTTGAAAAATATTTATGCCCTATGAACACTATTTCACTTAAATTTTTGCACCTCCAAGCAGCTAATACTAAAGGGTCAGGACTATAAAATAAATATGTATATAAATAATTTTTGTTTTGAATGTGCTAAATTAAAATATAAAACTTAACTCTATGGTTTATCTTACTTATTTATATCACCAAAGTGATAAACGGAATTGAAACGACTCTTTTGAAAATTAAAAGAATCTATCCAAACAAGCGACTTCAATGTGCTTGAATACCAATCAGAGATTTGTTGAAGCGCTGTTACGTTGACATTTTCACAAAATAGAACTTTTAAATGGGTCAAGGGCATTGCTGATTGTAAAATTTCACTTTCCAATACTGTTACTGCATTGTAGGAGTGAATAAGATTTAGACGTAATTCACATCGAGGACTGAAATATTCATTAAACAAAAATATTAAATGGACAAATAAAATGTGTTTAAAGTGTAATAAAAAAACGGGAAACCAAAGACTTTCGTATTAAACATAAAAATAAATTAATAAAATGTCTCACTTTTTTTGTGTGAAAGCCATCCATGCATTATTGCTCGTTCCAATGTACTCTCCATTCCATCCATGTACATGTATAACTAATCTTTCCATCGTTCCACTGTTTAATGCTTGAAGCAAATCATCACTAAAATGATCGTAGTCTATAGTTAATATTGAAAGTCTTTCAAAACTATTAAACAATGAACAATCTAATTCCAAGAAATTGTAATGCTCAGGATCATCTTTGATTGAGGCCAAACTCAAATGAGTTAAGTGATTGGTGTGATTATGCTTAAGAAGTTCTAAAAGAAACGTCAAATCTTCAGTCAACTCTTCTATACAACCCAAACTTAGTGCTTCAAGACAATTTGAAGTCTCTACTATATTTAACAGTTGTTTCAGTAATTTTTTACTATTAACTTCGTGAGTGGGATATTCAAACATGCACCTAATCGGTTCTAAAAGAACTTTGCGAAGTTGCCTATTACTGCTCAATTTTTTTAAAACAAACAATGCTTCTCTTACATAATTATTGGCTGACTCACAACGAATCGTTACTTCTTGTACACTAAATTTAAACCAACTTGATAAACATCTGAAAAATCAAAGAACCTGTGTTTACAGTTAGGTTGGTGAAGTTTACAATTATTTAAAGGAAAGTAAATTAACCTTGACCATAAAATACTGTCATTATCCATTAGAGTAAATGTTATTTTCTTCCAAAAGCTTGGATGAAACAATGCGTACCTCCAATATCTGCAAACCTTTATTTGAACATTGAAAATAAACAGTATTCATATGTTCAATGACATTAATAAAAAAAATAATATTATTGATGTTTGATTTTGAAAAACATTGTTTTATTTAATAAGGTGTAGTAGTAGTAGTAGTAGTAGTAGTAGTAGTAGTAGTAGTAGTAGTAGTAGTAGTAGTGTAGTAGTAGTAGTAGTAGTAGTAGTAGTAGTAGTAGTAGTAGTAGTAGTAGTAGTAGTAGTAGTAGTAGTAGTAGTAGTAGTAGTAGTAGTAGTAGTAGTAGTAGTAGTAGTAGTAGTAGTAGTAGTAGTAGTAGTAGTAGTAGTAGTAGTAGTAGTAGTAGTAGTAGTAGTAGTAGTAGTAGTAGTAGTAGTAGTAGTAGTAGTAGTAGTAGTAGTAGTAGTAGTAGTAGTAGTAGTAGTAGTAGTAGTAGTAGTAGTAGTAGTAGTAGTAGTAGTAGTAGTAGTAGTAGTAGTAGTAGTAGTAGTAGTAGTAGTAGTAGTAGTAGTAGTAGTAGTAGTAGTGTAGTAGTAGTAGTAGTAGTAGTAAGTAGTAGTAGTAGTAGTAGTAAGTAGTAGTAGTAGTAGTAGTAAGTAGTAGTAGTAAGTAGTAGTAGTAAGTAGTAGTAGTAGTAGCAGTAACAGTAGCAGTAGCAGCAGCAGCAGCAGCAAATAACAATGAAGATTGTGAGTATAGAGTTTGACAACAAATTTTGCAAAATTGATAATAAATAAATTACGAAAAGAAAAAAGGAAATTCAAATTTAGACAAGGATAACGATACAGTCGATGTTGAAAAGTATTTGATGTAGAGTAAAATGAATATTTGATATAGGAAAAAATGAATAAAAGTGGACTTAGCCAAATGTATTACTTGTGATGCTTGGATTCGACTTTCTTGAGGCAGATAGGAGAATATCTCAAGGAGGATGACACTAGGTAAGCTATCCCAAGAGGGATCAGCATTGTTGTTGTCCCTGGCGACGAGGTCTGCACTGCTACTGGAGCTTATGGTGGTGGTGTTGGTAGTGGTAATGGTGGTAGCGGTGGTGGCGGTCGTTGTGAAGGTGGTGGTGGTGCTGCTGCTACGACTGCTACTGTTGCTACTACTACTTCTGCTGCTACTGCTGCTACTGCTACTGCTACTATTTCTCAAAGACGTCATCGAGCAGCTCGAGGAAATCATCACAGCTGTTTGCTGTCTGTTGCCGTTAACCGGCGCCTCCTCGATTTTCTTCACGATTGGCTGCAGCGGCAACAACGAATCCTCTTCATGTTTTCCACGTACCATTACACTGCACACACTGCAATCTCGGCAAGAGGGCTATAGCTGTAGCTCTGGATGTGTTTTTGTTAGCGTGCGCGCGCACGCGTGCACGAGGAAATTGCGGAGGTGCAGTTCGCGCTGGTGGTGACGACAGGATCAGTGGGAGACGGCGCCAGTGAGCAGGAGAATTTCGCGCTTTTGCCACTTTCAGCCTCGTTTGTCCCAGACTAACAACTTCCAGATCCCAGCTCCTAGCCCA
This sequence comes from Kradibia gibbosae, assembly GCA_018907135.1. NCBI lineage: Eukaryota > Metazoa > Arthropoda > Insecta > Hymenoptera > Agaonidae > Kradibia > Kradibia gibbosae. The sequence continues at coordinate 4,559,083 of JACCHX010000012.1, read as the reverse complement.
GTACACGCACGAACTTTGCCTGTTTGATTTGTTGCTTCCACCTCTGTCGCACTCCGCGTCGCGTGCTGCTGCGCAAGAGAGCAACCTCTCTCCCTCCCTACCCCTCACCAATCTACCTACCCATTAAGCCATCCTCGCTCTCTATCCCTCTTTCTCTCTCAAAGTCCGTGACTGCTTATAGCTCCACTTCGCACTCGTGCATGCACGTGCGTTTGAGTTCTGTGTGGGTGTCCCATTGCTTTTGTGAGCGCGCATTTTTGATTACGTGCGTGGGCGGCACTGATTGCCGAGAACGGATAAAGGAAAGACTAATGGCTTGTAGTGGCAGGCAGTGGAAGAAGGGTAGGAGAAAATTAAATACTTCTGTTGGCAAATCCTCCTTACACTCGCGGCTGTAGTCGCTTTCAAGACTGTTTATTTTATTAGCTGTTTATTTTAGTAACTGAAAGAGAAGATGAAAAACGATTTTTGCATCAATCATTCATTGATGCAATGCCATTTCTTGGATGTATCATAACAATTAATGAACAAACTCTTTACTTGAATATAAAGTTCTGAAGCGACGTAAGAAAGAAACTGCGAATAAATCGACTTCGCCTGCGTATTAATAAGTCTTCTACTCACTGACTTTGAAGTTTGTACTTCGTATCTCCTCCCCCCGTGACCCGAACACGCTATTTACTATTCAAACACCCGCATTTTAATTTGCGATGCATTAATGACCTGTTTTATTTGCTCGCACTTATATCCTATTGTGAACGATGCCTCCCCTTCCCTTTACCTCCGCCATTGGGTTCAAGTGTTTCAATTTTCTTCCTCGTATCGATACACTTTTACCAATTTCTAGATATTAATCCCGCGAAGCGTTTATTCCCTAGATATCGAAAATCGACAGCTTTTAGTGTATTTCATTGGTACAACGCATGTTATGTTATAAATGGTAATTGCAACTGAATTATTGTTGTCCTAATTATTGTTGAAAGTTGATGGCCTACCACTAATAACCCCTTACATTTATGCTACGACACTTTTATATCTCTGTACGTCATTTTTTTTTATTCCTTTACTTGGATTTATTACGCTCGTTTTTAAAAATACTTTTATGAACCCATTAACGACCTTATTTTATTTTATAAAGGGATACTAAAAGATTTTTAATATTTTACCGCTTTTAAAATTTTTATAGTTTTTACAAGTTCTCTACTTTACTTAAAACTGTACAAAATTAATATAAAACGATCAAACATTTATTTTACAATAATTTCATATCTAAACCGTTAGCGTATAGAGTTAGTTAAAAGGTATTTATTTCAACTTGAATTTTAATATTTTTACAGATATTTTTTACCATAACTTTAATATATATATGTACGGATACGCAAATTAATATGTAGCATTTTACAAATGCGCTTTCACAAATATATTTTATTTAATACAAAAGATGTAAAAAAACAGTTTTAAAATTCTTTTAAATTTTAAAAGTACACAAAATTGGTTTTGACAAACTGCGATAATTAATGATAAAAGCTAATGTAAACAGGCAATGTGTACCCAATAATTACATTTACAAACCATCTACGTTTGTCGTGACTTTTCCATTCCACTCTACAAATAATTACGAATAAAATAAATTTGGAAAATCTTAAAATGTGAGGCAAAGAAATGTTTTAATTTATTCGTTATTATGTAATAAGGATATAGTCTCTTTGTTCATCGACAAAATAAAAGAGCACCAGCGGTTCAAAAGCCAGCTACTTTTGCTGATTTAAGTTATTTCCTTTCTACAGTAACAACTTTTCGAATATCATTCAAAAGATAGAAACCTCAAATGGATCATTATTACAGAGTAAAATCCAGTAATACAGGACAAGTGACAATATTTTATTTGAAAAAAAAGAATGCATTTATGTAATAAAGTATTGCATGATACGTCAATTGGAATCACAAAAAAATGATAAATTAAGGTTGGAATCGTTTGATCATTTTCTATACTAACCTAAAGTAGACCTTGAAAAGTAATATATTTTGTAATTTGAAATTTTGTCTCCAAAATTGATATTCTTGAACAATAATTATATTATAACTATCCTTAATTGTTTATAATGGTTGGATGTATAAAGTTGACGCAAATAAGCTATCAAAATGATGAATTAATATATTAACCTCAATAAAACTATTATTGTGAATTATAAATAAAAATTCATCCACAGAACTAATAATTTTATATACAGCCCTAGCATTTATTATATTACCCTAACTATAGAATGTAAAATATAAAACTGAGAAATTCTAAATTTAAACACCATCATCAAAACTATATAGTTCAAACAAAAATAAAACAGAATATTTGGAAAAATAATTATTATCAGTGAATAAAAGTTAATTTTCATCAATAATTATAATTTTTGCTGTCAATATTCAAAATACTGTGTGATTAGCAAATTCGATCTCTAATAAGATGAAAATTTCTAAAAATGCAATTGAAAAGACTAAAATACGAATTATTGAATATTTAAATATTGAATGCATTATAAAATTAAAAATGAATTGCTCGAAAATTCAAAATACTATAAATATCATAATTCTATCAATTATGATATATAGTTCGTATTATAAACAATTCAAGTAATTATATATTTTTTAAAACTCAATAATTAAATTTGTAAATATTTCTACAAGTTAACAATATTTCCAATGAATCCAAAATATTTTATTTTATGGCACAAATAACGAACGATGAAAAATAAATTACAATGTTAAATAAAAACATACCGAACCTTTAAATAAGATATTTCAATAAATCGATTAATGCTAAAAGTTTTTTAATGAAATAACGTATGATATTCACGTTCTAAATACTATTATTCTAATAAAAATGTATGTAACCAAGCAGCCAATGTTACGTTTATTTACATAGAAAGTAACGAAATGAAATTCAAAACAAAAAATTCTATAATTAAGATGTTAAGTTTTAAAAATAATTTATAAACTGCTCTAAGAACAAGATAATACAGAATCGTGAGTAACGTTTGTCATGTTAATGTTCGACATTTTTAGAAAACGTTCTACTTCCCTTTACGGCGAAATGCACAATAAAAGGGTTTAATCGTACATCAAATAATTATCGTTTAAAAAAACAGAATATCAATTTTAGAACATGCTAGCTTCTGTTATTTACAATTCAGCATACAAGTACAATATTAATTTAATGTTTTTTTTGAACAAGCAAAAACTTATATAGAGTAATTGTTTAGACACCGACGGCATACTCAATGCTGTTATAAAATCCTCTCACAACCAAATTATGAAATCTTTTTTTTACGGACAATTGTAAGCAATTAATAAAATATATATAACATTCATTTGCATAACATAGATATAAAGAAATCGTATTAAATTTTAAATATTTAAAGTACATTTAATAAATACTATGATTGTTAAGATACATTTAATTAATTATGATTAGTAAAAAAAAGCTTACAAAACTTACTGCAAAAGCTAAATAGTAAATTATCATGCAATGGAGTCTTTATTGAATTTGTGCAAAGCTTCAGATTCCAAATAAAAATACTTTAATTAAAAAAGTTCAACATTCTTCTAGAGTTAAGCAAAATTTATTAATCATTTTCATAAAATTGTTTTTTTTTTTTTAAGTATAATGTATTCACAGAAAATTCTATTATTTTCAAATGCAGACATTTATATATGGCCACATGCTTTCACAAATAGATAAATTTCAAAAAGTGATTTGTTTGAAAAAAAACTATATAAATTTTTATGATTTAATATAAAAAATATTGAGAAGACTGTATTTCTAAGTCTACGAAAACGTATTAAATCTATTAAAGTAATTCTCGTTTTGTACTTTATATCAATTTCATCTAATCCAAACATGTATGAAGGCTACAAGACCATTTGAAATTATTAGTTTTTGCGCTTCCAATAGATATTATTTTAATTATCATTTGAAATTATTGTAATAAATACTTAATAAAAATTTATAACTACATTGAATGTAGCATCAAAAAGATGATTCTAGCTTGATTTGACTTTATGTTTTGGAAATGTATAATATTTTCATTTTTTTATTCATTTATATTTTTATTGTCTTTACTAATTTTTAATGACAACATATTAAGTAAAATATTTTATAAAAGTAAACACCTACCTTTAATTTTTACCTTAAGAGTCGTATTGAAAGATTAGAATTATAAAAGAATATGCTTGGCACGAATTTTTTTTACAAAATTTCACAACTATGAGGCATAGTTATATAGTAGAAGCTATATTTATACGAATGGGTAGCAATTATTTTAGGGAAAATTACACAACAAGCGACTTGAATACATTCCTCTATAAAGTATGAACAGAAGATAAATTTTGGGTATGAAAAAAAGCTTCAATAAAAAAACATTAGCTCAATCCAAAATTTGCATTCCAAAAAAAAAACAAACTCGAAAAGAACAACCTGAGGCAATAACATTCGTTTGCCTAACGTTAAATAATTAAGAATATACTTTAAGACAGTGTAATCAAGGGTCAATACCGCTAATGATTTTAAAGTACTAGAAGGTTTAATCTAGAAAGTGGAATATTTTTACTTTACCCTGTGTATTTATTTGCGTGAATAATAATTGCCTAAATAATAAGAATGATTTTTGAAATCTTATTGAAAAATTTCTTTTATTTAAATTCTCTACAAGTTCAACGATTTAAAATTTAAAAAAATTTTAAAATAATAAAATGAAAAATTAATTCAATGGCCCAATAATTAATGAATAAGGTTATTTAGTATAAGAATTTAGTGTATGATGTATGACGATGTGTAAAAAAAATCAAATACTTTAAAAGCAACCTTCAATTCTTATTACAGGATTGTTCAAAGTATAGGAAAGTGCAAAATTTATAATCGAGCTTATCTCCGCATGCAAAAAACAATTAAAAAACAATTTGCATGAAAATCTAAAATCATTTTTTAAAAATATCCATGTATGCTTAAAATCAAAAAGCATTTATTAAACAATTCATACTCAATAACAAATATCTTTGCACGCGCGAAACTTAGTATTTCGCATCACTGAAATAATGGAATGATGTTGAAAAGGTAAGGGATTTTAGAAAACTCACTGCAACCTTATTGTAACCTTTCCTACAAGTAATAAATCTCTACATAACTTACGTACAAAACTACCTAAGTGCTAATAAGCAATTTGTTCTCAACAAGATTTCATTTTAGGGCCTAACGTAAAACACTCACTCGCACGTTTACAGAAGCAGCATTGCCATTTACGTATTAAGCTGCATTATACGCACTTAATACTCCAACAAGCTAATGCAAAAATTTAATTTATATTTTAGAAATGTCCTTATTTTTTTGTTTCAGTACCTATTATATCAAAAACCAAATAAATAAATATGATGTTATAGTATGGGATCAAAATTATATTTTAATAAATTTTTAACTATTCCGTTAAAATTTTAAAACTTAGTATAAGAATATTTGAACTTTAATTAACCAAAATAAATATGATTAGATACCCATCTAATTTAATGGTTTGTTTTTACAGTTTTTCAACTATAAATAATTATAAACGATTAAAGAGTTAATAAAAAAATTTGTATAATCTTTCGACAACTATTTTATGGCACGTGTTGAATGCATGATGATAGTAAATAATAATAATAATAATGATAATAAGCACACAATTAAAATATTTATTATTTAATAGCAACATAAATAATATTTCTTACAATAATAATTAGCAATATAAAACAATCGATCGAATTCATTAACTGTGTATAATCAAAATATCAACTATGATATTTGATCACAAAATTGTTATTGAACTATTTTACATTGTCGTTTATTTATACAAATAATGAAGTTATCACCTATAATCGACATTATTCGAGATTCCACTTGACATTTCTTTTACTCATTATTTGGTTTACAAATAAAATGTGTAATAAAAAAGTTTGGACATTACAAATTGTTTAAGATTCATAAATTACGTACAGTAATTAATGCAATACATCTATAATAATATTACAGAGTTCACCAAGCTGAAAATGCTATATTTTATTATTATATTGGCAACACTGATTATACGCATAAAAAAAATTTGTCTACTACTTATTATTAATTAAATCATATACGGTGCGTTAGATGTTTTTTTAATGTATAAATTTTAAATTATTTAAATTTATTCAAAATAAAATGTTTAATTTTGTTTTATCAGTATTATAATAATAGAAACGGATAAATAATTATAAAAATGACAGGAAAAAAACGAGTACTCATGGTTTGCTTAGGTAAATATTTACTATTCAGCTTAAAGGTTATTCATTATAATTTTGTAAACTTATGTTTTTTCTAAATTACAAAAATATTGAGCTGCTATTGTTTGTTAAATTTGAAGTCTAACTTTTATTTTCTTCCCCAATTATCGTATTCTAAGATATTAAATCAAATGTATAATTTTATTGTTCTAGTTTATAATGTTGATAACTTATGACATTTTATAATAATATTTCATTTCTAATAACTATGTTTTTTTAATTACAGGGAATATTTGTCGTTCTCCTATAGCAGATGCAGTATTTGCAAAAATTATTAAAGAAAAAGATATTGAAGATGCCTGGGAAGTAGATAGTGCAGCTTTGATAGGATATCATACTGGAAATAACCCTGATCATAGAGCCAGAGAAATATTAAAACAAAAAGGAATTAATAATTACTCTCATAAAGCAAGACCTGTATAAAAACTTATAATTACTAAGAAAAATATGAAGAATATTAATACTAGTATTTAATTTGAAATGTATATTTGTTTATAGATCAAGACAGATGATTTTAATAAATTTGATTGGATTTTTGGAATGGATGAAAACAACATTCATGAATTAAGAAAAAAGAAACCTCGTAGAAGTAAAGCTATAATTGAACTTCTTGGAAAATATGATCCTCAAGGAGTAACTATTATAAGAGATCCATATTATGTAAATATTTAATTTTAATTTTATATCTTTAAAGTGTATTAATTGTTCAATAATTTGATAACAGGATGATGATAATGATGGTTTTTTAAAAGTATATGACCAATGTGAAAGAAGTATTGAAGCATTTTTAAATCATCAGCAAACTTGAGGTTGTCTGGTCAAAATAATTATATTTATAATCAATTAGTAAATATTTTAATAACTTTCAGCCACTGGATAAAATTATTAAATGTTTAAAATGAGATTAAAATAACCAATAGGTTTTTTGTAATGTTATATATTTTATAAATAAATTCTGATCTTAACTTCTCATTTTTTTTATAAATTATTATCGAATTTCTTAAAAATACATTTTACGTTTCTATTTTACAATACAAACACCATAAATTAAATATCATTTATATAACACGTTGACCAGAAACGTATACTTCTACTATGTTACGATCATCACCACAATATAAAAATTTTTGTAGCTTTTGTTCAAGAGAATGTTCTTGTAAATTTTCAAATACAGAGCCAGAAGTAGACAAATCAATTACTAAAGCATCGAATTCCTTTCCTGGTGCAAAATTTCCAATTTTATCACTCATTGCTAATGCTATGATAATAAAGCAAGTATGATTAAGAATATAATGTTAGATCATTAAAAAACTTAATCATTACATAAATTCTTTTTAGCCTTTAACAATATAATTATAATTAACCTTCTGCTCCTCCAAGAGTAGCTAGATGAAAAACTTCCTTATAATCGAGTGGTTCATATTCTGGCTTTGAAAATGACAAATGGATAGAAACTTGAAGAGCTGCTCGCATTGCATCCAAAATAGAAATTGAATTGCCCCCAGAAACATCTGAAATTAAAAATTTATGATGTTTATTTTGTTTTCATATTTAATAATAAAATTTTTTTTAAATGCAAAATAGTTTAAATATTATATAAAAAACCTGTTCCTAATCCAATTTTGATATTTGCTGCTTGCAATCTACGTACATCACAAAGCCCACTTTTTAAACAAGTATTTGAAGCAGGACAATGAATAATGGCAGATTTTCGTTTACTAATAATATCAAGTTCAGTGTCAGTTAAATGAATTCCATGAGCTAATACTGTCTGAAAATAAATTTCAGTTTTAAAGTAATCTAAATGTAATCATTATGTAAGAGACAAATATATACCTTATTTGTTAATAAGCCTGCTGCATCATAAATTGCTGCGTAGGATGAATATTCTGGGAAATGAGCCTTAACAGATTTCACTTCCTCTGTATTTTCAGAGATATGTGTCTATAAATGTAAGAATAGCTTATGAGCTTCTATGTTTAAATCGATAGTTTTTAGTATAAAATAAATAACCATTGATACCTGAATACACAATTGTTTTTTTCTTGCCATATCTCCTAATGATTTCATTATTTTCATATCACAGCTCAGCGCAAATCTTGGTGTTATAATTGGTTGCACCAAAGGACTCTATCAATTATAGAAAAAACTCTTTAAATAAATACATAAATTGCTAAAAATATTAACACAAACATTATTTTATAAGTTGTATTGTAAAATGCATACTTTATAGTCTTAAGCCTTACTGTAACTACAGATCATATTAAAAATCTACAAACTTGTAACACTCACACAAATGTTTTGAACATCTTCAATGAATACTTTGGTTTCTTTTATAGAATCTTCGGAATTTTCAAAATAATCACTAACATCAGGATTATTCATATTGACTTTACCAACAAGTGCTCTTTGACCATACATAGCAGCTTTTTTTGCAAGTATCACTGAAGCTTCTGCATGCAAGGAAGCAAAGTAACAAGCTGTGGTAGTTCCCACTTGTAAGGATCTCTTCTGCGATCGCATAATTGAATTTAATCAACATTAAAATTATATTTGAAATAATTACTCCATTAATTTTACTTACTACAACAGTATCAAAAACTTTTTCTGCAAATTTAAGATCTGCAAATTTTCTTTCTAATGGAAACGTATAAAGTTCAAGCCATTCGAGTAAAGATTTGTCATAGCCAAGACCAATATTTGGTACTTGAACAGCATGAATATGTCCATCAATGAATCCGGGGATGAGAAATTGGCCATTTTTTAAAATTTTTACATTATCTTTGTTGATATTATCTGTTTCTGGATTAAAAATTAAGGCTTCTATCTGAAATTCAAATTTTTTAGTATTTACACTTTATATAAGATTATTCATACCCATTAATATTTAATGTTATTTGCTGAAAATTTTTATTTACCTTTCCATCCTTAATATTTAATTTAATATTTTCGTATATAAATAATTTTCCTGGAGCTACACTATGGATTATCGGACCAATAATTGAATGAACTGACATTTTCTTTTCTTAAAAAATATAACAATTATTCATTAAAATTATCAATTTAACATTTTTTAACTATTCCTTATTACCTAGAGAAAAAGTTATTAGTTGACTGTACTTTATATAATATCCTTAATAATAAATAAACAAAAATGTTAAAAATTAAAAAAAAAGTGCTTTATTAAAATAAATATCTATTTTTATCAATTTTTATTTTTTCTAAAGAAACAATAGTTATTTTAAAATTTTCAATTTTTGTATTTTTATTTTCATTTTTTCATTTCTTAAAATAGATTATTTTTCAGTGAGATGTAATTAAGACCATAAATTACAGCCAAACTCCGTAAGGTCCTCAAACAACGTCATCTATATTTACATTAAAATAAATCGAAATTACAAATAAAAAATGTCTGTATATCGTTAGTGAAAGTTGATTAATTATCGAATTATGTACTACGTAACAAATTTATCATTAATTATTCTATAATGAGATTATTATTTGTTATCATTCATTATCTAATCGAATATATGGGTGAATTATAAATACTTTATAATAAGCCGTGAAATTTTTATTTTAAAGACAATTATTTATTAGGAAATATCCTTAAGATTCTGATGATTGTATTTCAGAACACAGTTATATTTAAACAATTTTTAATACGAACGCAAATAGCAAAAAAAAAGTATTCTCTTGTAGACAAATTTACGTTAAATTTTTTAAAATACATAAGATTCTATAAATCTACATATGATATCTGATATCTATATATATTCGCTAAAGTTATGGTAATTCATAACTTTAGCGAATAACTTGAAAATGAAATGAAAATTTTATAAAACAATGTTTTTTTATTATAAAATTATCTTGGTATATTGCTTGATACTAATAGAAAAATATTTAATTTTAATAAATTATTTTATTAAATAATTAATTAATTACATTTAATAATTAATTATATTTTTAAAATTTTTTAGTAAATTAAAGAGTTGATTAAAGAAAATATTCGATTTTAGTTTAGCTTTACACTAAAACTTACTTTAATTAAAATAAAAGATATATATTTGTTTGAATAATTTTTGTTTTACAATAAATTTTATTTCTATAAATAAATATATTTTATTTTTTATTATATTATAATATATTCTGTAAATATTTATATAAATTTCTACAAAAGTAATAAATTCATATATTACATATACATTGATATTCATTGAAACAATATTCACTCATACTACGTAATTTTGTAAATAAATTAAATTGCAAATAATTGTAAGAAATGTCATAAAAACCTTGAATTTAAAAAAAATAATGCTAAAAAAGTTTTAAAACAAAATACAAAACAAAAATATAATTAAATGAAATTTCTTACTAATATATTCCATATTTCATAAAACTTTCCATATTTGAAAAAAAAAACAAATTTTTTTTTATATGAAGTTAAATGAAAGATTCTGTTAATATTCATTTAAATTTTATTAACAGTGTAAAATATGACACCTCCTTTCTTCTGATTATTACATTAACCGTAATGTGTATATAAAAAACGGTCATGATATAATCGTTAGATTTTTCATTTTTAATAAGAAATTCTTCGTGTATATGCAATTTTTTTTTATAAATAAGTATATTTGAATTTGGGTCGAGCATGTATATTATGGAAAGAAAAATTAGGTAAGGAAAATTATTTGCAAATTTTTTATAAATTTTGTATGCATCTTTTTGTAAATTATTAATAGAAAACAAAATATTACAAATTTGTTATGTTATAGTTATATTTATAATATAAAATACAATAACATCACATAATATAATACGATTTTAACCATAATTTCATTAATATACATTAAAATCATTAAAATTTACTATTAGAGATATTTTTTAATGTAATCCAATCGTTTAATAATATTTTAAAAAAAGATTGACTACATTTTTAAAATTGTGTATACGTAGATATACTGATTTAGAAATTTGCTTTTATTAGTATTCAAAACCATTTTTCTGGATAATATATTTACAATCAAAGAACCTTTTCGTTTGTAAATAAAAAATTTTAAAGTACTTTGAAATTTTATTATATTTACGCACAGTAGTTAATTACAAATTTCTGATATTATGAAATTACATTCAGCTTCTTACCTTGAAGTTTTTTTAATGATTATACAATTTCAATTTTTTTTTATTATTCATTTTATGTAATAATATAAATTTTGCATAAAAATTCACAACACCCAAAGTAAATAAATTCTATGATATTGGTTTTCTTACAAAATCTAAATTTTACTAATAAATATTTGGTAGCCAATGTACACTAACTTAATTTTTTCTTAGGATCTGTAAATATTTATTTTTCAACATAATAAAAATGTTCCCAACATTTTAAAATAAATATTAGAATTATTATATGTAAAATATCCAGAAAGTATTCTTTTCAAATAATGCATTGTGTAAAATCTTGGTATTGCAAGTTTTGATTATCATTTTTGAGTAATACGGTTTTTTCATTGTTTTCCGTGCTAATCTCACAAATGATATTATACATAATTAATTATTAAATTACCCTAAATTCAATAAAAAAAGTATAAACTATAATGATCTCAAACCTTCCTAAACCATTAAATTAAATTAATGATGATTTACTATCACGTGAAACATCTTAATGTACTACAGTGCAGATAGAAAGAGCGATGAGTGAACGGTTAACAATCGGAGGTAAAATGAAAGCGGAAGATGTACTCACCGATCATGCGTTGGATGAACACTGAAACAGCAGTTGGATATTCTTATTATTTCAATGAGCGCTGCTCTTACACTTGCGCCGAGAATTATTTATTCAGCCGCCGCTGCGCACAAACCGGCGCTAGATCACTTTCCATAGTCTATCTACTTGCAATTATCTACTTCGTACTTTTCAGTATATAGCCAGACAACCTTTTCCTCGGCGCTGATGTCATCGTTTCTTTCTTTAGTCCTTTTCTCTAAAAAAATATTAAATTCCTATTAAAACTTATGTAAAAAATAAAATTAATAGAAATACAAAATCCATTAAGTCCATCCTATCCAGATTAATATATAATACTTTCTCGGTTTTTAAAACATATTACATATTTTCATTACAAAGAGCTTGCACAAAGAATATTGTAAATTGTGTCCTTTTTTTGATAAATTTCTTTTATATGTGCTAATAAGTTTTACATGATAAATTATTATACCGTATTAGTCAGAAGCAGATACCTTTAACTTATTGTGTACAATGAAATATTTAGAGTAAATGATATCTACCTTTATCTGTTTGTAAGTTTTTTATCGAATTAATAAAACCTTCTACGCAACAATTATTTGAAATTCTTTTAAGCGCACATTTGCATTGGGGCAGTACTATTATTTCCTCAAGCGTTTTAATATTTATTTTACCAGTGTATACTCCGCACTTTATAATTTTCCTTTCTTTGCTTCTAAATAGTACCAAAAAATATTATTCATTGTTATTTATAAATTCAAATAAGACAATTCGTGTTAAAATGTACAGATAATTGTATCATTTAGAACAAATAAGAAACATAAATTTTACTATTTTCATAACTATTTAAAGCCTTAAATTTTATTATTTATTATGTAAGTACTGTATTTTTATAAAATTAAATAAAAAAATTACATCTTACCAGAATAAAAAACATTATTTTTTACGATTGTAAATTTTAAAAACGTTTAAAAAAAAAGTTTGAAGGTTGTTGAAAAAAAGATTTTCCTGATTTTACGTTAAAAATTTATTTTATAATTTTCAATAATTAGTACTTAATATTGGTTAATTAAGCAAAAAATTACACATAAAAAACACCAATTTAATTTTCGAATGAAGCCTTTGTTTCATACTGTCAGTTATATTGTGTAAATTATCATTAATATGAGATATACTATCTTAATAATAAAGTAAAACTAATTATTTTAGTAAATTATTGGAACGTCAAAAGATTTCCGATAGCTATATCGATTCAACAATTCTCTTAGCAACTTATAGTGTACATTGTTTAAAGTGTTATTAGTATTGCCTTAAGAAACCGGGATTATAGGAATCGTAAAATTATAATAAAAAAATTTATAGAAGTTAAATAAAACATTCTGACAAAATGTCTAACGAAAATCACAGAGATTATTTGGATATGGATACAGATGAAGAAGAATTTGGATATCAAGGTAATGTATTTGCGCATTAATTTAAAATTTATTCATCTCTGCACAATTTACTATATTATAACTAAAATTTATTTTGAAGATTTGTAAACAAAATACTTTTACAAAAGTATTTTATGTTTTTTTTAAGTGTTTAATATTTTTATACTTTAAGATATTATCAATGCAAAATCGTTGCGTAAAAATTTATAGATATTCTTGTAGTTTAATTAAGCGTTGGTATTACAACTCACTACATATAAAGCGGTGTTTGATTATAAAAAGGTAACAGAAAATGCTCGTACAGAAAGAAAACAAATTATTTACCAATCTACCATTATAATATTTTTATTGGATTAAAATAATATGTATAAAAATGTATTGATCTACATACTACAATTCAATTTCACTATTTGTTCATAATTATATTTTAAATGAATTTCATAGTTTTATATTTCATATAATATTTCATATATTAATAAATTTCGTTTTTTTCGCATTACATTCTATATTGTATTTCTCCTCAAGAAAAATTAAATTATTTTTAAAAAATTATTAACACGTTAAATGTTATAAGTCTTCAATTTTGAACTATTAATATTTTTGTATTTATATACATTTAAAAAGTGTGTATATTTATTTTACTAACATTGAAAATGTTCTTAACCTTAATATTAAAAAAAAACTTTGTTAAAATTATTACTAAACTATTGAGAGTTTTGCACCTATATATTATTTTGAAAAACAAAAATGTTTTGAATCTACTAAACTTTTTTCAATATTAACCTGTAGCTACTTTTCATTATAAACGACTACTTAGTACATTTAATTTATTATTAAGTTAATAATTACTTAATTTATTAATTAAGTTTAATAAACTTAACATGTAACACTACAATAGACTACAAAATTTGATTTTTCTTAATAAATCTTCTAATACATTAACACGATTTCAAAAAAAATTCTGTTGATAGTAAATACACCTATTTTAATTAAATATTTCCTTTGTATTTATTATTATTATAATTTAACTATATCTCTCTACTGTATGTCTTATTGTCTGAATAAATGTTCGAAAAATGACACTATTGCCCATTATTGTGTCAAAGTTTTGTAAAAAAATTTATTTTGCTCTTAATTTTTAGATATTCTATTGGTTAATAATATGTAAAAAAATGAATGTGTTAAAAAATTACAATATAATGATTAGATGTAATGAAGATCGCTTTTTTAAGTAAAAGAAATCCTTATGCATTAATTAATATAGTATTGATATTAGAAACTAAAAGCATTGAAAGTTCTTCTATATTTCATAAATATTCTATAAATAACAAACATTTATTTTTTCTTAAATGCTTTGAAAAATTTAGAAGGAAACGCTTAAACCATACAAGTCAACAATAAAAATAATGACACTTAATGATTAAAAATAATTCTATGATATCTAGGTATTTCGCTACTATAGCTTTAGAGGCATTATTCGTAAAACTAGTTTTGGTAAAAGCCGAAACAGTAAGGTCTCAGGTAATTTTATAGCACATGAAAAAGGGCATACAATAAACTAAGGAAAAATCACCAAACAATTCGAGGAGAGCGTTACATCTGTCGCAAGTTTAATTGTTTTATATCAGTTGAAATTTTTTTTGTACAAAAAGTTCCTATCAGATGTCTTCCGAATATGGAAGCTAGATTTAATAATAAAAATATCAAAAATTTAGTTGGTTCGGACACAAATATTGTCCAATGTGAGCCGTATTGTATTAACAAATTTGCAATGCAATGATATATAATTTGATGTTTCCTGCTATATTAGTACTAGATTACACTATAATTGTAACTCTAAAGGATTACTTTTGTATTTTGCATTCAAATAATTTAGTTAATATAAACTATTAAAATAATTAAGTGTATTACTATTTTTAATATTAATTAATTTTATTACATCATATATTAATAGTAAAGTATCTTTCTTAAATTTATGCCAATCCCAATTATATTTTCATTATGAAAACTTACTAAGTTTCTTAAGAAAATGAGTGTACTTGAGCATTGTTAAAATTAATTTAAAACCAATATCACACATTTATATTTTTAAAATAAGCACAATTATATTATTTATATTGATTACTAAGTTAACGAACGATAATTCAACAGAAACATCTGTACCACAAGATGAAGCTCCAGTCGAGTCTGATAATCCTGAATTCACAGATCAGGATCTTAACGCTTTGGTTAGTACATCGTTGTTTGGCTTTTTTCACCCATATTCGCATTCACTCTTTATTCTGATTAATACGAGAAAAGTGCAATCATAGTAAATTATAATGTAGGTGCAACATGCAAAGAGTCTAACAGTACTCCCAGGAATAATACCATCATCCTGGACTAACTCGAGCCTTCGGTTGATTCGGGAGTACTTTCTCTGCCCCAAAAATCTTGTTCTTACTATTTACTTCTTGAAAGGGGAGCTACACGTCCTCCTGGATATTCCTGAGTGCACCGACGATGGCCTCGTCTACTTTCTGCGAGTACCCTTCCAAATTTATCGTCCAGGCGACTTTCTCACTTTCGGAAGCGTCACCAGTAATGAAGCGAGAACAATTTTAAAATTTGTGAATGGACTGTACGCTCCGTATATTTCGAAAAGCCATTGGACCGGCAGTATCCTTTATTTGTCACATTTGACGGTTGACAGGTCTCTGAAATTTTTTATAATAACTGCTCGCTTGACAGTGCATTCCTATGTATTAATCAGGAAACTGAAGAGCCTTCCCGCAAAGCTCCTATACAATCCAAAGCGCAGTTACGATTTATCTGTGCTTAAGTTGCTAAATTTGTATCTCTACATGTCTTGCCTTATTGCTGTACGCTATTTATTTATTGTGCTAGTATACAATATAAGAAATGGCTTGCAGGCATTATTGTCTTTGAGATAAATTGCAGGTGTGCATGGCTTATGTATGAGCTCGCGTACTTAAAGCGTTTGGTAACCTGATGGTAGCGCATGCATTCACGATTTTACACGAGTAAAGTCTATACGATGCGAATGAGATCCATCGATCACTTTTATCGTAATTACTTTTTATAAAGGACCGCAAAGATAAACTTAATTATTACCCATTTAATATACAAATAAATTATATATTTAAGGTGAATGTAGATAGATATAATAGATATAATTATGTAATCTGTAGCAGATTTAGATCGTAATACTTGCATAAATTATAAGTTTATTGACTTTTGTTGCATTTCTTATATAAACAAACCAGAAGGATTTAATTAAAAAACTTACCACCATTTATAAAATATGAAAATTCATCTTATATATTACAAACAAAAACTTATAACTGCAAAGTTAGTATATTTCTAATAATTAATTTCTAAGTATAGTACCATTTTTTAAATAAAAATAATCCTTTAAAAATAAGAAAATATGAAATTTTTCGTTATACAAATCATTTTTTCAATGGGCACATAAGTAACCTACGCGCCTGTTGAAAACATGAATCGATATTACACACTATACATACGTGTTTAATAAATTCGATAAGGTATGTTTAACTAATTAATTTTTTAACTACATTCTCAACATTTAACTAACTTTAAAATAATTGCAATAAGATTGTATCAATATTAGTAAAATAAAATTGATTAATTTTATAATTTACAATTATAAAAATATTAATGTGATAAAAACTTTAAAAACAAAATAAATTTTGAATTCGATTTTTGTTAACTAAAATATTTAATGCATTAATAAATAAGATATACGTTCGAAAAATGTCATAAAACTAATTTATTACATAATTAACAATACGTAAACAAATGCAATTTTTATTTTCATATTCCTATTCTCTTCAGTGTAAATTTGTAAAGGCAATATTTTGATTCACAATAATGACATACATTTTAAATACTCATACCATGAAAATTATTAAAATTCTTACAAAGTATAATATAGTTATAAAAGACAAAATCTTTTCAAATCTTAATGATTTTCTTGCTGCAGCCACGGATATGAAATATCAGGCAATGGGAATTACAATGCTTTATGTACCATGGGAAGAAACTTTGATAAGATATAAAAAACAAAGCTCTAGGAAAGAAAGAGAAATTATTGTTTGTTTAAATAATGAAAGCGAACAACAATTATTCTTCAATAGGTTAGAAAAAAATACAAATAGATGGACTCGACAAATTTTGAAAGTACTTAAGGTTTCACCAAACTTAGCGCATAAATCTTACAATATAATAAATGAATTTGAATTTTGGAAAAATAAATGTACGTAAATACTTTTATAATATGTATGTGTAAATATAAATTTAATTAATGCATGTCAAATAAAATTTAATAGAAAATTTATAAAAAGCTTTACATCAAATTTATATAAGAAATTAAATAACAAATGAATATTCAAATGAATAAAACATAAGTAGTAGCTTATGTTTCGTAATTTATAGAAATTATAATTATTAGTAAAAAAAACATTAAACCTAAATGATAATGTATTAATGCCGAAAATTGTTTTATTTATTCATAAAATATTTTTCGTATGTTACTTAAAATTATTAGTTAATATTTTTTTAGGTGATAATTTATCTTGTATACGTAAGCAATTAAAAAGTTCTCGACTTCAGTTAATTATCGAACAATTAACATGGGTACGATCAGCATGTATAAATAATTTAAAGCTGTTCGTTACAAATGTAGATATTGCTCTAGAGGAAAGTAAATCAAATTTAATTTATCTAGATATTATTCTTGAAAATTGTAAAAATTTTAATGAACCAGGTAAAACATATGATTGTCTTCTAAAAATTTTAAATATTGTAAAATTCGTATGGAATGAATCACAGTATTATAATTTAGCGTAAGTATATTTTTATTATTTTAGTATATTTTAAAATATTAATTTTCTTAACATATTTTTCAACGGTTATCAAATAGAAGAAACTTCGAAAGACTTTTGTGCTCATTTAGTGCATATATTATTAAAGTATGTGTTAATAGCATCGATTTAAAGTTAATGTTTAGAAATGTAACAAAATGTCAAGAAATCATCCAATTAAACCTCTGATGCTGTGAATCCTACTCTAAAATTTATGATGCCGTAAGTTTTTTTAAATAAAATAAAACAGTGATTTTTTAAATTTATGCTTGTATTTATATTAAACTACATTTTATTCTTAATCTGATATTACTGCTATTATTACCCTTTGGTAAGGGTAAAATCATACCAATAATTATACAATTGTAATATATACTCATGTAACTTTTTTGTTTATCTATATATTGTTTAAAATTACTGTGTTAAATTGTCTGTTTGTATTTTGCATAGTTTATATTGTTTTAATTTAATATGTATTGTTACTAACAAAGTAAGAAAGATAAATAAATTGAGCATTTATTTAGATTATATCAAATATTAAGTTGGTTGACATTTTATGTTTTAACTAATGCAACAATTAACAGTTTTTTAGAGTATTTGTTACTTATTTAATAAGAAATATCTAGTGAAAAAAATAAGAATATTGTAAGCATAGTTTACACAATGTTTCGTACAAAAACAAAAATAAAATAATGTGCTTTATGAATATAATGCCTATCATATTTTCATTAAGAGTGTATTTTTACTTTAGCTTATTATCTTACAATATATTTTATGCTCTAATTTATTGAGGTTTTAAAATGAATACGAAAATAATTAGCTCTTAATTTTTTTCATGGTAAATATTACTTATGAATTTAACTTATATATGTGTGTGTAAGTTTGTCGCATAATGTAATGGAAGAATAATTATGTTAATTATATATAGATCATTGCAAATTCAAATGATTGGAAAGTTAGTAAAATTATTGTGTTTAAATCTATTATTGCCTTTGAAAATAGATGTCGAGATATATCTGAAATATGCGACGCAATTAGAATTTATGGCAGGTATGTTATGCAATTCATAGGCAATAAAAAGAAGTCTGATTAAAACAAATATTTTTTAGTTCAAATAAAATTAATTTCGGCAGCATAAAAGGAAATTCTTATGATACACAGTATAGGCGTATCATCGAACATTTTTCTAAAATAATAAAGTTGATGCAAATTAGTTGCAATTATGCATTAAATATTATGAAAGATAAATGGCTACAAGATATGCAAAATTTTCGAAATGAGATAAGTGAATTGGAAACTAACACGAAGAATGTTCTGAATAGTTTTTTTGACAATATTTTTAGCATTGAAATAGGTATTGAAACCCTATACACATTATTTAAATTCAAGGATTGTCTGAGTTTTATGGATATTGTTCAGAATAAATGGAATCAGGTAAATTCAAGAATAATTAAGTACCAATATTAAACATTGTTTTTAAAATTTTTCTATTCTTCACCTAATTTTTGAAAATATATTATAATTTGATAGAAAAAACGTTATCCTATAATTACTAAACAAGAATATTTATTAAAGCTACGGTTTTTTAAACAGTTTTTGTAAATATCCTAAAATAAATTTTTATAATAACAAAAAATTCAAATTTTTGTTTCAAATAAAAAAGGTTTGGAAAGTTTTTTCTGAAGAAATTAAAAATGGTTCTGCAGAATCTCTCCTAGAAATTAATGTATTTGTAATATACCAAGATCCAGTAAAATTATTACAATCCGAAAATTCTATAATTTCTTATATATACGACAAATATTTAAGAAGGTTGTATAGTATAATGATTGACGCATCTGATTGGCTTGGAGATTGTGAAATACAATTCGAACCTTCTATGGTTAACTTCGGCAGAAAAAAAGTAAATAATGTGCAGAGATGAGTAATTAATGTAGAGAAAAAAAAAATCTAAAATTACATTTGCATAAACATTTTTTTAAATTAGAATTTAATTCATACAAAATATTAGAGTGTAATGATGAATTTAAAAAAAACAAACAAGAAAATCAGTTCAAAACAAAAATTTAAGTATTTATAATATTTATATACGTATATATATTTTTAAGAGTTTAAAAAAAAATCATGTTAATATATATTTATCTAAATATAAATTTTTTTAGATAAGTATTAGAATAATTACAAAACTATGAAATAGTTTTGCGTTTATTATTAAAATATGTTTATATTTAATACAATTATTTATTATGAACTGTCATATATTTTAAAATAATTTTAATTTAAAATATTATTTAATTTAAAAATAAAAAAAAAACAAAAAATACATTTTTTTATTCTATCTTAAAGCATTTTTTAAGCTATTTATCATTAAATTTTTAATCTACAAAATTTATAAAGAATAAATAAGATGATCTCTGATAGAGACGAATTTTTAACATCGATTTGAAAGTAATTATAACATTTTTTTTAAATCCAGTAAACTTATATAAACATAACTAGTTATATTCCAGTTCTTACAAACGTCAAATGTATAATTATATAAAAATAAACTATCTTGGTTTTAATAATAAAATTTAGTAACAAATAATTAATACTACATATAGAAGTCATAGAATACATATAGAAGAATTAATTAATATCCATTATTCAATAAGTATTTCGTGACTATCATCAATATTAAAAACAGTTTTCTGGATAGTCTTGATTGTATAAATAATTAGAAAATCTATTTTGTAAAACTTCATCTTTTCTCATTGGGGGTAATAAGAAGATAAGAGACACTGCAATAATCGCATGCCATAAACTATGTACATACTAAATAAATTTGTATAATTAATTATAATAAAAGATCTACATTATGTTTATTGTCCCATTTGAAGTACCAACCTGATAATTAGATTCAGTCTCAAAAAATAAAAATAATAAAATACCAAATCCAGCAATTGCTACGCCAATACTTATTTTTACCATCCTTTTAGGCCAAGCAAATTTTTTAATCTTGTAACAATAGTAGCCATAAGAAGTGAACTGTGTTAATTATATATATTAAACAAAAATTAATTTATATATATATATATATATAAATTATTAGAAAATAAATTACCAGTATAAGAAATCCTGCAATCATTGGTACTGAAATACTCAGAAGTCCATTCTTATCTGAATTAATTTGAAAAGTAATAATGATAACTCCTAGCAAATGATGAAATGATTTAAATTGTACTGGGAATTCAGCCATAGCAACCAATGTGACCCAAAATGCAAGTATACCTAAAAAAATATCACAATACTGGAGGACCTGTATTGGTATGAATTTTAGTTGATAAAAATGTTGCTATTGCATATAAGTTATAATAAAAATACGATAAAAAAAGGATCCGTATTTACTTTAAATTCTGCAATACAAGCAGTGAATTGTTGATCACAAACGTGATAGATTATAGAAAATATCATTGTAAAAAAATAAATTAATCCTTCTGCATAGAGTTTTCTTCTGAATGTCAAACATATGGCTGGTAGAAAAAATAAATTACTTAATGATAAGACTAAAGATGTAATTAAAATTGAAAGTTGAGAATCATGATTTGATAAATCTGTACAAGCCCATCCTTGATAACCTGAATGTATAAACAATTTTATTACAAAATTTTTTCTTTATATTTCATGTTTGTACAAAAAAATATTAGGTCACCTCGAAAACATTTACAAGCAGTATAAAAGAGTAAACCTTTGTGAATTTCTTCACAAGTACCATGTTTACCACAAGAATTTCTTCCTTCAAAAACACAGGCGCGTAATTTGACTTTTAATGATACTAATATTTTTTTCATTTTACAAGGTACTGAGGTGCTAAATATAACATATAAGAACCATACTAATTATCTATTAAAATTATTAATTTATATTTCTTTAGAATCTTTTAACTTTTTTTACATAATGTATTTGTAAATTAAATTAGAAGAACTTTTTTTATTGAACATGATAAATAAATATATTATATAAAAAGTTCAATGATGTAATTTAATTCATAGAATTTGTGTCATTTTTAAAACATTGTAAATCTTTCAAGAAAATTTACTTTATTTATTTTAAACTTACAAATTTGCAAAACACCTTGCATGAAGCAAAATATACCAAGTATCTGGTTGTGGATAAGGAATTAGAAGACTAGAATTTTGTAAATCACAAGAAGATAATTTCGTCATCATTCGCGTATAATCACAGGTAATATTACCTGTTGCTTGATTAGGTAGCTGCCCACGGCTGAGGCAAACAATTACATTAATGCATTGACCACTTAGGCTCTGAAAAAAATTTATCTAATTTATTTGCATAATTCTACTTAGGTATTTAGTAAAATAAATAAGATGGTAATGAATTAACTTCGTCAATTTTGAGACTTGTATGAACATCAAGTGTACCACCAATATCGACTAATGGAAGAATTTCAAATTGTATGATAATTGGAAAGTTACCAGTTAATGTAAACCACGGTGCAAGCCACTCTTGACCCTGCAAATATTAAATATAAAAAAAATAAGTTTTTCTTGCAATTATAATTCTAACGATTTACCCTAAGCAAATAATTTCTGGAAAAAGTTTCTTTATGCTTTATTCTAACAAGTTGATATCTTGGAATACACATATTAAGATTAATGTTGTTTGATTTGCTGAATTGTTGAATCTTATCAAGCATGAGATTTTGATGAAAATAAGTTTCATTCATGAAGTAGAGTGGAATTGAATGTGTTTTAATATCCATGAAATTTAAATGATTAGATTCTTTTAAGTAAATTTTTGCATTGATTTGTTCTTCAATATGGGTTTCTTTCACGGTTCTAATAGGGCAATCTGAAAAGTATTGAAATTGTAATTTATAAATATATTGAGATTGTTTGTTGGTTATCATGTATATTAAATTAACCATATGTGGTAACTTTAACATTAAAAGTAATGATGCTAGCAGATACAACCATCAAGTAATACCAACTGTCTTGAAAAGGAGATATTTCTGAAAAAGTGTATGTATTAATTGATGTTAAATTTACATCAATGCCTGGGTCAGAATGATTATAAAAAGGAAATGTTCTTCCTTTCAAAGCTAGATTTTTGATGCAAGGTTCAAGATAACTTTGAGTTACTTTCAGAGTAAAATTGCAGCCCCAAATATCTAATTTAAAATTCCAAGTATCCATTGGAATATATATTCTATAATAAGCATTTAGATCTATTTGTCAAATGTTCAATCAATCGATAGATATAAATTTTAAGAAATACCATGTAATATGACTTTACTTGTAATATGTAATTGTATTGCTTGTTTTCATGGTTTTCTGATAATCAAGGGGAATATTTTGTATCCCAGTGCTTTCTGACCAGAGTGCGATCGAACTGAGACTATAATAACATTCCAAGCCAAGGCCCTAAAGAATTTATTGGATATATTAAATAAATTATTGCCATTGATAATTAAATAAGAAAGAGTACTGACTTTTTGATATAATTTTTGGTCCCAGTGGGATAAATAAGCACCAACAAACCAATCACCAGACTCTGGACCATAAATTGGTACAACTTCTATAGACTTTGATTCATAAGCAGTAACAATGGATAGTTTTGTTATATCGCTATGTTCTGCAAACATCAAAGTGGGATAGGTTGAGTTATTAAGAGTGATGACAGGATAGCTTCCCCATTTTAAGAATCTATAAAACAAAAAGAAGACGATGATTATGATAAATTGAAATTGAGTAAAGGATATACTTACACATTGACTTTTTGGTTCGGGCATTTTTCATTGTTAGCAAATGCAGAGAATTGCCAAGTTGCATGAAGCACATGTTTTGGGATATTGTAATGAAAGACTACAATATCCTTATAGCTTTTCAAGGAACGCAATATTGCCTGCTGATCAGCCTCAGGAATAAGACAAGTTCCATTTGTAATATGGACAGCTTAAGTATAAGGAAACGAATATTTATGAAGAAGAAAGAAAAAACAATATGTATATACATTTGTATGCATGTACATATGATTGTGTATGTGTATTTATGCATGTATTTATGCATGTATGTATGTATATATGTATGATATATGTATGTATTATGTATGAATGTATATATACATATGCCTAAGAAAGGGATGAGAAGTACAATGGAATGTAATCAAACTTACCACTGATATAAATAGAAAGCAAGGGAACGAGATATCGTAGCTGCCATTTAAATAAAAAATCTGAGCAGAGTAAGTGTGCCATAGTTTTGCTTACCAACGGTCATTGGAATTCTGCTTGAAAAAAAAATGATACCTGTTACAGGAAGAAACAACGTTAAAAATAAAAAAAACTTGTGCCAGGTTTTTAATCAACAGGGAGTGTTGAAAAAGGATAAGTTTTTATGATTTTAGGACTTAAAAGAAGATGAGACGACATGAGATGATTGCTATTTGGGTAGAAATTGACCTTAAAAGTGAAGGAAGCCGAGGATCGTTATGCATTATAAGGCGTGTGAATAAAGATAAGTGAAAAAAATTAAATTGAAAAATTTCCTACTCGTCAATTGCTGAAAAAACAAATAACACGGTCAACTACTTCGGATTTTGAGAATTGGGCGATAGGGGATCGGGGAACGAAAAATGTAATTATTGGTCGGTTCGGTCTTCTGTACATTCGGTAAAATGAATGGAGGCAGAAGGAGAGGTGAGACGATGGTGTATGATGAAACAAAAGAGGAGGAGGGGAAGGAGTGTGCAAACGCTAAGCATCGATTGTAGCATAATTTTGTATATTCGAGTGAGATGAATCGGACACGAGAATTCGGGTGTAAGGCACTGTAAGGTAGAGGATTGAGTCGCTTCCGACGAGGTTAATTTTTACTAAAGGCTCACAAGAGCTATGGTAAGGATGGGGGCGAGGGTCGGAATCAAAGGCTTCAGACGCTTGAGTACTGCCGGTTAAGAAGGAAGGAAGAAGGAAAGAATGAGGGGTAAAAATAAGAGATAGGGACAGGGTAGAGGTTCGAGTTTAATAAACGATTCAAAGGCGGGAAAATAAACCCGGCGTGTTGAATTGAATTGCGGATTCTAGGTTTAGTTGGAGATTTGCTAGCATTATAGCAGTAGGTGGGGCGGAGGAAGGAGAAACTACATGGCGGGGAAGGGGGAGTTGGAGGGGAGAGATCAAGAAAGAGAGAGAAAGACAGGGACGATGGATGCACTGTGCAAGATTTTTGTGGTAAAAGAAATATCGGTGGAGATACCCTTTGAGGGGGATTAATTTTTCGATTTCCTAGGTCAGGGTTTACTCAATACAGACTATCGTGGCAGTGACTCCACCAGCCATCGGCGAGAGCAATGAATTATCGCTATTCTAAAAAGGGACGAAGAGCTTAAGAGATCGAATGAGGCGCGCGCGGGCTTAAAGAGTACAAAACGTTCCAAACCTCGACCGCGCAAGCAACCGAGTGCAGCGGGTGTAGCAGTGTACCCTTTTCCAACGCTGTACAACGATCATAGTTCAGGAGCATGGAGTGTGGGTTATGTGGAAACTGAATAGCTCATGAAGAGTGTACGTATATCGTAAATCATAATGCTCACAACTCATAAGTCACAGAACGACTTGGTAACGTGGAGCTCTCAATAAGGTAGACTAGATAGAGTCTGGACTGCCAGCGACTATAGCCGCTGTGGGTAGAGCTGCAGTGGTAGTTACTAGCTGGTGCTGGATGGTAGCGCTCGGGCGCGTGGAGGGGAGTTGGACGATCGCCCCGGAGAACAGACTCAACGGAATAACTCTACTTATTCGGCCGTCGTCGGCTCTTGGTCGTACTCGGCAGTGATCGACGACGCCGCTCGAGCGCAACGCAACACTACTCCGCGTGATCGGGCGTACAGCATCGGCTCCAAGGACGAAAAAAACGGGCTCCTCGTCCAGTCGATCTCCATCGGCTCCTCCTGCCGACACCAGCACCCATACTACCACGCGGAAAGAGAGTCAGTCACCCACTCATACACAGCCCTCCGCCGCTAGGGTCGGACTCGGCTAACGAGGTGCGTCACTCCCAGTCGAATCGAAGCTATCGTCCATCGTTCCCCTCGGCCCTCCGCCAGCAGTGGGTCGCCTGACCGCGCCTCTTTTTCCTCTACTTTGAGCACCTTCCTGGCCGCCCTAAATTCGCTTTGCACCCCACTTGGAGCAGGTCCACAGGAACCGTGATCAGGGGTTGGCGGGGCGGGAGGGGGAACCCCGTGCTGTACTGTGAGTGTGCGGCCAGTGTCAGTGGTTTTGTGCGCGAGTGCCGGCCGGAGTTAGAGCGTCTTCAGTGGAGTGGCGGACCGCAACTCTCGGGCCCTAAGGTAGGTACCAATCGAGCTTATTCAGGCCATAGCGAGCTTCTGGAGGTCAGCACTTTGGCACTTGATAGATAGGTGCAGACTAGAGTCGTTTAAATGCCTTGAGCGCCTCAACGCCGTCCTCCTACACTCCAGTTCGACCAGACTCTCCTCCGCTTTTGACAATATCTCTCCACCTCTTCTCATGGGATTCGATTCGATTCGACTCTGCTTTTTCCAATGCCACCTTCTGCTTATCCTGTTCCACCTCCATCTCCTTCTCCTCTTCCTCCTTCTCGTGACTGCTGCGACGACGGGCATTTTTTATTTCGCCATTAGCAACGTGTATAAGACTGCGACTATCAACAACCGGAGCAACGGAGGTGCGCGCTCTCATACCTTTTCTTTCACTGCCGATCCTTTGATCCGTTCCGCGACGGTGGAAGAAACGGAGGAAGACGACGATGACGACGACGAGGAAAAACCAAAGATAGACAGATAAAGGGAGAGAGAGATAGAGAGATCGAGGAATGGACCCTGAATCTGCGAGAAAACGTTGGCTTCGGCAATCAGATCTACTTATATTTATGACAATTCTATAAGAACTTTTTTGAAAGTAAGTTGGCTGAGACTGCGAGGCTCAGAACTCGCCGAGCTCGAGGGTAAAGCATAGTTATTTCGAGCTTAGTTTGAATCGATTGCTAGCCAGTGCTTTCGCCGACACAACTCGCTACTACACCATTTTCATAATGAATGCTACGTGCATATTGACCAAGTCTTCTCCTTTACCAGGAATAACCACATTGAATAACCTGGATTCGCGCGCCCAAAAACAAAGAATCGCCGGAAATTCACATGTGTGCTGGGTACCAGCCTCTCGCGACTCTACCACTATTCGTATCTTTTTTTACATTTCGTTTCCCGTTCCTAACACCTCCCTCCGCCTCCTCTGTCTCTTTATGCTTGTAGATGGTACAGTCTCAAATAATCGCTTGAATTTAGTTTGATTATAATCGGCTCGAGATAAACTAAACACCGTCAAGCGTGTCTTGAATTACAACGTGCCTGTCCTTTCTTATTTTCTTACAACCTCAAATGCTGACTAAACTACTCTGCAAACTTATGATCTCATTCCGTTTTATATTAAAAGTCTGGCAAAAAACTCAAGCTATATATTTGCTCTTACGGTGTAAGTCGATGTACTTTTCTCTTTATTATCAATGAATGAATAAACCTTTTCCCAGCTCCTACATTTCTCGTTCTTATTAATTTATTCATTGTTTTGTCGACTAGGCTTTGCCCTCCTTTTTTTCTCACCCACCGTCGCCATCGCTTAAGCTTTCAAATTTATTTGTAATTATCGATCTAGCAGAACCTACAGGTCTTCACGTTTATTATCCTCGCACAACCGTCAATTTCACCTGATAAAACATTAGTAAATTGATCCGAAATTAAATATTAAATCCATTATATAAATTTTCATTCAAAGGAGAGACGAGAAATTTTCAAAACTCATTATGAAATCAGACATTAGCTTGTACGAGTCGTATAATTTTTCATTGCTTGTTAATTTGCGAGTTAAAAATATTGTTAAGTAGAAAATATATGTAGCTTGATGGATTGCAAGCATTTTGTAAGTCGAGTATTGCATTTTTCATAAATAATCACAATTGAAACAAAAACTACAAGATTGAATTAAAAATGTCATAAATTATCAAGTATGCTTAACATAATCCAACAAGACACGTGGAAATTTTCATTTTGGCATTTTTGTTAACGCAAGTTTTTTATTAAAAAATGTAAATATAAAAAAAAATAAAATTTACAAATGGATTGATAATGGCAAATCTTTAAAGATTTATCGAAGTAAGGTCTAACAATTTTGTTGAAAAAGATGAAAATAATTCTATTAACAATATAAATAATGTCGTGAAATAATTTTGTAAATAAAACGAAACTGGCACAAAAAGGTGAGCGAAAGTAAATTTCCTATTAGATGTTGACAAATAAGGACCTGTATTGGATTAGATATTGATGCTCAGTTTTAGGACAGTTAACAGCGAAAAATGCATTTATTTATATTTATGCATAGCTGCAGGAACACGCGTGACGTCATAAAGCGAAGTAAAAGGGTGAATAAGATTCTACGATATATACGCAAATGACCTTGATTTCCCGAAAGGTTCAAAATCGTTAAAACTCGAGTTTTGACGGTTGGGTTGGCTGCCGGTCAAAAAGGGAATCAGACTAAAGGAGAAAGGTTCGAGATATGATGGACATCGATGATTTACACAAGAAAAGATCAAGTGTCTGATTTTCACTTTCGGCAGAACATATCGCACCTTCAACGATGCGATCCTCTTGATAAATTTCTCCAACATTTATTTTCTTTTTACTGCAATTAGCTTTCGAGGGAAACAATGACGTCGATATAGATTAGAGAGCGACAGCGAGCAGTAGAACAGGGGCGGGATAAGTTTGGAGGAGGGAACAAGAGTAGATAGCAGGAGGGAAGAATTGAAAGTCGAGACGACGAATCAAGTTCTGACTAGCGTCGAAAAGGTCTAAACTGTATCTACCTTCGGGACGCGTTCACGCGTGTAGAGGAACGGATGAGAGAGGAGAGGAATATACAAAAGGGGCGATGAAGCGCGATGTTCTTCTTAGACGATAAATGAAAATGCTGATAATATGTGTCACTGATTCCCCGTAATAAAAAAAACTCATCGTACAAACTCCACATCGACATATGATTTCAAGAATAATTGTCATTCCGCTTCCCCTTCTCTTATTTCATCATACAGCGTGCAATACAGTTTTAAATTACATACATGTATATGAATTTATTGTATTTTTTTTATTTCATGGATTTGCAAGTTCAATCTGCATCTCGCTTGTTCTTTACAAATAAATTTCGATTCAAAAATGAATTTCTGTAGTTGTACAATCCTTAAGATTGCATATATTATAACTGAATAAATTTTAAATTGAATATTATTCACATTATTATATCATAGTAACTAAAACAATCTTGTATTCATCAGTTATTGTTTATTACAATTTAAAATTCTTTCTTTAACTTATCTAAGAAACTTTTTACTTAAGAAAAAAGTTATTTAATAGAAATTTATTAAATACAGAGAAACAAACAATAAATCATTGTATTTTAAAGAATATTGATAAAGGATTTTCAAACAATTTTTTAACACTAAATCTCTCAATCTAAAATAATGAAAACATAAATTACAAAATAATATAAAAAATGATATAATTGAAAATTTTAAAAAACGTACAATATAAATAAGAGAGAGAAAAGTATAATAGGAGACAACTTAAGATGAACTAAATCATAACTTAAAATAATACCTGTTGCTTAAAGTTATTTTTTATATCTATAATCATTATTTTAAATGTAAAACATAGCAAGGTACTTAGTAACTATAGCATGAAAACATACCATGATAAAAAATCACAAACTGTATATAAATGCACATAGATTTTTATGCGAATAAAATGAATTACTTAGTTTTAACTATTTATTTATTTTGCAGAAAAATAAAAAAAATCCAAGAAAGATTTGTTTAATCAAAGCACTGCTTTTAACAAGTAGTGTCAGAAAATCCAAATAAATGATTAGATTTTTAAGCAAAATTTTTGTTTAGCCATTGTTGATGACTTTTTGTTATTTAAAGTTGATATTATTTCAAGATTTATTTTATATTCCATACATGCTGTATATGCATTCATTATTAAATTTACTAGTGTTAATATTGTTATTATTAATGATGATACTGATGACTAATATTTTTAAAATGCCTATGCAGAATGAGTTGAGATTTACAAATACAATAAAAATAATTGTAATTTAGGTAAAAAGCAAGTATTTTCTATATAATACCGTTATTAAAAGATCATGTGACCAATTGATAAGAATCTGAATCTTATCACTAGAATATGTACGTGGCAGTAATTTTTTAGGTGTGTTATACGCTCAATGATAAATATAGCTAAAATTCTTTTATATTCATCTGTGTAACCGCATTAATATCTTGCACTTACGACGAAAAAATTTACATATACTTGAAATCTTAGTACCTCCTTCTTCAAGTAATGCTTTGTTACAGTGAAAAAAATTCGGTATTATCCCGAAATATCTTTCAAAAAATAATATAATTCCATTCTAATTATAAAAAATCAATTGATTGGTAAGGAAACGTATTTTGTGATTGTAATATACGTAGCATTGATATTTTTTCTTTTAATATTTCTTATTATACTTTAGAGCACGTTAGTATGTATACTCATACTATAATTCAATCATTCTTTTAAGAGGAGATAAAAACTATGTCAAGTACCTTAGTGGAATGTTAAATAGTGTTTTTACACACTCGTTAAAAAAATCGATTTCTACTACAAAAATATTTTTTATATTTTCCTACGTATAAAAATTTCTAAAGGCAAGTTTTAGAGACAAATAAATGTTAATATATTTAAGATAATACGCATAATAATTTGATTGATTAAGCTTCTTTCTACAACGTTTTAATTTTAATTTAAGCCGTCATAACATTTTTGTATTAGTTTTACATTATATTTAGTACAATAGCGGTTCTGGAAAATTTTGAGCATTGATTTTGTCACCAACATGTGTTTGGTATTTATTTCACTCCAATCTATAAATATTTCAGCAGCATATTAATGTTTTTGAGGAAAAGAGCTTTTAAAAATTATGTAGCTTGTGATTTAGAACAGTGCACTGGAAATTCTAATATATACGCAATAACAGATAGGCATGATCGCATTCTGCAAAAGTTCCCACATCAGATTATAAGAATTCTTTCACTGGAATCGCAAGTGCTATTAAGTTACACAGTGATTTTTTCATGTATATTGTATTTATAAAAAGATGAAAACATATTGCGCACGCAAATTAATCGTCCTCGAAACCACAGGCCAGTATCTTCTTGACTTTGTTACTTAACATACATTTAAAAACGTGGAAAAAACATAATTATAACGTAAGACGTTTAATTAGGATTAAACTTATTACTTATATGTAATATCGTTAAACAGAATCTTTTTTTTCTAATATTAAATACAGAATATGGTTTACAAGTTGAAACTTCTCACTCTAATTAAACAAATACATATTGGTCGTGTGAAAAAATCATTCATTTATCGAATAATGGAATGGTTTTAGCTCGAAGCGTGCTCAAAAGTAAATTTTTTTTGTTTGTAATATCATACCTGCAGTAAGATTCCTTGTTCTAATTTTGAGTTCATACATTACATATAAAAGACGAAGAAAATGAATTTTCGTGCAAAAAATTGTTGTAAACTTCAATTTAGATACACATACGTAAATCATTTTTGACACTTTTATTGACAATATGTCTTATTTCAATATTGGTGTATGAATTTTCAATATATTAACGTTATCTGAAACGCAAAGTGAGTCATTATAGAAGAACAAAAATTATACATTTTATAAAAAAATGTTTATTTCGTATATGAAAATGAACTGATCTTCATCTCTTTAATTGCGTGCATTCAAAATTAATATTGACAATCATTCAGACATATATTCTTACATAAATCTACTGATAAAATATTATTTCATGACATATTAATATGTTAAATTGTTAATAACAAAAAGCTATATTTTAAAGCAACCGTATAATTTAAAAAATATCGTTATACATAAATAGTATTAAAATTATTGCGAGTACGTGCGTAGTAAAAAAAAATTAACGGATATTCGGAAATACTGAGTTAGAGATTATAAAGAAAGCATTTTAAATTCTGAAGATGTCGTGGGTGTCTTTGTACTAACGGTCGAAATCAGTCTGCAATTTTTAGTCCATGCGAGCATTTTTTACAGATGTCAGAATTACAACTTACGCGTCATACTATATCTTTTAAGACGCAGGAATTATTAAAAGGCAGTTGTAGAAAAATGCATGATATACTATTTGATTTACTTCGTCATAAAAATACATGTGTTTAATAAACTCAGCAGTTAAATTGAAAAGTCTTTCTAAACATTTCCATACAATTAAATATATTTTAAAAGCTTAAAAATTAGAGTGTCAGCAACCAATAAGCCTTGAAGACTTGTGCATCAAGAAAAAATTGTTTAATACATTTACTATTTGAATCGTTAAGAATTTTTTCATTATTTTGATCATAAGTTTAATCATCAAAACAAAATTCAGGATACAGTATTACATGTAGCAAAGAGTAGAGCTACTCATTATGATTTAACATATGTATTAGGTTGAGAATATTAAAGATAGGGAGGTAATCTTTACTAGACAGTATATACCAAAAAAACTGTATTTCCTTATGAAAGCACTGCTGAACTAGAAAACTGTTTCTTGGAGATGAGTTAAAATGCGTGAAATCTTTTGCTAGCGTCAGCTTTTGCTAGAATTAACTTGTATAAATTGAACGTACGTACATATTTACTTGCAATTACAACATGGACATGTCATTTTGACAAATAATAAGAGAACAAAAGTAAGAAAAGTCTGCTTAGTTATGCGTTTTGTTTATATTTACATAAGATAAAGTCTATTCTATTGGTCCTTAGCAGCTTTATGTTTATAAATGGCTAAAGGCTTCAATATGTGACGTAAAAGCGCGATCGATCGGTCGAGAAAAGGCGCGGTTAATGCTTGTCGTTGGCCTACGAAGGGGGGAGGGGAAGAGAGAGCATGTATCTACCACGTACATACATGTGTGAGTCCGCCCGCGTGCGCGCGCGCATTTGTTTTACAGTGGTACGAGACAGCGCGAGAGGGAGCGAGGAAACGAGAGAGGACGATAAAAATCCACATACGTGGCATTAGAAAGGCTTTCTACGTATGAAAGGTATTTGCTAGAACTGGGTGTACACGCATTCTTGGCTCATCCAGTGCGATTTTTATCGATCAGCTCGCCATTCCGGAAAGTCCCAGAATTTTTTCAAAAGTGTCGAATCCCGATAAGATCTAAAATGCACTAGAGCAAGAGCTTTATTAGCAATGATGACTTGGAGAACTTTCCTTTTCTTAAAAAAATTAAGTGGGCATTTGCAGAAAGTGTAGAGGGAACACTGAAAAATAATTGCGCCTACAAGTATTTATCGCCGAGGATTTAATTGTTTTTTCGCAAGGCCCATCAGCCGAAGCAACGGTTTCAACGCCTGCGATCGGTCCAAGTGAGGAGCAATCATCCTTTGGTCCTCTTATCTCCCTTCATCTTCCTTTATTTATCTACATTCGCGTTCCAAGTTACGTCCTCCTGGGACGCTGAGCAATGACAAACCTATGTCGCGATGACGCTCAATATGAAAATGAGACGGACCGTCTAGTCTATCCAATAACTTATGTAAATCACAAGAGCACCGAGAAAGAAAATACGCATCCCTGGAGCTCGAGTGCATTAGATTGTTCATCAAATATCAGACAACAATAAAAAAATGTATTCTGCATTTGCTTTCTCAACAAAAGCCTCCATCGCAATATGTCGAATTTTCATGTAAAACTTGTTAAGACTTGCAAAAATAAAGTTGTTACGAAATTAAGACGGCTGGTTTTAAAGATAGGGACTTTAGCATATCGTAAGTAGATCGGAAGGTGTCGTCAATAGCGGCAATGGCGGGTCACACTTAATCTCATTTAGTAATCTCACGATTACTTCAGCGAAGGAAAGTAATTGTAACATATTTTAATTGCCGCTTGGAGCGAATAAATCATAACAATCCCCACTATCTATCTCTTATCGCAAAATCCCGATAGGGTGATAACGCAGTGGGGCTCGTTCCGCCCGCTCCGGTCTCGGAGACACTTTTCCTCGCCAGTCGTGCTACTGCATATGAGTTCCAGAATATCGGGATGCGGTTCATCCCTGGAGCGCAACGCATATTCTGGTCAAGAACCCTGGACGCGTAATAAGTTCCTTCTAGCGCGCGCGCAGACAGCTAGGGATAACTCGTGACGGGATTGGTTGATCGACGGGTCCTCTGATTGGTAGCCGTTATCTTTTTCAGATGCGATGCGGAAACTCCTGACTAGGAGAAAGTTTCCTCGATCCCTGTTGACGAGCCGTCAAGGAGATGTTGCCTTTTGATTCTGAAATATCGCAATCCGTAGCACCTCATTTCTGATGAGCTTACGAGTGTTTATCATGAGCAGCCTCTGAAGTTATCGGAATCATCCAGTAAAACTTAGTAAAACTTGGTGCCCGCCTCTGTTCGAGCCTCGCTCAATAGCTCTGGCAAACACGAACCTTATGTGTGCCGTTTGTTTTTCTTCCTTACTTACGAAGAACAATTTTTCGCGCCTATGCCACTCAGCTGCGTACGCATAATCGGTTCAAGCAATAGTCGAGGCGTGGAATGTGTAAGTTCTTTTTAAGCGGCGATCAAATATTTCACTTGTTATTGACTTGCCTCGGGAATCTATTTGCGTAAAAATGTGATAAAGGAGGAAGCACGTTAAAATGCAAACGAGTGAGAAAACACTTGTTAACTCCGGTCGATAATAAAAACTAATTTATTTCACGTTTGCACAGGTTGGATTGTAATTTTCAAGACGCGTTATCTGCGCCGTACGTTGTCTCCTCGATCATCTGTATACGAGTAAACATAAATAATTCAAGAAATTGACTTTTGAAAGACTAGTACATTTTATTGAATAATTATTGTAATTGTAGAGGGCAAAGTGTATGATCGTCGTCATCGATGACAACATAATGAGTCGCGGTCGATCCTTTTTCTCTATCCTCCTCCCACAGCTACCCGCTCCTCCACCTCATACATTCTGCTGGTGAATAACGTCGGTCGGATTATTAACGAAATTCAAGCAAAGTGTGGAAAATTCGCGCTAAACAAGGAGCTTGATCACCTGATCGTTAAGCGAGTGTCTACGTACAATGCACTGGAAATCAGCAAAAAGTGTTGTGTGCGGGCGTGGCTGGAGTATCTCACACGTACTATAGATCGTGCAGCATATTTTGTAGAAGCCGGTACTTACGCGTCATGAATTGTACGAGTCTTATTTATTTTTTTAATAAATTCCCTCATCGAAATTTGGCGCGCTTAATAAATTAAGAAGCTTCCCTGGGCTCAAACTCGGAAAAATTATTACCGTACATGCCCAACTCACTGAATGCTCTTATCTAATCGGATTCTTTACCTTTTATTAAAGCAGTAATTAATATAATAGAGAAACTACCGTTGTTTGTTCTTCTTTACATGTTAAATTATGTCAGCGAGCAGTAGCACAAGTGCGGGGAGCGGAATTAGATATTTCGCTGCTTGCTACCTAGAGTCTTTTTAGGGTTTCGCCACAAATTGAAACGACGATACGTCACTTTCTCGTCGAGGTATAACTTATCTGCGGTAAATCAATATTCTTCATTACTGTCATTCGTGGACTTCAATAACGCCGAGTGAAAAAGTGCATAAAAGGAGGAAAAAAACGCGTACTTCCATCGCCTCTCTCGATACACCATTTACATGAATGTTAAAAAACGTGGTACGTATTCATTGAACGGATACCAAGGGATCTCGAACATTTCCTATTTGAAGCGAAAATCGCTCTCCCCTAACATGCTTAGGCGCGAGCAATTTTCAAGTTTAAAATAGTTGGAAGAACGTATAGAATTTTAGGCCTAAACGACCGCGAATCCAGGGAGAAAAACAGTTTTCAGGAAGGCATAGTTGTGCACACGTATATTAAACACGCGTATATTTTGTTCCTTATTTTGTCGCTAAAGAAAAATCTGCGTAATATACAAGAACACATCGACCAAAATTGTTTGGGACTTTCACTCAACCCACTTAACTCTCGTAAGAGCTGAGGTCTCGGGTCGTTCAACTATTCTTTCGCTCTCTCTCCCCCTCCCTCTCTCATTCCCTCTCTCTCTCTTTCTCTCTCTCACTCCCCCCTCTCTATTTTTCTTTATTTCTCCCAGCATAACAGAAGCCATGTGTAACTTTTCAGCAATTTAATAATGCCTCGCTCACTTATTTTTTCTTTTACTTCTTCTCGATCGGGGTTTCGCCATCGCAGAAGCACAGTATGAGCCCGGTGCTGGACCTAGCGCCAAACCTCAGACAAGGTCAGACCGTTTTAATTATTCCTCGTCTACGATCTGTCCACCGCCGGGACTTGACAGATACAAAACCGCACCACGGACACAGAGGAGAATGACGCAGAGAGAAGACGCTCTTAAGTTCGAACAGAGCCGTATCAAGTCCTTGCAAGAAGAGCGGCTCCTTATTCAGAAGAAGACCTTTACGAAATGGATCAACTCTTTCCTGCTCAAGGTAAGCCCTAATGGTCAATTTTTTCATACGTTTCGATGTGTCGATAATTTGTCGACTGTGGTACGATATCCTTTGCACGAGACGTTTTATATTATGTTTCTGCTGATCGGCGCAGACGCTCGATTCGACATTAATACTTTATTATTCTGAGAATTATCTTACTTAAATGTACGGAATATAACTTAAAATTTTTTCGACCTTAAAAATTTATTTAGTGAATATTTAAAAATAATTGTAATTTCGCACATCTCAAACTTTTTGTTCTCGATTCCATTTTCTACAATTAGCAATAATTTTATATTCATAATAATCAGGTTGCCAACAATAACTCATGTAAAATGTAGGCATTATCTAGTTTTACATTTAACATTGAAAGTAAACTTACTTAACATTAAAAACTACTTATACTAGATTTTTTTATTAATGCACTCGAAGGCCCACAGCTTTTAAGATATTTCTAAGGATTCATTCGGTTATAATAAGAAATAAGATTAATGCCTTATGCCGAATAGATACATCTAACAATTCGTATCGTTTAACATAAAAAACAGTAGAATAGTCAAAGTATTCTGTGTACGTGTGTATGTGTCTTATGATTCTTATCTTTAATACAGAATGTATAAAAATGACAGAAGCTCTAAAGTCGATGTATCGCTCGGTAGTACACGATAAGAATTTTTATTATTCCACAATAGTAAAAAAAACATTGAAGCACCTTAAAACAACAAATGATCAAATAAATGAAGTCATGGTTTACGCGTGGTTCCTCTCAATTTTGCGTTGAACAGATATTTTTTTTTTCGAGCAATTGGCCCTCTTGCGACGTACCCTTTTTAATAAATTTCGTGACTGTTAACTTTGCAGGCTCGAATGGAAGTGGAGGACTTATTTATGGATCTGGCCGACGGTAAGAAGTTGCTCAAATTGTTGGAGATCATTTCGGGCGAGCGCCTGGCCAAGCCGAACAATGGCCGGATGCGCGTCCACAAAATCGAAAATGTCAACAAATCGTTAGCATTCCTACACACCAAGGTAAAACTTTTACTACAGGGTTAGAGGGGGGATTTATTTAAGCGCGTACAGATACGACGCTACCTTACACTACGTAACGCCTAAAGCGTAACACCCCGAAGGCCTTGGTTAATCGTATTTTAAAAATCGTTTGTAAACATGATTTCTATCCGATAAAGCTTATAAATTTGACAGCTACAATTATTTTTCTACGTTCCGATAATGGAGTACTGATGAAAAAATTATAAAAATGTTTAACAAACTGTTAAATATTTCACAGTATTGCCATTAATTATTTTTTTTGCATTTTATTGCCTTGATGATAAACACTGCGGAAAAGTCGTTGTAACATTATTCGAAATACCGAGTTCAATTGAATGTCAATAGTGATCGAGTATGCATTTATCACTTGTCATTGATATTACCTATCTTGGCTGTAAAACTGGGCGATGACATCATTGGCCGATCAACAAACTCCATTTAGATACTTTTAAGAATCATTTTTCTCCTTCCGATAGCCTTTTGTTCTTTGTAAACAATCAAGCGCTTATGCCTAAAATGAAATTCGAATTTGGACAAAAATTTTGAAAATCTGTTTAAGAGCTCCGGAATCGATCCGTTATAGTTGGCGGGCTTATCTTGTTTTGTACTGCTTCCATTAACACTGGTATTATTATGCACAATACAAGACGACTATCCTAGAATTTGACTACAAATTTCAAGCAAAAAGAAAAACTTAGCTATGGATACATTTTTTTAATTTTTTGCAAAGGAAAACGTTTCCATAGGGTAAGCTGTAAAAATGAAAAATACGAAATAAATACAAAAATAATAAAGCTTGTTTGTCATGAAAAAAGTACGTAATAAAAAATGATTTTTAACTGAGAAGCATATTATTCTTATATATGTTTGTTAAACAGTTACTTTGAAATTAATAAAAAGAGTTTTTTTCTTACAAAAAACAAATAAATTGAAGATTCTTAGGGAAAGTAAAAGACCGTTAGTCAACACTAAACTAGAACTGAAAGATATATAATACAGGCATACATTTATTGTGTATTTGTCAAAAGGGTCAGGCGACGGTCACGGCTATTTCAAAAATAATATTTGCATCTGTATCATTAAAATCGATGCAATATTAATTAATGTGCCTAGTCATCTCTATACTGAAGCAGAATGTTTTTTAAAAAACCAGGAAATATAGCAATAAATTATGGACATTGCTAGTCACAAAGGTTTTATAAACATTTTTTAAGCTCCATTTTTTTCTAACATGAATTAACTATTAGGAATTAACTAATAAGCGAACTATACTTAAAAACTTAGACTTATTAAGTTACATGACTTTTACCATATTTCCTTCCATTAATCGAATTTTTAGAAAGTTTAGCTCTATCGACTTTTAATTCAGTCATGCATACAATAGGCGTGGCCTTGTAGCGTTATTATTTCAAGAAGGTATTCTTGAAAAGCAAGGAGCAATTAACAATTTAGTGCATTAGAGGGCACTCGGGCATATAATATGCAGCATTGTAATATTTTTGCTTGAAATTATTGTTAAAAAACGGGATTTAATAAGTACACCTCTATTAATGTATAACTTTATGCAGTAGAATGCATAGTATTTTTTATTAATCTTTCTTTTTTACCTTTTGGTTTTTGACCTTTTGGTTTCCACAATGCAAAGTATCGCAAATAAAATCTTACTGAAAAGTGGTGAGAAAACAAGTAAAATCGAATTATTGTTTTTCTTCTCTTTCTAAAAATGTCAATTAACGAATCACTCGTTTTTATTAACCGAGCATTGAAAAACTTAACTATTGTTTTTATTACCGAAGAATTTTATAAATGGAACAATACTTCAATTTCAACTACTGAGTTATGACTTATTGATGGTACTCAATTTGAATTTTTTCCACCACACTTTAGGTACAAAATTTATATAATTTTTCTAAAGTGTAAGCATTTTTGTTGCAAACCATTTTTTTTTTTAGAAAAAATAGATATTACATTAATTAATAATGCAAGATTCAACAAAATTTATAGCAAGCGTTATAAAATTTGAGATGCTATATTCTATATGTTTATTTTGGTTTAATATTAAATCAGCATATTTGTAGAACATTAAGGCGATGGTAAAATATAGTATATATAATTACAATAATTACATAGTAGCATATGCATTAAGGGTAATATAATTACACTTAAATTTGCAAAACATATAACATGTTCATAACGTGTGTGGCTCTGCTAGTAATTCAGACACTTAATTCTATTAACACAAGGCTTTGAGGGCTGCTTACAATACAGACTGAACAAGAAATTTTTATAAAAGATCAACCATTACTATGATTATAAAAACGTATTTTTTGTTTTTGTAGGTTCGTTTGGAGAGTATCGGTGCGGAAGATATTGTTGATGGGAATCCACGTTTGATTCTTGGTCTAATATGGACGATAATC
Organism: Kradibia gibbosae; assembly: GCA_018907135.1. Classification (NCBI taxonomy): domain Eukaryota; kingdom Metazoa; phylum Arthropoda; class Insecta; order Hymenoptera; family Agaonidae; genus Kradibia; species Kradibia gibbosae. Next base: position 4,518,569 of record JACCHX010000012.1, on the reverse strand, counting down.
CTGAGATTCCAAATTCAAGAGATTGAAATTGATGTTGATGAAGAAAACGAGACTAGTGAGAAGAAATCGGCTAAGGACGCTTTGTTACTTTGGTGCCAGAGAAAGACAAATGGATATCCTGGTGTAAACATTCAAGACTTTACGGGTAAATGTCTAATGGTTTTTCTTTCTTTTTCCTCATTAATTTCTTATCTACGGTCTTTTGTTGTTTATGGCTATTTTTAAGTCATAGATAACAAGTATCAATACTATTAGAAGTTTATTTTTAACATAGATTAGAATTCGATCTAAGTGTAATAAACATAGACTTATGAATGATTCTAAAAACTGAATCTTGGTGAAGACACAAACACGTAGATATAGAATTGATTTTTGATACTTGTATTCATAAGGCTTTCGTAATGAAAAAAAAGATTAGTTTAATAAATATATTAATGGGTGTAGCAAAAAACTTAACGAGTATGCTCTAGATAAAATTAATATTAAACTTTTTTTCTATAAACATTTATAATAAGATATTAATAGTTAGAAATGCTAAAAAAGAAAATTCAATGCTAGTCTCTAATTGCTACAAAAAAGAAGTTGTTTTAAAAATCTGTCGTAACGTATGAGCCCGAATGATAATTTATAATACATATCGTAATATACATGTATATAATACATATTATTAATTATTTATCGAAATGTACTTATTCTACTACTTATCAATGTTTTGATTATTAAAACGTAAACTAGCTGGGATAATCATTAAACATTGAATTTCGTAAATTTTATTTTCTTGTTTCAATTCATTATCTTGTCCCTTATTCTGTACAATAGAATAGAAAAAATGATTTATGACGTTCTAATTTTAATTTAATAAATATCTAAAAGCGCGTGACCCTTGAAAACTACCATTCACATTAAAGTGAATAAATATCTGTAAACGGTAATGCTAAATAGGATCATGGAGAAGTGGATTGGGCTTTAACGCCCTTATCCATGCACATCGACCAGACTTGGTAAAGTGGTCTGAGCTTCAGCAAACGAAACATATCGATAATCTGAATTATGCCTTCGACGTGGCAAATTCGGAGCTTGGTATACCACGGCTTCTCGATGCCGAGGATGTGGACACCACAAGACCAGATGAGAAGTCTATTATGACATACGTCGCATCCTATTACCATACTTTCGCAAGAATGAAGAACGAAATCAAAAGCGGCAAGAGAATAGCAAATGTGAGTGTTCCAAATTGTAGTATTATTTTTTGTTTCGATATCTCTTCTCTCTCTCTCTCTCTCTCTCTCTCTCTCTCTCTCTCTCTCTCTCTCTCTCTCTCTCTCTCTCTCTCTCTCTCTCTCTCTCTCTCTCTCTCTCTCTCTCTCTCTCTATCACACCATTGAAAACAAGTGAGTAATCAAGGTCAATCGGTGTTAAGTTGTGCTGATCGTGAGTTCCTCATACGCGAATTTTATGCCCGAAATTAGTCGAGAAGGCTTGTGACTAGCCGAGATTGTCTTACCCGGCTCAATGTCCACTTTACGCTGGTGTTTTGTTAATTTATACTTGCATAAATCCGATGTGATCAGTAGCAGTATTTATTACTATTATCTATCGTTGCGCAAGTCTAAAACTTAAGGGGTGAGTAAAGTTCGAAACTCAGGTAATACAAGTAAAGATAAAATAAAGACAAAAGGTATGTCGGTCGTGTGTCTTAGATCGTTGGGCAAATGATGGACGCGGACAAAATGAAGGTACACTACGGGAAATTGACGGCGGAGCTTCTGGAGTGGATAAAGTTGAAGATGGTAGTGCTGGAGGACCGGGAGTTCCCTAATTCCCTCGAAGGCATACAGCGGGAGCTCTTAGCGTTCAAGCAGTACCGCACGGTGGAGAAGCCTCCCAAATACAAGGAGCGCTCGGAGATCGAGGCCCTCTTCTTCCACATAAACACGCGGCTCAAGTCTCTCGATCAGCCGGCGTTCGTGCCTCAGGAGGGTCAGTTGGTCAATGACATAGAAAGGAAGTGGATCGAACTTGAGCGAGCGGAGCATCGGCGGGAGGTCGCGCTGCGTAGTGAACTCCTGCGTCAAGAACGGCTCGAGCAACTTAACTACAAATTTGAGCGTAAGAGCGTCCTCCGCGAGGGTTATCTCAAGGAGATGATCCAGGTGCTCTCGGATCCGCGTTATGGCAGCAACCTCGCCCAGGTCGACGCTACCGTGAAGAAGCACGAGGCCATAAGCGCGGACATCCTGGCGCGTGAGGAACGCTTCCACGATTTGACTAACATGTCGGAGGAGCTTGTGCGTGAGAGCTACCACGGGCTGGAGCGCGTAAAGAACCGCGAACAGCAGGTGCTACAGCGTTGGCGGGAGCTACTAGGTCTCCTTGACAGGCACAAGACCAATCTATCGGCACTCTGCGCCCTAATGAGCCTCATGCGTGAGATCGAAACGACGCTCGCCAGTCTCCAGGAGCTCCAGCTCTGCTTCCAGAGCATCGAGGTTGGGCCCCACCTCCTCGGCGTCGAAGATCTTCTGCAGAGGCACAGCTTACAAGAACTCCAGGTGACAGCTCTGGGCGAGAGCCAGCGCAGGCTCGGCAGGCAAACAACACAGCTTCAAGGTCAGGTAGCCACCCAGGCACAGCAGGGAGCACCCGCCCTTAGTAAGGAGGCTGCTCTCCTCGAGGCCAAAATTGATCACCTCAACAAGGCCTACGGCCAATTGGGTAAGGAAAACTTTATCGCGCAGCGATTCACACGCCTGTCTCGACGACGTTATAGAAATTTAATCATACGCGAATCTCATTTTACATTTGACATTCGCTCTTGGCACACTTTTAGGAGAGTACAGTAAAGAGCGGAAGGCGAGACTCGAAGATGCGCGAAACTTTTTCCAGTTTCTGCAGGATCACGAGGACGAGGAGTCGTGGCTCGTAGACCGGCAAAGAATTTGCCGGGCGGGAATATTGGCAAAGGATATAAGGGCATTGATATCGCTGCAGCAGAAGCACAAGGCTTTGGAAGATGAGACGAAAACACGTAGACCGAAGTCGGAACAGCTTAGTCAAGCTGGTAAAAGGCTTGTGTGTGAGCAACATCCATCGGCACCGGAAATAGGGAACAGGTTGGATTCTCTGCAGGAACATTGGAGAGTCCTCGAAGAGTTACTCGCCCTCAGAAAAAAGCAATTGGAAGAGGCTGGAGAGGCACTGCAGGTAAAGTTATATACTATTCGCCATAGTAAGATGATATTACGTTACAGTATAAGCGAAAATAATGTTCCAATATTTTTTTAGTTTAATTCGGAAGATTTGTAATTTCTACATTTGTCATACCTTAAAATTTACTGCATAAAACAAGAGAAATATTAATTTGCTTAACCTGTTTCTTAACTAACGTGTAGGACATATGACATTTCGGTTCATCGTTTCGGCGACCTCTGCCAAACGCTCGATTCGAAACATTGCATAAACTCCGTAGCTCATCGAACGTGAGAGTACAGGGTTAGTTGTTTAGCATCAGTCGACAGGGTAGAGGGCGGCGGGAGTAAGCTTCTGAAGATTTTGATCCGTGATCAGTATCCGAAAATTTAAGTAGCTTTGATTACTAGAGTTAAGAAGCACAGTAGAACAGTGTTGATTCTTCTTTTATAAATTGCAGTTTTGCGCGGACGCGAACGAGGCAGACTCGTGGATGAAAGAGAAAATGGCACTTGTAACATCGGAGGATTACGGTGTCGACGAGCCAAGTGCCCAGGCGCTTTTGCAGCGCCATAAGGTTCTCGAGGGCGAGCTGAAGGCTTATAGTGGCGACTTACAATCCTTAAACGCACAGGCGGAAAGGCTTCAGCGTGCTGGTGTATCATCCTTACAAGCAGATACAAATCAAGACAACGAACAGACGGAGCCGTTGGCGGAACTCGATCAGGTCGAATGGGCCCAAGAAGTGCGACTGGTGCCCCAGGATGAGTGGGTCGATGAAGTCGTCGAGCGCACCGAACCCCGCACCGTCCTTGAGGACAGGCTCGTGCCTCAAGTTAGGAGCTTGTATCCTTTCAGCGGGCAGGGCATGCAGATGACCAAGGGTGAGACTATGTTGCTACTGAACAAGACCAATCCAGATTGGTGGAGTGTGAGGAAGTCTGATGGGACGGATGGATTCGTACCCGCGAGCTACGTACGCGAGATCGAGCCTAAAGTAATTCAAGTTAGTATTACTTGCAGTTATTCAAGCTCCTATAAATTTCTTAGCTTTATTCAACTTTGTTTCTGTATTACTTTAACGTATATCCCAAAATAAGCTTTATATATCACAATAAATGTAAAATCAATAAAAATTTTTATATAATAATATTAAATTAAAAGTTGCTTTTTAAAGTTAAGAATGTTCATTAATTAAACGAAAATAAAAATTCTTTCGTTAAACGTTGCGAAAAAATGTAGGTTCAAGTGCGGAAACCCGAGCGTGTGAGGTTAACACAGCGCGTAAAGAAGACTCGAATGGTACGACAGGTGGTATTGGTACGACAGGTGAAGTCACCACGATCGATTGTGAAACCGACGAGTCGGCGATCGGCCACCAATGATGCAGACAGTCTCGAGAAGCGTATGAAGAAGATCAATGACACGTACGAACAGTTGCAGGAACTGGCAACGCGACGCTTCGCTCTTCTCGAGGACGCGATACGACTTTACGGCTTCTACCGTGAGTGTGACGACTTTGAAAAGTGGATAAAGGACAGAGAGAAGTTGTTGAATGCCGATGATTCGCGGGATAATGTCGAGACGGCCAAGCGCAAGTATGAAAAATTTCTCACGGATCTCTCGGCATCTGGCAAGAGGGTCGAGGCCATTGACTCAGCGGTTGACGAATTTGTAAAACAAGGGCACAGCCAACTTGACAAGGTTAGAGCTCGACAAAGGCACATACATCAACTTTGGGATCACCTTAACTGGCTAAAAGCCCAGAAGGAGAAGAGTCTTGAGGGGGCCTCGAGCGTGGAGTTGTTCAACAGGACTTGCGACGAAGCACATGACTGGATGCTCGAGAAGATCACGCAACTGGACACCGCGGAAATTGGACCAGACCTTAAAACGGTTCAGGCTTTGCAGAGGAGGCATCAGCACCTTGAAAGGGAACTGGCCCCCGTCGAGGAGAAAGTTAGGAAGGTTAACCTACTGGCGAATAGCGTGAAGAGCACATACCCTAACGAGCTTAACAACGTTAATCAACGACAAAACGAGATAAGTGATCTCTGGTACCTGGTCCAGTCGAAGGCGATCGAGCGCCGTTCGAGATTGGAAGATGCCGTAGGCCAACAGATTTTCATGAACAGCTCCAAAAACCTTATCGGCTGGGCTACGGATACTTACGAGACAATGAAGGTAGAGGAGCCGGTAAGGGATATCGCGACTGCAGAGAAGCTTAGGAAGCATCACGTTGAACTCGGAGAGGAAATCAAAACGAAAGAAGACGAGTGAGCGTTTCTGTTAATTTGTCAATTTTACCATTAGCTCATTATTTGACCATTATCATTGACCATTATTATGATTAATTAGACCTTTCAATTTTAAAATTGTCTTACCATACGCATTTCTTCTTTTTTTATTGTAAATATTAATATTGATGAAATACATTTATTAGCTCACATTAAAAATTTCTATCTAAGGAGTATGAAAAATCCTTAAAAAAATACATTAGACCAAATATGCAAATATTCTAGATTTCGAGAGGTTGAGGCTCTGGGAAGTCAATTGTTATTAAGAAATCCATCGTTAAACGAAATAAAAGAGCGCCACGATAAGCTTCGTGGACTTTACGTCTCGGTGTCATCGACTTGGTTATCAAAGCAGGCCTGGCTGGAGCAGTGCCTCGAGCTTCAACAGTTCAATCGCGAGGCCGACCAAATAGATGCAAGCACCAGTTCCCATGCGACCTTCCTCGAGTTCGCGGATCTCGGTGAGTCGCTTGATGACGTAGAGGCGCTATTTAAGCAGCACGAGAAATTCGAAAACACGCTTCACGCCCAAGACGATCGACTGAAGATGTTCAGCGATGTGGCAAATAAACTAGTTATCCAGAATCACTACGACAAATGCAATATCAATGAAAAGAGAAGCCAGGTTATCGCGCGAAGGCTGACGGTTAAGGAGGCTACGCAACACCGACGCGCAGCCCTCAAGGCATCCGAAAATTACCAGCAGTTCTCGGCCGAGGTCGACGATCTAAGGGACTGGTTGAGTGACAAAATGAAGACGGCCTCCGATGAAACTTACAGGGATTTGAATAATCTTGAGCGCAAGCTTCAGAAGCATGAGGCCTTTGAGCGAGAACTCAGAGCTAACGAGGGACAACTAAGAGCTGTCAACAAAACTGGAAAGGCTCTAATATCCGAGGAGAACTATAGGTGAGATATTTTTTTCCTCTCCAATTTTTATAATTGTTTATTAGCTTCTAACCAATAAAATTATTGATACAATTTTTACCATATTTATTTCTAAGTCTATGATAGTGATTTCATAAATTATTTTAATCGAATGACGTTAATGTGCTACATATAGAAGGAAAAATTTTATGGTTTTCTAAGTTGCATTTTTCAAGCCACAAAATGATTGTTTTAAGAAGGGTAATATTAAAAAAAATTCATTTTATTACTTCTTTTAATCTCTGATCTCAAATGAGAGCTTATATGACTCAACTTTGACCCATAGTACTACCATTTATTTTATATGAAAATCTTGTAAATAAAATTTAATTTGTTAGAATGTAAATATTGATAAGCTACTGAGTTAAATTATTGGAAAATTTAATATTTTACTAGATCCGAGGATGTTGGGAAAATCTTGAAAGACCTTAATGAGCAGTGGGATCAATTAGTAGTTCGGTCATTAGAAAAGGGCAGACGATTGCGACAAGCAGCTGCACAACATGGATACAACCGCGTTGTAGAGGACGCCCGTCTCGACTTGGAGGAGATAGGAAATTCTCTTGCGAGTAAAGAAGTCGGTAAAGATTTACGCAGTTGTAAGGATTTATTAAAAAAATATCAAATATTGGAGACCAAATTATTGCAATGGGAACAGAAGGTCAACGATCTTGTAACAATGGGTCAAGAAATGGCTCATGAAGGACACTTTGATGCTCCGAATATTTTAAAAACTAGTCAAGCTACTCAAAAGAAGTACGTTTTAAAACCTTAGAATTCGAAACTATTAGTCATGTAAATTTAAAAAAAAAATTAATAAATTACTTGAATGTTATTTGCATTTATTAATTTAGATTTCAAAGCCTGAAGGAACCAGCAAAGCGGCGTCATGAAGCTTTGGAGGAGAGTCTGCGTTTTCATAAATTTGGTTTCGAATTAGATGCAGAATTGCAATGGATTAATGATCATCTACCTCAAGCGTCATCTACAATGCTGGGTCAAAATTTACATCAGGCACAATCCTTACATAAGAAGCATAAAAAATTCGAAGCGGAAGTTACGGGACATGAACCGATGATTATGAAGACACTTGCTTCCGGCAAAGGACTTATCGACCAAATACATCCGGAACGAAAGAAGGTATGAGATTTTAAATTTCATTTATCATTAGTGTCCCAAATAAGCAATTATTTTTTCAAACCCTATCGAATCATTATCCGTCACCACAAAACAAAGACCTTAAATCCTAGAATTAAATAGTTTTATAATTTATATTAACGTCATGTTTTTTTAATATAATTTAATTGGATACACTGATGATGAAAAAAATTTACAGTAAAACCACTTAATAAATTAATATAGTATTAAGTTGAATGCAATATTCAAATGTGAAATTCGATTGAGGGCTTGAAAAAAATCTGGGGTGTCAAATGACTATAATTATATTTTTTTACATTCATATGAAGTAACGATTTAAATTATAAGTATAGTTGTACAATTTTTATACAGCTGGAGCACTATTACATCTTGTCGTTTGGTTGAGGTAAGACGAAGGGCTATAAATAAAAAATACACTTAAAAAGAAAAAATTCAGTGTGCGTGATTTTTTGAAATGTGTTCTCTAAAAATAAAAGAATTGTAAGCTTTTTTCAATTGCCTTTCAAACACTTTGTTATAGCTTTATTTATATTACTATTATCAACCTCCTTATTATTGTTATTATTATCACTATTATTATTTGTTGTTAATGTTGTTTTTTCTTTTTCGTTTCAAAATGTCTATAATTACTTATGACTATGCTGTTTCACTCACAAATATTAGCTCAATGTTCGCGCATGAAATTTACAAGCCAAAAATAGCAAAGAATTGTTTGTACCTACTGGATTGATTTAGCTTTTATCATCTGAATGTTTAAAAACTAGCAGTTTCATAATAAAAAAATAAAATTTTACCCATGTATCTATCTAACTCTTAACTTTTAATATAGATACAAGATCTGTGCAATACTTTGAATAATACTTGGAAGCATCTGCGAGAAAAAGGAGCAGAACGCAGTCATACACTTGATTTGTCCTTGAAGGCTCAGGAATTTTTCTTCGAAGCTGGCGAAGTAGAGACTTGGCTTGTCGAAAAAAACGACATCCTCAATTCTACCGACTATGGCCGTGATCGTGATGCAGCTACGAAATTACTTACTAAACATAAAGTATGCTTCGTAGATTATTTAATAATCGTAATTTTTTGTAATTAAAAAAAAAATAATTTTGGATGTTGTAAATTGTAGCGAATACGAGGTAAAGTGAAAAAATTTATTAAACAATCGTTCACTTATTTAATTTTGCAGGCTCTGGAGCTCGAGCTGGATACGTACAATGGAATCGTGACAGAAATGGGCAATACCGCTTCGACCATGATTAATGCAAAGCATCCGGACAGCAAGGCTATCGCCAACAAACAACAGGCCATTGCGCAGCAAGTAAGGTCACTGCAAAGGTTGGCGACTCTCCGTCAGCAGCGTCTCATGGAGAGTATGTACCGACACGAATACTTCCTCGAAAGCCGCGAATTGGAGCAGTGGATCAAGGAGCAGGAGCAGACCGCCGCCTCGGAGGACTATGGACAGGACTACGAGCACTTGTTGCTCTTGCAGGCCAAGTTCAATGACTTTAAGCATAGAATTGAAGCTGGCTCAGAGAGGTTCAATCAGTGTCAAGTATTGGCGAAAAAACTGATTGCCAACGAGAGTCCTTATATACAGGACATTGAAAAGCGACAGGAGCAACTCGGGTAAGGAGGCCTGATATGTGTAATTTTTAAAAGGATTGGTTTATCTACATATTTCGATAACGAGTAGAATATAGTCGCAGTTGCATGTCATTTAGACGAGCTAATGACTAAAACTGGTTTTAATTCATTTTTTTATTATAATTTTATTTTTTCATTGACAATAAGGTATATCATGCTCTGGTATCATGGTTACGGTTATACTAACATTGAATACATTTCTGTAGACATGTTTAAAGAGAAAAGGTGATGACGATCTTATAATTGAAGTGGCTCGATTGTATGCCTGAATGTCTGTTTTGCATTAATTTATGATGGTGTTCATACGGTTTTTCTAAAGTTTTTGTACATCGTCAAAGACGAAAACTTTTGTTCTGAAATAGTTTAATGGGAATTTATTTTAGAATTCATTTACAACATTTCATACAGCTATACAACTATAGTAGAGCAATTAAAGTCTATATTAATGAAAGTCAGTCATATTAAGATATACAGATTCTAAAACTAAGAACATTAATAAAAAATCTGCATTATATAATTATTATTGTTATATTAAAAGTATAAAAGTTTGCTTATTTATCATTTAATAGAATAATTTCAATGCTAACATGGTCAATAATATCTGCTTATGTTCACTTTTCCATTCACAGCGAGTCTTGGCAACATCTATTGAAGCTAGTACGAAATCGCGAGCAACGGTTGCAAGCTGCTGGAGAAATTCATCGTTTCCACCGTGACATCGCTGAGACACTGTCGCGCATTCAAGAAAAGAAGGCTGCGCTACCAGACGATCTTGGCCGAGATCTAAATTCAGTCCTAGCTTTGATCAGGCGTCACGAGGGCTTTGAGAACGATCTGGTCGCTTTGGAGGCTCAGGTCCAAGTACTGGTCGAGGATGCTGCAAGGCTCCAGGCCTTATACCCCGGTAATAACGCTGCTCACATCGAACAGCAGCAGAAGATTGTGCTGGCCAACTGGGATGAGCTGAAGGAGAGATCTACGCACAGACGTGACCAGTTGCAGGCCAGCTGTGACCTCCAGAGATTCTTGACCCAGGTACAGTATTTGATGAATACTTCTAAGCGAGAGAGGGATTTATTTATCGAGAAAAGTTTGATTAGCTACTGATAAATCTATAGGTACGAGACTTGATGAATTGGGCAGCCGGATTATGTGCAACAATGTCAACGCAAGATAATGTTCGTGATGCTGCAAGTGCTCAAATATTGAAGGTCGAGCACGAAGCCTTGAAGGGGGAAATTGAGGCACGAGAAGACACGTTCATTTGCGTACTTGATCTTGGTGAGGCGATGGTTCAAACTGGTCATTACGCAGCTAGTGTAAGTGTGTAGATTTATCAACAAAAATAAGTACGCTGAAGATTTGTTAGATTAAAGTAAAGGCGCAATGAAAAGTCCTTAATTTTGAATTCATTCATTGCAAGGATTTATATAGTATTTATTGTATTAACTTATATTATTTAACTTGGTATATAATTCATAGACTGTACGAAAAAGCTGGTAGACAAATAACTTTATTAATGTTGTAGGAAGTTGAGGAGAAGTGTGGTCAATTGTTAGAGGAGCGTCAGAAGCTCCATACAGATTGGCAACAAAAGAAGATTCACCTGGACCAATTGATAGATTTGCATTTCTTCTTGCGAGATGCAAAGCAACTCGACAACTTGTCAGCGAGCCAAGAGGCGGCCCTGAGCAACGATAACTTTGGCGTATCCGTCGAGGAGGTCGACGGCCACGTAAAAAAGCACAACGAATTCGAGAAGCTCCTGCTAACGCAGGAAGACAAGTTGACAGCGCTACAGGAACATGGCTCGAAGCTACTCTCTCAGAATCACTTTGAGGCACGGGCTATCGCTAAGAGGCTCGATGAAGTTATATGCAGGCGTGCCCGCATTCGCGAGCTCTGCGTCGCCAGGAGATCAAGGCTCGAGGCCGGTCTGCTGCACGCGCAGTTCGTTAGAGATGTTGGTGAGGCCGAATCCTGGATAGGCGAAAAGCAAAAGAAGCTCGAAGCCGAGGCGTCGAAGGGACAAGTGTCCAATCTCGAAGACAAGATCAAGAAGCTACAGAAGCATCAAGCGTTCCAGGCCGAACTTGCTGCCAATCAAAGCAGAATAGAAGAGATAAAAGGTACTTAAGCTTTGTCGCTCCTTGAGACACTTGTCAAGCGCTCTCGTATTATTTCGTTATTTTTTTAAGATACATGTCTCTTTTGTTCTGCTTCTCTTGTATTTAGTTAAAGGTGAAATGTTGCTTATGAAAAAACACCCGGTAAGCAGTGAAATACGCCAGCAATTAAATCATTTGCATTCGTCTTGGAAGAGACTCTTGGAAGAATCAGAAGATAGGGGTAGGGGTCTCGAAGAAGCACAAGACATTCTTGATTTTAACAATCAAGTTGAAAAAATAGAGGCTTGGATCCGTGACAAGGAGATGATGGTCCAAGCTGGAGATATCGGAAAGGATTATGAACATTGCTTGAGTCTTCAACGCAAGCTCGACGATGTGGACAGCGATATGCGAGTTGATGATGCAAGAATCAAAATAATTAATGCTTTGGCCGACAAACTAATTAAGCAAGTTAGTTATTGCTATCGATTGAAAATATAATAATATTAATACAGACTTTATAAAAAAAAAATTTAACTTTACGGAAAAAGTACGAAATAAAGTTTGTATTCTTAGCTAATATTAAGAAAAACTGATTAATTTTGTTCACACAAAGAAATAAGTTAGTTCTTTTTTAATATTAAATAAAGGATTTTAGTTTTCCTTTTTTCTGAAATTTAATCATTTAGTCAATCAATACAAATATAGTGTTCATGTTTTTATTTATAGTTCAATATACATTGTCATAAATGATTTATAGGAAAAAGGTGAAAAAACTAGAGCAATTCAACAACGTCGAGATATTTTCAATAACAAATGGCGGGGTTTACAAGGAGCATTAGGAACATATCGAGAAACTTTAGCTGCTGCTCTTGAAATTCACTTATTTAACAGAGATATAGATGATACGAATCAACGAGTTGTAGAAAAATCACTGGCAATGAACACAACAGACGTAGGAAAAGATTTAGTTGGAGTCGAGCACTTGCAAAGAAAACAAGAAACAATGGAAAGAGATATGACAGCCATCGAAGGAAAATTAAAAGTCAGTTTAAATTTATTAAAAAAAAAATTTTCTTGGCGACTTAACATTATATTAAGAAATTGATTTATTATAAAATATATTAATCTTTATTAAAAGCATATCGATTTAACAATAACGATGATTTATTTTTGATTAATTAAGGTTGAGAAGCAGTATTACGTATTATTTTTTTAAATTAACAATAAATACATAAAATTATCTTGAGTAGACGAACCTTCGATTCAAAAGAAGCGAAACTGGTAGTAATGTGTTTTAATCACCAGGAGCATCAGTCGGAGGCGTGCAAACTATCTCAAAAGTATCAGGAAAAGGCTGCACAAATAAACGGAATTCTATCCGAGCTAGAGACGAATTGGCAAGAGCTTCAACGGTTAACGAACGAACGACGGATGTCGCTCAGCCAAGCATACACCCTCCATAAGTTCCGAGCGGAACTGCGAGAGCTTGAGGTCTGGGTCGCAGAGACTATCAAGCGCATGAACGAGGTCGAGTCACCTACGAGTATTCCTGAGGCCGAAGCACTACTCGAACTTCATTTGGAGAGGAAGGCAGAGATCGATGGGAGGCAGGAAACGTTCAAGGCGTTGGGAGAACATGGACGCAGGCTTATAACTATCGGCGACTTTATACGCGAGAGTCTAAACCACCTCGAGAAGTTGAAGCTGGAGCTTAATGACGCTTGGTACTCTGGCAAACAGAAATTGAAGCAGGCTCACCAACTGCAGCTGTTCAAGGAACAGGTAATGGCTAAGCATCATTTAAAATAGCGCAATTTATTTAGCTGAATGCATGAGAAAATTTTGTACTTACAAGTTTTTCATAGAGTACAGTCAAAAAATGATTGCGAAATGAGATCACAAGGTCTTTTTCAAACGAAGCCTATTTTTAACTTAAGACGAGGCATCGAATGCTTCGTGGAATGCAAAAACTTTTGGAATTATAGGCCAGTCAAGCCGATAGTTGGTTGGCAACAAAGGAGGCATTTTTAAACAACGAGGACCTCAGTGAATCCCTGTCTGGAGTTGAGAAACTGATGCGTAAGCACGAGGACTTTGAAAAGATGTTAATACCGCAGCTGAGTCGAATAGAGGAGTTAGAAAAGTTTGCGAGTGCGGTATTATCCGAGGGTCACGCGGACGCTGGGAGCATCGAGTTGAGATTGGCTGCGGTATGCTCCAGACGCGACAAGCTCAAGACCTCTGCCCTGACGAGGCGAAATAAGCTCGTCGAGAGCCGGCGACTGCACCAGTTCTTGAGGAACGTTCTAGAGGTTGAGGGCTGGTTGCACGAGAAGCAGCAGGTTGCCAACGATGAAAACTACAGAGACTCGACGAATTTGCAGAGCAAGATACAGAAGCATTTAGCATTCGAAAGCGAGCTCTCTGCCAATAAAGGACGAGTTTCCGCGGTTACCAGCGAAGGTTCGTCTTTATTGCCCGACAGTCCATAAGCATTTATCCTTTTCACAAATTTTTCCTGAAAGTCCTTTTTATCTGAAACTTACGGACTATCGTGATATTACAGCTGAAACGCTCGTTAAAGAAAATCATTACGCATCAAAGGAGATACAGGAGCGTCTGGATGAGCTCGAGGCAGAATGGGAGCTTTTACAGGAAACTAGCAAATTAAAGAAAACCCGTCTCGATGACGCCTATCAAGCTTTATTATTCAGCCGAACTCTCGACGAATTTGAGTCGTGGATCGACGAAATTGAAACTCAGCTGCAGTCTGAGGATCACGGAAAAGATCTTTCTAGTGTTGCGAATCTTTTAAAACGACATACGAATCTCGAAAACGACGTTATGAGTCATAACGAGGCTTGCGAGTCGATCAAAGAAACAGCGGGAAACTTCCAGCGTGCCAAACATTTCATGAGTGAAGAAATTCAAGAAAGAGCAGCGGCCACTATAAACAGGTACAGCATTTAATACTGAAGATTATCAGTATTAACTGATATTTTCTAATATAGGTCCATATTACAACTCTAGATATATAAATAAGAATGGATGTACCGTTTGTTACAGGTACCACGAGCTACAAGAACCTATTCAGATTCGCAGGGACAACCTGGAAGACGCAAAGCTCTTGCACCAGTTCGCTCGAGATGTGGAAGACGAGCTACATTGGCTGTCTGAGAAGGAGACTCTGGCAACCAGTAAGGATCTGGGCAGTTCACTAACGACGGTCCAGCGACTGCAGAAGAAACATCAGGCGCTCGAGGCAGAGCTAGTGTCGAGGGAGCCGGTAGTCGCGTCCCTTGCTAGCAGAGCCACCGCCATGGTTAGGAGTGGCCACTTTGCATCCGAAAAGATCGAGTCCCTGTCCCGTGAGCTTCAGCAGAAACTCATATATCTGAGGGATCTCGCCAGTGGCAGGAAGTTCAGATTGCTTGACGCCGTCGAGTCACAAATGGTGAGTCCTTGGTCAAATTCATACCCACGTGATAATAATATTCTTCGATCGTCAACCAATAACAATATAAATAATGAACGTTTTTTAAATGAAAATTATATGACCATTTTCATTCGGTCTTCATTCGGCGCAAAGTGTAATTATTTGCAATTTGTTGATACAGTTTTATGCCGAAGCTGCGGAAGCTGAACAATGGATCAAAGAAAAACAACCACTGTTGAATTCAATGGATTACGGTAAAGATGAAGATTCGGTACAGTCGCTCTTCAAAAAGCTCGAAGGTGTTGAGCGCGATTTGTGCGGTTTTACTAATACAGTTGAAAATTTGAAGAAATTGTCGAAAGGATTAGTTGAAAGACATCATTTTGATAGTAGAAATATAGCTTACAAGCAATCCGAGATCGAACACAAATTCGAGGACTTGCAAAACATGAAAGATAAAAGATCTCAAAGACTACTCGAGAGTGAAAAATATCACAGATTTATTATGCAAGCCGATCAAGTTATAGAATGGGTTGGAGATCAAACAACGGTTGGTAGTATAAGTCGTACACATTTTTCTTCACTATGTGTCTGTATATGTAGAATAAATATATTGAAATATACATGCATGATTCATTTACGTTGTAAATTTCATAGAATGCGACTGCGAGCAATTCCCTTTTTCCAAGACAATTATTTTCATTTCTTTCGCGAAGGTTGCAGCATCAGAGGACTACGGATGCGACGTGGAGCATGTGGAGCTCCTTATCCAAATGTTCGAGAATTTCTTATCGAGCTTAATAAGTAGTGAAAACCGGATGACCGGCATAATAGAAGCAGGCCAAAGGCTTCTTGAAGAAAAGAACCCTGAGTCTGGGAAAATTCATATGAAAATCGACGAAACGAAGCAGCAGTGGGAGGATCTAAAGGAATTAGCGCACGCGAGACAAGATGCACTTGCGGGTGCCAAGCAAGTTCACATGTTCGACAGGACAGCCGACGAAACTATATCTTGGATTCAAGAGAAGGAGGCGAGTCTCGGATCGGATCATGAATATGCCCATGACCTGGAAACTATAAAAGCACTCGTTAGAAAGCATCAAGGTCTGGACACTGACCTCGGTGCTGTAAAGGAGCAGGTCAGTGTAATTTTCTTCAAGAACCTTCGAGCTTGACTTCGTGAAAGCTAGTGTTTTTTTTCGATGTATCTCGTAGGTGGAGTCGGTAATGGAGGAGGCGTCGAGGTTAGCTAGCTTGTTCCCTGATGCAACGGAGCACATCGCGGCGAAGCACGAGCAAGTCGACGAGTCGTGGAACGAGCTACTGGAAAAGGCCGCACAACGCAAAAGCAAACTGATGCAGGCTGAACAACTACAAGCGTACTTTGACGACTACCGGGATCTTCTTTCCTGGATAAACGAGATGGTGGCCAAGGTTACTGCACCGGATCTCGCGCGCGACGTTTCAGGTGCTGAGGCTCTTATCTCTCGTCACAATGAGTCACGCGCCGAGATCGACACTCACGATGACGCCTTTGGCAAGTTTTACCAGACCGGTCAGGCCCTCGTTCAGCAGGGCCATTTCCTTGCCAAAGAGATACAAGAGAAGGTATCAATACTTAGGCAGAGGAGCCAGATACTCGAAGAGACGTGGCAGCAGAGGATGCTCATATACGAGCAAAATCTTGACACTCAGACGTTCAAGCGTGACGCCGAAACTCTTGAGAATTGGATAGCCAGTAGGGAGCCAATGCTGAGAGATGACCAATTCGGCGAGTCGATACCGCAGGTCGAGGAGCTAATTATGAAACATCAGGACTTTGAAAAGACCATTGAGGCGCAAGAGGAAAAGTTTAGCGCGCTCAAGCGAATCACAATGGTTAGTAGTCCAATAGTAATCCTACTATCACTGCAGCTTAATAACTAAACTGTAACTGTAACTTAATAGCTATGTGAAAAGCGTATGAAGAGTTTTAATAGAGCAATTGGAATCATCGAACTATTTCCCAATTTTAATCTTAATTAAAGAAAAGCAACTAAATTTTTTTTTATTACTTTAACTCCAAAAAACTAAATTATTAAGAATTAATATGTACAAATATGATGTTGCCTGTAAAATATTATTTATAATAACTACTTAAAAACCTAAGCGACAAAGAAACGCTCGATATCTATGAATAACGTGTATTTATTCTTTAGCTGGAAAAAGCCTTTCAGAAACAACTGGAAACCGAGGTTGCAGCACGTCAAGCGGAGAAAGAACGAGTCGAAAAAGTGCGCCTTGAAGAACGTAAACGCAAGGAAGTACAAAGAATTACTGAAGAGCGAAAACGAGAGGAAGAAAGACGAAGGTACATTGAGAGTCCACGACACATATCGCGAGATGAGATGAACGGTTCCTTGGACGATCATGAATCAACGATGAGCAGGTATTATATTTTGATACTTTTTTTACGACACATGCATGAAAGTATTTAATTAGTATAGAAATATCAAAGATGAACACTTTTTTGTATAGATCGACTCCTATAAAAAGCGGCGTCAACGACAACTCACAAAATGCTCCAGTTACTAGCAAATATGGGGGCCTACACCACATATTAAGTGACAGACTTCGTAGAAGTAAGTTTTGACTTTATTACTTTTTATACTTGTTTAGGTAGCAGCTTATTGAAAAATTATTATATTTATTTTTTAAAACGCTAGCATCCGCTGCTGATATCAAACGAGCCGAAAGTATGAAGGTTGACACAAAGAAACCAAAGAGAACTCCAAGCTTTACAACGAGACGAAGAACACAAAGCTTCAGGAAGCATCAGCGAATAGAAAACGTCGACTCCTTACCTCCAGTCGAGATTCAAGGTATACTTGAGAGAAAGCACGAGCTCCAAAGTGGTGGTAAAAAAGCTGCTGTTCGATCTTGGAAACCTTATTATACAGGTACATGGAAATGAATGCTCTTAAAAAATCAAGTGTATATCGTAAACATTTTTTTTAATTCTCAATATATATTTATAAAGCATAATTGTATCAATTATGTATAAATATTTATAAAAATTTTCGCATTTCCCATACTTTTCAGTCTTGTGTGGACAACTACTGTGCTTTTTCAAGGATATTGATGATTTACAGTCGAGTAAAGCGGCGACTGCTCCAATCAATATATTTAATGCTGTTTGTGAAAAAGCAGAGGATTATACTAAGCGAAAAAACGTATTTCGGTTAAAATGTACAGATGGGTCCGAATTTTTATTTTTATCTTCTAACAAGCAGGACATGGAAGACTGGGTAAACAAAATCTCCTTTCACGCGAAATTACCACCAAGTCTGCAACTTATGAGCTACGATGATTCTCATAAGGTAGGTTAATATTTCAATACTGTTTTATTATTTTAACCGTAAATTTTATGTATTTTGTTACGTATTTAAGTCCTAGAAATAAATGTTTAAAAACAGTACATAATTTCATCAAATAATTGTTCATACTGAAGCTCCCTGTAAAACAATGCTTATATCCTAAGTAGAATTTACCTCCTGATCACGTGGAAGACGCGCTATCGACGGGAAGTAGTCATGCATCAACACCTGAAATGGAACGTAAGAATTCCGTGATTAAGCGTGACGTATCAAAGAGTTCCAAAAAAGCGCAAGTCGAATTTTTACCTCAGCAACATCATCATCTACACCAACAACACCAAAACAAAAAACGACACGACTCTAATCGAAATCCTGATAATATTGGCTTACCAAGTTTCCCTCTTGACTCTCAGCCTCAAAAGGAATTCCTACAAATGTATATGCAGCAGCAGCAGCAACACCATCATCACACAATGCAGCACCAGCAGCAGCAATATATGATACATCCGAGCGAGAAGCCACCAATTCCTCCAAGAGGCGCCCCACCACCGATTCCCGCGCGATCACCAAGTTTTGACAATTCAGTACCACTACGACGCAATGGTGTGCTTTTTTCTTTTTCTTGCACATTCAATGCTCCTTCGTCTTGCGAGTATTTACTTAATTATATTATCAAAGGCATTAAAGAGAAGCCAAGCCAACGTCTAATTGAATCGTCATGGCTTTTACTTACAACCTTCAAATCTTTGTAGCATTTTCCATTTAAGGATGTTTTCGCTTCAGCGTGCAGTATCTTATTTCACTCTACATTAATAATTCTTTAAAATTTCTTTATTAATTCTTATATGTTCAATACAATATATTGATTCGTAGATGTCGAACATTATGCACCACAAACCAGACCGCAATCGTATCAACTACCAAGTGCAAACATTAATTTAAATGGTACGTCTGATCAATATGTCACTAATGACAGTTGGCATAGACAATCGAATATTGATCACAATTCACACAATCAACTACAAGGTATACGCATAGCCAGTAAAATGATTGTTCCAAATTATTTCGAAATTTTACCGTTACTTTAAAGCCAGAAGTAATGTTTATAGTATACTTCCTTATATTTTAGAAATAGTGCCACCACTGCCGTCTACCGCCCCGCCACCCTCAAATAAAATAACTCATTGGAATAATTCTCAAGACAGCGGTAGGTTTTTTGTTGCTTTCGTTATATGTATTATAGGTCAACGAAATTGACAGTGTGATTGTTTTACTGTTTCAGCTTATGGAAATATACCAGTCAATTCTAGACAGGTGAGCGAGAGAGAATGTCAAATTTCTCTTTTTAATATAAAAAACATATTTTAGTCGTCAGTATGCATTTATTTAAACAAAAATGAAACGTTTAGCGACTAATACAAAACCATGATTTTTGTTTATTAAGATGAGCGGACAGCATCAAATGAATACCTTCACCGGCAGGCCGAATTCTTTGCCGCCTTACGTAATACCGCCATTAGTGTCATCCCCGACGAGTCCTCCGACTATTTCGGTAGTCGATGGCGTTGGAAGGAGACAATCTGAGAGTGGATCGGAAAGCGAACAAAGCTTTGGTGGTTTGCGAAAAGATCGAGATTTCAAGAAGAGTTCCGTATTGAGTAATCTTTTTGGTAGACGCAAAAAGCCATCGCAACAATAAACACACCCACCCACTTACTCAAACCACCCGTACGCGCGCGCACACACATTTTATATATATATATATTGGTGACAGCTGGACTGCAAAATTGGTTTTTATGTAAGATTTATCTCAAACTCTACGGGTGAGAGTAAAATCTAGTTTTTGATAGAAAAATTTGTTTATTTTTAGATTACTTTTATTTGCATAACGTAGATTTAATTGTTTCGGGGTCTTGAAAACCCCATAGCGCGTACGATTGAAATCTATTATATAACTATTGACACTCTTTTTGAATGTTTTTTTCTTTTTTCTCATTATTACCCCCCTTTCTTATGAAGCAAATAGAATAATTGTATAGTATTTCCATACTACAAAAACAAGTCCTTAAAATATTCCCATTCAAGTATATCTTGAGTCTCGTTATGAGAAACACAATTAATTTTTTTTAAAGCAATCATCAATAACAATAATAAAGATAGAGGAATTAAAACTCAACAATAATAAGTAAGTGAATGTTGGACATACATACACTAGCTTAAAATGTACCTGACCATGTAATTGAAAAGAAAATAAGTTTATAAACTTGTCTGTTGCGCTAGAGATTTGTATGTTTATTTTGTAGATGATTTAATATATGTTTGAAAATATTGAAAAATATTGTATATTCATGGCTACTAATCGGGAACAATAAATTTATGAATATGTATGTTGTGTAAAATCAAATTTTTATAATACAGTTTTGGATTATCAAAAAGCTTTTTTGTTAGAATGAAACACCATTGTGAGCTATAACATGTAAAATGTGTGCTTAAATGATTATGTAACGGATATATTTTAATAATAAATGTTTTTTTTACTATTTATGCTATCCTTTGGTGTTGTAGTACTAATAAATTGTAAGATTTATAATCAAGTCTAATTAATAAAGACGCGACTGATTAAATTTTTTAAGTGTATCATAATTTTCTTTAAAATCTTTCAGCTTTTAATCAATTAATTCAAAGACATTTTGTTCTCACACAGCGCAAGTTATTCGTGGATGTTCTTTCAATTCTACATTTACTTTAATTATTGTAGATTTAAAAATAAACATTTATTCACATCCCAAAATCATCCTTTTTTACTTCAATCAAAAAGAAAGCTAATCTTTATAATATATTAAAATTTGTATAACCGATGGATTATTATTTAATATATGTAAAATTCATTTCGTTAAAAGTGCCTCTTCTCGTTGTTGGTACTGACAGAATGATACTGATTTACATTTGATCGTTTAAGCGACTAATCAAATATTCGCTACTTCAACTGAAATATCGTAAAAGTATATTCAAATTTGAAGTTAAATTTCGATACTTATTTTACATACAAATAAAATAATATTTTTAAAATACGTAAATAAACGTAAGATTATAAGTTTGAAATTTAAATTTTGTAAACGAATAGACACTATAAGTCCCAGTTTTAAGGTAGTATATATTATTACGTTTAATTACGTAGCGTGTAAAATTTGTGAAATAGATATCGACACATCCAAAATTACTTAGATTTCGGTAATAATATTACTATATCTATATCTAATTTTTTAATACAATATTAAAGTAACAAAATATATTAATAAAAAAGTAAACATAATTGAAACAGGGTATGCTTCGGAAGCACAAAATATCAGTGTTACGTGCTATTCAGTGTATTTTTAAATTCATAAATTACATTTTATAGGAATGTATATTTTTTAATCTTTATTACCATTAGCATTATTACTATTATTAATGATTATTACAAATTGTGATGCATTATATATTGGGGTCAAAATTTTAAAAAGCAGTATAAACTGAATATGCATTGGAGTAATTAATATTGATTATTTAGTTACTTTTTCAGTTCAATTCTGAAGGCAGAAGAGTCCAAAATTTAAAGGACAATTTAAGCCGATAATATACATATGAATTTCCTATGACGATTATTGATAAAAAATTTAGAGAAAAAATAACTTTCAGTTACCAGTTACTTATTTTATTAACATCTGTCGGTAAAATTGAGGAATTTGCTTGGCACATGAGTATTGATTTGTAATTTATGACAGATAGCAATAATAAATAATTTTTAGCAGAAACAAATTTTTTGATCGTATTATAAATTTAAATAAATACAAAGGTTCAATTAGTTTAAAAATTCTTTTATTTTTTGTTTCCTTTTTGCTTAAAGTATCTAATTATAAGGAAGTAAGATTGTTTTTAGGTTTCATTGATAAAAATGTATAAACCATATTTGGTAAATTATAGGAATAACTTTACATCGGCATTAATATTATTTACATTTAAGCTATAAGATACTTTTTATCTTTACGATATATTTATTATTGCAATCATTTTATGAGTTAAGCTGGAGTAATAATGCGCGTTCAAAGAAAATTAAAAAAAAACTAAACTGAACGAAATTTATGTGTCCATGGGTAGTCAACAAACTAGTGGGTCAAGTTTACATAAATTTAATTAAAATATTTGTTTAAATAAGCTTATGATATATCGACTAAACATCAATAGTAGCGTAATATTAAATAAAAAAGAATAATAGATTAAAACGTATGTATTTTTATTGATACCTGAATGTGGCCTGAAATAGGTCACACATTGTAAAATTATTTACAAAACTATATTGCTTTATAGTGTTTCATTGATAACATGGTTTAACAGTAATTAATTATGATTAAACGATTGATTTAAGTATTATTAAAGTACTACAAAATAACATAATCATTTGTATTATTATAAACATTCTCAATTATTGAACGATTTTAATTTGGATCGTTATTAAAAAAAAAGTAAATACACGTTTATGATGTTTAATTTTAAATTTAATGTTAATATTTTAATGCTAAATACTTCAAATTTGGCCACTTTTATAACTAATACCTTTCATACTCATTCGTAAACTATTTTTTGTTTTAAATTTAAAAACGACGATTGGATTGTACATTTTTATGTTGATTTTCATCTGCCTGTATAACTTGTGCTTTCTTTAAATCACTACCTTTTTAATAGCTATATTTTTTACGCTCGAAACATTTCAATGTTAAAATTTACCGTAAGCATATCACATATTATTTTTTTACATCGTAGAAGCAGTAGAATTTTTATTAAGTTCATGTACAGTAAGTATACCGCAATACGGAACATAATACAAACTATGAAACTTACGTAATGGATAGTCTCACTTCTAAACATGCATGGATATCGTACTTCATCGATTTGCACGAATAAACACTCATTAATTAGTTAAACTACTATCACATTACCTTGAAGATGTAGGTAGGATTTTTTTACAACGCAATCACGTGAAGAATTTAATATTTCTTAGTCACCACAATCATTAAGCCTGCTGTCTAGAAAAAACTTTAAAAAAATTATTTTCATTGTAAACATATTGCACGTTATCACGTGAGAAATGTGATGATTATATATATTATTTTTACAAAGTCATTGAAGGAAGTGAAAGGTTTAAATGCAAATAAAAAATTTTAGTATCAAAAGGCTGAAACAATATTTCCAATATTAAAATTATATTCTAAATATTTTTAAGCTAGTGTGCAAATCAAAAAATTTTCTTTACTGTATCCTTACGCCTTCATTAAGTTTTTCAAGGTAAAACTACAGTTATCACAATCCTTAGTCTACAAGAAAATTAGAGGCAATAACAGTCGCAATAGTCTCTTCTTCACTTTCACTATTTTGCAACCACCATGAATATGTTTATTAAAATCTGATTTTAAAGAATTGATATTATTTTTCAAGTTACACTATTGCTCTTATTTTCATAGATTATAAATCTGATTCCAACAGTTTGCTATTTTTATTATTACGCCAAAGATTTAAAAAAGTATTCTATAATTAATTATTGTTATTATTATTATTTAGTTATAAAAAATTATAAATTTGTATTTATCAATATAAAAATCTCAAAATATATTATCAAGCTGCTTTTAAATTTGATCGAATATTTACCAGTTTTATTCTATGTACTAGACAATACTTTTTAATTCTATAAAATATTTTTGGACTAGATACATAATTAGCTAATTTTTTTAATTGAATAAATATAAAGTTGATTTAAAAAAAAATTTATGAGGCGAGAAACGTTGATGCATTAGTTTAGAATTATTTTTCCTTTAAATTTTTCTTGTCGAAAGTTCCTGTAGAATTTTGTTAATTGCTTATCCACTAATTTATCCTTCATTATAAACGAATGAAAATTAATCTAAACTTTTTTGTAGTGAATGTTCCAATGTTATTTCGTTAATGTTATTTTGTATTGTATATTTATATTGTTCATAAACTTGTTACAAAGATGCTGTCATTTTATGGGCACATCTGAAACTATAATTTAGTGGTGTTGTTTTGTCTTCCTCTAAATTTTTAAAATATGAAAATGGTAATCACATTTATCTTCCAGACTTAGCTTATCTAAATGCATCTGTTTTTTAAACTGTAGCTACATTAAGTAACAAATGTAATATCCTTTTTTTTCTCTACTCTTTATACTACACTAATGTTTATTTTAGAATTTGTTAATTAATTCAGAATAACTACATTATTAGGGATTTATCAACAGAATAAGATCATTGAGTAATAATGCGATTCAACTCATTTCTTCACTTTTAAACAATGCATTTTCATTATTCGTGATAATGAAGGCTGTACGACCTGTGCATAAGAACATATGTGGCATTTATACAGATCCTTTAGTTACTTTTAATGTTGATATATCTTCTGCGCTTTACGATCTACGTTAACTAAATCTAATTAAGTATTACAACATGTGTATTTATAAGAGTGAAATCTTTAAAAAAATATGTACTTTCAGGAAAACTGTCATCAAATTTTGTAAATTATATTATATACAAAATCTTTTACCACTAACTCTCACTAATAAGGTCTGATAAATTATAATATAATGCATGAGCGGTATTTAAAGTAAACAACTTTTGGTAACTTAGATATATTTTTCTTAAAATCATGTAATATTTTAACTGCTAGATATTAGGTTATAATTTGTTTATAAATAAGTCGCGTAAAACATTGAATTTCTATTCAAAGGGAAGTAAAATGATTTATGATAATAAAAATGTTTACTAGCTTATAAAAATTTAATTTTGTAATAATATTCATGAATCAATACGGTGCATTATTTTATAATAACGATATTTCAAGCCAAATCAAAAACATTTAATAAGTAGAAAAATCTAAGCGCATTTTATTTTGTAAAATTTTGTATCTGTGATTAAAAAAAAATCTATTTGCATTTTATAGAGGTTCTATAAAAAATGTTACGCACGCAAATGAAAATATTCAAATACTTATTCAAAAAAATGATACAATAAATATAATAAATTCTGTATTGCGTATAAGTCTATAAGTGTGCGTACCTATGCGCGTGGGCATATTTGTATATATTTATGTCTTTATAATAATGTTAAATTTCTAAGGCTTGGGCAATTCAGCATTAAATATTAATTTACATTCCAAGACCAATATACTTCTCAAAGCAGTAAATGAAATCTTTATTTGAAAGATACATATGTAGCAGACTGAACGCAGATCTTACAGTAAAAAAAAATAAATAAAAATATCAGGAATAAACGTGATTAACCAGAAATATACAAACGAAATACAATTCAATATTTTTGTCATTTTTGGGCAGTAAATAATCACTTTGTCAATCTTTAATGCATCTGCCATTATATAATTTACAACTGTATATTCAACTCCATTTGCATTATTAAAGCTCTGAGTAGTCACCAAATTTTTTTATTTTTGAAAATATAATCTTGTATCTTTTTGCTATGAAAACAAAAGTAAAAAGTTGTCTGTAACACAGACAATGAACGCTTGAAAGTGAATCTATCATATTACAGATCAATTTGTGACAAATCACATAGTAACTGTGATTCAATTCCCACAAAATTGGTGAATTGCACAGAAAAAAGTAGGAAAGGAGCAAAAAAAGGGTCTCATTTGTTAAAAGATCTATAAATACCAATTAATCCTAAGACGTTTATTTTCGACCTCGTAAAATATTACACATTATTAATGATTTTTTTTTCTGTTTTACTCTTCAGTTAATATAATTAAAAATGACGTATCGAGACAAAAGTGTGAGAAAGGCATTGCTCTTAGATCCTCTTTTTTCTGTCATTTACAAGAAATCATTAGAACACCACATCGTAACACGAAGAGTTATAGAGGTGTTGTCTAAGTTTTGTCACTGTTTTCTAAACTATGCTGATAAAGCAAAGACAATTATGCTCATGCCAGTAAGTAACTACGTACAAGTATGACACACTAACAAAATATATCTAATCTACTCTAAAAAATTATGAGCTTGTGTGTCTTGTACACAAGTTCAGCACAATGTGGCATCATGTATAACTGATTTCACCTTATCAACCTAACTTGATATTCCATTACATACACTGTAGCGTGTACTTAAAATGCACATATTTTCTTTTTTTTTGGGGTAAGGGATTCTTTTTAAATAAATTTATATATATTTTTTTCTTCTTTATTCTTCTACTCTTGCATCAGCTGTTGTTGCCCTGTGAAAACTGCCTTCTGTCACAACACAATTAATACTTCCATGGTGGATTGACATGTATTTGAACTTGGTTGATCTCCCATATTTTCGAAATATTTTGTATGTTTCCCTTTACATTGATATTAGAGCAATAATTTGCCCAATTTATCACAAGACACCAAATTCAAGTAGCTATATTCTTATCACACATTCAATCAATCACTTACAAAATGTTCCAAGTATCTTCAATATAATTAGGATATACTTGATTTATTGTTATAATAATAATACTTCTATTTTGTATATAGAATTCTAAAAAATCGCTTGATAAATTCTCTATATTTCATCAATTATACTGAATAAAAAAACAAGTTGCATTGTTAACAAAGTTACAAAACTGAAAACTATTTTAAAAAAGAAGGAAAATATTAACAATCAACTTGATTTTGCTGCTCGTGCATTAAATGCCTTTGTGTAATTTACTATAGCGATTTTATTGGGGGATACTTTTGGAACTTGAAATAGCAAAACACAGTCTTACTTCAGTAACTAAATATCATCCCTATTTCTTATAAATAAATTTGATTACTTGGATCATAAATAAATATGATTGAATTTGATAAAATGTAGTTCGCTGTCAATATAGCATGTAACATTTAATGGTGTCTTTAATTTTGTGTTTGGGTTTTACCTCGAGGTGCATAATTAGTACGATTAGCGTTTCTCTGATTTCCGCGAAATTGCCCTCCTCCACGTCCATTTCCACCTCTTTCTCCACGTAGTCCACCTCTTGGTTGATTAGTGGCCGATCTCTTGAAGCCACTGTTATATCCAGTGCTGTTACCTTCAGTATTACTACTCCAGTTGCGTTGATATCCATTTTGATAGTTTCCATCATTGTTACGATAATACGTTCCTACAAAGCCAGTAAAAATTTGACAAAATTGCTTAAAGAACGCGATTTCACTGGCAAACTAATTAGTTCGATTAAGTATTGTATTGCTCAATAAAATCATTGATTATAATATGCCTTTTAATTAATTTATATATACAACAAATGAATGATTCTTTAATTGATGCATTGAACTCAGAGTATGACCATTATTTTATAAGCATGTTGAAATGACAATAATGTAATGTACTAGTGAAACGTGTAGGAAACTATCTTTCAAGTTGCGGTAAAAGTTTTGTAACATTGCAACCAAAAATACGACTGTTCGTGAGTATTTAAAAAGTTATATTAAAATAAAGAATTATTTTAATATACACCGGACAATAAGTGCTCTGAAAATGGTAAATTAAATATTAACGGACCTCTTCCGTTTTGCTGATAATTGCTTCGCCCTCTGTTGTTATAGCCATTCGAATTGCCGCGTCTACCTCCACGACCCCGGAAATTACTACGTTGTTGATCGCCCCAAGATTGTTGATTGTTTTGCAATTGTTGAGTGTCCTGAACAGACTGTGGTGATTGATCGACCTGGCTCCAATCACCAGCTGCACCATCAGACATTTGTCCCCAATCCGATGGATCATTATTTTGACCTACATCACCTTCTCCAATACCAGATTCATTCGCATTCTTCTCCATGTTATCCTGAATGGGGGTACAGCAGAATAAAAGAAAAAAAAAATAATAAATGAAAGAAGAAGCAATTGAATACATAAATGAAGAAATAAATTTTGTTTTTTATTCAGGTAGCCATAATTGGAAGCTTAAGAGAATAAAAGATGCCAAGATGCATACTAAATGCATGAACAGGTAGTTTGTTGGATAAATATGAGAAATGTAAAAGAAATGTACAAACATGTAAATCGTCCTTTTGTTGATTCAGAGAATCCTGTTGCGATATCTGTTCAAATGTTTGAGTCTGCTGTTGAAAGCTGGTTGTATTTTGTGGATTAAATTGCATAGTGGTTTGATGGGATGGAGGCATAGGAATGGGTGGAGGAGGATTAGCATTTCCAAAGCCAGGTATGTGGGATATATCTTGCGGTGCCTGATGTTGATACAAGACCTGAAGTGAAATGAAAATATTCGACGATTAATAAGTGTAATCACGGCGAAGGGATCGAGTATGTCGTTTGAGTAAGTCGAAGCGACGAGCCTGGGGAGTCTACGTTACCTGAGCGGGTACAACTGGAGGACCGGCAAACGACTGATTTGTAAACGTTTGTGTGGGTATCGGAGCGTTGAGAGTGACAGGCGCAGCGACGACAGTGGGCGCAGTAGGAATGTGAGAAACGACTGCAGTTGTTTGCGACGCAACGACTTCGGGTGCATCGAGCTCGGACTCCTGCAGAAAAAAAAAGTTCGGTGCTGGCCCAATGACGTCGTTTATTCTTGGTGCTGGAGCTGGAGTTTGGGTCTGAGGTGGCTGCTGCTGTACTGGTGGATTAGGTACATAAGCAGTAGTATTCGTATAGTAGGAGCCATCAATTGAGACTTGTGCAATGGGTGGAATGGGCTGTGTTACAACAGGGATTGGAGCTGCGACGGCTGCAGCTCCAGGTACAACAGGAATGGCAGCTACTTGAACTGGAAAGCCCTGCATCGGTAAGAGATTCTCTGGTTGCGACTGAGGCGGAATGTGTCTGTCGTTGGTAGCATTGTATTCCTCATTGACAGGTTCTACTAGGAGCTCAGTGCCAATTTGATCATTCGATACAACCTGCGCCAGCTATGGGTAGAGAATTAAGCAGATACGAGTAACAGAACTTATGCCTGGGGCTCGGTTTCTCCTAACTGTGCTTACCTCGTCTATAGGCATATCCATCTCTTGGACTTGATCAAAGTAACCACATTGAGTTATGGATGTTATAATTTCCTTGAGCTTGGAATAGGTCGTGCCGACGACTTCCCTCTGCTTACCATCAACGATAAGAACGTAGTGCTCTGCAACTTTGTGGGCTTGTTGAAGGAAGGTGAGATCGCTCTCCTGTCGGTCGTGCTTGAGCATGACTTCGTTATAGAGGTCGTCCAGATACTTGAGGTCCTCCTCAGCAATCTTGACGGCACCGTTGAGTCCGTTAATAAAGTCGTCGCGAACTCCCTGGGCACCCATGTTCATGAGGGTGTCCTGTATGAGTAGGACCTCTCGCACCTAGAGTCGAAGACGGGGCGTAAAAGAGGTGTAAAAGAGACGTAAATGAGGCGTAAAAGAGGCGTAAAAAAGGCGTAAAAAAGGCGTAAAAAATGCGTAAAAAATGCGTAAAAAAGGCGTAAAAAAGGCGTAAAAAAGACGTGAGAGAGACTTAAGAAAGGCGTGAAAGAAACACGGCATCAGGAAGGGTGGCTCGTGAGGCTTTGGGACTTTGCAGCGTAACTAACCTTGCTTATATCCTGCTGCATCCTCTCAGAGGCTTCCTTTCTCGCGAGCTTCTTCTGCTGCTTGGCAGCATCGGTGGCTATGACCAATATCTGTTTGTAAAGCTCGCGTGTGCTCTCGAGGGTCTGCTGCACCTCGTCATACTTAGCAACGGCGGTTTTCTGGTCAGCGTTGAGTTCGCCACCATTTTTCACGATATCCCTGTACGACTCGAGCTTGCCCTATGCAATAGAGCAATCGACTCATTAAAACAACTATCCGACGGAGTACACGGCGGATTTTGAGTCGCGGGGGGTGGCAGGGAAAGGAGTGTCCAGGGGGACGGCGACAATCCGGGAGTGTCGAGGGCGGCTGTAGGGTCGAGGACGAGGAGGCGGGGGGAATGGATGGGTATGGGAGGCTAGAGGGCGGGTGAGGACCAAAGGGTCGACCGGCGCGTCCATCGTCCAGGACATCGGGCCGCGGCGTTGAGCTCGAGCACATGGCGAGCGGTGTTTAACATGGCGGCGCAGCCCGTCCGTCTAGCGCAGTCGGAGGGGCCGAGAAGGCCAGCGTTGACAGTCGGTCGCGCGGGGAGTTCGAGCCCCCCGCGACTTACCTTGCGCTTTTCGAGGTTCCGTATCTTGTGCTCGACGATGGTTATGGCCTGTCGAATCGGTTCCGCGGCCTCCGTGGAGGCCTGCTTCTCTAGTTTAGGATTGGCAGAAGGCATCCTTCACGGGCAACGAACGCGAACTGGGCCCAGACTCGCTCACTCGCTCGCTCTCTCGCCTCTTGCTTTCGTTCAGTGTGCTGGCGTACGGGCGGCAGCGGTAGTAACAGCAGAAGAGGAGGAGGAGGCGGCGGCAGTGCTGCTGCTACTTGGCTCCAGGGGAGGGTACCGAGCACTAATAACCGGCGCGCGACTCCCCGCGGGAAGGAGGGGCGCATGCGCCGATCCGGACCGCGCACTTTTACTTTGCTTCTCACGATCCTCGGGACTTACCGAATCTACTGGATAATCGGACTATCGAGCCGAGGACGGATCGAAATGCCTGCTAAACTCCACCGAGTCAGAGCCAACGCTTTTCCTCGAGGGCCGAATTACAGCTTGAGAGTTCGAAATCTTGGCCACGATCCTGGTGAGTCGGCGGCTAGCTGCGCGACTTACGATCCTCTCCGAAGTCAGTTTTGATCTCACGCCTCGATTCTGCCTAATCTTCCTACCATGAATTTACACTATTTATAGAGAAATTTGTTCGTACTCGCGAGAATTGAAACCTCAAGATTCGGTGACGATGACAAAGTAGATATTTTTATGTTCCCTTGGTATATAAATTTTCGTTACAATCTCCCTTGTGATAATCCAATCAAAAAATTATGGATATGAAAATATGTAGACATAGACACCATCTACACTACTGTGAGCCACCACCAAACGTTACAAAGGCTAACATTTTACGATGTTTCTAGTTATTATCTTCGCTGTCGGTGAATCTTCGATTTTAATGATAGTTTCTAAAAACTAAATTAACAATCTGCTTTCTTTTAGGCATAGTAACACGAGGAAAAAGTTCTAGTCAATTGTTATATGCAAATGGTAACTACATTTCTTTTTCATCACATATTAATACACAAGATCTCCAACCAACAAATATATTAAATTTAAATATACAGGCGTCATCTTGTTGAAAGAGCTTTTCTCCTACTTTTACAAATTTCTAGAAAGATTTTTATTTAAAGAAATAATTGTTAAAATATTAATTAGATTTATTAGCTTCGAGTAATATATTAGTTCGCATTTGCTTAATATGAAAGAGATTCTTTTGTTTTTCTTTCTCATTAATCAATTTTCAAAAGGATTAGGCCACAAAAGATGAAAACTAAATTTAAAACAAAGCTAAATAAACTAAATAGCATATTTTTAAATCAAAATATTATTTCGTCTTTAAACTTCTTCCTTAAATGTAATCAATTTTCAAAATAAACATTGAAACGAAAGATTAACTAGAGTAATTCTTATTTGTAAAATTAACTTTTCTGATATTCAATGTAATATTTTGTCCATAAAAGCTGCAATTATATAATTCAAGTCACGAATAAGAAAATAATATCATACAATTTTTCATTTCAAATCTATATAATAATAGTACAAAATAATAAATCAACTTTTAATTCTTTCTTGATATTGTCTATATATATATTTATTCATTACGTTTATATATCTGAGCTGACATTCAGTCTTCAGTTGATACTTCAGCATCAATTATCCAAATATTATTCAACTGGAGTAATTATTTTAAATTAATATGTACTTTGCATGCACTATATTTAATTTTTTAAATAATACATAACTAATAACATCGCCAGGAAACACAATAATGCATATTAACAATTTATTTATTTAAACGACAGATAATGTTCACGTTAGAAATACTTAAAAATGTTTTTCAATATTAATAATTATCTCCATAAAATGTCACCAACGTGTTAAAAGAACTGCATTTTCACTTTTTGATATTTAAAATTGAGTCGATATG
This sequence comes from Kradibia gibbosae, assembly GCA_018907135.1. Classification (NCBI taxonomy): domain Eukaryota; kingdom Metazoa; phylum Arthropoda; class Insecta; order Hymenoptera; family Agaonidae; genus Kradibia; species Kradibia gibbosae. Next base: position 4,486,349 of record JACCHX010000012.1, on the reverse strand, counting down.
TCGTATCATTTTTCAGCATAATCTTTACAGCTTTTTTCTAATCGTATATTTATAAAATAAATTTTGCTTAAAATCATAACAATTGTTTTAATTTTTTTACAAAATATACAAATAGCTCCATAAGATTAGTTATCATTATTAAAGCAGAACTTTCTTTTTGGCGATTCATTTTTTAAAATAACAGTTCAATTTGTATAAAACTACTTACAATTGAATTACATAGATTGGCGTACTTGACTGGAGATAATCACTTTTAATGTCATCTTTATCTATAATTACAAACACACATACATACATATGTAATATATATAACTATGTCTACAAAGAGATAATATAAAATTTTATATTCCTCTTAAATATTTATTTACAAGTTTTAGCTTAAAAATTCTTGAATACAGAGTGGCTTATAGTATGAAAGATTAAATAGATAAAAATGAAAAAGTAATGTACTCGATTTTTGGTTCTTTAATCAAGTTTGTAATTTTTATTAGGAATTGAAATTTCCACCTTAGTCCTTACACGTTATATATAAAGACAAGTATTGAGAATTAACAAATTTATTATTGTACCTCTCTCTTTTTTTGTCTATGATATTAACTAAAATTTAATCATACCGAAACAATCAAAATATTTTAGTTCAAGTTCTTTACAAACTTGTAACTTTCTTGACAGTGGTACAATTTTTTTTTTAATCTGCCATTTATTAATAATTAGAAAATGATTAATAGTCAGCGACCAGAAGGTAAAATCTTTTGAAAAATTAAGATCCATGTGACAGAAATTTTTATGTTTATTGAAATTTTTTAATAAAAGCATAAATATTATTTCAGTTCGATCTCGCTGCACAGATGCATCTTATAGAATTTCCGGTGTATCATCTCAACCGAAATACTAGAATCATTAATCAGTTTTCCTATTCAATAATAAGTATAATATTTAGAAGATTTTTTTTTAAATTACAAATGACATCAAAAGAATTGGCGTCTATTTATTTTTCATAAAAGACATTCGTACATACATACAAAAGTATGTCATAACAATAGCATTTCGGTACTTCTCGATTTATACATTTACAATATTTACGGCTAGTGTTGCACGCGGTTTGAGTAAGCGTTATTACTTCACAAGATTTTTCCATTTAAAGTCTTGCTTTTTCTGAAATAAAACGCATAGGAATTGGTAGGGGCACGATCAGCTTGCTTGAAAATAAACAGCCATCATTATACATTTTTGTTTTCACTGTTAGACCAATCAACTGCATTAACCAATTAGATGGCTATTAAAGCACGATTTACGGCCAAACAATATTTCATTATTTCATGTCTAAAATTTGGAAAAGAATAGTTTTAAAATCACGCTGATGGATTATCTGAATATAACGAGGAAGCTTTTCAAATTTTTATAATTTGCAATGTACGTAAAGGGAAGCATACCTTTTGTACATTATTAATTTTCAGTAAGGTGTTAGAAATGGAATAAAAATATTTTTACATGAAAATGTTTAGCAAGGCACAGAGAAAACAGGTAGCGCAACACAACGGATTCGGTGTCACTCTCAACTAACTCCTTTCTATATTCTTAAAATGTTGTATAGTCTCCTTGAGTCAGTCTACTCGCTGTTAATGCTTTTATCTGTATCTATCTCCTCATCTTTTTATTATTATTATTGTTATTCCTTGTACGTATATATTTGATTTTATTTTTAGGAGATAAATGTAAATAAATCGGAGTACAAAATTTTACAGGAGCTCCTACTACCGTACACGATACAAGAGTACAAGATGTACAGTAATATATATAATTTTGGATTCTTTAACTCTAAAGCAATTGTTTGTAAGTACATTTATTGAACTTTCACCCAATACCATTATTTTTACTGATGCTTTGTAAATATATCAATCGTAAGGTTATAATTACTCATTTATTTCGTAAATTATACGATTTTTAGATTAAATAACATTTCTTAATAGAAAAATTAATAAGGTATGAATAGAAATTGCAAATTTTTATACTAACACGTGATCCAACTTAACGATATTCATCGTGCCCCACTATCCTTATTTTGAAAAAAAAAAAAAAAAAAAAAAAAAAACTATAATCGAGATTCTCAAATCAAATTACTTTCAATAGATTTCTTTTAAATAAAACTTAGTACAAAATATTACATGGCACAATTTCTACGTAATATTTATCATATGACTGCACATTTAATTACTGATTATGATTCGTTAGGTGATTCCTTTTACTTTTTGTAGTTGGAAAGTTTGTCACTTATAAATGCCTGCATTTTAAAAATGAAATTATTAAATGATTTAATTTCGCCAAGAGTGATACACGCCTCTTAAATTATCTATTAATACGATTGTATCTTATTATATCTTATTATTAAATATTTTTACAATTTACAAATGTTATTTCACATAAATTTGTTTTCTTTCTAAAATACTTTACATCACTCATGCATCCATTTAGCATTTTTACACCTTAACCAAACATACAATAAATCTGAAAAATGTCAAAACTTAAACATCAAAAAATATAAACAATGATAATGATAATTATCTTCATAGTTTTCTATAAATAAACATACCACCTATCAATTTACAGCATTAGAGAATATGCTGTTATCGAAAAAAATATTATTGATTAAAAAAAATAATATTAATAAAGAATACTAGATATCATTTAAGGAGAAGCCTAAAAATTTAATTAAATTATTTTGGCCTTGTATTTATGAAAAATTATTAAAAAAATAGATTTTTGAAAACCTATTATGATTTGACTTTTCTAATAATCTATGTTAATAAGAGAAAATATTTAATTTTCTTTCTTTATCAATATCATTCATATATACCCATCTCTTTTTAATTTTGTAACTTAAATCAATTGTTAACGAAATCTTTTAGAATATTCATTCGTTGATTATTTTTACTGGTGGTTTTGTAGAAGTGGTCACCTAAAGTGTATCACAATAATTGAATTTACAACTTAACTTGAGAATGTTATAAAAATTTTAATTGTTTGACAATAAATAAAAAAAACATGCTTATCAAACTTTTGATACTTAATCTCAAAGTAGTGAAAATAATAAAAATTTTATTCTTATTATACACTAATTATGAAATTTTTATGATACAGTTTAATTTTTAGAATATTTACGAATTCTGAATTTAATTTTTTCTAAAAACTGTATCGCTTTATATACACATACATAAATAAATGCAGGCGTACGTCATTATATATATATAACTTAAAACTTTAAAATAAATCATTTATACTTGCAACCAAAGCCTTTAAAGAAGTTGTAATTGTTACCACGATCATATATGGCGCTTCTTTGAACTGTATACTAAAATTAGCATTAATCTAAAAGAAGGACCATCCATTATTGCAAACTGTAATTGTAGACTAGGTTAAATGTGCTAGTTTCAAGAATCTGCTATATGCACGTAACAAATACCACCTCCATTTGTTTTGCACCACAAATGATACTGTGATTAATTTAGATATAATATGATAAATATGATCACTAGCATTTATAAAATGTAAGTAGATCTGTTGTATATGGTAAGCAATATTTATTCGATGCACTAGAATGTCATTGAAATAATATGCCTTGAAGTTACATTCGATTAACGTTCTTCAACTAACTTGTATGCTAACATATTCTTCGCAGAACTGGTATAATTATTATTCAGATACTAAGATAAGTTACTACTCATTTGATCGCTATAATAAATTGCTTGAGATTCACTTGATAGCTGGGACGTAAGAGGTACCTTCAAAATATGCGTAGATGAAGCTGCAGTATTATCACTGACATTTGTGTTCGAGAAACTAGCTTTCTTTTTTGCTTGTTGCTGTATATTGTCAATCTCTGCCCATATGCTTCTCACTTCTCTGAATAGCTGTAGTAGATCATATTTTATTAATGTTACGGACACTCATCTGGAGCTAAAAGAGATGCTATTGTAAATAAACAAACCTGGTTAAGCCAAGTCTCATCAGCCAGTAATTCATTGAGAATTATCGTGGTGTCCTTGTGAGTATCAGTGACTCTCTTATCAGCAACTCTTCTCGCACATTCCAAAAACATAAGATACTTTTGGTGTGTCACTCTATTGAATAATGCCACTTTCGTTTGACAGTGTCCACAAAATAGGAAGTCCTAAAATAAGCATTATTTGCGTGAAAAGCATTTATTTCCTTTTTGAGTAATTTCATAGATCATTTTATTTTTTGAGCTTTAGTTAAAAAAATATATTTTATTAATAGACACATTGTTCTCTTATATAAATTTATATTTTATACCTTATTAATAAGTTTGGGAAATAGTTTTATTAAAACATTTAACAAAACAAATATTTGTTCAATAATTACAGATATTATTTTATTTCCATTAAAATCAAAGTCTCGCTAATGATTGCTGTTAATTGATGTTTATTGAAATTCCATATAAAATAATAAACGAAACTTTTTTTAATTTTAGATTACAATTCTGCTTCTCCTTACCTTAATTTGAATTGCTCTCTAAACTTTAGTTACTTAGCTTTTTGATAAGCAAACTCAATTTCCTTTATTTTATTATTACGTTATTTTAGTAAGTTATTTTAAATTTCTGTAGAATATGCATCATAAAATTAAATATTGGAATTTTATTTTCATCATACATTGTTAAATTTACTGTACAAATTAATAACCACATTGTTTCTATATTAAAAATTTTAAATTACATATTATATTTAAAATTTTGTTTTTCTTTTAAATATGTAAATTAATGAGTTATGACAGTAGATGAAATTTCGATACAATATTTTTATTTACAGAATAAGCTCAAAAAAAGTACAAAAATCTATATAAGTATACTATTTAATACATTTTATCTATTGTTTTTTAAGTTTATTATTCAAATTACTTCTTACTTTTTGATTATGTAGAAATATCCTATTTCTTGTTTATTATTTATTCAGTTAATAATATACATACTAAAGCTTAAATTAAAAAAAATGTATTTTGTTGCATGAAATTTCTATTTAGTGCTTGTAAATATTTAATAGTCCATAAAAACAGTTTTTTTTTAATGAAACTTAAATAATCCCGAAGTTTTCATTACAAAATTAAATCAAATGAAAAGTTTCACCTGATACTGTTTTTTTTCTACACTTTGCATAAACTTTCCTTTATTTAACTGATTTACTACATCAGGTTAACTTTTTTTAGATAAAAAATATAATATAATCTCAACTTTATATTTCAAATAGAAAACTTATAATCATGTAATTATATACGTAATTATAAAAAGTAAAATTTATCTTTTGAATTATCAATGTATTTATAAAATTAATAATTATTTACTTTGTTGTATAAAAATATCTAAATTTTTTTACAATAAAATTTTTTATTATAATTATGTCTTAAGAACATAACAATACGTATAGTTCTAAGATTATTCAGGTAAATAATTTTTTTTTATTTGTTAAAAATATATTTGCTTTGTAGTGTAAGGGATATTTTAGCAATGGTTTTTACCAAATTTTTTACTCAATTTTATTGAATTGTCTAATGAAGGGAAAATTTTCATAGTTAAAAATATAAATACGACTATGCCATGTAATAGAAGATAAATTTAAATACTTTACAATATGATTTAATATTCAAATTCATAAATAAGCATATTTATAAATTTGTAAAGGATAATCATATCATACCTTTTCTTGAGGCACTTGAGGATTGGGTGGAGAACCTTCGAGCGTCGTACTATTGTAAGGCTGTCCATATAATAGAACCCTTGCATGAATCTCAATTCGATTACATCCAGCACATGACTTGCCTTTAAAATCTGATATATTATCTTTTAATACGTTGATGCAAGGCCAAGTGGACAATGCTACTATAATATTTTGGCGCCAATTTGTTGTTGAAAGCAATCGCTGCTTTCTTTCTTCCGTTATTTCATCCACGGTCTTAACATTTAACAAGAAGTAATCATCTAAAATTATAACCATAAATTATATATTTTTGTATAATTTATTATTGTAATTTTATCATTATTGTAATATTAATAATTTTTTATTACAATGTATTACATGTATAATGTATTGCTAAAAACAGCGTATACGAAGAAAATTATATATTGTAATGAAAAATATTAATTCTCTGCCAAAACTTTTGTTTATAAAAATATATTTCATGCTATTACCTTGTTCTTGGAAAATTTCAGTAAGAAAATTTGAGTCCAATGCTTGCGAGATTAACGTTTGTATATATACTTCAAAATTATCCTGATACTTTCCGGTATCTTTCATAAATTTATTTATACACTCACTAACGTAATTAAAAATACACGTATTTTAATACAAGCATTAGTAAGATATATTAGTATTTATGTTTTTAAATCACCTGTCGTCCACTATCAAGTCTTCACGTAGGAACTCGACTATTGTCTCCAGCTTACCTTGCTGCCGAAATTTGACTGGAACTTGTTGATAAATATGTCGATTTTGTGGAGCCCACCCAGAATACTGATTAAAAATAAATTCATAAATTACACGAACATAATGATTGCTATAAAAATATTAATAATTAGAAAAGGAATTTTACGTACCGTCGAAATATTTCTATACAAAGTCTTCCCATCACTCTGAAAGGGTTCATACTTTTGCAAGAGTGTTTTGCCATCGATCCTCCATAATGGCGGATATTCTTGATCCAAATCACTCTTAATCACAACGAATTCACCAGACTAAAATATAATGAAAAACTTCAATTACTGTAAGGTTACATGAAAAATAAAATAATAAAAATAGTACTGAACAATAATTTACAGTATTCAAATAATAAAAACAATAACAACAACAATAAAACATGAAAATAATAGAAAAAATTAATATTAGTGTTAATTATTCAGAATCAATTTGTTTACATTATTTTTCACAAACTTTTCTTAGATCATGTTGCATGATGTCAATCTGGTATCAAATTATTCATACAGAGTGCATAATTGATTCCAAACAACTTAACATTCATTCCTGTATTTAAAGTTTTAATATATAAACGAATGAACAAAAAATACAGACACGAGTAAGAAAAAAAATATCGTAACGGTAAAGTTTGTGAAGGGTCGAGTGTTACCATGGCTTACATTATCTTATTATTAATATTTCGAACTACGCCGACACTCAATCTATGCGTGATCGGTACACACGATCACAACGAGTAAAGTTGTATAATTAATCAAGCAGCAAACAAGCAAAGTTCAAGGAAGTAAAGTAAATGAGAGAAGAAGAAAAAACGAAACATAAAGTAAATCTAAAAACGTCGGGCTTAATAGTATTATGTGTTGATTAAGAATTACCGCATCATAGGTATCTCCGATCGTGGAATGCTGCGTGCAAGAAAGTAAGCGATACATTAATAGTGGCAGTCGAATGATATTCAAGCGTTTTGTTTTTAATAATATGCATATTTACATACACGCACGCGCACACACTATCCATAGGATAGGCACACTTATTGTGTGTGCACACTCACTGAGATGGTGGGAGGGCTTCTTCGCAAAGTGCGTCCGAGCACTGAGCAGCCCAGGCTTGTTTCGCATACCTACCTTGAAGGGCGATATGTCGATGTCCTCGTCGCTGACGGAAGCCAGGAGCTTTTCGTCGATTTTGCAGCTAAGCTTGGTTGCGTTTATCGCGTCGATCTGGCTGCGTCTCTTTCTGCCTGGCCTCTTAGGCGCGATCGGCTGTTCCCCTTGCAGAAGGTCTCGCCTCTTGGAGATAATGGGCGGCCTGCCACGCTTCTTGCGTTTCTCATCCTCTTCTCCGACGGACTTTGCAGCGGGCGTCCACGCGGGGTCCGAGTCTGAGTCGCCGGGTTCTTCATCGATCTCGTAGGGATCCCCCGAATGCTGGCTCTCAAGCATCTGCCTCACGCTCATCTTCTCTTTGGCTTTGCGTCGCGAGCTCTCGCGCCTCGGCAGCAGCGGTGCTTCTAAAATCAAAGCACGATTTCACAGAGAAAGTAAATGAAGAGGGGGAATTATCTCTACTTTATAAGTTTGTTACTAAGGGTGAATTTTTGGAATTTATGTATGAAATTATCCAGGCTCTCTCTAGTAAGATGTTTTTCAACATATATCGTGGAATTTTTTTAGGAACATCTCATTGTTACGCTCATCGGCGTTTCAAATAGTTGGCTAATATTATATTAACTTTTGAAGGTGAAGGAATAAATGAATTTTAAAATCGTATTGAAAATCATCTCGTCCCTAATGTAAGCATGAATCCAAAAAGTTAATATTTTATTCATTATCAACTGCTTCTATTCATTTGTGACTTTTATAGTATCTAAATTTGGAAGCTTGAAAAATATTAAGGTTCATAAGGTACTTCATCGGTAAACCATAAATACGGTTGTACAAATTGTATTTTATATTAATTATCCAATACTTTATTAACATATACAATCGTTCCATATTTAAAATTGTATTTTGAAACAATACATCTAATTGCTATATCATTAGATTTATTTTTTACCATTACAACATTATGCATTACTAAAATACACTTTCAAAACCGAGTACTTTTACTTAAATCATCGAATTACTCAGCAGCATTACGGTTATGTGAGGCTTTAGCGTCATCCAGGGCCTTGGATTACGCTATATTGCAAAGGATTCTTAAACACACGGGATTTTTAATTTTCGCACCTTATTCAAACTATTACTTTCGTAACTTAATTGTGTTGACTACTGTCTTAATCATATTTTTGTTCACGTTAGCGCTGACATTGAGCTTTTAATATTCCAATTAAAATATTCAAATTACATGCTAAATGAGGCACAAATAAGCTTGCATCAAACAAATATTCAATCACGAATGAAGCAAATTTATTAAATTATAACGATAATATTTATGGACTACTGTGTAGATAAAATAATCAGACTTAATAGTACTAAAAATGTATACAAAAAAGTCATTAGAAGTATGATAAATATACATTTTTTAAACGTTCAACGTTTGAAATATAATAGCAATTTTTTTTTATAGCTTATCATTATTTTGTACATAAAGTCCTTAAATCAATTATTATCTATCGTAGCGTATCGTAACATTAAGTTTTAAGAATTTTTTTATATTTATAAATTAATTGAAATAACAAAAACATTATCGTTTAAACATTTTTTTTCCTTATCGCTATTTCTGTATCCATTTCACAAATACAAGTGCAATATTAAATAATAACTCTTTTTATAATATTGATATTACTAATATTATTAAAAATTCCGTAAATAGTATGTTAATATTTCAATAAATAATTAAATGAAATCATTTTGCTAATCAATTCGATGAAGCTGTACAAAAATATCTTTATACATCTTATATTTATACAAGTGTTTTAAAAAATAAATTTTTCTTTAAAGTTGTATCTTATACAATTAATCAAGTTTAAAAAACATACATCGTATTACTTATTGTACTAATTTTTAAAAAATGCGCATACGTAGTATTCATTAAAGTATTACGAAATCAACTTCTTTTCTAAAAAATATTTGCATAAACACTCTTAAACTTTTAAAGTTCTGTGATGAATAACTTTACCTTTTTTAACCTCAAAAAATTATGTACAGGTGTGCAAATATGAGTCGGAAAAATTTTTTTTTTAAACTTCATTACAAAAAAAGAAAAGTTTTATATAAGAGAATTAGCTATTTTTAATTCCATATTTGTATAGAATTTCAGTTAACAGTACATTGAAATTATATAAATAGTTGAAGATTATCTTATTACAAAATATACTTTCTATGTAAAGCAATTCAAGAATTTTATAGTGATTTTTATGTTAATAACGTATTATTAAAATAAATTTAAGGATCTGGATATTGATATATATATCAATTAGGCTTCAAGTATTTTTATATATATATATATATATATATATATATATATATACACGATAAATTATACAGAAATTTTTTCATAAGTTCAAAAATAGCAAAGAAAGGCAATGAGATGTTACTAACTTTTTATACTCGTTTCGTTGACAAGAGGGAGCACGACGCCCTTGGTGGCGGCGGCGGCAATGGCGGCTGCGGCGGCAGTAGCAGCAGCAGCAGCAGCAGCCTCGGCCGCGGCTTTCCTTTTTCTATCCGTCGGTCCTCCGGGCTTAATTGGCCTGCCCTTCTTCTTGACTGGCAGGATTTTTGTAACCTCTGGGGGCTCCACTTGGTTTCGATTGACTTGGCAAGCTCCGTCAATCCTTGTGGCCTTTCGATCCTTGCGCTTGATTCCGAATGCCGATAGTTCATCATCGCTGGAAAATCCGTCGTCACTCGAATCAAAATTTTGCTTCTTTCGCTCTTTGGGTAAAGGAAAGTAACGAGGATCGTTTGCGTAATCGATCTGTGGCATTTCCTTAATCTTCTCAGCAAGAGGCACCATTGGTATATTGATCTTGTTCCAAGTCTCACCACCATTTCCTTCTAATGGAATGTAGGGCTTCCTATTGTTCCACGATGCTTTCCTGCCTGTAAACAAAAATCACCTATTAATAATCGCCGGCCTTGGATTATTTGAACAGAATATATTAAGAAATAGCACAGCACGTACCTTGAGCTTGTATATGTAAACGGCGAATGGAAATTAATCTTTCATCAATAAATTTTGTTGCAAACATCTACTACTGTTTAAGCTTACCATAAAATTAAAAAAATATTTAATTATGTTTATGCTTTTTTTTTAAGGCTCTTGTTATATTTTTTCTGTGCGATAAAAGTATGTATAGTGCAATACTATTTCTTAGTTTGAAAGTAATAGATATATTCTGCACATGCTGTCATACCTCCTCGAATTGGTGGTGGCGAGGAATCCTTCTCTCCTTGCAGAAACTTGAGGTAGCTCGTCATGAATCCAGTATTTGGATCATTGTTCATCGTGCGCTTAATATCCGGATTCGTGGGGTGATGATTATTTATAACATTATGATGCTGTGCCTGTTGCAGGAATCCAAGTTCCTCCTCGATATTTGGCACAATCACCTGCGGCCTATCATCCTTTATCGAGTTGTGTATGCAAATATCACTTTGCTGACATATATTCGTGTTTGTACAACTAGGATTCATCTCCATCTTTGGGTTAATTTCATGCGGCGTATGATGCTGTTGCTGATGGTGCGAATGAGGCTGCTGCTGCTGGAGCGGAAGGATTTGATGTGCGGAAGGCGCTACGTGGAAGGCAGGAAAGTAAGAGACAGTAGCCCCGGTATGTTGGGAGATTATTAGGGGTTGTTGCTGATGCATAACGGCGTTAGTGACGATGTTCGTCCCGTGATGCGACGTCTGCTGCGGCTGTTGCGTGACAAATTTACTCGGAACCGCGGTTATTAATTTTGTGTGAGGCAATGCTAGGTTCCAACTTTCGAATTCAATGTAACCATTTTGTTGCTGAGGTTGCTGATGCTGCTGTTGGTGAAGAGGCACTTGATTTGTTTGTTGATGCTGCTGTTGTTGATTCACGATTGCATTGTGATGCGCCGGAGGCGGGATTCGATTTAGGTAATCGGCAACGACGTTAACACTCGTGAGGTCATTTTCAATCTTGTCAAAGCTTTTCCGCTTGACGCCAATCAGCCCTATTGCTACTTGATGATGTTGCCGCTGTTCCTCGAGCTGTTTGAGCTCATCACTCTCGTGGTCGATGATACTAGAATTCAATATCTGCAGGTTCTTCACGATCCCCATAGAGTTGCTCCGACAACCGCTTAAATCTTGCAAAGTTATTTGTCCGGCTTCTAAGCAGGATGTTTGTTGATCCGAAACGGTAATAATCCTGTGGATCTGTTGGTTTGCCAGAATAGATGCGTCGGTATTATCCGTCGCAATATAATTAGAGTTTGAGAATTTTTTAGTATCCCTAGCTTGCTGCTGGCTATCGTTGTCCCAACATATTTGCTTCGTCTGGCCATAATTTTGCGTCCTTTCGTACGCTTGATTCGTACCTACAATAAGATAGAAATCATTTAGTCATTGCGTGAACTTTGATTACACGTTTGAATAGTATTGAATATTAAATTATTTATCCAAAGTGAATAGTTCAATAGTTCAAAGGCAAATGATTCTTCTTTTGACGTACAGCTACGTTAGAATATATTAGTAATTAATAACATTAGTTGGATACAATCCGCCAACATGTATGGTTCGTAATGTCATAGATATTTGCTCGTTTAATTAATCATAATTAGCATTATAACTTATTTTTTTAAATATTTTATATCTCGCTTCATAACAGTTTCTCCAATACTTGCTATTTATTTGATCGCACAATGGGTAAACAAAGTGATGCCCGAAATGAATAAATCTTTATAATAAATTACCGTCAGCATTGTAGGGAATTTTGTTGTTATCATTGATGCCAAGTGCCCTAGTAATAACGGAAGAGTAGGCGACCTGGCCTTGTTGCGAGGGCGATCTTGTGACAGTGACGTCAAGGGGCGAGAGCGGCGTCATCTGCTGTTGCACGTTTCCTGTTTTATACGGTGTACTTGATGCCACGTCCCCATGTTGTTGTTGTAGCGGTGAAGGGGAAGACATATTGGCCATGGGACTATTGTACATGGGATAAGTGGCCGGACTAGATACATGTCCGAGCGGTGAGGGCTGAGAGTGAGTCCGTAAAGGACTCGGCCTCCTTGGGATAACAACTGCGTAGTCGGGCCCATTTTGCGAAGTGTTGGAGGAGTAAGCGCTGTCAGTCGAAGCTGCAGATTTTGAGCGCGCAGGATGATGATATTCCGTTTCGGGTGTAGGGGTATAGTGACGACAGGAGCTCGACTGCTGGTGTTGAGTTACTACATGAAATTGCTGGACAGCACCATTCGGTGGCTGCTGCTGTTTTCCGACGCTATTCGTCGCGCTGTAATTAACGCTACCCGAATCCATGATGGAGAAGCTGATTGGTGACGATTGACTCCTGTCGTGACTTTGATCTAGTCCTGCATGCTCATTGTGATTGACTGTAAAGTGCATATATATTATACATGATGCTTTTTTCTTACAAATATAGATATTTATTATTGTTTAATACTTAATATTTACATGATAACTGATAATTTAGAACAAGATTAAAAAGTAGGTAAGGCAGGAATATTTCATAATGATATTCGATAATACGACGAATTTTTTTATATTGTTCATTTCGACAATCGAATACCACTTGTAATTTATGAAAATTCTGACCAATAAATGCTTTTTGATACAATTTTATGATGTAGGCTCATTAAAATTGTAGGGAATACATGCTTTAAATAGATATTTATAATGAAAGAGAATTTTAAATTGATCAGGACATTTACAAAAAGTTGTTGTATAACTAGCTGTAAAAGTAATACTGTTAATTACCTGACGCCGTGTGCTTTTCCTGTATAGTTGTGTTTAAATATATCGTTGTTTGCGCAGGGGAACTGGAAGGTAATTGAGAAATCCTAAACTCTTTATTCGAAGCTGTCAAATTTGACGTTGAGACGATGCACGACTGATGGTGTAGTGACGATTGTATCGTCGATGGATTAGCAACTGATTCATCGTTGGCGGAATAATTGGTCGTTAAGCCATCAGAACCGAAATCAGGCGGTCCTTGAAAAAACGTATGGGCATCAGCTATCGACGATTCCGTAACTATACATTTTATCGAATCACTATTATTGTTATTGGGTGACGGCGCTTTTCCCTTCTTAATGGAATCAGAATCAGACCAAGCGCCAGTTTTAGGGTCTGCTCCCGTCTGTGTTGTGCCATTGCTATTATAGTGTGTTGTAAATGGACTATCATAGGTAATGACATTGGTCAGTTTCGTTGTAGTCGAAGGACCCGTTGTGGCCGTGACAAGACTTTCATGCGGAAGAATACCGAAGGGACTCGTCAGCTGATTATCAGAATGTGACAAGTTCCAGTCGGCCGGGGGTGACGTAGCTCCTTGATGTTCGAAGAAGGTCTGAAAGAAAATGACTCTTATAAGTAAGTATAAAATTTAAAGTAGAATAGTCAATGATTAAATGGATAAAATTTGTATGAGTATTTTAATAATATAGTTGTAATAGTAGAAGAATTATATTAAATTTGCATTTGAACCGAACGCATTGTGTATTGAATGTTTTTCTCTAGCAATAGCTTGAGGTTTTGTATATATAAAAAGAAAGAATAGTGAGAATATGTCATAACTTACCACTGATGATGTAGATAAGAACCCTCCAGGGTTAAACGAAGTAGACTGGCCTGCCAGGGTTACAACTGAAGGAGAAGTTGCTTGAAGAAGTATATGTGATGTAGTTGTGGAAGGTACTGTCTGAGCGTTGACAGCAATGGGAGACAATTGAAGCGATGCAGAGTCAGCATTTGAATTATTAGGTGTACTGGCTTGGAATGTACTAGTGATGTTTGTAGGAGCAGCTAGACGATTATAGGATGCGTACCATGGACCAATGGGATCCATTTATTTTTTTTTGGCACAATAGTGCCCCTATCAAGAGTTTATTTACCAATTATCACCATCAGCTGATAAACCGATGACATAATTTCTGAAAACATATTTTCTCCTTATTGAAAAACCTTTTGCACTGTTTTTTCCACTTGAACTTGTGCATTTGAAGTATTTGGGCTTGGCAGACAAATACCAAATGAGCAGAATGGTACTATATCTAAAAAAAAAAAAAAAAATTAAACATATATAAAAGCAACAACGGTAGCAAACACATTAAAGCATTATTGATAAGAATAATAGTAATGACATTTCAAAACACATATAATTAGTTTTAAATTTAAACTAAATAAATTTAAACAAATACAAAGATGTTAATAAACAAAGGAATAACTAAATACTGTGTACACAAACCATACTGTAATTACCTTATCATATTACAAAATTGATTGTTTTAGAAATTAATTTTTTTATTGTCTTACATGCCTACATAATATATTTCAAGTCAATACATTGAAGCAGCAAAGAGCTTGAAATTATTTTCACGAACATTATTTTTTTATCATTACAAATGTATAAATACTGAAGCATGAAGTGTAAGTTTATGTTTAATTTAAAAATTTTTTGAAATAATGTCAGCTTGACAATGTTTTTACAAGTATTATGATTCAAATGTCTTATAAAAATCTGGTAATAGCTATTTAATAATATTATTGCTATTAAGACAAATAAAAAACTGTAAAATTGTTATTTTATTAAACGATAAAAGCTTTTAATTTTTTAACAAATGCAGTTAAAAAGTAATGATAGAAATTTGCAAAATTGTAATGCATAATGTTTAATAGAAATAATATAAACATTGATTATATTACAGAATTGGAATGAAAATGATTACCATAATTGTTTTCTGCAAAGTTGTGAGTAGCTAGCCTATATATTCTTATAAAGCAATATAATGGCATTGAATGTGAGGAAGCAGAAATGCGGTGAAAACAAGTACGCGTATCACTCGCGTAATATAATTTAAAAATGTTTTTCTCTCAGCAGAATGAAATCATCAGATAGGTGCGTTTGAGCAAAAAATGTATCGTTAATCCTATGAGCAGTGGGTAATATTTTGCAAAATAAATAATAAGGAAAAGGGAGACGTTACTAATGGAAAGGCCCAATTTACGACAAACTTGAAGTCACGCGTGATCGGTTGACTGAGAAAAAATTTCGGAGGCGTCATGTGCAAATATTTCTTCAGAATATCGCATAGGGTTCTGCGCATACTAAACTCACGAAATTCGCTCGGTCCATACGCCCCTGCCGGGCATTACATCTGTTCCCCCCTCATGTTTGACGCAA
Source organism: Kradibia gibbosae (assembly GCA_018907135.1). Classification (NCBI taxonomy): domain Eukaryota; kingdom Metazoa; phylum Arthropoda; class Insecta; order Hymenoptera; family Agaonidae; genus Kradibia; species Kradibia gibbosae. The sequence goes on along the minus strand of JACCHX010000012.1, from coordinate 4,470,531 downwards.
AATCATTGACTTTCGCGACCGGCTAGACCATAACTTTCTCTCTCTCTCTATCTATCTTCATCTGTATCTTCCTCCCGCCCCTTGTAAAATCATACGTTCTCGTAATCTCTCTCTCTCTCTCTCTCTCGCTCACTTCCTCATCGCCCTCTCTTTTTCGCAGGCGCACACGTACCGAACGGGACTTATTTTTCTCTTTTTAAAAAGCCCTATACTGGAGCCTGTTGAGTAGCGTTAGGTTAGGTTTCCTCGTCCAGTGTACGCATTTGCCGCGATTTTAAAAAATCTCTCGTGTTTACTACAGAAATCTTGGCACACTTTTTTTTTCTCTCCTTTACTCTCAAAGAAATAGAAATTCGAGGAAGACATCATTGTCTTTTAGAGAATATAAATGAACGTTTGCGAGGAGGCACGAGAGGAACGAGTCTGAGAGGTGAGAAGGTGATGGAGCCGCCAGGAGAGAGTGCGAGAGTGAGCGAGCGAGAGAGGGAGGGAGGGAGATGAAAAGATTGAGAGCAGTAGAGGAATCGGATGAAGGGTTAGCGAGAGGGGAGGTACAAGAGTTCTTTATCTCGATAAGAGGAAATCACCGGAATGCAAGTAAATTTTATGTTGAACATTGGCTAGGAGTGAAGTACTAGCAAAGCACGACGAAATGGGAGCATCGTATCGCGCGGACAACGATGGATCAAGGGGCAGTTGCAGAGGAATCAATTAAGAGGAACGAACGAAGCAATTAAAGCCCATTAGAGCACAAATTGTAAACGCGTTGTCGGATGCGTGGTTGAGGTAGGGTTAAGAGTTGCGTTGACAAGCGCCTCGGCGCGGTTCCTTCGGTCTCTTTCAGCCTGGCGAGCCTTGACTTGTACCATCGAGCGGATGGACGGCCAGTAGGCGAGGTCGAGAGCGAGGGTAGCCGTTGCGGTGGGAGAGTGGGTGGGAGCACGCTCGAGTCTCCTCATAGACGCGGGGTGCTTTTGCAACCTGTTTGCGCGGTCTTGAGAAGTGGGGTGCGAGACGACTCTCGGACTCGTACTTACCTCGTCTCTTGCCGTACTCAGAGTAGCCTCGTGTGAGGACGGCCTGACCTCCAGTCCTGGCACTGCTGTCAGCGTCGGCCCGTTGGCGAGGGGACGAGCCGTCGGAAAAGGCGACTCGGTTGCTGCTGCTGCTCGTCCCTCCGTTGCCGCGCGTCCCGAGATCGCATTATTCTCGATCAGTATTGTCGTCCGTCTCTTTTCACGATGCCGCTAGTCCTCGTTTTTTCGCTTCTTGCGAGCACGCCACTGCAGACGAGCAAGCGGCAGACAGAATGACTCCGATAAAATATCGTCTAGGGGAAGATTCCGGGGACGGCTGACTGAACCGTTGACCGGGACAGGGAGCGGTGTCGGAGGAAGTTATTGGACGAGGTGAGACGGCAGTGGTGGAGGCAGTGGTAGTGGCAGCGGCTGCAAAACCGACTGACTGGCGGGACCACGGAGCTTCTAGGTAGGGAGAAGCGCGCGCGTGTTGGTGGGCGGGACCCTGTGAGTGAGCGCGCGCGCATACGTCGGTGCTATGAAGCTTCGAATTAGTAAAAAAGGTGTCCATTGACCATGGCCAGGCAGAATCAGGCTGGTGTACTCGCGGACGGTTCTCCTGCTCTTTTCTCGCATGGGAATCGCAGGCGACAGCGGGAGCCTATGCTGTTGACTATACGATAATCGTCCGGCTTCGATCGACGGCTGGCTACCGTGGTTAAGGAGCCCGGCCGACGCCCCGCACTTCCACCTCCATCGTGACGACCCGTTACTTCCTCTCGATCCGCTCGAGTCACCGCATAAGTCCCCCCTCGTTGATAGGCCGGCGACCTTGGTAGCCTCTCGCTATCAGAGTCTGCTTAGGGTACGGTTCGCCTCCGAGCGGTAGACCTCATTGCGGGCCTCGACTCTCCTCCCGACCCCGGCTCAGGGAACTATTCTGATTCAACAGCGACTTCAGAGCTTCGCGTTACCTTCAGAGCCAAGTGCCGTCGATCACAGTTGAATATTGACAATTAAGTATCGATAAAGATCGGTGCCACTTGGTAAATTTCAGCTTCTGCTGCTGCAATCGCAGCAATTTTTGACTCTCGACCTGACGGCCAGTGGATCACATATTGTCACTAGCGTACTCTTTTCATACTCGGATGTTCGGGGTTCAAACAACCCCTCGACGATCCAACAGCCTCTCCTCATTATCATGATCATCCGGTTCCGCGTCGGCTGGGTCTGCCCATTTATAGCGAGCTTATTCACGACAGCCAACTCTCGTCCGTGTACCCATGCACGTGTTTATGTGCGCGATAGTGCGCGCGCATATGTGTGTTTGTGTGTGAGACAGAGAGGGAAGCAAGCTAAGGTGGAGGACGAGCAGGCAGGAACAGAGAGAACTAGAGAATTTGATTGCCGTGATTGCTGCTGCTGTTACTACCGCAGACGGGACCCCTGATTTAACCGCATAAGACGCACGATTCACCGCCGTCCACGAAAAGAGTATACTGGAACCGCGACCCCTCGAACGGCTCGAGCATGCAAACCAAACCTTCGATACATTTATGCACACATACATATATAGGAATATAGACTTTAGGTATGTCAGTATTGTATGCGTCGCGCGCCACCTATTCATCGAGGATGCGCTTGCGTACTGAACGTATTTACACGCTGTCGCTGTTCCGAAGTTCGCAATCGGTTCCGAGCATTCGAACTTAGATCCGTCTCTCCGATGAACCGGCAGCGACTTAAGCAAGCGATTTCTTCGATTCCCTCTAGTCCCTTCCACATTTGACCCCTGCTCTCTGTACAGCACGATACCCCGACCGCCCTCCACCACTCGACTATTCTTACTCACTATATCTTTCTCTCTCTCTTTCATTCTCCACAGCCACCGATAATCCCCCTTTTCACTCTTATGCTCTTATACTCTTATGCTTCACGAATGCCGCTCAAAAATTGTCGTCTCATCTTCGCCATTACAGTATTAAATGTTAGCTCCTCTCCCGCGCTGCTCCGACAATCCCGATTAATAGCAAAGAGCAATTTAAATCTCCAAAGTCGTCAATACTTGTCATTTTTTCACCCCGACGGAGCTATTATCTACAAGTGCAATATTACTTCTTTCTCCCCCCCCCACCTGCATCCTTGCTGACACACTGCCACGTCAACTACCCTTCCTTTTAGCTGCAACCCAATACACTTGATGCATCTACACATGCCAGATTAACTTTTAAGCATTATAATGTATTTGGACCCTATAGTCCATTAAATCAATACAATATTACCTATGCGAAAAAGTTCAAAAATATATATACTCGCGAGCGTGTCTGCATACATAGGCAGGCCTGCTTCTTTCGTTTCCTTTAATCCTTCGTTTATTCTTTTTATCTCTTGTCTCACTCACTGTCCAAATATATTGCGCATGGAAACCATTCTAAAAATGCCAATTTTATTAATGCACCAACTTGGCATCTAGAAAAATGTTGTATGTTAAATAGATTTAAAAGCAACAATCTTTGTTGGTATGCAACTTTACGCATCTAATTCGCGTAAAATTACAATATCTATTCATTTAGCCATATGTTACTGCTGTTACTATTGTTGCTCAGTTAACTGTTACAATGGTATATTATCAAAAAGGCCGTTCAATATAAATCCTGTATAAATTGTCGAGAGCTTTACGATATCTTTACGTAAAATTTATCCGTTAAGTTTTCGTGAATTAAGAAATGCATTTGAAATTAGTGACTCGATTATAGTGGAGCATCAATAAATTTTCAGTTGACTATATTATTTTCTTCCACGAAATATCTCATTAGCTATGCTTAGAGATTAATTCATTAGACATGCAGATATATCTGACACTATAATAAAGGTTAGCTCCGCTTATTAGTCACGTATAAAGATAAAAGGACATGAGGTGACATGTATATTGGTACGAGTGAGAGTAATGGGAGGAAATTCCTGGGGAAGGAACCGCAGGTACTTGGCGTCCAGGTAGAGACGCCAAAAGTTGACTCGAACATCCAGCAAATAAGAAATTATTTACAACTACGTGCACGATGAAAACCAAAAACAAGAAAGATTGTCGATCCGATCTGTTAGAAAGGGCGTATAGAATTTAAATTGGATTCCGATTTTGGCTAGACGAATTGCCGAATATTAATGTACTTCTATTACAAAAAGCACTGTAAAAATAATGACTAATATACATTAATAATTAAAAAGAATATCGATGGACTTCTCGTACGCAGAATATGTACAATATCGAAAACCAGTTTTCAAGTTCAATTACTTTATCTCGCTATTCTTTGGGAATCTAATACCAGTAAGGCTTTAACACTATCTTGAGCAAAATTTTTAAAATGGCATTTATTACCCAACAAGATCAATATCAAATTATAATAATATGCTTTCTATTAAAATTAAAATGAAATCATATACCAATGCTTAGCTATTTGTGCTTATCATGATATTTAAACGAAATGCTATTGATTGGAGGTAATTTTATTATTATAATATATTGTGCTTCGTTTTTTTTACGTTTAAATTCAGTCTAGATTACGCATCTCATTTTTTTTTATTACTGCGAGATGCAAAAAACTCCTTCACATACAGTAGTGTCGGTATCATTACGATATTGAAAACACGTCCAATCATGATTCTGCTATGATAAATAATTCCACTATGAAAGTGATCGTTATATAAAATTTATGAGATGGAAATTAATTGCTTAAAGCATCTTTTACTAACGACATTTGCGCTATAGTAACCACCGTAATGTTACGAATGGTATCTTATAAAAATTTCAGACGTAAAAATCTTTAAAAACTGCTAATTTTGATGTGTTTGTCATTGTATATAGTCTGCCTAAGTAATCGTAATTTAAAAACGTACTTTTCAACATTTTAACCGCATTTTCAGTTTTAATCCAATTGACTAGCGCATATTAAATCAGCTAATTTATATTAACTTGTAAATGTTTTTCTTTTTACACTTTTTTTTTCTTTTTTACACGTATTAAGCGTGAAATTTCAATGCCCCTGTGTAGTTGTATTGACTGCAATATTAATACACTTGAATGATTTTGTAAGTCCGACTTATTTGACCGAGACCCTATCTAATTTTAACGCACGTATTTAAGATTATTGGATTGACACAATGCCATGGCATATTTTTATTTCACAGTTATCGTGTATGTTATCTATACATATTTTGTTTAGCTAGAATCTTATTATATTTTTACTTGCGTTTTCTAAGAGCGTCTTACTTTTAGTGGCTTCATAACGTACGTACAAAGAAAAAAATAATACCAAATATACATGCTTATGTTTCCATTCAATTATTTGTCATTGAAGGTCCTTTTCAGTAACTACTACCGCTGATATTTATCATTGATAGAATGCAGGCATTTAAAGGAATGCCATTGCACATTTTTTTTATTAAGGACAAGAATATTGGGGAGAGGGGAGTCTACACTTTTTTTTAAATTAAAGTAAAAAGTCGCAGATTATTTTTCAGCGCACTTCAATACTTATCAACCGAACATAAGCATGAGTCGATATGTAGGGCAATGGGTGAAAAAAATAATGCGAATAACGTTGCTTATTGAAAATGGACATTTTCACCGAGAGAGAGAGAGCGAAAAACGACGGTCAAGTAAGGTCTTGAAAAAATATGGCTGCTGACATATTTCTCGGAGCGGCCTCGCGATTTCTGAATGCAATGCATCAACGGCTGAAAAAACAAGATCCCTTGCAGCATCAATGGGGCAAACACTGCAATGGGTAGTGCGATCTGAGAAGGAACTTAGAAGGACAAAGTCCTTGTTTGTTTGCTGCTATATATGTATTTCTGCGATATAGAGTAAGAGAGAAAAAGAGGAGAGAGAGTGAGAGGAGAGGGAGGAAGGTTGAATGAAAATAAAGAAGGAGGCGTCGTGGTAGACCAACTGTTCTCGTTCGGTGATCGAAGCGGTCTACTTGCGGCAACGAGGAAGAGGACACCGTGTTTCTAGTCTCCAGGGTCGCGAAACAATACACCGGGCGAGTGAAAGCGATTCCTAGGTGCCTGAAGCGCCAATTAATTAAGCTTCATGGCGCGCTGAGACTCCATTTCGTCGTTTCCCCATTTGGCGACGACGCGTCAAGCGGAGTGAGCAAGAGGAGGAGTGCGGAATAGAAGGAGGCCTCAGGCTCAGGGTCAAGGTTTCGACGCGAACTGCCGACCGAAATGGTATCGTATCCATGTTCAGACCGTTCAAAGTCGCGTGACACAGCTCCTTTCCTACCGACCGTGAGTAAGTTGCCACGGGAGCTGGACCTCGTGGATTTGTTCTTTTTCCGTCCATCTTCGTAGAGCCTGCGTCTGCTTACGACTATTGAGAATCTCCTAAAGACAAGGGATCGACGATCGTAGTTTCGAAAACCCGTGCGCTCACGTACAACTTGAAGTTTCAAGAAGTCATTGGATAAACCGAACTTGGTTAAACAGCAGATTGATTTAGTACTGTCTTCACTTCCATTAATTTGTATGTCACCACTTAACAGCGATTTTATAGGAAATCTAATTACCGCGAGTTGCAACGCTTTTGTCGTGTCAACAGGCTTCTCAAGTCAAGTGTCCTTAAAGGCTGGCTTTGCAAAGTCAACTGGAAGCTTAAAATTTATTGCAATAGCCACAAGATATTAGGAGATGACTGCGAGTCAAATTAAAAATGCCCCAAGTGCACATAGCGAATACTTCAGTTGAAAAGTTCGCTTGATTTCTTACAGTTGCGTGAGAAACAAAAGGCCTTATTAGTTGCTATAACTGTGTTTTAAAGCTTATCGAGTGTTAATATTTTATACGATTTAAAAAAACCGACATCAAGATTATGCATTAGATAATGTGTCCTTTTAATAATGTTGTAATGTTTGACACGTCTTCTTATTTGCACAAACTTGAATGTACGGCTTTAAATTTCAAAACTTGTCGCATTTAAAATCAGTTATGATTGGAAAAGTAAATACCGCGATAGTAGTTACGCATTTATAGAGAGAACGTTGTTCTTCAATAGAATATTTCGAAAATGATATTAAAATAACGACTCTGTTTTTGAAATTACATTATCGATTAGTTTTTCAAGGGGACTGCGCTTTTTAACGCTCCTTTTTTATCATCCACAAACTTAGTTGAGCTTGTAAGTTGAATATAAACTACAGCGATTACTGCATCTATCGACTAGAATTACTGTTTACTGTGCGATAAGCGATGACAGCTGAGATTTATTCCAAATGCAGTGATGCACAATTTGATAGTATGAGTGTCAGAAGTTGATATGATACAGGGCGCTTAACTCCAGCAGGTTGACTTTGATCTCATGACCAGTTGCTTATTTTCAAACGACTTTCAAGAACTTATTTAACAGTAAGTTTATTTATACGCATTATTTGCTAAGCACCATTCGATAGCAGAAAAATCATCAGTGCCAAAACCCACACACGTTTAAATAGATTACAAGAAAACTACTTTGTATACGTTGAAAACGAAATAATTCATATTTATTAGTTGAAGTCTGAAAACTGTATATATCCTTATTTTCTTTACATTTTTTACTTAAACATGTACATCCACAGCGTATTTATAAATCATAAGAATATTCACGTTACAGGTAATAATACAACGGCTTATTAAGATATTTAGAATTGATGCTGGAACTAGTCACGAGTAATGCATAACTCTTATTGCATAAGTACCACAGCACCTTGAACATTAGCTTTATTGATTCAGTCACTCCTTACATCGATAGATTATCAAATGTTAAAATGGTAGCGTTCGTACATTTATGTTTTCATAGATATTAATTACATAGAGTATAAAATATTCTATTGTTGTTAATACAAATTTTTAATTTTTTTCATGAAATGACGGTGTTGGACCTTTAACTTATTAACTTGTATTTGAATGAAAGAGTTACCCTGGAGTAGGTGCGGATTAATTAGTATAAAAAATAATATATTTGATTCGAACCAAATAAGTAAAAAGTTTCTGTTCGATACTTTGCTACTATCGATAATGATAAATTCAAACGTATAAACACACTGTTTCTAATAGTAAATAGTATGAATAAAGTATCTTAAATGCTCTTTTATCATCGTTTTTAATAACTACGTTTCTATCATTGATTAGTTTATTAATTATAATTTTTAATATATTGTATTAATATAAGTACCTTGAAAGTTCATGTTCTTTCACATAACATATGTTTTTTTAAAAATTCAAGTACAATCAATACAACTTATAATAAACATCATAAATTTATCAACACAACACAATTCAATAAACAACATAAATTATAAATAAAATCTTCGTTAAAAGCTTCAAAAATCCAAACAAGTCTGTTGTAATTTCTGGCATTTAGATAGCCACCAAAACTAATTGCTTCAGGAACCGATTCTTTTGTTAAATATTATAGAATTTTTACTATCATTGTATAAAAATTTCGTGTCCGCATGATAATTAATTATTTATAATATTTAATGGTTTGATACAAGAACTAAAATTGATAGAGTTGTTATAGCATTCAATATTATTAATATAAAATGTCTTTTTTTTATGACTTTTTTCGACAAGTTGAAATTAAAAAAATTATATAAAATCACACTACTTCAAAAAAGTTATGTAAAGGTATTTCATTAAAATGAAAACTGCATTGAAATTTAATAGTAAAATGGAATCTAGAAATATAATTTAAAATAAGTAAAAAAATCTTGAAAATTGAAAAAATAATATTGTACATATTTTTACTGTTTATTTAAAAAAAAAATGTTTGGTCATCAGTACGTATGTTTCTTAAAACTTTTTTCCATTTTTTTTTATAGAGTACATAATAAATTTATTTTAATGGCAAATATAAAACATGTATTTAAATAAGAAAAGAACGTTTAAACGCGTAATACATAATTTTATTAGTTCAATTAGAATTTGAAAATATTTTGTATACTTTTATTATTATAAATGTGAAAAAAAAAATGTAATAATTTGTGGTTAAACTTCGTAATTATTCTGATATATGTCAAGCGTCTTTAAATAAATTTAGCATTGGTAACAAATAAGTGATTCTTTAAAGATATCATTATTTATTATTATATTATTTTATTTAGTTAATAAACAAACAAATTGATTTAATATAACATTAATGATTTTGTTCGCAAAATAAAAATCAAATTTCCGATTTAGAATTTCCATCTTATTGTGAATATTTTTCTACAAATTCAAAATCATTAGATTAAAAATTAAATTATTTAATTTACTTTTTGTAAATAGTAAATTAAAATTATTACAATGTTTGCTACATATATAAATTTTTTGAAAAATGCTTTCAAAAGCATTTACAAAGGTTTGCAGACTCACTTTTGCATAGTTATATTGGGATGCATGTATTATTCCTTTTTTTTCTAATTTTTTAAATTGATCTATTTTTAAAGTTGGATATTGAAGTAATACTATTATAGTAAGAAACATGTGTCTTGGTATCAATTATTTGAGTGTAAAAACATCATGGGCAAGTGTAAAATATTTTTTCAATTGTGCTTTATATAAGGATGATTATCTATTGGTTAAAACCTTAACTCTTTATAATTGATTTAAAGGCTCGTGGCTACCTTAACTGTCCAGCTCTTCGTTGCTGCCAAAGAGCAAATTTTCTGTAAGCAGCATTTAGCAATTGATTCAGATGACTTGTAAGGTGCTGACTAATAGCTGAAAATTCTCTTTGTAAGCGATCCTGTAACGTTATGAAAAGTTTGTCAGCTTAATTTTATACAAGTGAGCGAACATAATTATTTCGTAATAATTTAAAATTTCTCGTCTTATGTAAAAGCATACTTCAAAGGGTTTGAGTTTAACAGAATGAAAATTTCGCAGAGCTGAATGCATTCTTGTAATTTTTTCTTCTAATTGAGGTGTCGTGGGTGGAAAGCATCTCCAAAAATGTTTTAATAATTCACATGTACAAACGTATACACTAGCCAGCTCCTTTTCTAGTTCCTTAGGTATTAATTCTATTAAATAAAAAACCAATTTTTAAAAGAACCTGTTATTTTTGTTAATATTTCTGCTAAATTTTTAGCAAGAAAATTCTAATACTCACGGCCAAGACTATCTTCGCGAAATCCTTTCATTAGAGATCCCCCTGGAGTTAGTTCTCCTAATGCTGATACAGTTGCAGCAGGACTGACTAATGCTGTGGATGGCTGTCGAGATAAATAAGCTGTATGAGGCCATTTATTGGTTTCCTTCATTAATTGACTTGCAATGTTTTTTACGTTTTCTACGGTTGAATCGCAATTATTTTCTACATTGGAAACTGGTCCATGTAAATATCTATCAATTTGCGTTAATACTAATGGTGGCCCAATTTTTGAACATACATCATGTTTGGTATCAAGATCTTCATAAATTAATTTATCTTGTATGCGTTGCTATATTAAAACAGGAACACAAAATTTAATTTACAAATAAAAAAAAAACAAAAAAAAATATATTTATATATATACAAAGATTATTATGTAAAACAAAATGTATTTGATTGCCTTTTTAGATTTTGGAAAATCTATAACTGACCGACTGCTAGGGGAATTTTTATTTAGTAATGTTGAGCCATTTATTTGTGGCTGATTCGGATTTGACAAATGGTTAATATTTGCCTTCATAACCATTATACTATGTTGATTGAATCTTTTAATCATACTTTGATGAACAATATTACCAGAAGATTTATCAGACTTGCCAGTTCCACTATCATACATCTCATCTAAATTTACATTATCAAAACTAGTTATATCGACCATAGGATCATCAATTCCTGTTTGAATATCCTTTTTCAATTCTTGATCATCGATTTTGGCACATTCAGTAAATAAATCTTTGGTCCCTACATTTATACGATCTCGATGAAAATAGTGAGACTGAAAAAATTTTGTCCAAAAATCTGATTCTGACATTTTGTGAGGTACATATTCTTGATGTTTCTTTTTAACAGCTGGATATGTTTTGAATATACATTCTATTATATCGACAGTTAAATTATATTTCAGTCCATTACAACCATCTGTTTGCGGTTTAATATCAGCCTAAAATATATAAAAAAAAAAATGCAGGGAATAATAATTTTTAAGCAAGATGATATGAGCTCATAATAAAGCAGTACATAGAATTGTAATACTTACTAGAAAGGCACTATTTACACCAATTTCTTGACGTGGAACTAATTTTGCCTGTGTATATTGTGCAGCATGTTGGGCCCAAAATTCTTCCGATGTTATTACTTGAGTTATTACTAAATCTCGATAAAGTTGAAGTAGAGTTGGATTTTCTTGCAACATTCTTGAGAAGTTAAAGGTAAAAGATAATAGGTATGTGAATGACACTTTAACTAATAAAAAATCTATATTACAACAGACCTATTTTTTTCCTCCAATTCCTTGTTGACTTTTCTTTTGAATTTTGGTAACAGTTGTTGTAGTAGTTCTTTAACCTCATCTCTGTTTTGAATTTGTGCTTCTTGTCCATTTCTGTTTACAAAGTGGAATGTCGAGGACTGGCCATCATGTAGAACAACTTGTAGCTGGATCTTAGATTTACCCTCGGGGGAAATTTTTTGCACTAAAATATTGATTTACAGGATCGTTCAATTTATCGAAAAACTGCCAATCAATGGGTAAGGATAAGTTGCATAATAGGTAGAAGGAAGGTAATTCTCACATTTTATGTCAGCATATTTGTGGCTTACAGAAACAGTGTCCTTGTTATCAAGCATCCAAGCTATTCTTTCATTCATAATATATAAAGTACCATCCCCTTTTTTGTAACGCACTTGTCCCACTTGCATCAAAACATCCTCAGATGATGTAGTCATTTTCTCCTTTCAGGGGTACTCATAAGAGTATAAATTACTTTTGAGAACTTGAAAAAAAAAGTTTACGAATAACCAGGTAGAATAAGCCGAAAGAGACTACGGAAAGTAAAAATGTGTAAATACAAAGTGTTTAATTGAAAATGAAAAGGAAAATGTACGACACGGCGTTGGTAAGTGAGGTTTCGGAAATCGCAAGGAAGAAGTAGATATATGATGTACCAGAGCTCTTTTTAGTCAAACTCATATGAGGCAAGGAAATAGTATTTGTGAAATTAGTAAAATGACGATGATTGGGAATTCGAGGGTAGGGACACTATTACCCTTATCTCTATATTAGAATTAGATCATGGTGTATTTGTCTTAGCACTTCTAGCCTGGATAGCCGGTAAATGATACACGAGCGCCATCATGAGACCTACATTGGCTATACTACCTATACAATATCGGTGCTTTTGACGTACTCTGAGGAACTGAACTGAACCATTCTCATGAGTAATTACGCACTCGCATAATATAATGACGCTGATGCTGACAGGCTAGCACAAATTTTTAGAGATGTCGAGCGGGAGTTCTGGGGCAGCACCGGACATTGACAGAGCACCGAGCTTAAGTGAGAAGTGGCCTAACTGAAGAATCCAAAGATCCAGTCTGGATCTTTGCAACGGAAACCGTTGCACGTAAAGAGATGCAGGCAGACTAGTCCCAACTGTCCCAAGGTGATTTACGCGCAGGAGCACACGAGCGTCGTCGGCTGGAGAGTTAGCCGGGATCGCTCGGCAAGGTCTTGGCCCGCGACTCCGAAGTCCTCACTCAGGCCATTCAGGGTTAGCCTGCTTCAGTAGCTCTTTTCGAATGTTCGGTTACACGTTGGTGAGAATCTCAGTGAACTTGGATCGCTTGATCGTTGGTCAATTCGCCAGTTTGAGTAGCGAAATAGAAAATAGCCGCGAACAAAGAATATGAGCGGCTGGACGTTCAAACACGGCGGCAGTGGCGACACTGGCGACCCCCAATGCCCTCGGGCTCGGCGTCCGGCCAAGCTTCTAGACTTCGAAGTCCTAGATCTTGGGGGGTGCGAGGAGTGTAGCCAGTTGGGAGGGAAGGGGTGACATAAGAGTACTAGCCGAGTACCCAGTGCCGGTCGTGCCGCGGATCGCGTCCGGCGGAGGGGGTCGTCGCTGGTCAGAGGAGAGCGCGATGTTCGACTGCGGAGCCGGAGCGAGGGCCATCGCCGACCGCTCCGCAGTGCAGACCAGCTGCCATGACAGTCATCGTCTGTCCGTAGCGACTCGTCGCGTTCCTGTATCGCTGCTGAGGTAGTGGTGGTGGCAGTGGTGGCGGCGACGACGGCGACGGTGGCGGCGGCGGAGGTTGTTTCGCGGTCGAGCGGGTGTTGATCGAACGAGCGAGCCGACAACGATTACGACAACGAGGGGCTTATCCTTGGACGGGCACGGAGTCGGATCTCCCCCGAGCGAAGTAGGCGTAGCTCTGTGGCTACTGCCGCTGCTGTGGCTGCTGTCGTTGGTGCTGGTGTTATCGCTGTTCCTTTGTACCCAGGTATACGAGCGCTTGGTTGCGCTGCGTAGGTGCCTGTGCCGTCTGTGCTCGTGGGGAAAATCGCGTACAGCGACGGCTGTCAGAAAAGATAGCGCATCGGGGTTAACGAGGCTTGAGAGAGGCCTGAGCGAGGCCTTGGGCCTAATAACGTTCCGGTGCTCCGGTCTGACCGAGTCTTCACCTAAGCAAACCTTAGGGTCAGATGCGAGCCAACATACGAGCAAACCAACGGTGCATTGTTAGGAATGTATAAAGTGGGGCAGGGTTAGGTTAGGTCGAGAACGAAGCTGGTTTCTTGATACGGAAATCGGACGTGCTCGGATTTATGAGCTTCGTCTCTGCAACGGTTTTTTAGCATTTTTATTTTTTTGTTTTGATTGCTCCTGCCCATCATTCTTGGAAGCCTCTCCTTCTGTGATTCACCGATTCTCGAATCCTCTCTCTCTCTCTATATATATATATATATATATAATTCTCACTCTCACTCTCCCTCTCTCCTCCCCTCTCTTCTGTCAGTCACACTGCACCCTCTTTTCTCGCTTTCCTTTCCTCTCTTCCACTCTTGCTCTGTTGTCTTTCTCCGTTACTCCCTATATCCATCTCACTCACTCCTTCACTCCTTACTCCAAATGAGTTTTGAATAATAGTCGCGTTAAAAAGTTCTCCCATTATAATATGGCATGGATTTTTTTTTATTTTAATAATCTATCATTCAGGACGAGCCTTTTTACTCCTTACGACAGTAGGGTCTAAGATTTTAATCAATCGGCTACCCGGAAAACATCTTCATATTTATACACATCATTATTCTTATGTCATTTACAAGTTATTTAATCATGAATTGATTCTGCATTGTTATTATCTTATGTTTCAACGTAATAAATTAATAAATAATTATAATAATAAGTAAATAAACCAATAAACTTTTTGATTATCACAACAATAACAACAGTTAAAATAAGAATGCAACATGTTTGTTTACTTACAATAGCAGATAAATATACAAAATATAGCAAGTAAGCTTACAAAGGATTTATTTTTAACGATAGTATCTATGCTGTTTCGTTTTTTCTTTGTGATCCAAAAAATTTGGCCCCGTACAAGGTCATAAACTTTCGATAATAATAAATTTTGAATTATTACGGTTCATAAAGTTTCACTGTTTATTAAAAAACTATTGCTTTTCAATAAAAATTGCAACTCGATGATAAATTATTTACTTAAACCAATTTTGGCAAATAACTGTTTTTTAATATTATACAATCTCGTTCTAATTCAAATTTTAAAGTACTAAGCATTTTTTATTCTTAATACTTTTTACGCAGTTTATTATATCATAATAGATTTTTCGGCAAATTCTAATTCACTATGTTTTGTTACACATGACGTTAATATTATATCTAATTCTATAAGTTTTCTGTTAGTAAAAGTTTAAGTATATGTTATAATATTAAGTTATGCATTAATATACTGTAGCATTTTAAGTAACCCATATGTTTCATAATATGCAATTTTTTATGCTTGAAGTATGTTAATAATACCGAATAAATAATTTATTGATTAAAAATTTATTAAGAAGCGTTGGAATAAAATTTTTTTATTAAAATTTTATAATTAGATTTTAAGTAAAAGTTTGGAAATTAAAATTTTTTATAAGAAAATATCTTCACTTATATTCGTTTTTGGGTAAAGATTTACATTTTATTTATTAATGCAAAGATAACTCGCTCATTATTTGACTAAGCGCTATTTTAATTTAAAACACTTTAATGGTCTTTTTAGCAAGAATTTTCAAAAGTAGCAGCTACAGCATTCACATTATTTAAAAAAAATCATTAACATACCTAACACGTATCACTTAAACTTATAAAATATAGACTTCTTTTTTATGATTTATAGTTCGTTAAACAGTGTTTAAAATTCGTTATGGAATCAGGTTCTGATCGTAAAAAGTTCTGAAATGTATTTAAGTATCTTTAAGTTCATTATAGAATCAACTTACGCATGTCCTTATTTAGTAAAACTACTAAGTAAAGGCATAAAATTTTTTTATGAAATTTACTGGCGTACTTGAGTAGTACTTGAAAATAAGACTTTTTAAAACAAATATTTGTAGTTCAAAATCTCTCTTCTATTATAGATTTTCATACCTTGTAAATTATAATTTATAGCCGACTGTTAACCTCAAATTTGAATTTTATTTCATTCTTTTAAAAGTAAACTCTTATTATGATATGTAAAATAATTCTAAAATAAAAGTAGCAGAGTCTAGGTAGAACTATAGGTTTCAATTGATAATAATAAATAGTTTTATAAAATGATTTCTTAGACGATAAATGATTATAATTTAATAAATAACAATTTTGTTTGTGTCGACAAGAAGAATGCAATTAAAAAACTGTAATTAATTATTTTGTTTATATTATACTAAATTGTTTTTAATACACTTCCTGCTTAAAAATATTAAAAAGAAGCTCTCAATTTTTACGTACTTTCACTAGTTATTTTGTAAAGGAAATGCAAATTTATTTTTTTTCGTAACTATTTAAATTAGTTATGGAATAAAAAATTTCGATTAGAGTAAATTAAAGATTTAATAGGACAAGTTGCTTAAATATTTTGTTGTACGCATATAAAAACAATAACAATAGGAATCATAACAACAACAACAATAGTAATAATGAAAAGAAGAAGAAAAAGGAGAAAAAGATGAAATATGTACGCAAAGAGATATTTCGCTAAATTGATAAAATCTCGAAATATAACCAATCTTAAAAAAGAACCTTAAAGTAAAATTCGTGGCTTAAGAAGGGCTGTGCTGTCGTTAGGAAAACGATAAAATATCTGCAATAAGTAATCTTTGAAATGGTTTTAACATTTTTCCATAATAAGGTGTTCAGGGATGGCAAACAAGATGAGTTGTAGGTTGTTCTATGATAACATAAATAATGAGAGAAATAAAAGAAAAGAAACATTGTTCTGTGCCGTAGGATCGAGGAGCGTAAGGAGGTCGTTCCGACGAAGCCGAGCTGGAGGAAGGGTACGTCGAGGCTTTCGTCTGAGCGCACAGAATTCCTGAGCAAGCGTGTTCTTGGCGCGCACGTACAGCCAAAGGTTGAGACATTGGGTGACACGCATATAAGGTAGAGGCGCACGCGCACACAGAGGAGGCTCTAGAGTCTGGGACGGCGAAATTCGTGGAGCTCGGCCAGCTCGTGTTCCGGAAAAATGTCCCTGACCGGCGGGGAATCCCTCGCGAAGCCGTCCCACGATTAGATGTCCACGAGGTATCGTCGCCGCCTGGGTGGGAGACCTAGAGCAGGATGAGACCTCGAGTGTCGCCGGTGGTGCGCAGGTACTGCTGTTGAGCAGTTAACAACCAGTGCTCGAGAATAAAGTGCGTGAGGCGAGAAGTAAATAAGAAAAGGGAGAAGAAGGAAAAAAGCCATGCGCACATAACACATTTTTACGTTGTATACTTGTATAAAAGATTTTTACACTGTATAATTATACATTTATAGGCACGCGCGTGTACGGGCGCGTGTAGTTAGAGAGGGTCGAGCTGAGGTGTGAGATAAGGCGCTCCTTGTTCACGTGAGTTTTTACGTTTCGCGAAAGAGATCAAGATGTTTAATTTTATGAAGAAGGCGACGGAGAAGGAAGAGAAGGATAAGAGGAAGAGAGAAAAAAGGGAGAAGAAGGACGTTAAAAAGAGGGACAGGGGTAATATGTCCGCCGAGGAGCTGCTCAGATTGGATGAGGTAATGCCATCTCTCTTTTTACCTTCATTTTCTAAAATCGCTTTTAAGACTGTATCAGAATTCCGCCACGATGTCGCTGTTGCCATTAGATTGTCGTCGCAACTTTCTTTTATTTTCTCGGTAACTTCGCTTGCAAATAACTCAATTGGCGATTTACTTCTTTAGCTATTACGAGCAGCTGATATTGTAGGCTCATTCGTTTAGACTATCGTCACTTTACACTTAGAACAATTAATGCAGGGCACTTTATAAAGACGAAGATATTTTCTTTTATTAGTCGCTTATCTGTTTTTGATGAAATTGATTATTTGCATCATTTACACTAATAACATATTGAATATTTTTCGCTTATCATTTACTACTTTAATCGTCCGAGGTAAGAAAACCCAAATCTTCAAAATATCATGATCACGAACTTCTCAGTGGTATTGGACTCTTAACTTAACTGAAATCTTCGTGCAAAGACTCAAATCTGCGTATATATTTTTTAACATTAATATGTATTTAATTATTCATATGTGCATTATGTCATTTTTAAACATATTTGTCAATAGTAAAATAAAGTAGTAAAATAAAGTGAAATTTCTATAATCTGGTAAGGAATATTGCGAACTCAAATAAATTTTTTACCTTGTAACGATAATTACAAGCATAAATCTTCAAAGATAAAAAACTTTAGTTTCAGAGTGATTTCCAATAGTAATAAATACTGTAGTATTGTGTTAAAAAAATTAATTCTATTGTCATAATTTTTATTTTTACTCGACTACTAAACAAATAACCATCTTGCTAGTTTCGTATTATTTATAATAGAGAGTGGAATCGATTTATTTTTGAAAATAATATGATTAAAAAAGGTGAAGATAGTTGCGCTTCAACTTATAGTTAAACTCTTGACCATGAGTTTCACATTGGAGTAAAAATGATAAGGAAAAGGATAAATCCTCATTACTTTTTCGTAATATTTCTTAATTCAGTAGGATTCATGTACCAATCGCATTTCAATACAATTCAATCAAGATATGTGTATAATACGCATAAAGCTTGCAAGACATATTAAAGTTTTCTTCGCACAGATAAATATGACAAACTAGCATCTTTAATTAAATAATTAAAAATAATATAATTCAAATAAGATCCGTGGATGAAAGATAGAAAGAATGTTATCTAGCTTATACACAGCATTTGTTTACACTATTTTAGCAATGCGAAATAATACAAGACAAAAAAAATTGCAATGACTTTAAATTATAACATTTTCATTTTTTTCGTATTGAATTTATTTTGTGACTTTTTTCCAATTTATTGTCTCGTGTACTACTTCAAGGATTCTTGGCGAGTCATTTAAGCCTGTATAGTAAAAAAATTCAGCTAAGGTTTTATTTAATTTATAATTCATTTCAATTCTTAAATTAAGTGATGTTTATTATAAAAAGCTTGTATAACTGGTGTATTAAATGTGGTGTGCCGAAATATGAGAAACAGTCAAGTAGAAATTTTAAAAGCGTAAATTGAATATGCAAAAAATAAATTGTTAGTTTTAAACGAAAAATAGCAGAAGCTATTAAACGATGTTGGTTTTGATAATTTTGCATTAAGTATGGTAAATTTGGTATAATTATGTTTATTCGTATATGATATTACTTTTGTTTATACGGAACTTTAAAAAGGTACGTTTTTTGTTATAAATTATATGAATTGTGAAGTACGTATTCTATTATAAATTATAATAATAAATTTTTAGTAAAATACTAAGTTTTTATTAATAATTTGGTATTATTAATATATCTTTATTTAATTCGATTCGTTTAAAATACAAAATATATAATTATTCGATAACCATGAATGAGTGAACAAATATTGAAAATATTACAACAAAATCAATTAGTTATTAACTATGAATCGTCTAATTAATTTTTTTGATATTTTTGATTATTAATAGTAATTTATAAATTTTTACATCTTACTGATATAATGTAGCTATCAACTTTTTATTTTTTTAAGATTGTTTGAATAATTATTAATAACAAATATGAAGTGTTTGTTTGAATTGATATTGTCAATCATTTTAATTTAAATATTGTTCTATAATGTTTTTAATTTAATTTAATAGTTGTAATTTAATTTAATAGTTTTCGCTAAAAGTCTTTAGATTATTTGTTTTTTTTTTAGATGCGAAGGTCATTAAAGATTCGCGGTCGCCGCAAGGAGAAAGAAAAATTGCCGAGCGGCATAACGGCCGACTATAGCGCCTCCTTTTTCGCTCAGCTGGACCGTGACGTCCTGGACGATGCCCAGAGTATCGTGAATACCACTTCTAGGATGGGCAAAACTCCTGAGGGTTTTACTCAGAGCGACTCATCCGAGGCATCCTTGACTTCACTTACGAATTCTGCGGGAGGCAAGAATCTGCCGCCGTTGCCTCCGAAGCCACCTAAGCGGGGAATACTCAAGGGCCCAAGATTAAACGTCGGATCTTCCTTAAACAACAGTTCAGATGCCCTCGTATCACCCTCTACTGTCCGCTCATCTATGATTTTTCAAAATGGCTCTAACCAAGACAATCACCACGAGGCGAATAATCTACTCGTGAGGAATACCCTACAGAATGAAGTCATCGCTTATCAAAATCTCCCCTTGCAGCAGCGACAAGGCAGGGAGGACTTGCAACTTATTTACAATGAGGAAGATTCTTACCAGATACGACAGAGTCTCCAACAGCCAAACCACCAATTCGGCAATTCCGGACCTCAGGATTCCAAGCTCTTGCATGTACGTAAATTTGACTTTTTTCTTTTCTTTACTATTAAACAAAAGGAAAAGTATTATCAATCTATGTCTATGGCTTTACAAATGTTTAACATAATACAATTATTTTATTCTTTATACCGATTTATTACCTAGTCATTAGAGTTTCTCATGTTTCCGAATTATAAATTCAAGAGTAATTTTGTATGATATTAATATGAAAGTTAAAATTGACGTATTTCATAAAGTTTTTTACGAATAACATCGTTTAGTTTCGAGATGATCAATAGGATATCAAATTTTACATACGTAAATTTTACCACTATAATTATATAATTATCTTTAACAAAGTCATTCTTCAATCGTGTATTCTGCCTATCTTCTAAAATTTTTATTGGTTTGTAAGTTGAATTATGTCATAATAACATCGTTATTCTAAACGTTAAAAATATATACAGTGTATTGAATGAATTCAATATAGTGAGTATTTACCTTTCTCGTCAATTTTAATACGGTTATTGAAAAATTCTTCAAACATTTGCAATCATCAAGAAAAGTATCAAAATTTATATTATAAAAATTTAATTTGAATTTAGTTTGTATTTTTTAAAATCAACTATAAAATTGTATTTGGATTAATATAAATGACAGCCTTTTATTTTTGTTTTAATCAGCTAATAAAAAATATTCTGATTTATAAATACAGAAACCATGCAATATAACCGATATTGATTACAATCAAATTTATTTTTATCGTTCAGAAAAATTTGTATTAAGAGGATGGAAACTTTTTTAACAAGATATAAATTTCCTGTATAACGAGCCCTCCTGAACAAAATCGTTTAATACAAATTATATATATCATATAAGTTCTCAAATAGGCGCTCTCATATAAGTTAGTTCATACCAGTATTTTAAAACTAATAATACAGAGCTATAAAATCGAGGGATTTAATATACGGATTAGAGTCTTAACCGATTTCTATATAATTTTTTTTATAACGTACGAACATTAAGTAATTGTATTGTTTTGAATTAAATGAAGTATACAAATAAAATTGTTCTAACTGTAATGCAAAATTTTAAAAGACTTATGAAAATTATGGCTTCGAGGTATAGTTACAGACAAGCATTAATAACAAAATTTTAAATTATAAGAGTAATTAATGTTTAGAAGAATTTCATTTTAGATAAAATAATAATTTGTTAAAGAATATCAGTACTTTACTTAATGATAAAATAAGGGAATATATTTCCTTAATATTATGATTTTAAAATAAGCAACAAATATTATATAATTATTTCTATTTATAACAATCTCCTTTATTTAAAATTTTTAATTTGACGATTGAAAATCGTAATTAATTACGAAGTAAATTTTTTTAACATTCAATGCTGAATAATACTTAAATATACTATATTAAGAAGAGAGAAATAATAAGATTTAATTGCACTTTAAAATCAGAATTTTTAAAAAACATTTTTTTAAAGATATTACTAATTGTATTTGAGATTATATGTTAAGTAATTCAAAAGAGTAAATCAGTATTGTTTACATTGCTACTTATGAATAATTAAGTATTCAATATAATTACACTATTTATTTGTTGGGAAATTATATTTATGCAAAGCTAGTTAATTTACGTTATTAAGAATATTTTATATTTTATTTGTAAAATCGGCTTTTATGTCATTATTGTTGGATATGTATAAATAGAAATTAAATTTTTAAAAACTATGACTTGTATGACTTTGCATTGAATTATATATATATTTCATTTTAAGGAAAAGAAAATAATTTTTAGTATTTTGTTTTAATTTAATTTAAAAATGAATAGCGTCATTAAATTGTAAGCGAGAGGCTAAGAACTCATAAATTGAATTATTTTTCTAAGGTAGAAGTTTACATGAATTGTAAACTTAGTTTAGTTGTAAGGCAGTTTGCAAGTGTCAGCTTAAGCACTCTTCTTAAGCAGCATCTTTTAATAGTGGTAATATCGTGTATTATATCATAAACACTTATAGCAAATTTGTTTGATTAAAAAATTAATAATGAAATATTGATAAAGACATTATAAAAAAGCGATTACTTAAATTTGTCAATAGTAAAATAATTTTCTGTCCATTGGCATTTGCAGTATTATAATTTTGTAATTATTGTATATTTGCATTCGAAAAATAATATTGTAAGTGAAAATACAGCTATCCGATGTGCGTATATTTTCTTTAAGTTGTGAAAACGGAGAGAGGAGTAGTAGCTTCAGCTTTGTAGATATTGTAATTGTTAAATTTCCTTAAAATTGAAAAGTTAGTCGAAATTAAAAATGTGAAACTTCTGGTTTCTAGGAGAATGTCAATTTTTCAATTTGTATTCGGGACTGATAGCCACGAGGAATTTCATATAAACTTTCTTGCACGATTGAAAGCCAGAACAGAAACAAAGTTCGCAAGTATATGTATTAGGGGATATTCCTAATTATGTATGGCCGAATCTCTCCGCATGCTTTTCGAACTATGCTTTATGGAATCGAACGGATGTTTCAGGTGATGACGAGTGCGAGCCCCTCGGCAGATTCCCTTACGGACACGACCAATTCAAGCTTCGCGACTCCGCCGTTTAGCCTTTCACCGGTGGGGGAGTCTCAGGGCTTTTCTCGCTGGCGCAGCTCTGGATCCTTCGAAGACCAGGGAGTCCTTGACCTCGAACTGCCGGAGATTGTCCCCTTGGAACTGCCGGAACCACGGGAACTCGTGATTCAGCGTCAACCGCCTCCAAGGTCCGACTTCGGATTCTCCTTGAGGAGGGCCGTCATAGTCGAGCGCTCGATGTGCGGATCCACACAGATGCGCTCAGTGATATTTGCGGAGCCCGGAGTCCTTGTGCAGAACGTAAATGATACGGGACTGCTGCCTGGGGATCGACTTATCGAGGTTAACGGGATCAACGTTGATGACAAGTCCCGGGAGGAGATTATTGATCTTATCAAGGGATCCGCCGAAACCGTCATTGTCAAGGTTCGTCAGATAATAACTTATTATTTTTGCTCCTCATTCGTTATTGTGAATCTTTTTCAATTATCGCAATTTATTTATTTCGAGCTACCGTTAATGAACCTACCGTGGAGAAACCGTTGAAAAATTTTTGAGAGGGTATTTTTTACGAATACAAATTAAGGGAATAATACATTCCGATTTAGTTGACAATATTAATAGAAAATGCATAATACGGTTTATTTATTATAAAATCTGCAATTCGAAGATAAATAAATTATTATTAAACATTTTAGACAATCATTTGAGGTACCTAAAGAATTAAGGGACTGCTCGTATTGTATTATAGAACAAATAAGTTATTTTATAAATCTTTGTGATTTAAATTATTTTAAACATTATTAAAATTTGTGACCCATAAAAAATAGCTTAGCTGAACAAGTCATTACGTTGTTCTAAAATTATTTATTATTATGTTATAATATTATTAATTTCGTACAGGTGCAATCGTACTTCGAATTTAAGAAAAAGCCTATGTTACGTTTTACAATAAGTCAAATGCCTTTTCGTCGAGATTCAAAACGCTACAAGAAAGATTAATTGTTAATGTTTAAACAATTCTAGGAAAAATTATCATATTAAATTACATTTCTATTATTATAGGTATATTAAGGTTACATATTAGGCTTTTTGTAACTTAAAATAATCTTTTGTTGAAAAAACTTTCTTCGTAAGCACTTTTTTATTTAAAAGCTGTCATCAATTTTTAACTGGATTGGTTAAAAAGGGTCTACAAAAGTACTTATAAAAAAAATTTATATAATTTTTTCAAGGTATAGGCATTTCAAAATATTTTAGAAGTTAATAAAACTTTCATAAAGGCAGATAATTTTCTTTTGAATTTTTTTAGTTTTGTTTCATAATAGTATTCAAACTTTTAAGTAAAAACATTTTTTATACAATGTTTTCTAGCAAAAATTAGAACAAAAACACATAATCATACAAAGTTTAAGTTTTGTATGCATATGTGCTTATGTAAATTGTCGATAAGAACATAAAATGATTATCCGGATTGTAAGAATAAAATTATACATTTATATTTATTTTTACATTTTATTTATACATTTTATTTATATTTTATGGAGACATTTTTATTATAAAATACACAATCTATATTAAAAAAAATTGATGCTTTTATATTAAATTTTTGTAATGCATGGGGAAAATATTTTGATAAATAAATAGTTTTTAATAATTTTAATAATTAATTTAACGTTAATAATTAATTAATAAATTCTATTTCGACCTAGCAGTATTATTTTCTCTTGTACGTTGCGTTACTGATCCTGTGTAATGTATAAATGTGTATGCGCGCATTTGTATTAAATATAAAAATTAATGGAAAAGGAAAGTCATTTATATTTGTAACAAAAAATTTCATTTTGAGCACCGTGCTTAAAAGTGGAAAAGCCTGTTTTTAATATGAGAGTAAGACATCCAATTTTTTCCTGCATGAGATTTCAGGTAAAAGGGTTTGTGCACAAATCCAAGATACTTGACTATAGCATCGAGATTCTATGGAAAACTATAAGCTTGTCATGTCGTCTGAAAACTTATTTTTCTTGTTTTACAACTTGAGTGACTGTAAAGTCTGTACACACTTTGCCCAACACATGATTTAGCGATTCGGGGTCGCTTGTCGAGGAGGAGGAGCAACAGCTGTAGGATACGGCATTACTCAGCTCTAGCTCCTCGGCATCAGAAAATTGTCCGGGACGATTCAACGGTCGAATGGTTCATCTCCCTCGACCTCGAGCGGGCGGAATGGCTCGTCGACGAGGCTCGAGGGAGGGGAGGAGAGAGGTTGTGCGGTGCGACGTGGTTAAAGGCACGATCGGTGAAAGGTGCGAGGAATCTGCGAGTCCGCGTATGGACGGGGGCTGGGATCCGCCGTTAGATGCTTGATTGCGCAACGCGCTCGATCGTTTAGTAAAAGCGATTCTCGTAACGCTTGAGCCATCGACTCTAGAGTATCGCGCTTTTTCTTATTTATTACGGGATCCTGTTTATACCAGTAAGAGTTTCTGGTAGATGATATAAGCCCTAGGAATTGTATGGTACATAATGCTCTTTTTGGCGGTGACAAAATACAGTGGGAGTTTGCACATAACTGAAATAGCCCTAATGATATTCCCATGGCAATGTCTTGGGGGAATTTAACAATGATAGCCTCTAATCGCACATTAATCATAAACCTGCTTTATTTGGGGAAAATGCCTATTGTCGAAGAAAATTAGGGTTAAGGGCTAATTACCAGCTGGCTTGCATGAGAGATTCGCTAAAATATTTGCACTTTATAAGGCTTTTATTCTAGACACCTATCATAAATTTCTGATAAAACATAAAGAAATTTTTTTTATTACCTCAGATATTGGAAATGTACTAATGAGTCTCTATTTTACATTTCATAATAACCACACTTTCTAAAAAGAATCTTTAATCTTTAATCTTTGTTTTTTACTTTTAGATCTTAGAGAAGGCATAAGAATCATTTAAGTCGTCGTAACTATATTTATAATGATACTGATTCATCTACAATTGTGATATGTTGTGATTATTATAATTTTTTCGGACAACAATTGAACGAAGACTTATGTCTTGTGTCTGGTATTGTCATATTTTTTCCAAACTGATCGAGCTGGAACAAAAATGACCTCATCAAAGTATACATCTATTGCTAGCAAGTAAATACAAGAATATGATACAATCTATCTGGCTTTACAGTATAGAATACGCACCATTATATATGTACCTTTTTATCCCCTCCGCAACACAATTAACGTCTTACTCTTGTGATTGGCACAGTTCAGCGGTTACTCTTAGCTAAATGAAATTTCCCGATAGAAATTTGAAATCTGACCGTTTTGTATACCGACTCCTCTGCTCCTTATTCAAATAATTGCTGATTACGGATCGTTGTGCTCAAGCGGACAAATGATTAATATACGGGAGGGTGATCAGAGCGCGAATGGTTACAATTATTCCAAGTGTGCACTAAGTGAAGAGAATCGAGCTTCTCGACCCATAGTTCGATAAAAAAAGCGCTGACACTTTTTCGAATGTTAAAACTCCTAAGTTGTAAATTTAAAAATACAAAAATCCAAACCTTTTGAATTCATACAGTGATTAGGTGCTTGACTAAGTACATTTTTCCAAAAAACGGTTAGAGGGAGAAATGTCAAATTACACGTAAGCATATGCATGAGGAGACTTAAGATATATAGTTAAGACATAGTTAACATTGTAGCATTTGTTAAAAGAGTTAAAAGAGAAAAAAGTAATCTACCTTTTCTCATGATTTTAAAAATAAGGCTAAACGTTTAATAATGAGTTCCGTGGTATACTTTGGAACACAAATAGGTAAAATTGATAGGTTGAATTTTTTTCTCGTATTTGCTCAATTATCTCTGCAGCTTATATATGCGCTCAAATAAGTGCATTATCAATACATTTTTGTTAAAAATAAAAGTATAAAGAAAAACGAACTTGTTTATCCCTAATGACCACGGAGCAATAGCTCAATTTTCGCGATATTCATAAAAAGTAAACAAGCAAAAAATCAAAAAAAGGACTAGGTGATATCGCATTTCTAGTACTGGCATGATTTCGTTTGAATATTTGAGCAAAGAAGAGAAGTTTGATCGAGAATGAGGAAAGAAGAGAAAGAGATAATGTAAGGTTTGCGAAAAATGCGGTCTCAAAGAGAAGCGTGCTTAACCGTATTCTTGGACGACTGCCAGGATAAATTATTATTTCCAAAGAAAAAAGAGGAATCGAAAAAAGAACGGTCTTTTCGCATGGTTAACAAATAATGTAAGGTTATTTTTTTGCAAAATACATGAAATCTGTAATTCCTGTACCTACGGTCTTATACTTCAGATATATTCAATGTTAGCGAATACTCACTTAAAAAACATATTTTATACATTGGATTTTAAAGATTTAAAAAAAATTTAATCATTTTTTTAATGGTTTATTTGCAAATTGTATTTAGTGAGCAGTCTTATGCACTTAAATATACCTTATCCTCAATACTAAAAAAATACTTGTTTCTAATAGTAACTCGAATCTAAAACCGCTATTGTAAGAAATATATTTCATTTTTTCGCACCAGCTTTCAATTAAAATCTTTTTAATTTTAATTTTCTGTAATTAATTGAAATTAGTTTATTAAAAAAAACTCAAATTTCACCATCTTTGTTTATTAAAGCGATAAACGTCTTAATATAGTTTTAAATTTTCATTATGCGATATCACCAGTGTTTTTTTGAAATAATATAATAAAACTACCACTGTATAGTACCTATTGTATAGTAGTACAATATAAAGATACTTAGGTATAATCACGAATATAATTCTAAGTAAAATAACTATGAATCATAAAATGAATCATTATAAAGAATTAGCTATAATATAGGAATCATAATAGGATATTATATGAATATAATAGGAATATAATAGAATAAAAATATATTCGAAATTAGATGTATTCATTATCATCTTTCCCTATGAAATAAAAACTAACAATATTTATATATAATTGATGATTCATAATTTTTATTAATACTTTTTTTAATTTTCTTTTCTACCATGATTATTCAGTCTGAATTAGGTACCGTTACACTTCAAAATGAATCTTTGTGAAGGGTTGAAGAAAGAATGTAATTATCGCATGCGGCAATTTACTACCTCATAGTGTTAAAGCACTAATAAACATATACTAGTAATATTCAGAAAGTAAAAAATTAAAAAAATTTTTAATAAAGCCAAGAACATCTTTTTACAATAAAAATTAACTATTTATTTTTTATTTAAATTTATTAGCTATTTATATTTTTCAAAACTCCTTTATTACTCATTTAATGTATCTGTTGCAATACAACATTCAATATTTATATATAACCACTTATACTGAGTTTATATGAATTTGTCAAATTATACTAAAGTCCGAATTTTTTTCTAAAAAACAAATAAATAATAGCTAATAATTGTTATAGGAAAAAACAATCTACTTAGACTATATAATAGAGAATATTATTTACAAAGATATGTTTCTAAATTTTTTATTCAAATGATTTATCTAATTTCAAAAGCAAAAGTAACATCGTAATTTCA
Source organism: Kradibia gibbosae (assembly GCA_018907135.1). Taxonomy (NCBI): domain Eukaryota; kingdom Metazoa; phylum Arthropoda; class Insecta; order Hymenoptera; family Agaonidae; genus Kradibia; species Kradibia gibbosae. The sequence continues at coordinate 4,442,380 of JACCHX010000012.1, read as the reverse complement.
ATTCAGTTTTATAAAATACACCATTTTTGTATATAATAAAAAATAGATGAATGCTTGAGAACATGCGTGTGTGCAGCTTATTACAAAAAATTATCTTATATGAGATATATTTCTCAATCCTTCAAAACAAGGAACACACGAGACCTAATTCTTGTAATGTAAAATGTAAAGCTTATTAATTGTCGTAGGATTCATCGTATAAATTTTAAATATGTGACGACAGAGGGGACTAAGAGTGCGTAGAAGGGCCTTGAAATAGTTACGGGATTTTAAACAATTTCTATGACGACTGATATATATCGGGTTATCATCTGGACAAGCACGAGCTCGAATATCTTCCGATATTTGACTTAGTTTTTGCTTGCACGTAATGTTTATTATTATGCTTATTTCCTTCTTTTATAATTAATGAAAATCTCTTTTTTTTATTATTGTTCATTAATGTTCATGTAAAAATTGATATTTATTTGACTGACTCTGAATGTTTATGTAATCGTTTACTCTGAAAACGCTTGTTCGCTGCTTTTTTTATAAAGCAATTGAAAGATCCGTTAATTAAGAGAACGAAATAGTTTGTGATAGGGATGAAGCTGTTTAATCGCGAAAACTGATCTATGAATTAAATTCTAATTTGTATAAAATCTATAAATTGCTCAAGGTTTATTCAATAAATATTATGTATTTAAAAATATTGAATTCAGTCATTGTTCTCAAATGTTTCTGAATTATGCAAAAGATTAATTTTAATAGATTATTTTTTTGACCTGCAAATATTAATTTTTGATCAAATATATACAAGTAGGGTTGTAAAATTAAGTTTTAATTTTCCTATAAGAGTATTTAATCTTATTACTAATATCTAATTTATTATTATTATGTAGGTTATGTTTAATTCTATATTAGGAACATTGTAAAATTATTGTTATTCACGAATAAAATAATTATGAATGCATGTTTCATTGACAATAATTTTTTCTTTGCTTGTTTGTGAGTGATTTATTCTAAATACGTAATATTGTTTCAAATAAAAAAAGATGCATACATACAGTTAGTTGACAAAAACCAATACTCAAGTCTCTTTTGATTCAACAGTAAATTTAGTAAGTAAAAATGTTAACGAACTAACAGTATACATAATAAAAGCATATGTGATTTCTAGAGAAAGAGTAAAAAGGTCTTTATTATCGAAAATAGTAAAAATATTTCACTCTTAATTTTTCTATATTCTTGTACTTCATAGGCGCGCCACGCGCGTAGCATAGGAGCTTAAAAGTCTAGTCTATAATTTCCCTAACAATCTCATAAGTCATGGCTCAAGTAGGGGTCAGAGAGGAGTAGACAACGAGGCGATGACATTTGGAATTATTGCCTTTGGTTTCAAATCGAGGTAAATTGACTAAGCCTCTCAGACGATTGAAGGAAAATCTACCGACGGAAAGAAAAACACCACTCATTCTATGCAGGGGGCATTGATTACAAAGGACCTAGTCTTGTGAGAGGCCTAAGGCATTTTAGAAGAAAGCGTATAGAGGTTAAACCCTGGGAGGGACTGACGTAGCGCTTTATTGCAACGTTACTTTTTTCTCACCCCAATGAGGACCTCAGCTTATTCCTGCATTTTCAGTCATCCATCTCCTTATCATCTTAGAAGAAAAAGTTTTTTGGCCACGCGTCATCTGTCTGCAGAATTGTTATAATTGACATTTTTATTATTTGACCATTGGGTGCGCAACAACATCACTCGATTGCTGATCATTCTTTCATCAACCTTTTTCCTAAGACAAGTTTAAAAAAGTTCTTGTTCTATGTTTTATGAGATTTTGATGAATATTAGGTACAACAGAATCGAGTGTTTGAATGTTTTTCGAATCTTACAAGAAGTTTCCTTTAAAAATTCTTTTTCATTTTTTATAAATTTTTTTTGAGACGTGTTCTTAAGATTCTTGAACTTTTATATGTTCAGAGTACAGATAATGAAGCTTGCAAATAGTAAAATTTTTTAATAATTTTAGGGTTCATAGTTTTATAACCACGTTAATATATTTAACATTGTTGACGGAATTATTTTTAAGAATTACTGTTGAATTTTTCGCTTTGTATCATAAATAAACAAGTAATTTCGTAACGATTTGTAAGAAGTTATTTTTAAATAAATTTCAAAATTTTTTTCATTTAAATCTGTTACAATGTGAAATGTCTCGTAATGAAAACAAATTTATTAAAAATGAAAAATAAGTTCGTGTTAATAAAAAAAGTCTGAATAATGACATACAAAATACTTTATTTTAGTAGTAAGATTATAGTTTAATTCAACATAGATTGGTTAACTGTTGCAAATTCCAGTCACTTATAATTCGAGTTATCGAAAAATTAAGTAGTGCTAAAATTAAAATCAATTTAAACAGAACGAATAAAAATATGTACCTTTATTGTTGCAAAGCCACCATCGCATTATATAATTGAAATTACTTTCATTAGTCAATTTTTCTACTTAAATGTTCAAAATTTTTGTACAATAGAATAATATATATTCATTAAATATCATATAGATTACGATACATATATAAACTTATTACTTGTAAATTATAATAAAAAAATTTATTGATATTTTTTATGAATTATATAAATTATTAACATAAAAGCGTTAATAATTTGAAAATTCCACGAGAATAATAATATGACTACGTAAAATAAAACTAATGTGATCCATTATTTGTTAATCATATTGTTAAAAATTTTATATTTTATTTCAATCATTTTACATTTAAATAAATTATTTATTGTACGTAATGTATTATGTACAACTATTTCATAAGTTATTAAGAAATTATATAAATTGTATTATAAGCAAATATTAAATGTAATTTTAATGACTAGTAAGATTTTGATTAATTGAAAAATATCAAAAATTTATAATAGGTAATATTTTCTTTAGTCAGATTATATTACAAACATTTTAAAAAACCTTGTATGTATTTAGTGTACATCTTAATTTTAAAACTCATTCAATGAAAGTATTTTAATGTCATCAGATAATTGTGTTTCAATTCAAATCAAGCCTTAATTTAATTACGTAATGTATATAAAGATGCTAAGATCAACTGTTTATAATAAACATGGTGTAAAGATATATACTAGTTATATTGTGATAATTATATATATATATATATATATATATTATAGTAATAAAATATTGTAGTTATGTATTTGAAATATAGATACATATATAAAATAAATATAATATATAAATATTATAGAAAGAAAATGTAATTAATATACTTAGCTATAAATTGAAGGTTATTAATGTTAGAAGAGTGTCAACTGCAGGTATTTTTAATTTACAAAATTTTAAAACAATAATAGTAGTGATTATTAATGTCGGCAAGAGCTTGCTATTTTTTTAGTAACTATCAGCTCTTTTTAAAATTTACTTTTTACAAAATATTTTAGATAATGCTTGCGTTATCAATAGTACCTTCAAAAAACATTATTGTGTATAAATGTATAAAATTTAAGATTTCACATTAACCAAGAATCATAATCTTCTTCGAAAAAATAATGATTATAATGTATTAAATATTAAGAAATTTTTAAATAATACATCCAAATGAGTCTGGTTTATTTTTACATTACGTTCCAAAAAGACTTTTTCAAAGCCGTACGACTACAAAAACCGCTTCATTCTCATCTCTCTATCTGCAAGTTTATCTTTCCTAGCGCTCTTCCTCTGCTTATTACAAGTTAACTTCCCTTTTTCTCCAGAGAAGTGCTCGAGCATCACATACTATATTCCTTCACTGCAATAAAGTAGCACAGCGTTGGCATGAGTGTGCGGATGGGTGTGTACGTGAGTGAGTACATAATTGCGTGTAGGAACGTATGTCCGCGACAAGCGTCAGTGCTGTTACCTCAACGGTAAATTTATCCTGGTCTGCTATTTTTATCAAAGTTAAGTGCAAGTGGGTGTCGACGCAGAAACGATATTTTTGTGCGCTCGCGTGCGTAATTGAGCCACGAGGAGAACATCTTAACTCTACGGAGACGATGAATGAGAAAAAACAGAGTATTGCTCACCCAAAAGAATATTTGGGCTGGGGTTATTAATCGGGCGGGTATCAGGATAGTATTTTACCTCTTGCAATATTGATTAACTGTTACGATTGATTCTGCATAACTCGATTAGCCAATGATATAAATTATAAATGGCGTATTTTTTCGCAAATATAATTAGAACTTCAACCATGTGTATGAGTATATAAATACATACATATATATATATATATATATATATATTTATTTATTTATTTATATTTATCCTATAATAAATATGGATTTTTATAAAAAAGTAGCATTTTAACAACTGAGTATGAATAAATACATGTACAGCATGATCGATCCTTGATCTTTTTTTTTGTTTTCCTCTAAGTAATAAATACTTTATTACAATTATTGAATTATCATTTTTACTTTATAATTTAAAATAAAGCACGTTAATTATTGTCAGTTGTCGCGATGCTTTTATTGTACCATAACATACTTAACAATCTCAAGAATTTTATTTAGTATATGTTATTTCAAAAATATTCGTATTTTAGGTAAAGAAACATTCTAAATTATTATTACTGTTTTAGCAACGTCACTGCATTTTAATCTTGTACATGTTTTTGATCTATTTTCATCCTTTTTTTAAAACGATTTAAAAATTTTTTTTAAAAACGATCAGTTTACGTTTATGTATTTGATGGAGAGATTATAAAGACATTTAAATCCTTTTTGCAACGTTTATTATAGATGTGTGTATTATTATTTTTTTCCCACAAATTTTTGAAATTTAATTATAATTTAATAAAAAATAAAGTCAATATTTTAGTTAAAGCTTGCATTTAAATAGAATTTTTTGTTTAGATCCATCATTGTTTTACCAGAATTGTTTTACAATTGTACTTCTAACAATATTATTTTTAATGAAAAGCACTCAAGTTTTTACTCTGAATACTAAGTCCTTAAATGACTAATTTTGCAGGTTTATAATAAACTTTCTTTTTATATTTGAATAAAAGTATGTCTATTTATATAGTTTTTATAGATGATTATTAATGTAATTTTGTTCATAATTACACTTATCATAAGATTATTGAACTAATGGAGTAAGTGCAACGTACTTTTAATGTTTTATCGTTTGGAGCTAAAATTTGAGTCATTGTTTTATGAACGTTCAACAAATTCAACTGTCTTATTAAAGTATGCTATCGTAGTATCTATTACCTGACTTTACATGTACATTTTTACAATAGATTGTTCAAGCAGTTTATTAGAATGGCATTTAAAACGTTTATGCGTCTCATGAACACCATGAAAGTTTTTGCTCTAGTATAATTATACTTGCAATATTAAAAAGCTTAGCTCTCACGAGGAAATCGATTAATTTTTGTTTAATAAAATTATTTAATCACAATTGTATCAGAAAATTGTCCGATTTTATCAAGGAAAAATCACTTGCTATATTTGGATCGACGTAATTGATTCGTAATGAATGCCTCCATCAATAGTGATTCCCAGGCGGTTTAATCCTCGGCTGTTAATTGTAACTTGACAGTATCGGTTCTAACCGGAATCATGTCGCTATATCATCAACCAGCCCATGAAGTTTATTTTACAAAGTGTAATCGTCTTAATGTTATGCTGGATAAACGTCATTTGCTCTATAAGAGACGGAAGAAAGAAGGGTAGTAACCAGATGAACCGAGGAGAAACTTGCCTTTCGCCAATTATACGCTGCACGTGATAAGCATCTCTGTCGCTTCTCTCTTCCTTTTTTTCCCGTTCCCACCTCTCTCTCTCTCTCTCTCTCTCTCTATCTTTATCTCTATCTCTTTCTTTTTTCTTATACGTGCGAATGTGCGTGTACGTAGGCCCGCTCCGCATAAGAAAATTATCTCGATCACGGCCTTGCGCCTTCTTTTCATTCCTCTAATTCCTCCAACATTTCTCACATCTTCTCTTCTTAGCTTGCGATTACATACCAGCCACGCTATTGTGGGACGGTAAAAATGCTTGTAAAGCTGTTTAAAGAGTGACAGAGATGAAGTGTATGTGTTTTCGGGTTATGGACAATGGTATTGTTGGGACGATTTTATTTAAATGTAGAAGAGGGAAAGGGACAAGTACAGGAGGCAGAGTTTAGATAAATACAATAATAAATAAAGCACAATAATTAATAATAAGTAAAAAATAATGAGATGCAATTTTATTAACCTTAGCGCCGAGTGGTATAAGAAAAAAATTCTCTTCCTAAAGAGAGAAAAAGCCTGGACGCTGATTTTACATAATACACATTAATTTGCGGACGCATGGTGCACTATTTTAACGGATATAGAGAGCTCTCTAACTTCAAGCGTTCGAGGGAGTTTCGCATGATTTTTGCCGTATAATTTTCGCAACTATTTTCCATATATATGTCGCTCATAGTTCAGGAATTCTGGAGCTTGATCTGATGCGAGAACAAGGCCACGCTGCAGTTTTGGGACTCGCGGCTTTGCACCGAGGTTCGGCTACCCGAAGGCAGCTTCACATGCCCTCCTGGGGCTGAGGCTGAAGAGATTGCTCGGGTTTCCAAAGATCAAAAACTGCACCTTGACTCTTATCATGTACCATAAGCGCTCGTCGCATGCACGCACTCGCAACACATCCCATTAACGGCTTCTGGTTTCATATCTCTCTCCTTTCGCGAACCTCAAAATTTAACAATGACTAAATAATATAAAAAGCTAGTTTTTAAAAAGATTTTTTTTTTCATTAAAATTTTTAAACGTTTTACTAATAATTATAATTAATATATTGTTGTAAGCAGTGTATGGGCGTTATTCAGAACACAATCAAATGAATTATGATCTCAATTAATTTTTCATTTATTTATAAAATTAATTTGTTATATATTAATTTTAAAACAATATCTTAAATTTTTATAAGCTTTTCGAATTATTTTACAGTATTTTTTAAAATATATATCATATGAATTTTTTTATTTGTATTGAATAAAATACAGATTTCGTTTTGAAATGCAATTTTTAAGTAACTAAGAATATAAACAATAGTAATTCTAAGTAAATCCGTATACACGGACATCTTAATGTAATGAGCAGATTTCATTTATTATTTTATCTTATATAAGTTGAACGTGGTTTTATAACATATTCACGGAGCCCAACTGTGCTTCTTCTAAATTTTTTTCTTTTTTGAATGAATTTGACATCGCATTGTTGGTTAATTTTAACTTTAATATTGAAGTAAGAGAGAAAGAGAAAAAGAGAAAGATTTCTATTGAAGCTCAGCACCAAATTTCTGTATTCAATTTTGAAAAACTAATTTCAATGTAAAATTAATTTTAATTTTTCATATAAAAGTAGATAAATTTATAAATTCAATGATAATATTAAAAAAATAAATAAATAAAACTTTTAAATCGATAATACGTTCATCTCTCATTAAATGAATGACATACGATTAATTTTCGGTAACTACGACTTCGGTACGACTTCTAACGTTGAACCAATTTATTAATTCCATCTTCATTGTCTGGGACCTCGTAATTTACAATTTAAATATTAAATAAAGATTCTTTGTTTTCAACAATTGAACGAGAAACAAGGAGCATGTAATTAAATAAAATTTTTCCTCGAAAATGCGAACAATGGACATTCTAAGAGGAGAAATACAAACAATTTTTTTTCTTAAAAGAAACCGTTTGAATTTTGTCGTAAAGTAGAAATGCGTTGCGTCGAGAGGAAAACCTCGTTGGAATAAACGAGAAAATCAACACGAGTATCATCGAGTTTCCTAGCGACCTACTTTTTATCATAGTAAAGCTGATGTTTTCAACGTGCATGTGTAGCAATTTTTAACGTCTCCGATTAGGATTCACTTGCCTGTCTGATCCCAACGATCCGTTTCTTACGGTCTTCACATGAGCGTACTTTTTTATCCACGGACCTCTAACTGGTATTAGTGAGCAGTGAAATCCCTTGAGACCGGGATGCACATCTCTTTTGCATTTTGACTCGTTTGCTTTTTAGAATATAATTGAGGCGACGAAGAAAAAACTATTGGCAACCTTTTTATCTGCTTTTTTCTAATTATGACTACAATTTTAGCATTAACAGTACGTTGCCTTGAAAACGAAACAGGTTAATAGCATTTTTCATTCATAACGTAAAGGCATATAATCAACTGTAACGAGGTTAACCTTGAGTTTTACATTCTATAACGGAATACCAGAATGCAACGCAACAAATGCTAGATCTTAGACGATGATTTGCCTTTAAATAATGTCTTAAAATTTCCTTCCATATTAAAAATAATATTTTCATCCTATTATTATAAATTATTTTTAAATACATTTTCGGTTTACGAAAAATTCGTAAAAATAAGGTTAAATGTAATAGGATGACACAAACAATTCAAGTTAGAATCCATATTCATTCAAAATAATCTTGTGTTCTTTGACTAATAAGTCCGTAAACTACGTACTAATTTCAATGTCATTAATTGGAGTTGTAGGTAAAAAGAATTATCTTTAACATTTCTGCGTCATACTCATGCAAATACAATATCCACACTTCATTTGAATTAATGTAGACATAACCTATGTTTTTTTTTATTTTATTTGAGTATACTTATTGGAGAGCTATAATATTATTTTCGAATCTACAAGTTTTGATTCGCAATGTGGAAAGCAATTTATATCTTGATTAATGTACTCAATTGACGTACATCCACACCAAAGTTTTACCATTGTCATGTATTTATTCGATCAATTTAAGCTTATGTTAAATATTTTGTTACAAATTTATTGGAATCTTATCTATCACTTAAAATAGTGAAATTGATAATTTCTGTAGTCGCGTACAAATGTATCTAATCTAATAAATGAGGAAATATTCCAAATATCACGACCAAACGCAAATCATTAAATAACCAGCAAAGTATGAAGTGACGCACAAAAACGCGTTATTTTTATTTTTTAAATAGTATAAAAAATTGATGTTAATTAAGACGCATTAACGATGGTTAGAAAGAAGTGTTACTCGTTCGCATTTGTATGCGTATCGTGATTTTTGCTAGACTACGAGCGGCACCTTTCATTCTCAAGAGCATTGCGAGAGCTCTCATAAATTTCGAATTGCAGATGTAAATTTGGGCTTATTAATTGTGTAATTATTTATTTGCAAAGGCTGATGCTATAGCATAGAAGGTTATTGATATTAGATTATGATGTTAAATTTTTCTTAAATTTCATTTTAGAATCCCTTCTCGACGTATATGCACATGCATACTCTTAATATAAATATAATAAGAATATTAAATAACAAAACATAGCTGATATTAAGTGTGTTTTTCTTAAAATTGAAAATACTGAATTAAAAAGCAAATTGATACATAGCTGTCGAGAAAAGCGAAAATTTTCTTGACAATCCCGAAGTCGGCAAGTTTTATGACAGGCCCAATCGGATCTTAGATATTGCAGCCGTCCTTTTTAATTTTTAAAAAGTTCTAGGAAAATTAATAGTCCAAGGATAGTACTGGAGGTTTTTTTCCTTTCTTTTAATTTATTACACTTTTATTTCTGTTCTGTCTGATTCTTCCAAAGGAATACGAAATGCAATTTATCTATAACAGTTAATATTTTTTCTTTGTCGTTAAAGTAAAATTGAACCTTTAATGTTCGTTATAAAATCAGTTCTATAATTTTCGCGCATTATTTATAGAGCCTTTTCTTAATTTGATGCTTTTTTTTATACATGATTTTCAAGTAATAGTGAATAATATTATGCATATTTGTAGAATTTAAGTTTCATTTCATAACGTTAGCACTTCATTTAGCTAAAAATTATAAACATGCATATTTTATAATTGAAACAGTATACAGTTTTTAGAAAAGTACATGATTTTCAGATTGCGTACCAGCTTTTAATATCAGCTTTTTTAGTTTCTGTTCAGATGATTTTCGATGTATATCTTATTAGATATTATGATTTAATATTTACAGTACTTTTAATTTTTTAAATTACATCTGTACATTACATTATTAAAGGTTATTTATTAATTAAAATTAAAATAACATACGTTTTATGATGTGGAATAATCTTTTTGTAGTTTTATGCAAACTAATGTTTCCCTTAATATACGATGGAATTCTCGATTATAATGGTAATGGAAGAGTTACATGCCGCATTCTGGTAATATTTATCATAATTCCTATTTAAATTTTCACCATACATCGTAATATATTGAACTGCAAGATAAATTTTAACGATAACATTTACTGTGAAATTAAATACAAGATAGATGGAAGCATTTAATTTAGTAAATAACTTTATACCTTTCGAAATAATCTTTACAGTTGATTCGCTTTAATTTTAAAATTTTATAAGTGCAAATGAACCTTAATATTTTTTTGTTATATTTATGTTAAATATGGGCACTTTTAATATTTTTAATAATAAAATCTTTACATTTGAAAATTTTTTATGATAATGGTGTTCTGTTATTTTTAAATTGAGAAATTCGATTGAGTAATTTACCATAATTAATAATTAAGAGTAATATATTAATAACAATAGTAAATTTGTAGAGATGAAATATTTATAACGTTTAAATCATTTTTTGATTGAATTATAGGATATATGAATAGAGACGAAAATGAATAGTGATGAATAATTCTGTAAAAATTAAAAGTAAGATAAATTATAAATTTTTTGTAGTAATAAACACTTTAAAAAATAAAAACTCTTAATTTCACCTATAAATCCATGAAATACTTTTTTATTTGATGAATGAGTATGTCTTTTTATACGTTATGGTACAATTATATATCTAACAGGATAGCGTGCCATAAAGTAAACAATGATAAAGCGCTATATAGTTAATTTCAAAAACTAGTTGGCTTACACTTGTGTAGTGCGTTTTTGTTTACAATGTGTTGGAATCCTTTACATGAGAAGCACGACATTTCGTTTCTTCGCGTCGAGTGCGAGAAAATTAATTAAGTTGGAGTTCTGTTAAAAGTCTCCAAGTCTAGTCCACTTAAAAGTCAAATTACTTGGATCCAGCCAAGTAGGAGGTTTGTCATCCATAAGCAAAGTCAGCATTTCTAAACGCAGGAATGGATACGATCGTCTTAATTACACGAGTGACAAAGTGCATGTACAATAGAACTCCAAAGAGTGCCGGAGGGATAAAGCAGGATATATGATTACTCGCGTGTACCTTCATCCTTTCTCTGTCATGAATGCGAGCTGTTTAACCTTTTCTTTTCTCCTTTATCATTTTCATGCGACGATGTTACGGACGTTACAGAAAATAAAAACGGATGCAATCTCTATTTATGGATTTGTCTGTGCAGTCCTTATTTTTTTTCGATAGTCATTTTACAAAAACTTATTGTATAATTTATAACAGCTTATAATTTATCGTTATTTAAGATTCCATCGTTAAGGGTATTATTTTATTATATAAATATATGTGTTAGAAATGAAAGAGCTTAAGACTACAAATTTCTAAGCGCTCGTTAGTCGATTTTTTTAACGACATTTTAACTTGGAAAATTTTAAGGCGAAATTAAGAAATTACGTTTTTCTGGGTAATTATAAATATTTCTATGTGAATTATTTTTATTTCTAGTAAAATCAGTTAGATTACATTTATTTATTATATCTATTATATTATTTGTTATTATTTTCTACTCATGATATAAGCAATGAAGAGATTAATAACTCAACTCACGTGCTTTGTGAGCTTGATTTCCTAAAACGTATCTTGATAACACCACTGAATTCCATACAGTAAACTGGACGTTGGTAAAATACAGTATCAGTCCAAATAGAATTCGAAAAGCTTTCCCGTCATTGAGCAGTCTCAGGTGAGGTAATAAATAACGTGCGGGCTCTCTTTGATAGGCAACGAAGAGCCCTTGGGTGTAGCATCGCGAAGAAAACTTAGGCAAAAAGACTCGTGTGCACGACCGATAAGTGTGTTGACGCCCTAAGCCAAGCCCGAGCGAGCGCCTTAGGGACTGTCGAGAGCTTTAATGACAACGCACACCTCCAGTATTTCGATTGCTTCTTATTCAGAGTTCCCTCTCTTGCAATGTCTTTCATTATAATATTTATTTTTTCTAGTTTGAAACACGATTTGTCTCTAATAAAGTTTATTTCTATTTCATCGAGTACCTTATTGTAAAGATACGTTAAACATTTAACGTTAAAGTTAAATTTAATTTAATATTAAAGTATTTAATATTAAATTAAATATTAAATATTACGCTATTAATCGAAAAAATCGATTTAAAGAAATATATCTTTTAAAAATTTCTTCAAAAATATTATCAACTATTCGTTTGGAGTGCAAAACTGTAAAATGTTAACTGTAAAATATTTTATTTTAAAACATTATCTGACTTTAATCATGTGTCAATACATTGATAATGTATTAAAATTTACATTAATATTAATTTCAGCAACAGTAATAATTTCTTTTAGTAGAATTTATTTCTTTACATAGTGAGTATATCTAAACAAACTAGTCCCATAAAAAAGAACTAATATATTTAAATTTCTAATAAAATATCACTACTAGATAAAAGCTGCCATCTGATAAAAAAGTACAAATTTTGTTTTCGTTTATTTATAAACTATTTTCCAGATAGTTAATATATAGATTTAAACACATACATGCAATATAATTAGTATTTAAAAAGTAATCAATGTATCAATGTAATGAATAGTATCAAAATTTTATGCAAGGAATTACATACTTCCTTTAAATTCAGAACAAAAAGAATATTCTGTAGAAATTTTCCAGCATTTATCACTTACAATTTATATTAATATACAATTGTATTTAGTCAATTATGTGCTCTTATTGTAAACTAACAATAGTGAACTATTACATGCTTAAAATTATATTGCTCTTGTGATTTAAAAACGTGTATAACAAAATGTGAATTACCGATGGTCGACAAGGACTTTTTTCATCGTGCGATGCATGTATGATGATGAGTTAATTAGTAAACAAAGTTGTAGTGAAAATTTAATATTTTGCATTTTAGAAATAGACAATAAGTGGAAATAAAATATTTTTTACAATAAATAATACATCGTATATTATTTATGTTTAATTTATATATATATTTTATTTTATAAAAATTAGAAATTGTGTAACATTATAATTTATAATTACAAAATACTAATTTGTAGTTTACGAACCAATTTTATGGAAAGACCTAAAAATTGACTCAAATTGTATGAAGAAAATTGATGTAAAATTTTAAAAACAAGCTTTGTAAAAATTATAAATTTTTTAAAAATACTTACCAGCTTCATTAGTATTTTTTACAAATTTAATAAATTAGTGTTAAAGAATTCGCAAAAATTTTAACAACCCATGCAAATGTAAGACTATAAAACGTATGATTTATTGTTAATTTGAACTCATGCTTATAATACATCTGGTTGACAAATTATGTAATTTAAAATGAGATATATTGATTTTAAAACTATTTTAGAAGTAAAAATACGTTTATTATTTGCAATGTAAATTAAATATCCCTTGTAACGAATGTTGATTCATACTAATTCAACTATTAAAGTTGAAAATTGCTAATTTTAAAGATTTATAATAATAATTTATTAAATTTTGTAAAAATATTAATCAAGGTATCGAGTTTCTATTAATTGTTGAATGTACCCATTATTTTTTTGTAATCTAATTAAATAAATTATATTTGACTATGAAAAAGTTGGTCGCGAGTGAATTATGGGGTTATTTATGAGAAGCTGTATTTAAAGCACTGATAAAATAGTTTTATTCTAAACAGGCAATCGGCCAAGGATTAATCACTTAAAAATACGCATTTAAACCTGTAAAGTAAATAGCGGAAATTATCCAAGAGCTGGTTCCGATAATTCGATAATGTCGTGTAGTGTCGCGGACTCGCCTATAAAGGACTAAATTTTACGAGACACGACCTACCACATATATCTGCACTGATTACGCCCCTCCATATTATATTATGGTGAAAATGGTACTGAATGGTCGCAAATCATTCACCAGTCTGTCAATTACTTTTATTACTTTCTTTGCTACAGGTACAACCAGTTGCCGAGCTCTCGGAACTGTCGCGGCGGAGTGGCACTGACGGCCAAAAAGTCGAATTGGCACCAGCCAACATCCGGGGTGGAACTCTGCGTCGCTCCGGTAGTCTGCGCTTTTATCAGAACAGGGTGAGTAGCGAATAAATAGTTTATTGATGTATTTTTAGGAAAACTCCCTGGTTATTTTTAATACCTAACTGAAGTTTAAAAATTATATCTACTTTTTCGCTTAGCTATAGAGCTATGTTTCCTCTTAATCATTTGATTAATCGCGTTTTTTCCGATAGCATTTTAATGAAATTAGGTCTTGATCATTATTAGAATGTATCATGAAAGACGTTCTCCGCTGTATCTATTATTTATTTTATTAGATCTTTTGCATTATTAACCACTACTAAAACATAATCTATGCTACCAAAAATAAATGCTACTTATAATTAAGTTAATTAAATCAAGTACTAATAAACCTTATTATTGTTGCAGAACAGCTTAGCAATTTATGTAAAATAATAATATATTGCAAATACACTTATTGAATACAACTATTTACTTTAAAATTTCATTATTGATACATTTTTTAAAATTAAGAATACGTTTAAATTTTTAAGTACTATTATAGACAGCCCATATACTCTATCAAGCCATTATTACGATCTTATTAATGAAAACATCCATATACAATCACAATTGAAGTTATATATCCATACACTATCGCAATTGAAGGACCATTTAATGTCTAAAGTTTACTCAAGAGTTTATAATTATTAAATTTTAATCATCCTTTTATACCGCCTTCCAATAAAGATATAATTTACTACATTGCGAGGAATAATATAAGTGCGTGTATCCGAATAAGATAAGAAGCATCCAATATGGAAATTATCTTAATTTTGAATTTAATGTGTGTATACGGGCTCCCCTGTGACATCATTGACTTATTCAAAAATATTGGCAAAAGTTTTTATTGGTAAAAGTTTTACGTTTTACTGAGTCCATTAATATATGAATACTACTGGCTATTTTTACAATTAATTGAAAAAGCTCGTTGTTACTTTTTTAATCACTCTTAAATGATCCTGGTCTGGTGCATAGTTTGAGTTCCGCATCCACGAAACGTGAGGTAGAATAGGTTTGAAAATGGTCGTGAACGACGCAGAAAGAAGGAGTGGTATAACAATGAGAAGATAAATAAAACACGATATGATTTATAAAATCTGGCATTAGATGCGCTCATTAACTCCATGACGAGGGAAAAGGATGCAGCAATCATTTACAAAAAACTAGTCACCGTGCGGCTTACCACAGATAGCACAAACGCTATAAGTTACCTCAAAGTCATCCCCTAAACGACTTCTCAACATTGGATTTGCAGTTACTGACTATAATTCTATTCTCTCCCCAAAATTCTTAGGTACCACTTGCTAATGATCACCTACAAAGCTCCTTTATTATCAACTCTTAACCTTTATATTCTGATTCGCATCATACAAATTCTAAACCATTCTAAACATCATCGTTGCTAAATTTGAGAAATGACTGAGAAATTTTATTAGTCCATGGAATCTGTTGGAAATGCAAATAGCCTCATGATGCAATGTATTTTCAATATATTTTATGTTTGGTAATTGTCATATTTGGTATTTTATGTTTAATATATTTGTGCGAGGTTTGTCTAAAATGTATAAGTAGAATTGAATTTCCGGAATATTTTTACGTCAATTTAAAGATCACAATTTGTTTAGCCTAATTAGTGAAATCAAATTTTCATGAAATGTGATCAAAGTGTGAATCATCTCAATTTTCGTAAAGTAAGGATTAGCAGGGCTCATCGAAGCTTAAACTGTTAAGCAGTATTAGCTAACATTAGCGGTGAAACACTTCCTTATAAAAGGTTTTTTAAAATTGAAATCTTGCGCCAAATCGAGGAACGATTGTAACAACAAACGTATTCAAATCCGTTTCGAAAAGCAACTGAAAAAAAACGTTTAGCGAACGAATTAAAGACAGCGACCATTACCCTCCTATGCTTTCACCACCGCTACGATTAATCACTCGCATTCTCCCTCTCTTTCTTTCTCTTCTATCATCCCCCTTCACCCTACGCTGCCACAACGCAATGCACGCGATAAATTCGAAACCAACGGGGTGACAAGACCTCACGACGTTGAATATCTCCTCCGCTTCGCAAAAAAAAGTAGCCGGAAAGAGAAGGAAGGAGGGAGTGAGAGTGGGAGGAGGGGGATATTAGTTGTCTGAATGAGAAATTCTCGAGACTGCAGTTCAGAAAATATGATGAAGCCGTCTCTCGAGTACGCTTCCTGGTGTGTAGGGTAACACCAAGTGCTAGAATATATCCGTTTTTTAAAAAGGAAAATATTTCATAATGGTAGATCCTCATGCAGTTTGAATGCAATGGGAATAGTTTCATCTGTTAGTACGGCTACGACAGGTTTTCATAGGAGCGGTGCTCTCCACGTCGGTTCTCATCTATTCGCACACTTGCAAATCAATAATAAATCGAACATTGTTAGCTGTTTCTCTTTTTAAAGACGGAGTTCTTTCATTGCTACCGGACTTTACAACTGCCGTCGAATACTTTTATGTTTTCTTTACATTAAAATGATTTACTACCGCTCTAATTCAATTTCTAATCAATAAATCTTTGCCAACTAGATACTACAGAAAGCTATTGTTTTATGATAGCCAGTATTGCTTTTAAGAAGCTTTATTGAATAATATAGTTTACCGTGGAGAAGAAATTTTATCCTTTGGCCAATTTTCAACACTTATTAAAGCAATAAGATTGTTCAAAGAGATTTTATTATTGACGCTTGATTTCAATGATGAACAGTTCTTCTCCTTCTGGCTATCTTACCGTAAACATCAAATATTTTAAGAAGCTTACATAAAAACTTCCAATTATCGAAATTTTATCAACTAAAGGTGTTTTAATGTACTTTTAACTCCAATAAGATTAAAAAATACTTTTATTTTTATACGCAGCTGTGAATATTGACTTTTTAAAATGTTCCGTCTCCGATTTGAAATGATTCAAACAAATTTGATAATAAATTAATTCGAAAATAATTACATCGATAGCCAAAGTAAATGAACATACGATAATGAGATAAACAATTGGAAATACCTTGATTAAAGTAAGGCTATAATTGTACATACAAATGATAGAAAAAAGTAAGAGCGTAGAAGTGTAAAATAGTGTAAGTATATATGCTAACAAACGATGTTATTAATATTGCCTTCAATTTACATTTCATATCTACTAGCTTAGTATAATAATCGCATAACGGTATAGTCTGCGTATTGTAATACCTTATCTTCTCTTCCCCCCCCCCCCATCTCACTCTTTCCCTTCATATATTTTATTTATCTGACATTTCTTTGATTTTATTGTTCAATACTTTAACCCTGTCTTGTGTAATTTTAGAACAAAAGCTAGTGTTAACCGTACACTTTACAGCCCCAGAAAGCATGAAGGTATAAGTGTGGCCAAGTCTGTTATTGACCCTTGTTGAACTCTCATATTTTTTCGGAAATTGATTTTTATCTCTACATCTTCTTTTCATTGGCACACTTAAAAAATAACTTATGTAAACTGTAAAATAATATTTAATTGAAAGTGAATATAAATTTACTAAAATTGTGCAAGTAAATAATGAAATAAATAACGAAATATTTAACCTCCACCTATTATTATTATTATTATTATTATTATTATTATTATTATTATTATTATTATTATTATTATTATTATTATTATTATTATTATTATTATTATTATTATTATTATTATTATTATTATTATTATTATTATTATTATTATTATAAAATAATAATATTTCAAAATACATACATGGTAACAATGAAAATTGATTTTACGTCGTTTCAGTTTTCATATTGAATTATTTTTGTCTTTATTACAGAACTGTTTCATTAATTGATATTGTTGATATTCGGATATCGTCATGTTTTCATAATAAAGGTTGCTGCTGATTTACTGTATTGATCTTTATATTAAATGTATAACTCCATAAAACGTAATTTGTAAATTATACATGAACTAATACAGTTTATATAGAAATTGTCAGGATGAATAAACGGTATTAAAAAAATATAAGCAATTGATTCATTCCGAAAAATGTAGGGGACCGGTATATTATGTTAATAATGTAAGAATGCGTGTTGCCATTGATGGATTTTTAGCTGAGTCATAAATTAAAAAAATTATTAATTCACAGCAAAACAATTATGCGTTAAAAAGACATTGGCTGATTCGGCCACAAGTAAGAAGTCGACCTTTCTGAATTAAAATGAATGTGTCTTTCTGATCGCTGATCGCCCATACAAATCGCACCTACTGATTTCCGACGGCGTTTTTTGAACCTCAAATCACATACAGTAGTAGAAGCGTACAAGTGAGCAGTCAACAATAACAAAAGAATGGGTCGCGTGTGATTTGTGTTCGAGCGCAGGTGACGAATTCAGAGGTGAGTTCTCCCCGCTACGGTCGGCCTTTCATCGCCGTTTTGCCAGTGAGACCCGTGGGTACTTCTCGTCGAGTTCAAGGAACATAAGCTTCAGGCATGCTGCCAACCGTTTAATTCAAAGGAGCTTGGGGGACATAGCTCAGGTCGGGTCGACTCGAGTAGGTGGCAGTGCAATAAATTCGCTCAAAGATTCACGATCTCGCTGATTCATGAACTCGATACCCAACTCAAGATCAATTCCCTGACAAAAATCGGGGTGCTATAATATTGGGTCTCTAGCGACGATTTTATTTCTTCGGTTGTGAAGTTTTATTGACGCTAATTAGTGTACACCGGCGAGCTCCAATTGTTTTTCAATATCCGTAAAGAATTTTAATTATATATCGGTAAATGGCCTTTGGTTCCTCGAGAAGGGACTGACAAATTGCAATCGTAGTCTGCTTTTTATTTTCAATTAAAGTTAATTGATGTCCAACTACGATGTATAATGCTAAAAACAGTTAGTTGTATAATGCTAAATTTAAAGTTTATAGAGTTAGATCTATAATGCTAAAAACGTTGATTTTACGTCTTTTACGCAACGGCTGAGAATCAGTAGGATTTATTTATCGAACGTCCAGTAGTATTTTTACCATTGTCAAAGTTATTCACTGCTATACTTTTTATAGAGGTGTGAAACATTTGCTAATAGAGGAGAAGGAGAAGGATTTATCGCTAACTTATCTCATCCGCTGCTTTTTCAACGTTGATAGTCCATTGGTAATTACACCTTTGTCTGCATGACTGACTAAATAATGTCTCGGGATGGGGAGGACGATATAATTGTCTAACATTACCCAAAGATCAGTGAAAAGTTACACTGCAAAAATTAAAATTATATTTTGCATAAAATGGAGTCAACAATTTATGAAGTCAAACATAGTGTTAAATTTCAATACCGTCTTTAATGTGACGCTCAATTTAGTGCGCAAATGGTAATTTATCAATTATAAATATTTACTTAAATCAAAGCCTTATTATAGAAATAATACCTGCTATTGAAATATATTTTTGTAGCGCAATTACATTAATAATAGAAGTGATTTTTAATAAGTATAACAGAATATTCAGCATCGTATTAAATAGATTTTTCCATTAGGCTTAAAATTTTGGAAATAAGCATTCAATTCTTAGTAGCGTATGAATACATATACGTGTGAACGCATATGATAAAAGACACAAATTTTTGTAAGAAGACGTAAGATATTGGTGAAAGAGAAATTCGCACATATACTAATTTACCGACGGTGAAAATTGCATTTATCTATTATCGATAATTTAGGTCATTTTCCATATCAGATGTCGATAGGTCCTTACCATGATTCAGTAACACATTTTTTTAGACAGTGCAATGTTGTCGATAAATAGCTGTAATTTCTTTAAAAAAGACAATTATTATAATCAGAATAAAATTCAATAGTTTCTTGAAACGATGTTTTTATTTATAAATAGAATTATGATAGCATAGTATCCTAGTCTATTTTAGAAGGTATCTTAGTTACGGCCGGCTCATTATATAGTAATTTTGTTCCGACGGAGTTAAACCTACCAAGGCCGGGTACTTTTGACAGCATTTCCTAGATTTTTGGCGACTGGTAGGTTATAATCTCGCACGTATGCTCCGTATTGTTTACGTGGAGATTATTGTACCATGTTGTGTATCAACAAAAAAACGAAACATCCGAGGATACTAATTATTCATTCATTCGTAAAAATGTACTGACGACTCTTGTGTATCTTTTAGTAACATTTTTTATTTTCAGTAATACGTTGAAAAATAATAACTAACCTTTCAATAATGTACAAGAGTCTTAATTGGATATTTCATTAGTTTCATTCGCACGTCCCTAGGTCTATTATTGTAAACAAATTTAAATAATTATTTTTTAATTTTTGTGAGCGTGTTTTATGAATTTGCGTGTTCAGAGTAATTATTAAATAAATTTGGAATAAATTTGAAGAAAGAAGTTACATTTTTCGTTAATCTCATACTAATTAAGTTTAAAAATTAATTTATTAAATATATGCATACAATACGTAAATAATATAGCAGAAATTTTTTTTAATAATTTTATTAACGTATAATTTACTATAATGATGATCTCTGTTAATAGATGAATTAATTATCAAAGCGAAAACATATATTCTTGTAAAATATTTTATTGTTATGATTTGATTAAATAGCGTATATAATTAAAAATAATATACACAAAAATAATATAATTAGCTTGGTAAATATATTTATAAATAGATAGTTTATTTATCGTTTAAAACTTAAAATTTTGATACTGCAATACGGTGCAAACGTTATAAACCTATGTATTTGTTTTATACAAAGTACTGTTATTTCAGTTTCATGTATGTCATATAAAAAGTCAACGTCGATTATTTTAGAATAAGATCTTCCTTGATTACGAAAGCGAAGTTTATGCCTCGTATTTTTTTATTCTAAATAGGGTAAATACAAGAAATGGACAAAAAATAATTTATCGACGGGAAAAATTTTTAAAATAAAGAATGCATAGAATAACACAATAATAAACGAGGAAAGACCTTTCACAATAATTCCCTTCCCAGTAACCAACGAGCGACAATGAACTCGTAAATCCTCATTTATTCAATAGTCGCATATCGAATGGTATAAGAAAGTGGTAAATTAAACGAAAGTTAAAAGCCGCTGCCGACTTTCTGCATGTAGTACGCGAGCGAGGAAAGAAGGCCAAGGGTCACCTAATTCAATTTCAGAGATACACTGCCGCACGATATAAAAAATGAAAAGAAAGAAGGTAAAAAAAGGCTGAAGGCGCGCTTGGATATAATCGCCCTCTTTGACAAGAATCGACGATCACGAGCTACGTGACTCACGTGAGCGCCGCGACGTCGGTGCAATAGGAACAACAACGAACCGCGGCGCGATACATCAAAAGAGCTGAGAGTTCCAGTGCGAGCGTATGAGAAGGAGGTTGGGGGCGGTACGCGTGATTGAGCTGCCTGAGGCGCTGGCGCGGGGGCGGTGGCGATGGAGGGAATGTCGCGAGTGTCCGGAGGAGGGATTAAGTGGAGAGGGGAACATTACTGAGGGCGGCATAGAAACAAGCTCGATGACGTCAGCCTATTGATTCTATAAATACCGGATTTCCAAAAAAAGCTGTACGCCGACTCACCGTAGTACGTGTACACACAACTATAATCCGAGTGATCGCCAAGTTAACTATCCTTACAACACCTTCCGTGTCTCGCTTTTATCATTTGCGCCTATGGCTCTGCGGACACATCAATTCCATAATATTTTTTCATCTCTAACTTCTTAGGGATATCCGAGCATAACGGTGCTATCGAAATTTCAAAAATTGCAGCCAGTTGGTCATTAAACACGAATATTGAGTCAGGAAAACACAAGCGAATAAGCGGCTTAGAATGTCTCGCGTTTTAGCCTAATGAGGAATTTGATGTGCTGCGAAAGATTTTCCTTTGTTCGAGGATAAGGTCAATTAATGCTAATAGTTATACCGTGCTATTTGAGCGAAAAACTTCAAGGGTGAAAAGGAGTCACTGGGAGTTGTATGAGTTCAATTATCTAAAAAAATTTGTATCAATCGCACTTTTACTTTGCGAAGAATAATTTTCAAAAAAATAATGCAAATAAAGGCGTCTTATAGAATAACTTAATTTATTTGCAATAAGAGATTATTATTTAACGATTTTTAGAAATTATTATTTAAGAGATTATTATTAGAGTTATTTTACAAATTCCGCTGAAATTTGAACGCGATGTCAATTATAATGGCAGCTTTTTTCTTTGAGAATACGTTTAATCATTTTTTAATTACAAATTGAAATAATGTTGTATTAAGCCTCATACATCATACATAACTTGTGTTTTAAAAGTGCTCCACAAATATGTTTATTTTTTCACACGACCTAGACACTAAGAATCAATTAGTTATATTTTTTTTTTAAGAACAGTTTAAAAATAACTTTACACTGTTAGTAACACATTCTCAAAACTTATTTTCGAGTCCAGCACCGATTTCTTCATCAGATAGATTCGCCAATGTTTCAGTTTGCGCTAATAGTATGATGAAATTTATATTTGATTTTGATCTAAATTTCTCATGAAAATTTTTATCATTTTTTAATGAATATTCTAACAATTTAATTATTAAAATATTCATCTATTGAAATTAAGAAAGACTTTTTATTTATTCATTCTTTAGCGTATAAATCTTATTATTTGCGCTTATTTAAAAAATATATTACTCAATTAACTTTTTAAGGTATAAAAATATTTGCAAGCAATTTCACACATTGATCGATCATTGAATATAATCATAAAAATATAAATGCAGTGTCATTTACATCAAATCAGATTAATTATCTAAAATATCATTTAATATCTATAAATTCTCTACTCAAAAATTTTTTTAATTAAAAATTGCTCAATTGCTTAATTACTTTATTATTATTATTAAACTTTATAATGCACGCATATTTAGTGAATAATCTTTACAAATCAAGTAATATTGTATTCAATAATGTGTAAAAAATCATTCATTATTACTTCATTATGTTATATCAATTTAGTATTTTTAAATTAAATTTAAAAAACTTATAGTAATTTTATTATAATACTAGATTTACGGTGATTGATATTAGTCTACTTTAATATTTACATATTTACGTACATATATATATATATATACATATGTCATAAATTATACTTTTTTTCACTGATGACTCTTTTAATCGATGTGTTCTAAATATTTATTTTCAAGAGATCCTGTTATTTATTAAAAACTTACGATTTAAACATAAAAATTGCAAACTACATTCTTAATAAATGTTTTGTGTATTAGGTTAGGTAATTAATTTTCTAATTAGTCTTAATAAATATAAAGAAATCTTACACTTCGATTATATTATTTTAATGTATTAAAACTTTCATCGAATTTTTATTATTAATTAATTTACTAGAAATTAGCGACTTCAGTTCTTAAGTATAACAATATTTAATTTACAAAATAACATTTTGAAAATATTTTAGTAATGTACATTCGTTCAGTAAATAACATATTAAAAAAAAACCCTTTTTATTATATAATCATTATTTCTATATCTTGGAGATTGTATTTGGAATTGTTGATAAATATCTACATACTTTAATTAAAGTTGCACAATATTATTATTATGAATTTTATTTTTATTTATTATGAATTTATTTATAAATTTTGAAAAAAATTTTTCCATTCGTAATAGTTTTAATAAATAAACACAAATACAATTTTTTTTAATTTTTTGTATAAAATAAGTTTCTGAAATGTTTTTTCTTTGTTCATTTATACGTATCATAAATTTATTATATGTATTTATAAATTTTATTTATTAATTTATAAAAAAAAACATTCAGGAAGTAATGATTTTGTTATTAAATATTTAATATTTGCCGAGCTCTATTAACTGGGTTTTAAAAAATTATTTTCTTTTGACCTGTAGGTATGAAGTAATTTTGACTAATTAACTAATTTTTGAAGTAAATTATATTACAATATATATAATTATATTGCTGAAAATATACTATTAATATACTATTAATATTTTCAGAATGAATTTCATTTTATATTTAATAATTAGAGCATTATATACTAATGCTTCTTCTTGTTATTTTTAAAAAAATTAGATTTTTAATTCAATCTCGTATTAAGATAATTATTCTAAGATCCAAAGTTTTTTTTTAAACACTAGAATTCCTATTGCTCTATTTAATTTAACTTTGACGACCGTTAATTATCATCAAAAAAATATATTTCATACTATAGTAGAAGTAGTTTAAGAATCTTTATATATGCATTTGTCTTTTATAGATGTGATCAATAGAAATATTATTATAAAAATAAATTGAATTAATTTATAAATTATTATTCAGATTAAACTATCAAATAAAACGATGGATGTTTATAAATAATGAAATACAAATTTAAATATTAAAAAATATCGTTTCGATACATTATAAATTAATTAATTAAATACATATTTATATTCAAGTAATTGAATAAGAATAATTGGAAAAAGAAGTTTAACTGTTATAACAATTCGATTTATAAATATTTTTATTATTATGCATATTACATATAAACTGTACATACATAATTATCATATAATTTGAATATGTATAAAATTTGGTTTTTGTTAACATGTATGAAAATTAATAAGTTTATATTTTAATTCGTGAAATTGAGTATATCGTTTCCTATTATGTAAATATAAGTTAATTCACTGTATGTAAAGTTTTTATTTAGTATACTTATTAATTATAATTTTGTGGTTTGTATATTTACACTAAAAGAACTGATCTGTTTTATAATTTTCATAACGAATAATTAAATATTTTGCACGCAATTTTTAAACTCTATATTTACCTTTATATTTATGCTACTAGTGCTACTTAAAAAATGATAAAAATATTTTTAAAAAATTTTAAATAATAATTTGGAGTGTAACAACAACACTTAATATGAAAAAATTATCTCTAATGTTATGAATTGAGATCGAAAATCCGCATAAATAACAATGCGTACACAAACGCCCGTATCATAATTTGCAATATTAAACAAATAACCTTACGGTAATCAACGTGCCATCGATCTTCAATATGCAATTATACCATAATTTAACTTTCACTGACATTAAAAATTAATCCTTGACTGATTATGCTTTCCATACTGCGTTCGCGATTACCAATCTCTATTTTATACGTATGCATATGTGCCTTGCTCATTTGATTAGCTCAGGAGTCAATAAAAAAACTCAACGCCTATACATAATGAAGGCATTTGAAGTTGTTTAAAAATGGTGTATTTAATACGGCGATGTGGGGAGAAAAGAGATACGGAAGGAGGGGAGAGACAGTGACAAAGAGAGAGAGAGAGGAAAACGGCGCTAGCGTTAACGGTCAGTATAATTATCGAAGATGGTGGTAAACGCGAATGTGCGCTTATATTTATAGATGCACTGACTAGTGGATTGTTTTTTTTTCTTGGTACAGGGATCATATTAAAGGCGAACATTGTATTGACTGGTTATTTGTTATTAAATAAGATTGACCGACTTTTGAAAAAGCATGGGTTTACGAATTAATGAACGTTTAATCAATGTTTTGATAAAAAATCATTAATTTAATTGCCTGAAGACGGTATTAAGTACCTAAATTAGAGTTAAATTTTATTGTAAAAACTTCTCTGCCAAAAACAAGCACTTATAATACTAATGTTATTACAACTTAATAACTAAACTAATGTTATTACAACTAAATAGACTTAATTAAGCTCCTATATATTACGTACGTGTTTCTTTTTGCGTCACTAAAATAATTTCTATTCTATCCGGTATTCGTTGATTGATATAATTGAAAGTAGACGAATTACTTCGAATTATCTTATAGTATTTTACGTTGCTATATATATTGATAAACTAAAAAAAAATCTTTTATTTATTCTTCTTACTTATTTATTTTGGTTTTTCTCATTACAGAATTTTTTTGGTTTCATAATTGGATAGTAAACTGAGTTTAGTTTAAATGTATAACATGAAATTAATAAGTTTAACGTGTTTATGATGAAAAATTTTAATTCTGCATGAAATTACAAATAAATACTTTTAACGAAAATAATTTCTGTTTTTCTTTTTCTATGCCATAAAATAAGTTAATCTCATCTCCAATGATTTATGTATATTACTTTATAAAAATAAATATGATTTATCCGTTGCCTTTTTCAAAGTACATTAAAAAGTTCATATTTTTAGTCTTTAATTATATATGCTGCTTAATATATATGAATAATATATACTGCTTCACTTTATACTCAATGCATATAAATTAAAAAATGTGTTTTATGAAAAAATCTATTAAATTTTGATAGTATTATACTATCTAATTTTATACATAATTAAAATATTTATGTAACAGGTAAGTTACAGAAAGTATTGGTTATTTAATAAAATTATCTGGAAATCGTGAGTAAAATCACAATATTTTATGTATGATTACCATAATTATTACAGTATTAATTAATATTACATGTTTTATTGCATTTCATTTTTTGCATACGCAGCGAATATATATAGTTTTTAACCAGTTATAATATATAAGCATTTGCGAATATTAAAATTTCTACTATTTTATACAATATTTAAATATATAAATTTAAAAGTAACTATTACCGTAAAAGTATAATCCTTTTATATAATGTTGTAAAATGTATTTGAGCTCTTTTACTAAACATTCTTAAAACTTTATGATACTTATAATTTAAATGTTCAAATTGTTTGAATAAATGAAAATTTGGAATTTTTGATACACTTTTATTTAAATTAAAATTTTTTTTTCGATCTAAAATATTATCAGCCACATTGTAAGAATAACATATATTGATGTAATTGTAACATTTTACATTAAATATATTTATCAGTACATCTTGATTTTGACAATCAGCTTGTGGATAAAAACCGTTTTTATGAATTGATTTTTTTAAAAAAAGGAAAATGTGGTAAATTTATTAGGCACGAATAAAGTCATTTTATATTTTATTTTTATACTCGTAGAAATTTTCATGTATTTGATTATATAAATGTACAAATTGGTTAGTCAGTTGTCAAGTTTTACTTAGCGAGACAGCAACCTTAAGACAAAATTAACCCTAAATTTTTTGATACATTAACACTTAGAGAAAAGATTGATTCTTATTTATGTCAATTTTTTAAATAAATTTTTGTATATTGTTTTATTTATATTAATTTGTTTTATTTATATTAATTTGTTTTATTTATATTAATATTTTTATTCTAAAATAAAAGCATTAATTTAATTTTATTGAATAATAAAAAAGTTCTTATACGAAATGAAATAAAAATCTTTGTCAAGTATTAGCATTTAATAATAATCAAGTAACATAGACTTAAAGATATATATATTTTGTATGTTAACTTATCAATAAAATTAATTACTTAAGTAAAATTACCAATAAAAAATCCTAATTGGTAATGAATATTAACTCAAAATAGAAATCATCATTTAGAAAACATATTATAATACAAATGCAGCATCTGAAAGCAATCAATTCCTGTCTCCATACAGGAGTCTTAATTAACTGGCAATTTCACGATGGCGGCATTTTTTACTTTTTTCCTTTGTCATTATATGCCGAGAAGCTTTATTTCGTCAGAGTATATCCCGGAGGTGGGGAATGGTTTACTTTTGCTGATCTGCGTCTTTATAATTTACTTTTAAAAGGTTCGATTCATATCCATGGATTATTTTTTTCCTCGTTACATTTTTGATTTAGCGTATTGAATATGCTATAGTGGTTGTGTTTTTAAATACAATAAATTCATTTTTTACAATAATGTCTTTGAATCTACTTCTTTTTGTTCGCGATTTACTCCTCAAATAAAAAAATGTAATTTCTATTTTATTCCAAACCTCATAATAAAATGTCTTTGAATAAATTGCAAAATGTATTATATCAGTTTTATCAGTTATACCATATTAAAACATAAAGTTGATATTTACATTGATTATAATACCTTGCAAAGAACATAAATAATTGTAATACGTTGATTTGTGCGAGAAAAGCATTAATAAAAGATTTTAAAAAATTTAACATAGTTATTGTAGGAAAAAGTAGTTTTTCACTTGTTTTTACATCGGCTAAAGTATTAATGGGATAAAAATTAGTAATGTAATGTAGCGTATGATAAGGAACATTATTACATTAAATATTGTTATATGTTGCAACGTGTGCGATCAATATGAAATTTGAAAAGTACACGGAATACTACGGAGAAAGTACTAAAGAAAGATATGCGACCTTTACTTTTCAATTACAGCATGAAATCGCTTTCTTGTTCCGGTAAACGGAATTTGCAGCCTCTAATAAAAGAAAATGTGTCATGCACGTTCCAACGAGATCGTTTGGTGCGATAACTATGAGAGAATACGAGCGACAGTTAATGCGCTGCGGCGTTAAAACTGTGCTCTTTTATAATTTGCATTTTATAGTAATTTATTCTTCTTATGAGTAATCTTGCTTTAGCTGACTCGCAAAGAAATATATTCTACGAAATTTGATAAGGAATCGCTATAATGGCATTTTGAAAATAATGCTTAAAATACAGAGTTGCCGAATATATTTAATCATAGTTGATTTGAATAATAAATTTTGTCAACTTAAAATAATATTTATTCGTAGAAAGTTGATGTTCAATATCGGAATCATGAAAAGCGCTTGAAATGACTGAAACAAGCTGAGATCAATATTGTTATGGCGTATGATGAAATTACAGCAATACCTAAAGCAAAAACGTTGTTCATATCATTTCTCGGCTAATAACAACATTATAAATCAACGCTTTTCAAAATTTAGCGTCATTTTAGCGTCAAATTTAGCTGCATACGAGAACGAAAAGTTGATTTGCCTTTCCGAGAGCAATGGAAACATTAAGGGAATATTTCTTGCGTCACTTGGCCTATTCGGCACGCATATCTTTTTTTCTCTTATCTATCGACTTGCCGTTCACATTCTCAAAATAGTCGTAAATGGTGGGGGGGAGGGGGCTAAGAAATAGTTTTCATCGCGTCTATGATCAGAGAAGACATTTGCCGCTCGTTTGAAATCCCGGAGGCGAGTACTTCCGGCCCTTTGGCTGGTAGCATTGCTCTTCATCTATTTTTGGGGAAAGTTAAAATTACGGTAAAAATCGAGTAACGCAAGGAATGTTTCGAGGCACTCTTGCTCTTCATCCTCTATCTTCATTTTGAATTATAAATATCGAATTACACGGGCAACGCGAGTACCGGCGAAATGTAATTCTGGAGATGGTGGTGCGGGCGAAGAAACTTAGAATGCCTGTATTATGCGATTAATATAATGTCGGTATTTTGTTGGTGAAAGGAGCAATTGGATTGTGTGATACAATAAAAGTAAAAATCACATATTTATCAAAAATTTTTAGTACATAAACGTGACTCTGTTTCAGAATTATGTAAAGCATTAATCTTATTACTTTTAACGATTTAGTTATGTTTTGATTTGCTTTTGTTCGAATATTTTTATTATTTTTAAATAACTTTGCATCAGTGTATTCAGTATATTTGTGTAATTTCGGCCATAAAAATTCATTAAATCAATTTTTTCAGATAAGTAGCATTATATAGGAATATGTTAATATTGATGCTTTTATACGATTAAGTAACTTCGTTATTATGTAATCGAAAACATCTTGACAATTATGATTTCGAGTACGTAAGAAAAACCAGTAACCTTGGAACTGGTATTTGCTGACTTGGTATGTTATTTCTTACGCAAGGATATTTAAATACGGTAAGAAAAATCAACATTTTTTTTATTTTAATTAATTCAAATAGAAAATTTAATGAAATTTATAATTTTTATTGCTAAGTTTACGGTCAGCTATCTGAGATTGTCTTGGAAATAATTTTTCAAATTCTTAATGAAAATTAAATCTTAATTTACTATATAATCTCCTTGCAGTCCAGTTGATAATACGCGGTATTTTAGCACTAAAAAAGTCTGTATTATTATGAAGATGAATATAACAGATACCTGCTAAGCACCATAATATCATAAAATATCGAACTGAAAAACACCGAACGAATAGAAAAAGATTTCTACAAATTAAATTAACTGTTAATTAAGATCAATATTCTAATTAGTCCATGAACTCTATTAAATAATTAAGTCAACATGCAAAAATTTTGTGGAAATCCATGAGTTCATTGTTAATTAGAGAAATAAATTATATTTCTAATACTTAAAGAATTTTTCAAAATTTTTACTTTTCTGTTTTATTTTTTTTATTTCTATATACCTTTCAATTGTCAAGTCGCTACATGTCATCACGAGATTTTTCAAAGATCATTTTTAAATAATTCTTATTAGATTATATTTAGTAATAAATGAAATAGCTAATGAAAAATTTTTGAAAATACTTATGCATAATATATTCGGTTACTATTCGTTTTTATACCTTAATTTAATATTTGAAAGAAAAAAAACATATACATTGTCTTCTTTAATTATATACTTAATAAATATTTACGAATTAAAATAATATAATATTCATTTTTATGTAATGTTAATTTTATTATTTTCAGTAAATAAAGTTACATTTCATATTGAAATTTGACAGTGTTTCAGCTTCAAAGTAAAACAATTTAATATTGAAGTTTTCGTAAAATTATGTAAACATTTTTACTTATTTTCAATTTTTTCTTAATTTCTTGGTACAATTAGAAATATTATAAAAAAACCTCCAAATAAAATTGTAACAAAATAAGATAATACTTTCATATTGTAGTGGATTTTTTTACTTTTTTTTTATGATTATGATTTTATGATCTTATTTATAAGAAAAAAACGCAGTCAAGTTTAGCAACAAGTCTATATTATTTTAATACTTGTTGCTGTCATACATAGAATAAACAAAAGTATTTCTACAAAGCAGATTAAAATATATAGTGTAATGCGTTGGAAATTAAATAGATTTGTTTTTGTTACTTGTACAAGTGTTTCCCCTCATTATAATTGTAGTCGTGTATTAGACAACTATTTTAGTAGATAGTTTGAGAAAGTATTCTTGAGTATAATACGATATGTAGAAAGCTTGAAATACAATTTGCTATTTATAGTTCATTGCTTATTTTAGGTATACATTCTGTAATGTTATCAAAAACCGTTGAAATATCACGTTCGACTTAAGCAGTAGCTTAAAAAATAGCTACAAATATTATTTTTAATTTACTAAAATCTTAAAAAAAGAGTTTTTTGAATAAAAAAAAATAATTATAGATCATTTGACTAGTACTAGATTTTCTTTTTAACAATTAAATTAGATATAAAAATAATGCTTATTTATTGATACAGAAGTTTTTCGTAAAAGTTCTTTCTTAATTTTTAATCTAACAGAAGAGTATTATTAATTTACACATACAGATTATTTATAAACAATTTAAAAATATATTATTATTTTATTATAGTTTTAGTATCAATTCAAATTATATAAAAATCTGATAAGACTAACGATTTTTTTTCTTTCGGTGCATAAAAAGTAATCAATGTAAATGTAAATTACATTTTGGTATAATTAATATGTATTAATCTAGTTTTTAAAATTTTATACACTATTGAGATTCAAACTATTTAAAACTATTTATCGTACGCCCATATCATAAGAATCATCAACATGTTTAAATCGAAGAACTGTAATGAAGATTTATAAATGTGTTTCATTTAAAAGAATACATCTATACACATACTCGATTAAAAGTAATATGCTTGAATAATATGTTCAATTTATGGAAGCAATAAAAGATGGAATTTTATACTTATAAATTAGTAAAAGAACTTTGTATTCTATTTTTTGAAATATTATTTTTAAATTTAAGACCTCTTTATACATATGTAAGTATGTATGCACTTGAGAGACAGAGTTTGTATGTGTATGTATAATATAAACAATTTAATAAAAAGTACACTACTTAAACTGCAACCATAACACTTAATTTACATTTAATTTTTAATATTGTTATTTTTTTTTAATTTTCATTTATATAAATGCTCATAATTTATCAAATCATAACCATTCAATTATTCTATATGTAATGTAACTATAAAAAATAGTCTGATAAATGCAATGGTCGTATAAATATTTACTATGTGATATTTTTATTTAATTAATTAAATTTTTTTTAACGTTTTTAAATATCTATTACATAAAATTATCTTTAAAATAAAAAATTTATTTGATTAAATCGGTTTCGATTTTTATTTAATCTCTTTGTTTATCTATATAAAATGTCCACCTGAGGAATGCAATGCTTGTTTAACCACTTCATGTAAAAGTTAGTTCCCACCACAACATACTTAGACCAATTTATTTTTTATAAATAATAATATTAAAAATAATAATATCTTTTTTAATAAAAAAATAAAAAAGAGTGTTTATAGTATTAAATAGGGTATATTATTGAAGCTTTTATTAACAAACAATACTAATAAGCTTCAGATTCAAATAATAAAGTACTAGTTAAAAGTTTTCTTTTAACTAATCTTTTAACTTTTTTATATTTATTGTTTTGAGTAATATTAAATTGTAATATTCCATTATATGCATTTCATGATAAATAAATCGTACTTGTGGCTTTCATAGATTTCTCATATACCCTCAGAGTATTAATCATCAATAATAGATTACACTTTCAGTCGTGTCAAGTCAAGATCATGTTATTATGTTTTTATGTTATATAATAATGTTATTATGAATCTTAGTTATATTAAAAAAACTTTGAGTGTATTATTTAATGCCAATAAATTGTACTCGCTAGAGTAATTTTTTATCACTGTTTATAAACTTCTGTCGATTCTCATGTTTTGGATAGCACAATCGGTTCCTAAGCCATGTATCACGCTAGAACAATGATCCAATTCAACTTTTTTGATTATTTTTCTTAGTTAATCAAAATAATTTAGTAAATCTTTGATCAATTGTAAATTAAACCAAAAATTTTTTTATTGGTTTTTTAATTGTTGTACGATATAAAAATTTGGCTCAAATAAATTAAACAGAATGATTTGAATAACAAATAGACGTAAATGTTTGTGTTTCAGTAGTAAAAGAAAAAAATAAAAAAATTATGAATATAGTAAAAGCACATCAAATTTTTGTTAAAAAAGCAAATACTCTATTGTAAATTTTACTATCATCAATCAATCATTTTTTCCTTCGTTGACAGCGTTTAATAAATTAAAAAATGATACAATTTTTTTACGTCATAGTTCGTAGGGTAACGAAAATTTATCGTTGATTTAAAATGAAAGCAAAAATAAAAAAAAATTTTTTTATTTTATATTACGTCTATTCTCTGAAATTGTAATTTGCTTCAATTTTGTAATCGTCTATTATTAAAAATAGATTTACTTACTTTTAAAAGTAAGTTTTTTACGAATATTACTTTAATATATTTACCTCATTTAGTAAATAATGATTTTAATAAACATATTAACAATATTTTCATAAATAGCATTGATGCCAAAATATTGTTTATTTTTTCAAATTAATAGCTTGCGAATAGTATGCAAATTTTTTTACAACAATAAGAGTATTAAAGCCTTACCCAATAGTCCAGTATATTTTTATTAAAAAAATCAAGTAAAATTAAATATTAAAAATTTTTAATTGCTCAGATTGCCATCAGATTTTTCAATACTACTTTGAAAATCGGTAAAGATCAAGAGTAACACAAGCGTGAGTAGCAGGTGGACAGGAAGATAAACTTGAGAAAGCCGAACATAATGAAAAACAAATAGTCTAGACAAGAAACAGATTCACTACGGGGAAAGATGAAGGATGGGGAATGAGCGCGAGTGTATGCGCTACCGTTGGTGCGATAGGTTTAAAATTGTTCCATGTGTGGAAATATTCGCTCACGCGCCGTAATTACACCTTTGCTTTTCATCGCCGTACGTATATCCTTC
The DNA here is from genome assembly GCA_018907135.1 of Kradibia gibbosae. Classification (NCBI taxonomy): domain Eukaryota; kingdom Metazoa; phylum Arthropoda; class Insecta; order Hymenoptera; family Agaonidae; genus Kradibia; species Kradibia gibbosae. Next base: position 4,408,138 of record JACCHX010000012.1, on the reverse strand, counting down.
TTTCTCTCTCGCTCGCTCCTTACTTTGCGTGGAACAATGACTTATTGCACAATGTGCACGGCTGGTGCAACGTTATACTCGCCTCCATCTCCGGGTAAGTAACGTTGACGATTGCCATTGTGATCCGTGTCCGGATGCCCAAACCTTAGGAGTTTGCGATATGGCGGCTGTCGGTGGACACGTTTATCGAAAAATTTCGTTGATTAGGGTTTTGCTTTGTGATACGTTACATAAGTATGAATAAATGAGTTTCGTCATGTGCAATTTTTATTTTTTAATAGAGAGAAAGAGTCGCGTGGAAGAAAAGGGAAAACGAAGACATGGGCTATGATATTAGTTGCGATAAAAGTGAAATAAGAGGAGGATGTGCATGTTAGGAGATGGATTTATAGTTAAGTTATACAACACAAGTCATGGATACGTTAATAGTTAACATATCTGCTAACATATTTGAGCGAGTAAGACAGCTAACAGTCGTAAGATTGAAAGATTAGGAAATTCTAATAAAAGCGTTCCCCAAGCTCTTTGTGGGTTTATTAATAAATATTAATAATTAATGCATTAAGTGAGATGACATTTTTGTGAAAGATTGCTGACTAATTATGTATCGGATAAGATCAAATGTGGCAATGAGGTAAAAGGAATCGTCGGCGTAAATAGTTGTAAAATTCGTTATTCAAATAGGATTTTTGTATAACTCAATTTTTTTTAACAAAAGTTGTAAGTACTTAATTAAAATTTTAAGCAGATTGTTACTCTTTGGCGTAATCGATAATGATCACTCAAACTCAACTGATATACTACTCGTCATATATATTGATCATACGAATGAATATATAGTTAATCGTATGCAAGGAATTAATTTATTTATTTTATCGAACAGAGGGAAATTTCGTTTTAATTTAAAAAATATATTCGTACATTTCTCATGGTTTATCATAACGATTAAAAGAGAGTAACTTTAATAAATAAACACAAAAGGTTAACTACGTGGCATATCCAATGGATTTCATCAGAATACAAACGTATACTATGCTAATATGGAAAATATATATTGGCTGTGTTTAACTGAGTATAGAAATAATATTTTCCAATAATTTCTACATGTATAATTTTAGGAACGCTGAGATAATAAAGACGTCGTTTGTAATATATTTTTGCATCAAATGGAAAACTATTATAATTTATATATTAGGAAGTTGCATTTAAAATGTAAGACTATTTGCATCCATTTATTATAGAAATGATAATTTTGGTCTCCATGTCTACAGACGGCCTCATCATAATATTATAAGTAATTTTTATCCATTAATATTATTACTATGTATTAATGAATATTGTACATATGTTTTTGTTGTTATTATTATTATTATTATTATTTCATTATTACTGATAATATAACATTGTAATTTAATTGTGGTAGCAAAATAAGAATACGAATGAAGAAATTTTTTAAAAAGGATCCGAATATGCTTTTATCTTTGGATTAATTTATCAGAGACATTAAGATGATGATGAATTATTAATACAGCTACTAATCATCGATAATTTTTTAAATAATTTCTTCAGTACAAATACTTATGATGTTCAATGCTATTATCATAATATATACCATCGGCATAATTTCCATCTCATGCATTCGATAATTCAAGTTCTGCTTTCGCCTGAATGGTCGAATACACTGTACTTGACTCTAGTGTAGTTTTTAGATTAAAATAGCGGTACACATCTGTCAGTATAGTAGTGTTGAGTTGACTTTGTAATAGCGTACTAGATCGCCCCAACATTTTACGTCTTTGCGCGTTTTTCGCAAAATACGTTCACGAGTTTATGGTCGATAGAAGAATCCTCTTTTTTCATAGAGATCCGTTTCTATTACGATGCAAAAGAGTATCGTCAAAGGCCTCGTACGAATCAAAACTCTTAATAAAGAGAAGTGATTGCTAGAATTGCAACTTAAAGCATTTATCAGAATGCTCAACGGGTTTGATCACGCTTGGTCATTTGGTCGCAGCAAAAATTCAATCAAGAGCAACAACACATTCATCGTGAAATCGTCTCGAAGCCATGGATAGACGCTTCTTAAGGCAGTCCTACAGTAAGATGGTAGGTGGAGGAGGAAAGTCCAGAAATGAAAAGGGGGAAGGTGGTAGTGGAAATAGGCAGCAGCTCTGACATTGCGAAATACTTTTATCGCAAATGAATTAGCAATGAAGCATTGACGTACTCTCCGGAGGCCGAAAACAATGGGATATTGTACCAACGGGTCGGAGTTGGCGCGCACGTACAAGCATATTGTTAAGCAACCTGTAGTAGATTAGCCACGAAAGTCAACGCTCGGAAAGGCGCAGAGCAGTTCCTCATCCCCTCGCCATAGTTTACGCCCCTGCGAAGCACCGTTTGGAAAAGTAGCCATGGTTGAACGCTGCCGGGACAACTCGGCGAGGACGCGGCCGCGACTCGGAGTCTCGTCGCTCTCTAAATCTGCCGAGGCTGAACTTTAGGCGAGCAATTTAGGCACTCCCAGCGCTCACTGGCGTACGCCTGAACTCCCGTGGCTTCGATGTTGCGGAAAATTTTCCGAAGCCGATCCATCGTGAGTCGTTAAGAATACTGTTTAGAGGATGCGCATCGGCGACTTTCACCGCATGACCTGCCAGACCGAGCTCGCGGACAAGATCGGGTCTAATTAAAGAAAATTATTCGACTTTCACGATTGACCATCTCTCGCGCGCACGATCATTAACCGATGGATTATTAATAATAAGCCCGAACTCTTACGTTCGCGCACTTCTTTGTTACTCACTCGAGCAGTCGGCAAATTAGTCCCGGCTTTGTATACGAATTAGCCTTTAACTGTTGGTGTAAAAAAGTTTCTTCTCGCTGAGAAAAAAATATGTGACACAAGTTGCATTCGAACAGGGGACAATAAAAACTAGTGAAAGCAGCGCAGAATTAGCTTTCTTATAATATACGTTAATTACTTTCTAAAAATCGGCTACGATCGCTCAACGAAATAAGATGTTTGCTATTTTTAATTAGCTTTATAGTTTTACATTTTTTATTCAGCGTCCATCAATTATGTATCTGTACGGTAAAATAGCAAATAAATAAGATGTCGTTTAATAATACTATCTAGACGGAAAGCCTTATTTTTCGTACGGTTCGATCGACAATACTTTCAAACGCGAATTGACAACGAGTTGACATTTTCCACCGCGCAGTTCTTATAACGCTCCCCTGGACACGAAGCAGCATCTGTCAATTGTAACCCAAGAAAACAGTAACGAAGCTTGACTGCCATTCGAGTCTTAGAGTTCTGAGAGTTATTAATTGTCTAAGCGTGGTAAATTACGGCAGTCTTACTAAGGCCCTCGCACTAATAAGTTTTCTTATTTATTAGATTCGTAATTAGCCTTACTGAATTCATGCTATTGAGCTGGGTCTTTTGAAGGGGCGAGGATTTTTCAGTTTTTAGCATTTTAAATGAATGCAGTTGAACAGTAGAGTCTTTACAAATACTGTTAAGAATTGGAATGAGCTGCGTCGATCGAGAGAAGCCGAGGAAGTGCTAGCAAAAGTTTATTACAATGTAAACGAATAGACTTTAGCCAGCTATGGAAGCCCGGGGATCATTTAAGCTTTTGCTTAAATGCAAACATCATTCTTTCGTTGCACATCAGTCGTGAAGCGCAATGCACACGCGCTGAGAATATCTTGGGCGGTGGCGGCAGAAAAGAGTGACGACACCTCGACTTTTTGGATAAAAGGCTTGGCGCACCGTCGGCCGACGGCGACACTGGATATTATATTCGAGTCCCAATGGAGGCCTTTTGACTTCTTGGTTTCTCTTGCCACTTCCTTTTTTTAGCCCATCATACGTCAGTCCGTGACAAGTTGAATGTGCTCTCGTATTCCACTATTTTCGAATTAATGCTTACTGCATACCAACTCTCTCCCTTCGTCTCTCCCTTCCTCCTTCTCTCCCACCATCTCTCCCTCTCCCTCTACCCCATACCCCTCATACCCCCTCTATCTCTCCACTCACTCCCTCTCTCTCCCTCCCACTCCCACTCTCTTTCTCTTTATTTCTCACTCTCCCCCCTACCCCCTTGCCCTTTTAAACAACTTTTCTTTCGCGAGTGATTTACGATTTTTGAAATGCTTGTGAAGAAGTCAGGCGAAGAGATCCAAGATTGTTATGCAAGTTTCATCGATTGTAGTCAAAAAATGATTCATCAACTCAGTACGTTCTCCTTTTTTTTCTTTCTTCTCATTTGTATTATTTAATTAATTCCGGCCTTTATGAATACATCACGATCTTATATTATTTTTGATGCAGCTTTTGTTATGAGTAATGAGTTGATAAACAGCAAATTCCGTATAAACGCAAACAAAAAAAAAAGAAAGGACCATTTGTTATGTTTGAGTATTGCTTTGTAAATAAATAATATAACAAAGGCTCGATGCATCTTCATATGAGCCATTATAACCAATGTCATGATTCGCTCGAAAATAGAAGTAATTTATGTGCGAGTTTAGTCCCTCTATATGTATGTACCAGGTATTTTAAGTGAAATACGGTACTGTATTTGCGACTATTTGATATGTGTTACAATGGCTGTTGAATTATTCTTGTGACTGCATAACTTTCTTAAACACGGTTTCTCGCGCCTCGGAAAGAATGGATGAAAACATATGTACACGCCAGTGCGTAACAGTCTTCACAGCCGCGTGATTGGCTTTTCATCCTGAGAAAGCAAAAGTTTGTTTTTTCTCAATTAGCACACGCGTCAAGTGCGCCTTCCCCTAAATGATACTGCCAATAGCGATCGGATTACCAAGAGATGCTTAGGGATTAAATGGTTGCATTTTATATGCGCGTGTGTATCTCTCTCTCTATCGCACTCTCTCTATTTTGGTTCAATAGTTTTTTACTAATATGGTTTTTTTAGTATTTTCTGTAATTGAAATACAATTTTAACGATTTTTAACTTGAGAACTTTCTAACACTAGAACTACCCGATCCTTTTTAATGATTTCATAAGTTTTTTCTTTAGGAATGTATCCTGTTTAAAATTTATTTATTTAACCATTATCAAATAACAGTACATACTGAACTTAGTCAATTTTTGAGAAATTGTTTGGAGTATAAATAAGCGGCTTAGACCTCGTGCACTGTGATTTACAACAGCTAGCTTATACTTTTTGAAACCCAACGCTAATGACATAAATTGACAGTTATAAGGATTCTGAGGTATCATTTTTGCTCAGGCATACTAGTATTTTATATTTTATAGAGTTAAATTCGAAAATCAATAAACTTAATTTCCTCCTGTTAATATATGACCGGTAACAGGAAGTCAATCGTTATAAAAATAGTTTTCTTTTTACAGTATAAAAACAATACAATCTTTATCATTTGACAAACATGTGTTATTTTATAATTAAAATTGTAATGAAATGCAATCCCATATTTTTCGAAATCTATCTAGAAAGTTTAAGAAGTATTGAATACGAAGAAAAAAATATAAATATATTTACTTTTAAATATTAAATTATTACGTATTAATTAAAATGAAGCTTTAAAAAACGTATATTATTTTAAAAAAAAATATTTTTTTACTTTTTTGACAATAACTTTTATTACACTATAAGTTACTTCGTTACAATTTTTTTGTAATCATTAGTCTAATAAAAGAATGCAATAAAAAAATATTTCTAGTTCTATATATTTATATATGTAGGTAATTGTTTTACTGAATAATTAACAATATACATATATATATAACCATACTTTAATACACACTTAGAAGATTATTATAGTGACATTTATTTTAATAATTTTAAACGTTAAGGTAGTACAATTTTTTTTGAATTCTTATGCAATTGTATAATTGCTTGTGACATAAAAACGATTTTGCGAAAATATCTTTACCGAATATAACGAAATTTCTTTACCGAAAATTCCTTAAAAATTTCTATAAAATAAAAAACTCGTCAAAAACGTGCATTTGTAAATCATAAAAATTTGAAATTGTTTATGCAATAGCTTTCTTAATTAAGTTTTCTCTAAGTACTCGTTTCCATCTTTCTCGCCCTCTTTTTCTTTCTCTCTCCCTCGTTAATTTACTTATTAACTTATTTATTTATTTTGTTCCCCTTTTTTTCTTCCTCTTTTACTGACTATGCTCAATAAATAGACAATTTTATCGTAAATGACGAATTCGACGTCATTAACGACTATTCACTCAAATAAATTTTACAGTATAAAGATAAGTAGCACGTTAATTTTAAAATTAATAATGATTGCTATAGTTAAACGTTATTTTATTCGCGATTTATTCAAATTGTTCATATTTAATATTGGATAATATAAAAATAGTCTAAATTGACAAAATTATTACATTCTATAATGCTGGTTGAAAAAAAAATTACAGTTAATATCAGTAGAAAATCAATGCATAAATGCTTTGGAAACGAAAATAATTTTTTTTAAACTATCAGTGTATTACTAAATACATTAAATATATATTCAATAAAAAATTCGTATATTTTTTAAAGTAAAATGTCCGTTTGTTTATTATATAATTGTTTTTAAATATAAGTTAAACATAAACTTTGACGAATGTACTCTACAACATAAAATTAATGATTTATCTTGAGTTAATAGATTGTGTGAAATGAAACACGGAGAATATTCTGATTGAAAAGATCGATGTAATAACTATAAGCATTAGAATATAAGCATTTCGGTACCAAAGACGTCCCATTTTTCTCAAAAAAAAATATATGTCCCCGTTGGAGTCTTCCTGTTTTTTCAGAAATAACAAGAAGGAAAAAACACGAGTGAGCCGTGGGCGCACACACACTTGCTCCTCTCTCTCTCTCTCTCTCTCTCTCTCGACGTATCTGTATATCCACGTTGTACTGTCCAATGCACAGACTTAACCAGACTCCATCTTTTTCTACACCTCCCCGCTCTAAGCATTGCGATGGAGAGAAGGCGCGCGCGATCCGCGTGGAAACACCAAAGGGTCGCTCACTCGTACAGCCGCGACACAGTCATTGCTGTTCCTTCGAACGTAGCGGAACTTATTGGCAACATTCGTTTGTCACACTGCGGGCTTCAGACGGAAGCGGGTTCTCAAGTCGTCGATTGCCGGGTGGATCGACAGCTAGGCTGGTAGGGAGGGAGGAACACGCTGTAGTCATGATCAGAAGAGGCTGTCGAGGAGTTGCACCCGGTTGCGATCGCGTCACACTCCCAATAGCAGCAGTCTTAAGCTGTCGGGAAATCTCCGGCCACGATTCGTGTCAAAGATTTCAAGAAATGTGATTTTCGCGCACATAATTATCAATCTGAAGAAATAGAGAGAGAGAGTAAAAGAGTGGGAGTCACAGGGGAGAGGAGAGAAAAGAAACAAACAGATAGACATTAAAAAATAGCGAGATATTGAGACTTTCACCCTTTTGTAACTCTCGCATTTCTCGATAATACATCCACGTCACTCTAATCTAATATCTTGCTCATAGTCGTGTGTGTTTGCGCGCGTGCGCGTGTGCGAATGGGGAAGGGAAGTCTTGTATGTGCGTGTGCGAGCGCGCTACAATTGTTCAGCATAACATGCGCATACGCGCGCACTCACATGCATGTATGTACGGATAAGTACGCACGCGTGAGTAGATGCGCTTACGGGGGGTCTTAAGGTATATCGCGGTAGCGGGTGTTGGTATGATTTAAAACCACCGAACAAAACACTTGGTGCTCTTCTTTTTTGCTCGACCTCTTCCGTTTCTATTTTCAACCGTATTCTGTGTAGTGTATGTAGTGTACAACGCCTGGCTTTGTTTTCCTAAGTCGAGGTGAAAGTCCGATAACGCGCTGCCACAGTGCTTTCCGAGTGAATTTGGAAAACAAGTTGAACGAGAGAAGCAGGAAGATGCCGGCCTCGCACCAGGAGCACATGCGCCATCATCGGGGTTGCAAGGGCAAGGCCCACGCGAGCGGCTTTGGAAAGCAGCTCGGCAACAAGAGCAACCCCGCCTTATCCTCGGCCAAGATCGTCAAGATCGTGGCGGGTACACCGAAGCTCGCGAAAACTAAGAACTTCAAGGAGCAGAGGAAGCCGACCTCGATGATCGACTCGATGCGCAAGACATCTGAGCCTTTAACCGGCACTCGTAAACTCAGCAGGAATAGCACGAGCTCCTGGGAATACAGCGATAGTGACAGCCTCAACTCCTCTGAGCCCGGCCTGTCCTCCATCGAGCATCATAATAACGGCCTTCACGAGCAAACCAACAGTATGATAAGGAGAATCGACAGAGTCCTCGACGACATAGATAACGCCAAGTCCATCTACGACGAGCAGCACCGCCGGCTCGAGCATAGTATCCCCCATGGCCTCCACGTAAACCACAACCACCACCACCACCACAACAACAACAATAACAATAACAATAGAATTAACGGCAACATTAGGAACAAGTCTTTCTTTGGTAGGGGTAACGTCTGCACTTCGAGCATACGCAGAGTTGGAAAGAAGGAGACGTGGGCCGACAGTCTCAGGACTGGACTTAGCGTCGACGACAGGATTAAAAAGATGGAGGAGGGCTGGGACGACAGTAACATCATCAAACTCCCGAGGGAGCGCAAATGCCACCGTATCACGGCCGAGGTCGAGAGCGGATCTCGAGATTTGGATATTTTGAATAAAAGTAACTTACTGTACAGAAGGAATTCATCCGTCGGCAAGGTCATCAAAAGAATCCGTGGCACTAGTAATCAAGCGCCGTTCTACGATATCGTAGAGTGGGAAAAGCTGTTGGAAATGGCATTGACTATTAGGAATGGTAAAGGAAAACGAGAGTCACTTCAGCGCAACGGATACTATGGAGGTTACCTCAAGGATCTTGACGAGCTTCGGAGTAACGTCGCGCCCACGAACGTTCAGGTATCACCAGTTAAATATTGTCGAACAATACACGCACATTCTGTGCTTTTCAACACCGATGTCAATTCATTCCTGAATAAGTATTTATTTTCGATGCTTCTTTTTTCCAATCTATTATCTACAGTACTTTCTCGGTAAAAAGCTTAACAAATTTCTGATTTGCTACGACCTACCGCAAAAAAATTTTGTTTTGTCTACAAACATCAGATGCACAATCGTCTAAGAAAAATTAGCACCGTTTTAAGAAACTTATTGTTTATTTCCATTTTAATTTCCGAACATCGAACAATTATATTGTTTTTTACACTCTAGATTTATTGTATTTTTTTAATGAAAAGTTTTATTAATAAACATTATCTGAAAAATATGTCCTGCACATACATGAATAAATTTTTTGAAAGACTTGTTCAAATTAAGGCATTTTATGTTGGTACAAATATTTTAATTTTTTAATTATTATTAACATTCTATAAATGTAAAAAAGTATCAGTAGATGACAAAAAGCAATTTTTTTACAAATTTTGTTTAATCGTTATATTATATATTTAGGAAAGCTTATTATTATATTTGCGTAGAATTAAATAACTGCAAATGTGAGACAGTGCATCGGATGTCATATTTTTTACATCACTAGCTTTATATCGTTCAACGATAAAAATGTAAGAAATATTTTGCATTTAATAATTAATTTAAGTGCTTTTATATAAAATATGTAAAATATGAATCGACATAGTTAAAAGCTTTAATATTATAAACTGCCTGATGTTACAAATACACATATACACGCATGCGCGTATTAAACCATTTGAATAAATGTAGTGAATCGTAAATAGGTTTTTTATTTTGTTGTATAGCGCTTTGAGTTATACTATTAGATGCAAATTATGCATATATAAAATATTGCTATACTAATATGTAATGTACATTTTATGCTTGAGATAAAGGAGAAATCTAAGCCTTAAAATTAAATGTTAATTTCATTAAATGTAATCGGTAAATTATGTAAATGTGTTATTTTAACAACTTTATTGATGATGAATAATTATAATGTTTATAATGCATTAGCTATTTTTGCATTATTAATCAATCAGTCGGTATTAGTACGCCACTCGAAAGTTCTTAATATACCGATATACTTTTTTAAAGGAAGATTCTTTAGCCGAAAAATCAGATTTGATCCAAAAAAAAATTATTATTAGCAGTAAAATCGTTTTAATAGTTTATTTGTTGTGAGACAGACTGCTTGGTAAGAAATGGAATATCGCAATATCCATCAATTCATGCTTGGCAAGGTGTAACAATAAATAAATATTGCACGATCGGGGGATCTGCTTGAGATAAGGAATCTATGTTCTCGAGGAGAATATTTATTTACTCCTCTCTCAATTATGCAGACAAAATGTATGAATACTGAATTGAATCGAATGAGCAGAGGGTTTGAGAAAGCGTGATTCCCGGAATAAATGTTTGATTTAAAATCGAAGATAAAAATTTGAAGGCGAGAATTACAAATCGAGAGAGAGAGAGAGAGGGAGGGAAAAGTGAGTATATTGGGCAAAAGAGGAGAACGAGTGACCGCCGATTTTGGGCTCGCTTTGTGACAGCTGCCGCCCACGCGCACCGCGGCTATAACCACTTTAGTGTTTTCTCAGTATCTTGATGTAACGAATGCGCGTCTCCTTTCATTTTGAATCGTTTTTGCTCTGCCTTTGCGGGGAAAGACCTGCAAGCCATCAGATTTTTCGAGAGCTACACGTCCTCCTCCTTCACAAGGATTAGTCGCCGGTTGTTGCTCTTTTACCGTTTTCGTCTGCCGAGTCGTCGAGGCCGGTACCGTCAACCTTGGCCACTTTCCCGAACGTCTTGGACTCTCGGAAATATATAATTTTACGGTACACTCTCCTCAAGAAAGGCGAGTACGACTTTATAAAACCCTCACATTATTGAAAAAGGTTGATCGTGACCTAATTCAATCCCATCTCCCTAATGAGTCTCTCCCGAGAACTAATTACTCGCGCTTGCAATGCACTTACCATTCTCAGACTCCATCTCTGTCCCTTCCTTACTTCTTTTTTATTACGCAATCGGTGATTGCCAGCTGTAGGTATAATTGTCGATATAAAATCAACTCTTCTATCTATTTTGTTAATTATCTGAAATGACCCATAATGATTGCATCAAAATAATTGAAATTAAAAAACCGTTATCCCTCGCGCTGTTTGTTTTCTTGTTCTACCGAAGCTACACTGTTAATTACGACGCACACGAGTAAACACAATTTCTTTATTGAGGTAGGAACGACGACTGTTGCTAATAAAGATAAGAAAGAAAACATCATTTTACGCGTCAATTAACCGAATAGCAAATACTTTTTAAGATTTTGCAATATTTGTAAGGCAACATTTAATCTGTTCCTATTAAAATTAAATAGAGCTCTTCGCCTTCTTCTCGCACATCAACAAATTTGTTAAGGAACGAGTTTATTTTAAGAATTTATTCTTTCTTACTAAAGCATATACAGATATATCGACACAATATATTACCAGAGAAAAAAATCGATGCAGTTTAACTAACATCATTAATTATTTAACTCTTAATACGAGTAAATTAATTGGAATCATTTATCCTTTTATATAGGAGACGATAAATGTTTGTTAGTCAGAGTTTAACGTAATGTGTAAGAAATATTTAGCTTAAAAAGTTTTAAAATTTTCCGAAAAATTCTATACAGTGTCTAGTGACTTATTTTCAAGACCCTATTTACCGAACTTTTAATAGAATACTAGTCATTTTTACAAATCAATGCAAGCTGTACCGCTTATCTGACCGAATGCAACTGTTTTCACTACCACTCGTTATTTACAATAGAAAGTGGGCATTGTAATCTTTGTTTTTTTATTCTCCAAATTCCTGGTGATCCTAATCGACGCGCATGTATAATAATGAGGGTTTGCAACAACGACGACGACGGCGACGATGGTTTAACCTCACATGTATGCTTATCGAGAGAAATTGCCTGCTACTGTGAGCATTAAACAGCTGTTCGCATGCTCCTCAGGTAACAAGCAGCTCTTTTTAAATAAACTTTGATTCGATTCTTATTTGTACTAATGGTCCAGCTTTCCTTTACTTTACGTGAATAACCTTGGTTGATTTTCATCGCGGATAGTGAAGCAGCAATCGACTAATCAAAAAATGTTACCGTTTTCCTGTTAGAGCGAAAAAATAGCCCACTTTCTTATGAATCTACGATGTTCGGTACACGATTTGTCTAGTATTTTTGGTCTGAGCTGAAAAGTAAGATCGTTCATTAAACTCAATGTAGCTGAGCATGAAAGTTTCAAAGGTTCGCGTTGACACTGTATTGCGAACGATTACTGAATAATCTTAATTATTTTTTATGCTAGTTTAAATTTACAGAAAATACCTAAACAAAGACTATTCAATGCAAACTGACTGATAAAATATTTAATAAGAGTTGTAACTATCAATCGATTAGTCATTGAAATAGATATGCTAAAAAGTAGTATCTCTAGTTTTAGAGATAATATTATAATCAAGTAATTGATGAAGAGATGGAGATTAAGTGTCTTTGGACATGTTTTTCATACAATGCATTCTTTCTGCTGTTCATGACATACAATAACGCGATTGAGATTTTTGATAAAGTTTTGAGAAATTTTATCATTATGTTTGGATTATAAAATGTATTCCGACTGTGTTTTGTAGATTCGAAAAAACGTAAGAGAAAGACAAAAGATCTGTCAAACATTTTCTCAAGAGCATCTTTGATTAAATTTGTGTTGATATCTTTATATGAGAAAAATTTCCATAGGTCTCCTCGTATTCACTATTTGTTTTCCGGCATCCAAATCATTATTTCTTTGTATTTAAAATAATACGGTGAGATCGGAAAATTGTATCCAGAGACAAGATTTTTCATGTATGCACATGAGTATCCTCCTTTCACTTAGCTGTATTGAGAAATGCAAACATACAAACTGATTATTCGTCATTATTTTAAATGTTGACCCTAGTACAAAGAAATTTTTTTAGAATTTCGTTGGTATGGCGGTTGGGGAGGGGGCTAGCGATACGTTCCAAGATAAATCTTTTCATGTTTCGGCACTATGGAGATGTTATCACAATTTACATAGCTGCAGCAAATCTCGCGAAAACTCACTCGAAATCCGCTAAGATTTATGATACGCATAAATTATACGGAGGCCACGCAGGTGACACTCAATTTTTAAAATAAATAACTTATAAATAATTCTCCATTCATTTTTCAACAAGGGAATATAATTATACCGATTTAGCTAAAAATATCAACCATGATTTAACACAAGTCCACGAAGTCGCACGCACGCACACAAATATCTTATCAGTTTAGGGTATTTGTTTTATTAAAGGTAGTCTCGAGCATCTTGGAGGGAAGAAATCGAGTGTTCTTGCCATTAACATAGAAGCCCTGACTAATCCACTCGCGATTTCATCGTGGTTCCAATTTTAGCGTGGGCCAGAAGTTGGACCATGGCTGCCATTTTATTGGCCAGAAATAATTGGAGGAGGAAATAACAGCAGCACGTGCCCACCCATTGTCCCCCGTATCGAAGACTCGAGAAGCGGACGCACTTTCGCGAATCACGTTTGGCTAGAGCCAGGAAGCGGCGCGTCCCCGAGAGGCTCGTTTATGGTGGCTCGCGCCTCTCCTTAGTCGGCGACCCACCTGGAGGTGACGCGCCTCCCTCTTCCTGCATCTCTTCGCTTTCAAGGATGGGTAAGCAGGCAGAAGCCTCGCGTCCTTCTTTTTCCCTTGCTCGGTTCCGGAAACCGCAGCCAAACCATTAAATTATTAGTGGGTGATCGCTGTGATTAGGATTCGCCGCCTTCGGGGCTGTGGTAGATACGAGGTGCCGATGACCTTATAAGTATCGGCCGTTACATTGGATATTTGTAGTTCACTACTTCAGAACGCTTTATGATAGGCTCTGCGAAGTCGATCTGACACTTGAAATGCCGATTTATATCGAGCACGCTGCGCATAATAATAATAATTATCAGTCTTAAAAAATACAACAGGAATTAAAGTCTTTCGTTAATCGGAGATGGAGGATGAGATAATAAAAGTATATTTGTAATTTTCAGAAAGTTTGTGCGCGAGAAAAAGCTTGGAATTATAGAAACCGAGCCGACAGGGACTCGCGTGTTTGTACATTGATTGTTTACATTCGACAATTGGTGAGCGTATTTAAGTGAAAAACAACGACAGCCGCGTGCTCTTGTCTTTTCACTCCTTTTCTTTTTAAAGAGCTCGCAGCGTTTATATAATACTGACAGATGAATTATTGGACAGGTGAGCATGGCGAAGTTTTATCTTCGAGGACAGTAAAGTGCACATTAGCGAGAGCTGCCACACTCATAAACGCGACTCATGCTTCGTGCTCCCATCGGAAACCGACGCAATATTCCCGGCGTCTTGCCGAAGGAAAGATGCGTTCCGCATTAAGAAAAAACGAAGGCTCCATTATGTTATCCATCGATTTCGTACCGCTTGCATTATTGGCTTTGCGTAATGAGCCTTGACGTCTTATCATGACTGGAATTCATCCTACGCGCTTCCACCTCTGTGCATCGCGTGTTGACTCCTTTTCTTTCTCTTCTCAATATCTTAAATTTATATATATATGTATAAATAGAGAAAGAAATAGACAGAAAGAAAGGACGGGAAAGAGATAGAGGGGAGAGAGAGAGTAAAAGATAATATTAGCCACTGCCTTAATGCATGCTAAGTAGCTATTCCAATTCCCATCAGACTACGTACGTGTGGCGGCTGCAGCACTAATTGTTTTTCCTCCTACGTAATATTGGCACTCCTACGCGCATCATTGGGGTTAACATGAATGTAGAGCGAGACGCTAATAATTAATTTACGGGATATAATGACGAGCCAACTGTTTGTTACCCTACGGAATTTTTTTTGGGTAATAAATCTGCTGAATTCTTGAGTGTACTTGTGTGTTTATTCTCCGAAATATGTGACGTTAATTTTTCTTACGAATATAGCGAAAATTTTCTACATTGGTTTTTATGTTCGGTATGATAGACAAAATGTAAATAATCAAGTGTTTTGAAACTAGTGTGTATATATTTAGATTGAAACCTCTTATCTGTAGAGTAAATAAAAATTAGACTAAGGACTACTATTGGATTATGCTTTGATTAATTAAACATCGATATTTTTTATGATGGGTTGTCATATAACTGAAGTACTTATGTATTTAAGATCGAATCGCAAAATTATGACAGTTAACTAAAAAAACTTTAGTAGACGTACCTTCATACTTATAAATGGAAGTGCTTCAAATGGTATAATCATGAAAATTTTTTATTTTGTATATTAATTAGTTCGTATTTTGAAAATTCCATAGGAATAAGTTGTTTTAAAATAAAAACAAGCACTTACAAAAAATACTATGTTATCGTAAGAACAAATTTATGATAATTAATTAACATATTTAAATTATTTTTAAGAAGAAAATCTGTTATATTTGAACTTCCGTGTACGGTGACAAATTTAGCGTTATCCAACAGTTAATTTAGATAATGATGAATAGGAAACAGACCTTAGAGAAACATATTTATAACGTGTATAGTTACAATGTGTAAATTATTTATAATTGTAACTTTGTGTGCATGTTATATAAAATAATAATAAAATACAAGTTAGATATCTTAAAGCATTGATAAATATTATATTTATCAAAATAGTGGCCAATTATAAATATGATTGTTGCAGCTTTATCATACATGTTTACATATAAGGAACCAGAAAATACGTGGCAATAACGTTAGATAACATTTGCGTTTCTTTTCTCCTCTCTTCTGGACACTTTTCCTTGTTTTCCAAAAAATTCTTTTTTTAATCAAAATGTCTTCATCAATGAAGACACCCTTCTTTAGTTTTTTTTGGCTTGCTATATTCTTCTTCTTTGCCTTTATATCCTTCACCTTGGCTATCAACACCTCCTTTCTCCTCCCGCTCCTTTAGCACATGCGTTCCCTCAATGATAGCTTTTGCTCTTATCTTTTTCCTTGAGTACTCTTGTACTTAAGTCTTCACATCTCCTTTTGATAGTGCCATCTCGTTTTTTCCTTTTCTCCATGTATCGTCTCCAAAAATTAATTCTTTTCCCTTTATCAATATCCCTTACCCTTTTTCCTTCTGCTTCACCTCTCCGAATACGCTCTCTATCCGTTCCACTTTCCACTTTTTCTAAACTCACTTTTCTCTCATATAACTTACTTTTTTTTTTCTTATTTCCGTATATTGTTTCACCGGCTTATCTTACAATCTTAGTATACTAACCTTTTTTGCCTTCCACAGCTCTTTTATCTTCTCCAAAAATCTACTGTTTTCTACCCTATTTTTGTTTACATCTTCACCCTCTCTCTACCAGAAGTTCCTATAAAATTTGTTTTGATTTTAGGTGAAAAGTGTCTAATTAAATTTTCTATATACACAATTAGTTTTGCAGAAAAATAACATCGGAAGTTAAGAAATATTATTTTTTAAAACAATGTTAATGATTTTTTACAACAATGTACAGAAATTGTATTTTAAACATAATTTAAAAAAATATGTATTGTCTTCATTGACATTGTTTTCATAAGTATAAAAAAATTAATTCGTTTTTGTTGTATTATTATTATCTTATTATTATACATAAAAATGTCGAGATTTTTTAAAAAATCTGCATCACAAATCATCAGTATTTTTTGCCGTCTTGTAATTACATTTTGAGAAATTAATTCATAATTCAGATCTAGTAATGGATTTTTAATTAACGTTAAAATTTACATATTGAAAAAATCTATATGCATTCTTTTTTTATTATTATTCATTTTTGAGATTTCTATTATATAATTTTCCCAATTTTGCTGCCTTATTCAGACAGGCTAAGGTATTTCAATATATTAGATTCATTAAAATTATCTATTATTAAGAATGACCTTAAACTCATAATTAATTTTGTTTTTATATATTTATAAATAGTAATATATTTGCACATTTGATATTTTTATAAAAAGTAATATATTAGGTAATTGTTTTTCATCTATCAAATAAAAAATCTGTTCTTGGTCTACAAAAAAATACTAAAATTCGTTTTTACAAGTTTAAAACATTTTAGTAACATTTTCAGAATTCGATAAAATATATATTATATACTAAAGTTTTATTTAAAGTATTTATTGAGCATCTGAAACTTATATTTTAAATAATAAATTATATAACTGCAATGCATTTACAACAAGTTGTTCTATTAATAGACATTATAGGCTCAAGAATCTGTTTAATCATCGATTCCAGTATTAAATAATTTTTATTTTCTGAGTGGGTAATATGAAGACACTACAGTATTAAAATTACTTTTTATCCAAATTTAAATAGATTTTTAAATGGGAATGATTAATTTTCATTAAACGAATTTAAAATTCAATTCACCATTTAATCAGAGCAAGTATTTATTAGTTTTAGAAATATCCAAGTTTTATGAAAATTAAATTTTTTAAGTTAAAAAATTCAATTAGATTTTTGCTTAAAATATTATTCAATACATCTATACATGTTGATACTATTAAAATACTATGAATATGAGGAAGCTGTTCAAGAAATTATGTCATTTACGGGTAGACTTATAAGTGCATTTTTTAGTGTGTTCAAATTAAGTGGCTGTGGCGCCACATGAATATCAAAGGTGTATATGATATTTACGATCAGTGTGCACTCATGCAGTTATCTATTTTCCTCTCGATCACAAGAAAACGTTAATGAGTTCGTTACATTATCGAAGTTACTGACTGATTCATTTGCAAATGCGCTTAAAATTGATTTCTTTACGTAGTGCTTTTATGAATCTACAATTTGTTTAATGATTTTAGATTTTTTAAGTTTAAACTTATTACATGTTTTTGCAAATTTATTAATTCACGTTTTTTTTAATTTTATGTTGCTAATGGAATACCTAATTTAACTGACCGATAAAAAGTTACATGTTGGGGTTACTTTAAATAATTAAATCTGTAAATAAAAAAAATTTTTTTTGAAGGACACAGACTGTTTTTACTACCTATTTTAAGAAATAATTAAATTTAAAAAAATAAGCTTCATGATAGAAATGGATAAATTAGTATGTGTTCAACATTCAAGGTTGATAAAAATTCATTTTAATGTTCATTTAAATTAACAAATTGAAATATCTTTTATATTTAGAATTTTTATACGATTGTGTTCTTTAATTTCGGTTCCCCATAATATTCAGTAAATCATACTTTTAAAAATAAAAATAAAAACAGTTATATTATAGAAAATTCTAAAATTATAAAAAATTATTTCTTACAGCACTTAACTTTTAAAAATTAGAAGATCAATTAATGGTTCCAATATTAAGAGAAATTAAAATTATGATTTTTATAAAAAAGATTTATATAAATTTGCATCAATGTAATTTTGTATTGTGTCGTATAACATTTCATAACTCTATATCGCTAATATGAAATTGAAAGATAAATCATCAATAGTAGTACTTTATTCAACTGTTAATGTAATATAAAGAATACCATTTATATATTTTAATTTTTATCAGCTAATTATTTTCGTCTTTAAGAATATATGATTAGGTTGATCTAATCGCTTTCATATATGTGTAAAAGAATATATTGTAACATAATATCGTAATTACGTAGTATATTTTAACAAAATAAGAATAAATAAATAAGAGATCTTTATAATAAATACATATATTCAACATTTTATGATGCATTTATCTTAAATATTACCACTATATAATTAAGAATAATCTAGAACAGTGAATAATCTTGTTGCTACATCTTATAACTGTAATTTGATTTCAAATATAATGCATTGTTTCATCAATAATAAATGATATTAAGAACTAGCGTACGATAAGATTTTATATCATAGTGTGGTTACCTATATATACATCTTACATACATATTATAAATACGTATACACATATTATAAATGGCAGTGAATGAAAAATATTCTTGCGTCGCCATATTAGGTAATTCATGGTTTTAGGTGAATGTTAAATTGGATCCAATCATGCAATATTATATTGTATTTATTTGAATAATAATGATCGAGGAGAAAATAGTGATGTTCCACATAACTTAAACCGTCATAATAGGCGATCCGTTGTCGTGTTACTGTTTGAAATGTACTTATGCATGTATAATTTGCTGCATATGATATTTGGCCTTTATAATATGTATATATTTTTAAAATACACGTTCATCCATTCTAGTCAAAAGGGTTTTAGTATTTGCATAAATAACTGCAAGTTATGTGAGTGTGTTATAGTTGCTTACCTTTTATCTTTCTCTCATCCTTTCACCCTAGAATGTGTATATATAATTGGGTACTAGCAAATTATTATTTAACTGACTTAATTAATGTAGAAGACACATGATAATCTGTTTAATCATCTTATTTTTTAAGTTAAGTAAATGATGGTCCGAAAAAATTTATTATCTTGCATCTTGCTTTCGTAAATCTAATCGTAAATCTATTATTTACATCTTGCTTTCGTACAATGCGGCAGCATAAACATGTTATCTGTTCTAAAAATATTTTCAATTTTTCCTGACGAATTAAATTGATCACAGTTTATGGTTAAGATGACGTTTGGATTTTCCTCACTGGTATTCTTAATTAAAAAACTGAGTATCCCATCTCCCTATTTAAAGCGAGCAACAGTATTTCAATGATAAGTATGGAGAGGAAGAAAGAGAGAGACGCATGGGCATAATGGAGTTGAGCTATTCAGTGGTCAACGTGGCTTATCGAAGACCACCAATTAAAGACAGCGGAGTAATAATACAAAAGTTCGTTCGAGGTAAAAAAAACCCAAAGCATAACTCGATAAACAAGGAGAGTCAGGGCAAGCAGGAGAAGAAAAAGTGATGGACGGCGTAGCGGTGACGCGATTAAATTCCGAGCGCCAATTACAATCGCGTCAAGTCGACTCCCACTGGCAAAATACGTTTCGTGAGTTCTTGCTAGCATTTTTGACTCGCACTGCGCCAGTGAGCGAGATGTCAGTGAAGGGCGCGGCGTGGAGAGGAAAGGGTAGAGAGAGGGGAGGGGGATCCTACGGGCTGACGCAACGTTTTCGGCGACTCCGCCTCCGTGAGCTCGACCTTGGCGAGTAGACAACCGCCGTATTTGGCGCTATTGGTCCAGAGGCGAGTCTCAGCTGTTCGCGCGATTATATCGCCCTTGGCTAAAAAGATTTTTTCTCTTTTTCCATCCTTCCCTTTCTCATGAGAGTAGCTCGCGCATTCTTTTCGACCCTTTTACGTTTGCTTAGATACTCATTGATGTTTCAATGCCGAAGGTGACGGCAGCTCTTTCAAGATAATTGTCGTTCACGATGTTAATTGCCTTCTCCCAAAAAATATCTCCTCTCGAGCCTTATTTTGTCTTCTAGTACACAGCGCGTGTAAATTCGACCACTGGATATACCACCAAGCCTTCCACAAGTTGCGTTCGAACCCATCCTCTTAGTGTTGTTTAAGCGCCATTAAATATTTTAATAGTAAAACATTCTTAACTTTGCACTGTTTAATTTTTGCAAATTTTTACACCTGCATATTAAAATAATAATAATCATAATTAATTATTAATCATTAATCATTTTTATAAACATAATTGAATTAAAATAAATTCTCGTTGAATTTTAATAAATACGCTTAGAAAAAATTCTGTTTTTTCAGGTAGATAGATAATCAATGAAGTTGTAAAAATGACTTTTTATATACATTAATCATGTAACGTATAACATTCAATTTTTTCAATTTAATAATTAAAGAAACTCTCTTTATACAAGATACAACATTTTCGCAGTCCATATCCTGTTAATATTTGTTTCACTATTTTGGAGGCTCAGAATTGCAGATAATAGGCAATATATGTTTGCATGTTTAAACAATGTCATTTTACATTATGTTTAGATATCAGAGAATAATTTGCATTATAATTCTGTGTTAATTTTCTTAAAGTAGAATATAAGGTGCCAGAATATAAAGGATGCAATAGTATGAAGATAAAAAGAGACTAATCACTATGCTATTCAATGTTTTCTAAATTGAATGATTTACATCTGCCAAAGAAATACTACTTACATACTTAATGTAATAATACTTACATTTGCAATACTACACGAGAAGTAAAATACATTGTTGCACAAGTTAAACTATTTTTTGAGTTGATGAAGTAGTATTTAAAGTAGTTTTTATTTCTACCTAGTACACTTGTATATCACGACAATTTTTGAATGAGAAAGCGAGTGAATGGAACTGGCCAAGCAAGATTAGAATTAAATTTCACTTTATGTAATCTATTACGCATAAAAAACTATGTAACAGTAATTCAGGTCTTTCGTACCAGTTTGACTATTTATTGACGTTAATATAATTTATTAATTTTAAGGTATTTAATTTGAATTGAAATCTGCGTAATTTTCATTTATTAAATTCTACATAAAAATATTGTTCTTTTTTTATTAAGTTATTTAACAATTTTTAATGTATTATAATTAAAAATAGCTATTATAATAGTTGCAAAAAAAATAAAAAAAATTTTTCTACATACTTCTAGATAACAAAATTGAACAATTCTTTTTAATACATCCAATTCAAGTTTTTTTTATCTTACTACAGCTATTATCATCATGTATTCTTTTACACTGTCTTAGACTGTCTAAAAGTTAAATTTTTTTATTTAAAAACTTTTAAAAAAAAAACTTAATTTCAACAAAGGCTATTAATTATTTTACCTGTTTATAAATAATTATTTTTTACGTTTTATCCGAATTAAAAAATGTCCACCTCTAGCATAGTAATAAGAATGATTTTTAGACAAGAACATATACATTTTTTAATAGAATAAAGAACTACTAAACTGAAAATCGTTTACTTGTCAAATTATAAATACTTCAATCTTTAAGATTAGGTTTATCAGAAAATTTATATTACGAATTTATAAACGAATAATTGATAAATTTTAATGGATAATATTTTTTATTTTATCTCGCTTATTACATTTATTATTAATAGTATAAATATTCTAGATTCATTTTTTGAAAATTGTCAATTTTAAGAGATTACAATATTGTATGATTTTTTACATAAATACTGTAATTCCTATTAAACTATAAATGTCATTTATATCGTAAAAAACATATATAATATAATTTACATTCAGTTTTTTTTTGGAATAATTAATTTTTTTACGCATCAGTATTAATTATATTGAATATCATATTTACCGCACGCGCAACTTTACAAGTTGAAAATGCGTAAGCTCATGTAATAAAAAAATATACGTGTAATTAAATAAAGTCAGGCTTTGGATGGTGATTAAAAATGTCTCAAGTTCAGTAAATGTAACGCAACTCATTGATATTTAGCGGTACTCTAATTTATGATGTAGATATCAACTTCTTCGATTGTAAAAGCCCATAACGAAGCTAAAAATCAAGGTAATTAATTTTATAAGTTGCAAAGCGTCATTAGTCATGTCTCCAGCTTTATGCTGATTTGAATATTTCTAAAAAGATAAAATAAATTTCATACTGAAATGCTGCCTTGTCCCGAGACAAACAAGGCTGCTTTTCCCCTCAGGCAGAGTAACGAAACAAAAGAGAAAAGAAAGGATAGAAAAGCATAGAAAAGGGGACGCACGTATGTGCTTGTGTGACGGGTGAAAGGAGAAACGTCGGAACAGGAAGAATGCGAGCCCGAGAAATGGTTTGGCGCTAAAGGAAAGCCGCAGCGTGTATTTATCACAGGCTCAAGAAAAAAATTGCAATGCGTACTTGCGTGCCCTTTCTGTTATTAGACTTTTGGTGAATGTGAAAGGAAAGACGGCATGCGCTGAATTTCCAATACGTCTTGAGTCATCGTCATTATGTACGTAGGCACACGCACGCACCATTCTTATATCGTAACTTCCATATGTATGTTCTGGATTCATTAACAGTGAGGGCACAATATTCCCTTAACCTCTTGCTCCCTACACTATGACAGTTAAACTGTATTAGCAGAACAGTATATTAGCGCACAGCTATAGTAGGTATTTTTTACGCAGCCTTCCGATCGCAAGTCCACGCTTCTTTACAAAAGCTTCAACTATATTATTTACCAGTAGTTTACATTTTGTTAAATCGTGTGCTTTTAAAAACTTGTTCGACCATTCTCAATTTAATAGCCTTAAATCAATTCATTCTTACTGAATTATTTATGTATTAATTATCTCGATATTAAAGAATAGAGAATATTAAGAAGAGATTATAATAATTGCGACGTGTTATTTTTAAATTATATAATAGTAACTGTATAATTTTTTATGATTAAAACGAATCACCCAATATGCGTTAAAAATTTTAGCAGATAGTAATTACAACAATTGTAACTAAACTATCCGCCAGTAGATATGCAATAGTTAAAAATATGAATTTCATTTTATAAGACCTCAAATTTCTAAACAGTATCAATAATACAAATACTGAGTATCGCGAACAGATATTTGTTAGGCTTCTGAAGTATGTAGCAATGGATATTCTAATTTTTAAACGAAATTTGAAATAAAGAAAACGTTTCAATCACGAATAAAATATTAAGATAAAAAGGAAATTAGTAGTTCTTGTACATTAGGATTCATTACAATGTACAAATATTGTATTTTCAGTCAATCAAAATACACAATAAGTGAGTATTTGTTTATGAAACATGTTTATTTAAACTTCATTTATACCATTAGTTGTGCAATTCCAAATTAAACGAGTGTATTTAGTGTATAATATATAACAAATATCTTAAATGCAAATTTTTAAATTACATTAAAAAAAGAATTTAATTATAATGCTTATGCAATTTATAACATTCATTAAAATCAGTTTTAATTGAATAGTGGTTGTATTAACATTTACAATAAAGCTGAATTAATTTAAATTGCATTACAAAATATGGTAAATTTCAGATTAAAAGTTAAAGTTAATGTTTGATGATTGGTAGCCTTAAGGTATAAATTTCACGCACATGCTGGTAAGTTACATAATTATAAAAATTAAAAAAATTGGTTTTTTTTTTAAATTTGAAAAAGCTCTGTTTATGGATTTTGGTAACTAATTTAGGTTAATAGATTTTAGTGTGCGATAGCTTTGTGTAAAAAAATAAAATCCAAATGTGCAGTATGTATTTATAATTCCGAAAAAACAAAATAAGGTTCGCGCGTAATCGATCGCTTATCATTTTCACAAGTTATGTCATATTATATTGATCATGTGAAGATTTTAATAAGTCTAATACGATTACAAGTATTAACATGTCTAACATACAATTGATTAATCTCTGTCAAAATTTTTTTTAAAAGTGGCATTTAGTTAAACGATGAAATTGTTATTATGTATGCATACAATTTTATAACAACAACAAAATTTGTTTGCTTTCTACGTGTATCCCGGGGAAGTATATGGAGGTATTCGCCTTCATCCGTTCTAGGGACACGTGAATCTATAGATTATTTTCCTATTAATCGATTGTTGGTTATTAATTACCATGCACTTCTACTCTCAGGAGTGGAAGGTCAGTTACTAGAGTTTGTTTAAAACCGCTGAAGCACGGCAACAAAAGAAGATTCAGTTAAATGCTCTTGACTGTCGTTCCCGAATGAAAAATAAAATAAAACCAACAAAAATAATCAAAAATAAATCGAATAAGCGAAGATCGTTCTTGATAGGGAGGAGTACGCGAAATCTCTTGGTTTCATTTTCACGATAGTAAGATGCGCCAGGGGTGAAGGCAAAATTACGGATGACAAAAAATAAAGAGGAGAACGGAGTCGCATTCATGAGCTCATTGAATATTCGATGAGGATTCCGGGGTCCCGGACTTGGCGTCTTCCAAAGAAATAAAAGGGAATGGCCCTACATATTCGCAAAGGCAATTAGCGCGCGTTGTTTCTCGTTGGCACCCTCTCTCAGCTATAAATCTCGATTGTAGCAACGGCAGGATACAATGAGTGCCTTTACCAATTTTATCACCTACTGGTCACTCGAAATGCGGCGTGTTTTTGTTTTCTTCGGAAAGGATACAGTAAGCAGCTTTCGATCCTTTTGTTTTTTTCTTTTCTGCAGTATGATCGCGCGCATCCTATCCGTAAATAAGGCTTACCTCACTTTGAAAGGCTGGTTTTTCAAATTATTCTTATTTGTACTTTTAAAATTGAGAGGTTTAAATCGTTCCTTTTTCGCCCCGAATCAATTGACGATTGTGATGAAGTTTTTACTTCTTTAAATATTTCAAAATGGTTTGTATAACCTTGATGGCTAGTTTAAAAATCCGCGAAGATGCAAATTATGGTCAAGTTCTACAAGTTGTTCCATTGTAAAAAATCTCATGAAGAAAATTAAAATTGCACAAAAATGTAAAAAAGTTTTCTAAAAACGGTGAAATTTAAAAAAACTTTAAAAAATTTTAAATATTCATTTAACGATAACTTTCATTTTCAATTATCTTTGACTTAAAGGAATGATTCCATGCCAAGGCTCCTAATTTTTGTATTCTAGAATAACTCAAAATGAAAGTAGCATTCATAGAGATTAATAATAAGAAATGGATGGCGTCTATTTCAAATTTAATTCGAAAGACTTTTGTTTATCTACTTATACGTGTGACATTCATGAAATCATTGCTGATTGTTTTTTCGAAAAAAATCGTGAATATATATATTTTGTTTTATATATTAATAGTAGTACTATGACTAATAATATTAAAAATAAATTAGCAAAGAAGTATAAAAGTAAAGTCTCTTTAATAATGGTGGTCATAATTTATACAATAAACTGTTACTTTTATTGAAGAATATAATGATAGCCTTTTTTTTAATTTGATAAGATTTGTACATTTAAATTTATTGCAATATTATAACGTAACTAAAATAACATCTTATCATGCAATTCATTATTTGATTTAAGTAAAATGTAATGGCATATATTTTCTTTTCACAATGTATTTAAAAATATTTAGAAACAAAATGGAAATTTTTGTCTAATAAAACTTGTGCCTTTGTCATATATATATTAATTAAGATACTAAAGGTACATACTTTTATTATTTCCTTTATTAATTATAAAATGGTAACTAATAAATCTGATTGCAAATATGCACTAATGCATCCACTCGATCATCCTCATTATTTTCAGGAAATTAAATTCCTTTTTTTTTGAAAATGAACCTTCCTTCTTTATCATCCGATTAGTTTAATTAATGATGTTTTAATTTCTGACTTTTCACGAAAGACTCGCGCAGAGCTTCATTGCTGCCTTACCCACATGAAATAGCTGTCGTAGTCTTTTGGTAGCGTAATATTATGTTTTCACCGAAATGCGCATAAAATATTTATCAATAGCGATAGAGGGTGAACTAGAAACTAATAAATCGGCGCATCTCATTCATAAAGCTTCAGGAATCCTAGGAAATTAATAGTTCAAGCCATTATTTCCCAAAGATTTCTATGAGAACTATGCAAGATTCTTCTTCGTTCCTCCCGCCCTTCTGCTGTACCCCACCCTAAACCGCAATGCGTCACACACTAAAGACTCTTGCGTGCGTTGACTCGCGCGACTTCATATTCGTGCCCAGAATCGGTAATCGAGGCTCAATAGTTGAATCGCATCCGGCTGTACGAGATACGACGCCATCCTGGACAACGGAACTCATTCTACAGCATGAGTCACTCGACATTAACGTTGGTCGATTCTTTCTGCATTTGGCCTTGAAGTTGCGTGGTTTAAAATTCAGATAACAATCCCTCGAGGAAATGATACTTTAGAACTTCTAGCTTATAAAAACTTGTCAAGTCAATTAGAAAATCTAATCTTTCTATTAAAATATGATTAGTTTTTAGTATATAAATAGCCAGTTATAACTGCTTTTATAATCAACGACAGCATACACACAAATAAAGTAGTATGACGATTTATATGTAAATGACAGTACAAACAAGTTGTAAATGTATAGGAATCGAAGATTCTTAATTAATTATGCTCGTGACGGAAAACTGATCGATCTAAGTATAGTTAAATGCTGCCTTGTAACATTGTAAATTATACAATGATCAACAAATAAGAATCGAAATAAAATAAAATTTTAAGTTTTATATGTTTATATTAAAATGACTTAAAAAATTCTTACAAAAGTATCGCAGATTGTTTAAATATATCGCACCGTATATATCGAGTGTAGTTTTTATTGCTAAACTTGTGTCTAATTTCTTTCTACATTGGTTCCTAAACCAATAATTTAATGCTGCTTTTTAAGAAAGTTCTTTTATGAAAAGAAATCTAATATCATAAGTTCCTCTGTCATTTTTTAAAAAACATCTTTAATTATTTAAAAATGAATGAGGCACATTTAATAATTACTTATAATAGTTGCTGATCGTTTTTTATAACCTAATGGACACGTTAATTTTTTCAGGCAAAGTCGGAGGAACATCTCGCCCAGGAACAAGCATGGCTGGCCTCGGAAAGGATTTGGCTTTTACACCGGGGAGGTTTCACAGCTGCGTCAAGGTGCGGACTCGCTGATCCCGAAACCGGCAAATTACGCATTAGACTCATTAATTCTGGTGACGAGCTCCTCGTCGACGAGGAAGATGTCGAGAAGGTGGGGTTCTAAGCTATTGTCTTCTACTTAGTCTCGCAAGATTAAAACTTAACTATTCACGAGCCTTAACGAACAGCAGCGTTAAATTTTGCAATTAAGAAAATTAGCCTTCACGTATTTTATCCATCTGCAAGAATGCTCAATTCTTATTAATACACGCTTATAATTTAATTTGCATGGTAGGTCAATAAAATAATTAGGATATACTTTCGAGCACGTGTTTCTTACGGGAGATTTCGTTAAACCTATTGCTACTGTGTTCCTCAAGATAATTTTAATTTCTGTAACATTAAGTACTGCATTGAAACACATTTTCCTGCAGTCAGGACTTTTACCGATACCATTTAGTATTCTTAAAAATTTGCGATGCTTTCACAGGCGAATCCACCACAATTCGACAGGGCGGAAGATTTGTCACAGTTACGTTTCCTTAACGAATCCTCGGTGCTGCACACGCTTAGGCAAAGATATGCAAGTAATCTAATTCACACATACGCTGGCGACAATATGATCGTCATTAATCCGGCTGCACCTTTTGCCATTTATTCAGAAAAGGTGAGACAGATATTATGCATATATAGAATAAGAAAAGTAGTCATCTCCACTGTCTTCCGCTATCCCTTCTCGATTTATAAAGTATTTTCCGAAACATTTTTATGTTTACGTACACTTATTATTTAGATGCCCTTATAAAAATGAGTTCATTTATTTTCCAATTATATTAATGAAGTAATAATTCGCAAAAGATTATCAAGAAGTATTATTTTTCTTTCATATCAGTATCATATATTTATGTATAAAAAAAAAACAATTTTTTGCATTATTTCTTGAGCTTTAGATTTTCGTGTTTACATTAAGATTTTAGTCTATTTTTAATCTATTAAACTTCATAAACTTGATTCATAAACTTGTCTAATTTGATTTAACTGAACTCGTCGATTACAAAGACAATTATAATTATGTTCAACGATCACGTATAACATTTTCATTTTTTATTTTTCTAATTAAATAATGCTTCAAGTGAAAAAAGTTAGAATACAAGTTGAGTTATATTTAATGATTTTTATAGTTAAGCACAATTTTTTATTTGCGAAATACAGTTAATTTCAGTTTTAATTTTACTCGGTAAAATTCAAAGTTTTTGCAATAGGTTTATCCGGAAGACGTTTGAAAAAACGAATGAGAGGAGCAAGTCACGAATCGATTAGAAATCAGCCTAAACCAGACAGAATTAGGCCAAAGCTTCATTTAAAGATCGACTTATTGAGGAAGAATCCTAAAGTAACAATTATTACACAGGTGGTGCAGATGTTCAAGGGCTGCAAAAGCGAGGACATGCCGCCACATATCTACGCAATGGCGCAGTCCGCCTACAGAGGAATGCTGGCGACTCGCAGGGATCACTCGCTTGTATTCTTGGGTCGCAGCGGCAGCGGGAAAACGACGAATTTCAAGCATGCGCTGCATTACCTGGTACTTGCCGCTGGCGCGGTCAACAAGATTCTTACCATCGAGAAACTCAACGCCCTGTTCACGGTCCTCGAAGCTTTCGGCAACAGTCGCACCCACATGAACACCAATGCCACGCGATTCACGCAACTCTTTAGCTTAGACTTTGATCAATCTGGTCAAATCGCCTCGGCATCTCTACAGGTACGCGATACCTCTCGATTTTACTGTTTGCCAATATTATCACATGATGCCAAGTTTCTAAACGAATTACCTTGTATTACGAATGTAGATTTAGGTAAAATTTAAAGAAAAATTCTTGCATAAATAGGAAGGCTTACACGTAATATATTTATAAAACAGCGAATTTTTTTTTAATTAGTGTCCGTGAGACGGGGAATGTTTTATTTTTGATTAGGGGAAAAGAGAAGGTATCGATTGATTTCGATAACACCTTTAATAAGAAGCTGCTAGACCTTGATAGGTTAGAAATTCATCTCTTAGACTTAGAAGTTCCTCTCGGTGGCAATCCTGTCAATTTGGAAGATATATTTTCGATTCATATCAAATTCAGTTCTATCTTTATCTTGTTTCTGGAAACAAGGTTACGACGATCGCATTCTTTTCTCCCCACTCTCGGTTCCAAGTTCACGATTTGAGGCTTTCTTCGGCGTCTCTTTGCTTACGTACTTTCTCTCCGCCACCTCTGTTCGATCTTTGGTGACTCGCTTTACCATATTCGGATATATGCAGTGAATAATCCTCCATTGGAATGAAATGAGGCCAATAATACCAATTTAAAAAATAGTACAATATTTTAATAAAAATTCGAAATAACAGTAACATCATGTGAAAAAAATTACTCGAAGCATCTAAGGCACAAGTAATATGGATAAATATTGGATAAATTGTAAGCATTTAATCGAACTTCAATTATTAAGACTAAGGACCGTAAAGGTTGTACGATGAAGTAATAACGAAAAGTGTTATAGATTTTGTAGTTGATTTAAACCCAGGGGTTCATAGGCTCTAAATAATCTATTGAGTTAACGTGCTTTTTCTCCTTTTTCGTAGGTCCTGCTGCTGGAGAAATCCCGAGTCGGGAGACGTGCAAACGGTGATCCAAGCTTCCATGCGATCTACCGGCTGTTGGCCGGGGCCGAGGGCGCACTTCGGAAGCAGCTCTACCTGACGAACCTAGTCGCCGAGAACAACCCGTTTATTACCCCTCTGCAAAAGCACGAGGACAAACAGCGTGCGCAAGTCGAATTCAATCGGATAGTTGCGGCATTTCGTATCTTCGGTGTTACCGAAGCTGAAGAGAAGGCCATTTGGATCGTCCTGGCGGGCATCTATCACCTGAGCTGCGCCGGTGTCGTAAAGGTCGGGACAAGCTCCCAGAGCCGCTGGCAGTTCTCCCGGGTCGAGTGCGCGGAAAAGGCCGCGACGTTGCTCGGGACAAGCGTCGAAGAGCTCAGCCGGCTTGTTTTCTCTGCAAACAACAGCGGCGTTGGTACCCCAAGCACACCGAGACCTACCCACAGGACGCTTAGTCCAACCGAACAAAGCAAGGATCTCAATGGCCTTGACGCTCTCGAGGGCTTGCTCGTGGGATTATATTCCGAGGTCTTCCACTGTGTAGCTGCTCTAGTCAACAAGTAATTCTTTATTACGTTACGCTATATTTTAATACGAATATTCCCCGACGAAAATGTATAAAGAAGTTATCATTTAACGTACTTTATTGTTAAAAGGGATCGTAATTAATTCTATATGACAGTTAACGTGCTAATGAATGCTTACTGTATTATCTGTTAGCACGTATTTCTAATTATATTATTTTTATTTTCAGATCCATAACTTCACCAGTTCATACAGTTTCATCGCTATTGCTTTGCGATGCCCCAGGATTTCAAAATCCCGCTACCTGCGGACGACAAACGGGAGCGAGTTTCGAAGATCTTTGTCATAATTACCTTCAAGAACGTTTACAGCTTCTGTTTCACCATAGTACTTTAATCGCACCCAAAGATAGGTACAGATTAAGCTTCAATTTTGGGAACTTTTAATTATAATTATAATCATTGCGTATTTAATAAATACTGTTTTTTTTTAATTAGATATGTTCAAGAAGGAATAGACATTGAACACGATGATGAAATGGAAGAAGGTGTTAGGTCACCACAAGCCTTGGTTTCTTTATTAGATCGAGGAAATTCACAAAGCGCAACAATGTTAAGAACAAGTCAAAGTGATCTAAGTAGCATCAGACAGATTGAAAGAAAAGGGCTCTTGTGGCTTCTTAACGAAGAAGCTGTTTGCTCTGGAGGAAGTGACGAAAGTTTTTTGGATCGGTTATTTTCAAATTATGGAGATAGAGGTGATGATGATATTAAAATCCCTAATATTCTCTGTCAACTATTTAATAATAAAAAAACCAGTCAAAAAATGAATTTTAAAATGAATTGCTGATACATAAATATAAAAAATAATTATTTTTATAACATAATTAAAATTAATTATATTGGGTTTTTTTTTTAATTAAAATTAAAGCGCATTTTAAGATTTTTAATTTGAATAACTGCTATATTATAAGAAATTAAAAAAATCAAATTAATCTATAATTTGGTAGGAATTAGATTATAACAATAAATTATTTATAAGTAATTTTTAATTTTTAATTTTTATTAAAAATATTTAAAATTGTTATATGGTCACATTAATTATACGTATCGAAATTAATCTTCATATTTAGATCATCAAATGCTCCTTAGAAAATCTCCAGGCAACAATCAATTTGTATTGCAACATTTACAAGGAACCAACCCTGTTCTTTATACATCGACAGGTTGGTTAAAAGCAACTCGAGAAAATCCTGTTACAAAAAGTGCAATTAGCATACTTCAAGAAAGTAGCAGGTAACGTATTAATTTTCAGTATTTTATTAATTAATTAATGATGTGATAATTTATCATGTATTTTGATTGTTAAATAATTCATAGGGATGAAGTAAGTAGACTTTTTATCTACGTACGTAGTGCTGGAGTTTCTGGAGCTCTAAGCGGTTCTATCCACGGATTAGAAGGTTCACAATCATTACGACGAGCTTCTAGTATTAGAAGAACATTTACCGCTGTAAAGCGGAAAAATATTTGCTTACAAATAAAATTTACTGTCGTACGTATATTTTATGTTTAGTGAACAATAAATTAAGCATATTTTTCAATGTAAAATGTTTATCTTGAACGAAAGTATCTGAATAATTTTAATATTCAGAAGTAGTTTATGCTTTACTATTCAATCTATTGTTTTGGTTTTACTTTTAATTATATTAGTACTTGAAAAATTTATTTTACT
The DNA here is from genome assembly GCA_018907135.1 of Kradibia gibbosae. Lineage (NCBI taxonomy): Eukaryota > Metazoa > Arthropoda > Insecta > Hymenoptera > Agaonidae > Kradibia > Kradibia gibbosae. Next base: position 4,375,622 of record JACCHX010000012.1, on the reverse strand, counting down.
ATTTTGTATCAATGATTCATTCATAATTATATTTTTTTTTAATTTTATTTTAGGATGGTCTAATAGAAACATTAAGAAGAACTCGAGTGAAATTTATTCACTGCTTTTTGCCACAACACAATGCAGGATGCACTGAAAATAAAAGTGTTTTATCTGTTAAGTCAAATCAAAGTGAGGATAACCTCATTAATATCCCATTACTACGATCCCAGGTAATACCACAATCACTTTACTAAATTTTTTTTCAAACAATTTGCTGTATATGATTTAGTTAGAATTCTATATTTTTATAATGTCTTAATATATTTATGAAAAAAGTAGTAAACTCGATTACACAATATTATAATATTATATTTTCAATAACTATATAAATATAAACATTATAATAAAGTCTAATAATTAAAAATATAAGATTACAATAAAAGAAGTCTTTGATTGTAACAAAAATAATTAATACGTTAAAAATATTTAATAAATTCACAAAAGAACATTGTTTTTTAATTTTATCAAAATAATAATTAAGAATTAAAATAAATGAATAATGAATATACATCGTATTTTATATTAAGTTCAGAATTGATTAAAACTCCTTTTTAATAATAATTTAAAAACATTAAAGTATTTTTTTATGGAAACATCCTTCACACCTTTCAGCTTTGAAGTATAGAATATGCAATAAAATAAATTAATCGAATATAGTTTAGCATTATAGTTGCTATTGAGTTATAGTATAAGATAAGCTTAAATAACATTAAATCTGCTATACGTAAATAATGTAAATTATACTACGTGAATATGTTTTATAATTAGTAAAAAAAATTTTTCTTAAACATATTATTCCGAGTAAATAATTAAATATATTTTGTGTAAAATTTCCATATCGAATGTAATTTTTTTTAATTTTATTTATAAAAAAAAATAAATATTCTTATACATTGACACATTTAAGATTATAGAACTAAAAGGATCTATTATTCAAAACTAAAAATTATAAATTTCATTACTCCATGCAGTATACGATTTTTTATTAAAAGAAGCATAATTTTTTGCAGGTGAGAGGTAGTCAAATTTCGGAAGTTGTTCGCCTTCATAAAGTTGGTTTTCCGAAATTTATGGCTCTTAGTGAATTTCGAAGACGTTTTGCATTACTATCCAATGATACTGCAGCACGACCAGGCAGTCCTGTTACAGACGAACGACGAGCTGTTGAAGACATGCTATTATCTGTCGACGTAGATCCTGCATCTTATCGCGTCGGTCAGAGTCAGGTAAGAAAACTTATCATATTTAACGTTTATTTATAAATACCGAAGAAGATTTCATTATAATTAAATTTAGATCATGAAGTTAAAAAACCGATTAAATTTTTAATTTCTACAAGTATCTATATTCACTGTATTATTTATTAAACTTTTTTATTATAAATATATTGAACAGTGTGAATACTGAATACTCAATGATAAATACGTTAATTGGCACATACGTATTGATTCTCAGTTATTGATTAAAAATGAAAAAAAATTATTTAAGCATTTGTATTTTAATATTTCTTCTATTTCCTAAATTACAGAAATGTTTTTATTAAATATTTTTATTATATCATAAGACAGATAAAAGAAGAATGGTGGTTTTCATTATAAATTATAATATATAAGATAATAAAGTACATTTATTGATTAATTTTAAAAACAATCTATGTTTAAGTCTAAAAAAAATTTTTTATCCCCACTTCATTTTTTAAAATTTATAATTAGGAATTATTTCAAAAAACTTAATTCAATTAGGTAATTAAAGATGCAATATTTTTGACTTATTATAAGTTAAAAATAATAATAATAATAATAACAAAAATAAAAACAGCATAAATAATAATGATCAGAAGAACAATTTTGAAATCGACGTTAAATAAAAAAAGATGATTGTTTTTACATAAAAATGAATTCTTAACCAATAATCAAATTTATATTAAAAAATGAAATTTTACGTACATTTTCAAATGTAGCATTAAATTTGTAATACTGACGATTACTCTAACAGTGAGCAAGCATAAGTTAATAAATCTTTCTTTATTCCTATTATTTATTTATTCAAGCCATTGAGACGATGGATTTACTTGTAGTATGATTTAATAATTTTTTTTCAATGTCTAACAAATTAGCCGATTATCAACATTTACATGAAATTTTCATTTTTTTGCGTATGTTAAATGGATTAAATGGATTCTCTTTAAATGTGCAACAAATTTTTTCCTTTTATTTAATTTGATTATACTGTTCAGTAAAAACAAACAAATAATGTTTGTATCATATTATTGAAAAAATAAACATAGAAACTAAGTAAATATATGGTATAACTTCAAAGTAGGAATAATCGCTAATAAATAAAATGCATCAGGTATAAGTATACAAAGTATAAATTATTTACATTAAAAATTGGTAAAAAGTTTGTATAATGTTCGATGTGTTTGTGTTTTTCAATTTCAGTTTATAAATATAATAGCGAACAAATATTTGAAAATAATTTATTAAGCGTTTGAACATTTAGAAGTATATTTACTATGGTATTATGAAAATACGCGATTTTGTTAAACTTGATAATAGTTGTCGATTATATCGATCTTTAAATTCAAGGGAGAAAAATGTCATTTTATTAGTCAACGGAGGGTGAAAAATAATTCGTGCATTGAAATCTTTAATAAAAACCGCGTATTATAGCATAGGAATTCGAGTGCTTATTAACATGAAACAGAAAGAGCAGAACTGCTTTCATAAATATCAATGTCGTGAATTAGATACAAAGCTTCGAAAGAGGAAAAGAAAGAATTTTTGTTGTGTCAGATTCGTTCTCACTGAATAAGTCGAGTTGGACGTCGTGGCTAATGCCTATGCGTATGTGTGTATGTGTTGCACACAATCTTCCGTAAGCGTAATACAAACCGCACGAGCAATTAAAGTCATCGTCATGAATTTCTCGCAAGGCAAACGTAATTTCACTCGTTACGTATTTCAACAAATGGAATGATACTTCCTAAGAGTCGCTCTCTTGCAAAACTTTCCCAGAGCGGATTGTTCTATTTTCTACCCAAGAGAGCAAAGAACGAGTCTAGGCTATTCTCATCTTTCCTCTATTAGGTTGAGTTGTTACTGCCATTTGCTTAACCACAGGCTAGTTAATAGTCATTTACTAAGATATTTAATTAAGGCTTGTCGAAACTTTGCACACGTCAAAATATTTTTGACAATATTCAGGTGTTAATTTAAAAAATTGTACATTTATTATACAATATAATATTATTTTTATAATTGCTATAACATTTAACATGCTTAAACATGTCACAATAATTTAGATGTGACAATTTTGTTAGTGAATAGATTCAATCTTTCACCTTTTCAATAGTATTACGATCATATTCTCTAATAATTATATTAAAGTATCAAATAGTTTGATATTATCTTTTTTAGAACCGTCAAATCGAGGGGGTGGATGCACCTTGTAAAAGAAATCATATTTAAATTTCAACATTTTATCCATTAATTAAAAGCCTTAAATGTGATATAAAGTTTTTAACTAGAGACAGTCGATGTGATAAAGCTAATAGCTAAGCTAATCATGACTTTTCAACAGATTTGTTTTGAAGACTTTAGTTGCATGTCAGAGAATAGCTAAAAATCAAGTAATTTCGAACTATTTATTCTAACAGGGTCATTACAATGGTCCAGCTTGGTTACTGACAATGAATTCAAAGCTTGTTCCCGATTCAAGGCTTTTTCTACTTAAATGTGCAACTTGTAATTTTATGGATAACTTTCCAATGTGAATTTCTCATTTAAAATTGACGTATTCGTGCATATGCGTGTGTAAATTGAAGGGAGCTCATTGCACACTTTCACAACTTTACGTACATAACACCGCAATCACTGGCACCAGCTATACTTTCTATGATTGGAAAAGTTTGCACGATGCATGATAATTGTAATTAAATCCGGGCTACGAACGTATTTAAAATGGAGCAAACAAAAGCATGTGCGAATCATTTCTATCATCGCGTGTACTTACACTTTCATGAGTTGTTTCGCAAACTACATTACCGCGATGCCTCTTTGCTTCTTCTCCGTATATGTACCTTTGGATTAATATTCGTTAATCTAATCTATCGTATCGTTAGGCCACTGTACCGCAACATCAAACAATACACTCTCACTTTAAGAAAGAGTACAAATTAAATACATTTGCATCATACGTAAATTACTATTAGTTTCATTGATGTAATGATATGATGAAATAATATGTAACGATAAGATATGCAAGAATTTTAAATGAATAAAATGTATAATAAAACAATAAAGAAGTTAATTAAAGATTAATTCATAAAACAATTTGGTATTTTTGCATTAGTGAAATGATAGTCACTTAATATTTTGTTTGTTAATTGTTTTGTTTAAAGTTAAATTACGCTGAGTACGTATAAAATTTTATTTTTTGATTTTTACACTGGATTAAATTTATTTCTTAAACTAATAATGTGATATTAACGTTTTTAATTATTATTTGATGTTTGAAAATTAGAAGTTCGGATAAATTCACATAACATACTTGTAAAATGTTATAGTACTTACATGAATATTTGTATATAATTATTAAATAGTATTCATTACCGCTTATTTATAATAATAAATTTTAATAAATGTTTATGTTCAAAATATTTTTAAAATTAGTAATTGAATATTGACCAGCGAATAGATTTTAAAGTCTTGCTAGAAACTGCAGGGTATTGGGATAAGAAGATACATTTTAAAAAGTTTTTTAGTTAAATTTTGTATAATTATCATTCATAAGAAATTAAGACTATCTCGCGTTTCTTAATTCATTTATTAGGTTGACGTTTTCGAATGCGTTAGAATCTGACTTCATAAATGTAAATTAATTTTCATAATTTTAAATCACATAACAAACATAATTACTTAACTTCTTTTATTTTGCTTATACTAATACATTTTTCACACCTTCATTTGCTTCATTACCATACAATCATTTTATTTGTGAATTATCCCATTTATGTCTAAATAAATATACAATGAAGTGACAAATTTGTACTCTCTGTAATGGCTTTTTATCATAACTTAAGATTTTCATTATTCTGATGATAATAATCTTGTTCTTCATTTTGCTAACTCTAAAATACATAAATTTTTGCATGACACAGAAATAACGAATATTACAAAAATAAATAAATTATGATATTTTTTATTTTATAAGCAGCGTGTGGTTTTTTTATGTGTGAATGTATTTTTTAATAGTTTAAGAAATAATTGTTTTTAAAGTATATAAGAAATACAAATTTTGATTATCAGTATGTACGTAAATTAAATAATTTAAATTAATTTTTATTACCATGTGTGAAAATAGGTATGTACGCATAGTTATGAGTATACGTTAGCGAACTTTTGATTAAACACTGTAAAAAAAATTCTATTTTATTAGTGAAATAAAATTACTGTAAATATGATTTTTTTAAATTTTTGATTTAGTATTTGAATATTAAATTTGAAGTTTAAAAAAAAAAACCGGAATCATGATGGCATTCTCTGCCTTCAGTAGTATAGCTGGAAGAATGCCATTCGCCCACGGTAATTTATATGGCTCAAAAGATTCAGTCGCCCATTTAGTTCTTCCCGGTGTGACAATTTCTTTAACCAGTTTGCAGCGCACCCTATTTCAGAGCAAGGCCGCCTCTGCCTCTCGATGACCTTTTCTTCCTCACTGGATATGTCTACCCATTTCTCAAAGCTAGGGAAGTGTGTACGGACAAGATAGATCTTACACTTTTCATTTGTACTAGAATACCTACCATTAGTAGAGAATAACAGTGACAAATCTATCAGTACTGATATAACTACATTACTAAACGTGGAGACATCCCCAAAATTCATAATATTTAGATCTATGACCATAAGGTACTCTAAAAGTTGAGCACCTCTTATGTGAATATTAGTTGCTACCCCACCTTCTGATATGCGTTGGAATTAAACCCTAAAATTAGTGGTAGATTTCTATATCGACAAAACTCCATCAATCTTTTGGACTTCCAAAGTAGGATTGTCCCTGCTATCGAAGGAGAAGTAAGCCGATGCTATTACTAGTTTTCCAATTTCCTCCACCTTGGTAATCACTGCCGCCATATAACCTGTACAGTGATCTATCCGTGCTATGGCATTGACCCCTTTGAACACTACGCAGACCTCAGGTCTCGTCTCCCTAGTGTCCTTAAAAAAAGTTGAACCACCAAGCATCAAGCCCTCTTGTGACACCCTTTATCACACAAGGCTTTTGGATGAGCGCTACCCCTGTATGTACTTCGGAGATGTAGCTATCTCCGTCTGCAATATTGCAGAGGCGTCTTTGCTATGGTGAAAGTTAATCTAAGAAAAGAAAGTGACGATGGAACCATATTTAGATTTCCCCTTGCTAACCGAATCATTCGGCCTTTTCAATCACCCCAAGTCTAAAAATAGGATTTTACTCTTCCCAGACCTCCTCTTCTGACCGTCGGTCGGGAGTGCAACTGGCTCCGCAGGGGTCGCAGCGGTAGTCTTATGGTCCGCCTCTAGAGCTTTACGCTTTTGGCTAGCCTCTTTCTAACCACCCCACACATATTTCTGCGTGGTGTCCGACACTCGCCTTTGTTCGGTGTAATCCTCAACCCCTCGGCTGGAGTCGGGGTCATAAACTCCATCGCTTCAGGAACGAATCCTTCTTTAATCTGCAGGTCTATAGGACTCAATATATGAGTCAATTTTGGTTCGCATGAGTAGCTAGGGTAAGTTTGGTCCGCCACCACAGAGCCCCGCAATTTCGTGGTAAGACTAATTACACAGTGTTTTCACCCATTCCTCCAAGGTACCATTTGCGACCTCTGGTACCATTTGCGACCTCTGGTACCATTTGCGACCTCTGGTACCCTGGGAATGGTTACGCAGACTTTGGGCTTGGAGTTTGGAAATGTTAACATTTACGCCTTCTTCAAAACGTAGTGGTGGGTTGCTTCTTAGTTGCGGAAGCAATACGCTGCCTTGGTTTCCTCGAGGGACCTCCCGAAGGGTGACGGCCGTGGATGATTCCTGTGGCATGGCCACAGGTCCCATTCCCCTACATCCATTGCCAATTCATACATGGAAGAGCCCCTACTTGGAGGATTCCTACAATTATGGAAAACCCGTTTATAGCGTGATCATCTATTCTCTCCTCCATTCAATCTTATTATTCATTACTAGGCCCACTCTCTCTCATTTGCTTTAGCCTTCCCACCATCGACACGGCCATGCAACCCCTAGAGGGGCACTTGAACAATTACTGTTTGCAAAATATAGTTTAAAATTTATACAATTTAGTATGAATAAATTTTGCTTATGTACAATAAAAATTATTCTAGTATAAAATTTTAATATTAATTATTGATTTATTGAGCAATGATGATCAATGAAATAGTTACAAAATTTCGAATAAATATTTATTATTTTAATTTAAAAATATATATAACTCTGAACTCTCAATATTTTCAGGTATAAATACTTAAAAAGATATATTTAAAAACTAAAAATAAAAAATGTACAAAAATTTTCATATTATTTAAGAATGTATATCTGTATATGCTTTGTTTTATTTTTTTAGTATATTTTTGATTTTTTAAATGTTTTTCCAAAATGAAATGATGACAATTAAAGTATTACTTTTTTTCTAAAATTAATTTTTTATTTTGTAAACGACTTTATTTTGTTTTATCGTTGTAGTTGATGATGAAAAATTTTCTTCAATCAATGAATATTTTTATTTTGGAAGTAATTCTTGTAAATATTAATAATTATTCCATCAACTTTTTCATATTATTGTACAGATAAATCAATTTAAACTAAAATGATAATAAAATAGTTTTATGTATATAACAAAAAATTTTTCGTTGATTAATTATTAAAATGTTTATTAAAGCTTTAGTAAGGGTTTCGATTTCTACGAAACGTCAAAAAATTGCTGTTTTCATCGTGCCCATTCAGGCAGTTCGTAAAGCAATAACTCGAATATTGAGTGTCACCTTAAGCAAGAACCTATGCTTTGAACGATAGAAATACAATGTATCTTCATTCATAGTTATACTGCCCAGGAGGAGCATGACGTTAAAATTGTCCGTATTAGAATAAATGAAAGCCACTGTTTGAACCTATGACGGTGGCACAGAATTATTAGACGGTAATTAAATCTTGGCCTTTATTAGAGCACTTCCTTTTTGTATTACGGTAAAGAAAGACAAGTGCGACAGACGCGCTATTCACCAACTGTGGTAGGTAAACTATAATAGTTTAGTATCGCCACTATTTTTTCGTTTTTACGCACTCAATTTATCGCGTAAATTATAGGCGCGTCCCATCTTCTCGGCTTAATTGTGATTTGGTCTTCTAAGTCCTGTTTATCTTCCCCTTTTTCTTGTGCACGCTAACGAAATTCAACAGTGAAAAACTCGCTAGTGCTCGAATACGTATGTCGCATTCATTCGGCGATAATCGCCACTCGCTGCTCATTACTAATAACCTTTTCCTAACAAATTCCAGATGATTTTTTCTAAATATCGTAGATATATTGGCTTTTTAAGCTTGCTGCTTCTTTCTTAAAAGTAAAATAAGAAGACATCGAAATAAGAAGGTTTATTTAGCTATTGGAAAAATAATGTGATTAGCTGTAAAATTGATCTTTTCTCGGAACTGATTATTTAAAGCCAATTTTCACATGACTTTTAATGGTAATTAGAAATTACAATAATAAATTAAGTAGTTGTAAACATTGAAATATATACAAATTAACTAATGATTTTTACATAGCAATAAAGTGTCGAATAAGTCGTGGTATTTACGCTGTCAAAGAGAAAAAAACATACAGAAAACATTGAAAATATAAATATATATTCAATATATATTGAATAATTAATAGAATATTACTTTTGAAACTAACGTTTCTAAACAAAATTACTAAAAGTCTACGGATGCATCAATCCCTTTCAATAAATTTTCATAGATTTCGATAGATTTCCATTAATTGAAAACATTGTTGTTAGACCTGCCTGCTTATTCTCTCTCTCTCTCTCTCTCTCTCTCTCTCTCTCTCTCTCTCTCTCTCTATAAATATATATATATATTTAAGTATATATATATAAGTATATATATAAGTATTATAAGTATTCCTTTGTATCTCTGTTACTCTCTTCTAACACAATAATGTAACTATCCTTATAAATAATGCTTAAAATCAGAATTTAAAATTGCTCATCCTTTACATGCAAGCATGTCCTGCTATTTAGGAAGAAAAAGAAAGCAAAATAAACTTTCGCTGCATAATTGACTGTAAATACTTAAGTGGTCAATATTAACTGTGACCGAGACTATTGACTTTGTGAAAAAGCCGAGGATTTTTTAGTTACGTCAGAATAATTTCGTCGTTAATTTTCATCCGATATACGTTGCTGTTTTCTTTCATATTCAGTTATTGATCAACATTTCACACACACACGCGCATACACACACGTATACATACACACCCACAATTCAATTCAATTTTATTCAATTTTATATTTATAAATTCATTAAATATTAATTAATGATTAAAAAAGCGCTATTTTTATGATCGAGATAGAAGTAAAAGTTTCATAAATAAACAGAGCTCGTTGAGCGAACGACCGGCAAAAAAATATCGCCAGTAGAAGCGGCGAAAATGGACACATTTTCTCCTTGAAGAGCACGCTCCAGTTTTTATTCACGATTGCGTCATTCGCATGCAATGATAAAGGCCAACTGTTGTTTCCGTGGATCTTCATACACACGTACCAGGAAGGGTTATAGCGTCTCAGCATTCTCAATTCTGACAGCACCTTAATTATTTTCCTATGACGAACTTCTGTTACGTATTTTTACATCATCTTTTCCATTTGGTCTATCGTCAACGTTTTGAGGAAAATATAATAATTTGATTTTATTCCTATTGTTGCGCATATACATCAAACATAGCGTATGTATAAATATTGCTCTCTAATAGGACTAGATTACTACTTTCCTTGCTTCACATTGTCAGTATATTTAAACAGATTTATCAATTCTAGTTTATATTAAATACAAATAATAATTTTCATATCCGAAAACATTTTTTTGTTTTTTAAAATGGAGTAAGACCTCTTTAATGAAAGTTCATCTAAATGAGTGTGAACAAAAATCTGTGAAAAATGAGTCATTCAAAGTCAAATGAATTTTTGCTTTTAACGTCTATTAATATTTATTAATATTTATTTATATTATTGAACAAATATTTATTATTCCAAATTTTTCGAAACTTTCAAGTGAATTCTTTATATTAAATAATGTTCAACAAATATGTATTAAAATCTTTAGAAACTTTAGCAAAATATATTTCTAGTTCTGTATTTGTCAAAAAATATAAAAATGTAAATTAAAATAAAAAATAAATTAAATTTGTCTTTTAATTTAATCTTATATATACATTGTTTTATAATATTTTTACTTTAATATCTATAAGACTGTTAAAAATTTTCACTTTTATATTTTTCTAAAAATATTGAAAAATTCATAAAACCAATTTATGTAGTCATGAATAATAAAATATTATACAAATAAATTCTCAAGAACTTTTATTTAATCATTTTTTTACAACAATCATTCCCAATTGCATCTACTTGATGCAATGCTTAACTCATTAAAAACGTATTTATTAATAAAAAACATAAAATAGACTTTTGGATTTTCTTCTATAGAAAAAATAGCAAACATGTTCAATTTTATATTTTCAGGCGATATCACGAAATATCTGAAATTTCTAGAGAAATCTCAAGGTGTTGAGAAAAATCTCCATCTTATCGATTCGATAATCCTACATTAAAAAATGAGCATTCAATGGGAAAAATGGGTAATTAGATATTTTCAAAATTTTTATTTTATAATTAAAAATGTGATCAAATTGATATCCAAAATTGGGTTTTTAAGATCTATAGTTATATATAGTTGTATGTTAAATTCGTTTCACATTGTCGGTTATCAATTTTGTCGGTAAAATAGAATCGACTAACATCTAAATCAAGTTGTAACAGGATTAGCGTTTGGGTTTTCTTCTCCCTGTAATAGTAGTGCGAGAAACTAAAAAGTAAACAAGAATCCATAGGTTACTGTGAATTAGACCAACAGCATTTATTATTTAATGAAAATACTTCAGTATCTAAAGTGAAAATATTTATGTATGAATGTAATAAAATTTTATTGATATTAATTATATGATACAAATGTTATTTTTATAAATGCTTAAAATATGATTAATATAATATTGATAATGCTATGTATTTAATTTTCGAATAAGAAGTAAAAAACATTAATATAACCGTTACAGCTGTGAAATCGAATGTCCTTTTTTATAATTGATATAGCAATACTAAAAATACTAATAAAGCGAGTGAAACATGGGAACAAGTAATTCAATAGCGTGGAAAGTTTTATTTACATTAATTAAGTATAATTAGTTTGGTGCAACATTTGAATAACCCAATGTCTATGTCATTTAATCAACATAAATTAGATTAATAGATAATGAGATAAACTTTCTGAATTCATTTTAGTAACTTTTAGTAACATATTTCAGGGCGTAAGTTTTTGCTCCGAATCAGAGCCTTAACATTTTATGTATTTTATCAACAAATTTTACTATATGTTTAAACAATCATTTTGTCAATGTCAGTAGATATAAAGAATTGAATATTTAGTCTACATATTAAAATTTATAAATAACAATACAGGTTTATCAGAATTGCCAGTCAAACCATAATACCACTGCGCATTACAAAGTTTTGAAATCTATATATTATGTTTTAAAACCACGAATTTGATAACTTTCGATTACATATATTTTAAATGAAATTTCAAATTGTAGATGATTTATTGACCAATGGTCATCTATTGATAACGAGCGACATCTATTTATCGATATCCTTAGTAATATTTAATTGCATAATAGACGACACAGCATCCCTTCAAAAGTGTTCTTTTACCAATAAGGATTAAAATAAACTTAAAATCGGAGAAGTCCTTAAAAACAGTTTTTTCGAAACTACTTCGGGCCTCCAATAAAAAGTTTCGAAATTGCAAAGTCTCGAACTTTCTCACGTGGCCCACATATACAATGAGCTACGTTGCCGACGTTTGATTTCGTTCATTTTTTGGATATGCACGGAGCGGTAAACTCGCGCAGTCTCTGAGAAAAGAAAAGTGAAAGATTTACGAGTTTGACGGAACAGCGCCTTACAATATCGACTGCAGGCGATGCGAATGCAGCTGTCGCAGCCAAACTAGCTTTTTGTCCCGCCTCTCCATCCGTACTTTCTCAATGCTCTTCGGTGGTGATTATCGCTGTCGACGCTACATTCGGTCAATGGCATGTTTGTCAAAGGAGGAAGAAAGAAAAGAGAAAAAGAAAGATTTTGTAATCATAATGAACGTAAAATAAATTTTCCGCTAACAGTTTCAAGCTTGACTTATGATCGATAAAATTTGTGACGTTTCGTTCTTTTTGAATAGAAATAGATAAATTCTCAAAACATAAAAAAAGGAGGGAGAATAGTGAGTGCATACTATTTTATACATTTTTCTATCTCGAAAGAGCAGATTAAAATGAGCCTAAAATTAAAATGAAATTAAATGAATTGTATAGTGAGGATGAGGTCTGATCAGAGGGAGAAAAAAGAATCGTTGCGCCTTCTAAGACATTTTCTTATGGTTGAATTGAGAATGAGATCTGAGCAATAGTCCTGGAAAATGCAATCTGGGTCAATATTGACTTTGACAAAGTTTTTATCCGAATTTCGCTTGCATAATTTCATGTATTTGCTAAGGAGATCAACAATCATACATACGTGTATTACTTTCGCTGTAATTTCGTGTATTACGCTTGCTTTCATCTTGGACAATACTCTGAAATAAATACCAGGGCTTTGTTAGTTTCCGATAGTTGTTATTGATTAATTAAGTTCTCATAATGTAAAAAATGTTCAGTTGTATTTTTATGGCGTAAAAAATATTAAACTTTTATAAAAGATTTATTAAAATTAAAATTGTGTTTGAAAGATTTTTTAAAAAGCCAATTTATACATGTGAAATTTGAGGAAATAATTTAATACATAGTGATAAAATTACTTCTAAAAAAACGTTAAAAAGGTAAAATTAAATCAGCAAACATTTGTATATTCAATATATTTATTATAGGTTACATAACATTAATAACAATTTATTAATAATTATTCTTGAACAGTCTTGATAAGCTAAGAAAAAACTATTTTTTTTAATATTTATTTGCATTTTTTAATTCGATTTCTTTCACATTTAAAGTAAGTCACGCAATCCGATAGTTCGCCAGTTTTCCACGTTATCATAAGTATAATAATTACATATATAATGTCAATATTATAAATTATGATTTATTCAGAATTAAGTTTTTAAATAGTATTTAATAACAAATTCTTTATTTGTCTACTTCATAAATTGAATTTAATTGTTGTTTATGTTAAATTAGATTCATTTTAATGAAAGGGATTGATGACAAGTAAATTAATTTTCAAAACTTTCTTACGTTCTTTCTTAAAACTTTTGCAATTAACATACCACAGGTTTATTAAAGCCTTTATAACTATACATTAAAACAAGTAATGATTTAAACACTATAATAATGAATTGCGCGATAATTTTCCTTCGTCTTAGATTTTGTTTTAGAATATATAATTAGTGTAATTAATAGTTATCAAAGAATCAAATACAAAAGCAAAAAGGTGCCTTACACTTCATACACGCGTTTCGGATGTCGAAAAAACTTTCTATTTATATATCCATACATTAATAATCTTATATGTTTTAAATGTGAGTTGGTTGCAGATAGGCTTAAAATTATTAGTAGTTAAACTCTGGATCGCTTGTTTTTCTTCTTTATATCTATTCAGATAATATGTTTATTGACTAAACTTGAATTTTGAGAAAGTTATAATTATGATGGCCATATGAATTTCTAATAGTATCTTCTGCTCTTCCATAATTATCTCAGCAATCACTTACGACTCATAAAAAATTCATTTCTTTTGCTTCATTAGACCTTTATTTGAATATCATTTGAAATACAACTACAACTACATCAGAGTAAAATAACGATGGACGAAAATTGATATTTCTGATTAATATATTAATGTACAATGATGCACTAAAAATATAATATGAAAATTTTTTTTTAACTATGTTTGTAAAATTTTAACTATGTTTGTAAAATTTTAACTAGTATTCTCATGCATTTATAGCTTAAATAGGTGACTTTAATATTTTGTTTAAATTGTATAAATTTATGACATTTATAAACGTTTAATCAATACAATGAGTTATGGAATAAAACTCTAATTTCATATTCCTTTATTCTTAGTATAAGTACATTTAAAAAATTTTATCAAGACATTTTTTAATAATTTTATATTTAAAAAAAAATGTTGATTCATTTATATTTAATAACCATTTTGATTAATTCACATTTCTACTATATAATTAATTTAATTTTAAATTGAAAAAATAAATTCATGCTATAAAATAATCATTTTAATGTAAAATAATTATTTTTCAAAGGAATTAAAATTTTATTTATAAAATAAAACATTGTTGTAATTATTGTTACTTATTACCTTTTCATAACAGAATCTTTTAAACTGAAAGTTATTAAATATGCCTTTTTGTATGAGAGTGATACTTTACTAAAAAAAATAATTTTCGACAATTCTATATATACTGAATGAATATTTTTAAGTATTCAAAAATATTATGAGAGTAAAATGTTAAGTGGTATTCATTATTGATTTTATTACATTTTATACATGATTTTAAAATATTAAATTTTGATAATCAAAAAAAATAATAATAGTAATTTTCAATTTGAAATTCTTATCGAATGTCATGTAAAATATGGATATAAATTCAAATTCAATATTAATGATTCTCCTTTGGTTCAAAATAAAAATTTGTATAAATACATGAATAAATATATAATTAGTATATATATATTAAGCATATGTTTGTATAAATAACAATTTGTAATAATAGAGTGAAAAAGTGCTACAATGATGAAATAATATAATAAGTACAATTTATATTTAAAGTAAAATGATTCTAGTAAATTATAAGAGTGATATAAATATGAAAGGTTGCGTAAATACGAAGCGTTGTAGATAATAAATATAGATTGTAAAAGATAGTATAATTTGTTGCCAATTCATATGTATTTTAATCTTTTGTTATACAATATATTGTATAAACGACAGGTTTTTAATTTCGCTTTTTGAATTTTTATGAAGTGCAAAGTAGTATTTTTCGTATTATTAAATATGAAATATGAGAAAAAAAGTTCAATAAATATCATTGTAAATTGTAAATTAAGTTATAATGATATTTGTTACTAATAAAATAATTAATCATCATCATGAAATGATTATTACAAAGCGATAGTATTTTTATTTAAATATTGAATAGAAAGCATTGTTATTAATAAGCTTTTTCTGACCTCTTTTAATAGGTTGGAAAGTTAAAAATTGAAGCGTATATATGTTATGCTAATAATATGTAAGTACAAATAAACATATACTAAGATGTATGTTACCTTTTGGATTACCTTTCGATTTTAAAATCTAGTTGGTTATCGAATTATATAAGTCTTATGCTGTTTTACAATTTTCATTACACTTTTAAACATCGTATAAGAACTTTATAATTAATTAACTTTTGTTTCCTTCGTATTTTTAACTTTCGAAATGAAAAAATGATTTTGTCTAGTTATCCATTAATCTTGTTATAAATGCAAATGAATACCAATAATATGCGTTCAAGTTTAAAATTCACGTGAGTTCTATTGTCGAAATGAGAATAATAAAAATCCACGGTTTGATAATGTATAGGCAACAGACAATTCGGCTTAATTAAAGAATTAAAATTAAAAAAAAGGAAAGAAGCGCATTTCATCGAAGTGCTGTAATCGTTTTTTTCCACTTCAACCAACAAGAAGTTGTATGATGACAACTTCTTTTCTCGACTAAAATTCAAGACGATCGTCATAGAAGAAACGCGTTTACGTGAAATTTGACCCCCCCAATGACATCGCGAACAAACCGCTCCCACCTAGCCCGAGTTCATTCCCAATATAAGCATTGATAATAATATTTATGTTTGTTTGAATACGCATATAACGTATAATGTACACGACACCTACACAAGCTCGTAAATATAGCGTTTCGAAAAACAACAGCTTTTTATAAAACAGAGAAATTTGCACCTTATATAACGGCTTTTTTGATTTATCATCGTTTTTTTCATACGCTATTTCAAACGTTTCGTCTTATTGTTTGGTTTAATAATAAATAAACCAAGTCTTAAAATCATATCTTTTGCGCTTAACGCTCAAGGCATGCGCATATGCTGCGCATAATATAACCTATTTGTATTAAGTCTAATCAGTTTAGCATTTTATTGTATTTTGTATGTATAAAATAAAAGTGAATCAGAAAATTTACTGGAATCTGCAATGACGTTATAAATTTATTGAAACTAAAGTAAGCTGTGGGACAACCCAAATGGAAAAACAAGAGAGATTTCTATTTATTTAAAAATGTGACAAAGAAGCAATGATCCTTACTGAGCTCTCCCTATATTTATCATACTATGTTTTATTTTTCAATGTAAATATGACAAAAAGAATAGCCGCTTACGTCTAGTCATTAACAATTAATTGTATTATTATATTATTGTATTAATTGTAATACAATTAAAGGTATTAGCCATTGTCATCTTGACGCAAGAATCCTTGATTTATTTATTTAAAATCGGAGTATTGCTCACATGAAATTATTCTATATAAAGAAATAAGAGAGTATTTAATCGGCAAAATATAAAATTCTCTAATTAATAAGCCTTACAATTTTTGAATATTTTAAAAAAATTTAAGTTATTGTCGGGGGCGATTATATCGATGTTTTAAGATATCGTTAATTGTAACGAGAATCAATTGACCGACCACGGCTTGTAAAAATCCAATGGCTAGGACTTCAATTTTTTAAATATCTGCGCTGAACGCAGGATAAATTGATGATTGATAGCCCATTCCTCATTGTTCTAATAGCGCGGACTAATTAAAACCGATCACTGGAGGCTTATAACTCACATCATTTTAGTTTCATAAAGTCCAACTGACTATTTGCGTGGTACTCGCGAGAGGTTATTAAAGCTTCACTTTATTTAGCGAAGCAGTTTTATATGTAGAAGTTCTTAGCAGAAGCTCTCCAAAAAAGATAAGCTATTTATTTAAAATCCCGTCAATAAATGTTATACCTAAATTGGAATTCCTATAACCGATATGCTAAAGTGGATATTTAGTCAAGTATATACTTGTTACTCAGTATCTTGACTATTTAAATCTATTGCATGGCTTAACTTGATGAAATTAAATTTAATGTGCGATGTGAAAATAACAAATTATGAAAATGCTTTACGAGATGCTTCTTAATATTTTGAAGAGCTTCTTGTATAATTTGGATTAAAAAATTTTATTGACAAAACCATAGTTATACATAGAACTAATGAAGCTGTTTTATATTCTTAATTAGGTCACCATGAATTGTTCTATCCAACAATTCAATATTGCTCAAATCCGATTTATCAACCATTATCTCAAAATGTTATATAAACATTAAAATAGAAAACTGGGATGTATTAAAAAAACTTTAGTTTAAACAACTTTTAACATAAATTTTATAAAATTTAAATAAACCTATCTTAATAAGAAAGATTATATTCCTACGAATAATCTTCATCTAATTAACGTACGGATTATAAATAAATTTGAAATAATATATTGAGGTATTGAAAAAATAGGTTTGCTGTTTTATAAACGATTGTGATTCCTTGAATTAAAAATCTCAGGTTATTATTCAACTTAAACTGCTAGGAATATTTCAAATTACATTAATTTCAGAAATCTTCGAAACATTTTTATTTTATTATCGTATTGAAGTATTTGAATTTAATGCAGAATTATTTACTTTTAAACCAAATTTCGAATATATAATTACACACTTAACTCTATATAAACAGATGAATGTCAAATTTACGAAGAGATGAGCTTAATGTTAATTTATACATAAAGAACGAGTGGCTAATAATTGAAAATAGTAAAGATAATTCTGTTACCGTTGTAATTGATACGATTATTGTTTGGCTAGAAGCTTTGTTGAGAAGGAAATTGAATCTACAATAACCAGAAACGTACACTGCGTTAAATTCGTGACTCGCATTCAAGCCAGCATTTATTAAAAAACAGTGGTGATTCAAAAAATGTCGATGTCAATAAAAAGTCATCGATGCGATGACAATGAAACCTACGTCGTCCGACATTATTGGGTCCGTGAATGATCAGGCGACCTCGAGCGACCGCGATTTATCCCGAGGAGAAAGGCATACTTACACGTACAAGGCACAAACACATCTTATCTCGCGGTGGCTCTCACGGGAGGGAAATTGCTACAGCGATCAAATTCACCTGACCTCTATTTCCTTTCTTGAAATCTCTAATTCGCACGTCGATGAGACTTCCCCTCGATCTCCTGGCTTTATTCTTTTTCTTTCAACCGGAAAATTTTGATCGCTATATTTTTCTATTGAAAATAATATATCTGCACGCACGCGCGCTAACCATCTCAAAAATTGTATAGACCACCATGAGATTTACGCGAGCAGAAATGGGTTAGCCGTGCCTGTGCGTAGGCCGCGTTACGCTTTTTACTTTATAAGTCTTTTAATGCACGAGGGAAACAAAAAATTTCTAATAAGAGTCTTTTAAATGTGCAAAACCTTTTTGTTTCATCGCCAATGACTTTTAGCAAAGCTATTTTAATTTATGAGTCTAATAAAAGGAAGTGCTCGCTAAACATTTTATAGTGGAATTTTGACTTCAAATGATCAGCATATGTGTACGCGCGCGCCTGTTTTGTGTGTGCGTATTGGTGTGTGGGACCACTTTTTGGTCGGACTGTGCTTACCGTTTTCACTTCCTGTTATTGGAGTGAAATTTCACTCTAGTACGATTGCAATCTAGCACTTTGGATCCTGTGGGAAAGGGGACTATTCCCACGCCACTTTTGTATTATACAATTCCCAAAAAGTGTCTAAAGATGCAATGACTTTATTATTTTATTCCCGATTTTAATTGTTGATTCAATTGATCGATAAACATCTGTATTAGCAATTTATTTATTTATTAACTTATAAAAGCATTTTCCTAAGTTAGAGATCATTAAATATTTTAAATTCTAAATCATTTTTTCAATAATTAAAAAAATCTGTTGTATCCATATAGACACTATACATAAAAGAAGAAATGAAAAGAAAAGAATTTACAAAATTTTATTTTTCAATCAACTCGTAATTCTGTAGAAATAAAAATATATTCTATTTTATACATTATTTGGCGTAAATTTGCTGTAATAGTGGGACACATTAATTTTTAGATTCTCATTTTACCTCTTAAGGAAAAATCTTGATTTATTAATATTTTTATAAAATTATGCCATGTTATAACTCTTGTCTTGCTATTAACAACTATTTATTTTAAATATATTTGTAAATTTTTTATCAAAATATCCAGTCACATAGGATTTTCAAAGACCGTTGATTTATTTTTCTGATTTTTTTTGCGAAAGTTAATATTTCAATAGGATATTTATAAATTTTGTCACAATACAAAATGTATTTGGAAAAATAGATCTAATTGTTTATCTTTTTTTCTATAATCTTGACATTCATAATCAATATCGCTGCAAATAAACCTTTTATATGACAGAAATCAATTCTCAATGGCAACTGTTCCGTCCTGAGACACCTTATACACAAATTCCTAATATTAAAATCTGATTAAATTCTGATTAAATTAACATCTAAAAAACCTATTATTAGTTTACCGAAATAGAAGAATATCTAAATTCATAATAATCTCTAAAACTATAGCTTTATAATTATTTAATTAATAAATTTAGTTATATCAATTCAGATAAGTATCATCAGTATTTGTTACCGGAAGTAGCCGATGTGTGCATTTATATTGTAAAATTAGCAGAAATTTCTATTTTAAAAGCTCCATTTAAAATCACCATTCTCACCTCAAATTCATCGCACGCTTTTTATGTATGCAATTTTTGTTTTCGTATGAAAAGGGAAAAGTTTCTTGATTACTTGCAAATCTTTAATGGAAATCATCTGCCATGTTTTGAGGATCTCGCCTAAGCTTCGATACTAAGTATATAAAAAGAGTAAATAATAAGTTTCACACCGATCGATACAAAGATGAAAATTAAAGGCGATTCTCATCTTTCCTCCAACTCTTCTCTCTCTCTCTCTCCCCCATTTCTCTTTCTCTCTCCCCCACTCTCTCACACTGTCTTTCTCTCTCTCGCTGCATGTCTCTCTGTCTCTCTCTCTGTATTCATTAAAATACATCTATATTTTTATTTTAATATAATTTACTCAAACTTAATATATTTTTATCTAACTAATAAGAAATTAGGATAAAAATTTTCTGTGGTGAAATTTACATGCTTATTTTATTCTTTAAGGTTAAAACTATTATCGATATAAACATTTATTAAATTAACTACGTTATATAGTGAACATGTTTCCGTTGTACATTGGACTTTATTTTCTATATATTTTTTATCTTTAGGAGCCAATTAATAATTTATTTTGTAATTATTTGTATATTTTTTAGAATTACGTAATTGCGCACATATCTAAAAGTAATGTATTCCAAAGAACTATTTTAATAAAATATAAAATAAGTATATAAATATACTTTAAAAATTTCACAAGAACATACATTATGAATTCTTGGCGGTAACATATCCACTCATGCATAAAAGACTTTGATGAATTCGTAAACTAGCGCAGAATACATTGTATGTACCGATATTCTTTGTAGTTTAAAAAAAAGTTTGTGCATAGAAAAGTATGTACCGAACGAGGGTACATGTACTAGCCTAGATTATCAAGATTTTAAATATTTTCAGAGTATAAAAATTGTATCATTATATTAATTTGTGTACGAGTTTTAACAGTAGAAAGCAAAAAAAGTTGATTCAATACACAGTATATCAGTTAACGGATTATAATTACTATGTAACTTTATTCTGTATAATCATTTGTATGTATTAAATTAATTAAACATTGCAACTAAAGCGAAAATGGTTCTGTGAAACATAATTTCAATAGTTGTTTATTTAATTTATTAGGTAATCATCGTTTTTATAATTTATCTTTACTTGGGCAACGAATGAATAAAAATGCACATTTTTCCTATATAATTATCTTTCTGTGAGAATGAAATGGTCCAAATTGATTATATTTAAATACGGTAAGAAACGTAGTTAAAAAAACATTTCAGGAACAACTATTTTTAATGTCCTTTTAAAATTTAATTTTCATGCATATTTTTACTATTTTATTATAAAGCATTTGCTGCTGTAGTAAAAAAATTGTGCTAATGAAATTCGTATTTCATAAATCTGCTTCTAGCACGATTATACACGAATGAAATCTATTTTAGACGACGAAAATTACACGAAAGTTATTTTAGGCAGAAATTTATAAAATAGTTTCATTATTTCTAAAAAACTTGCTCCTGAAAAGATCAGATAATTTTAATATATATAATGATGTCCTTGCTTTCTCTATCAGCGTAGAATGCGTGAATAGATCAGAGCAGAGATACGTTAAGTCGTCAATGGGTCGCGAAGGAAGGAGAATAGGTCGTTCCCTCCTCACATGATATATAAGTGGCATCTGGGAAAGGATATAGTTGGTTCGTTTCATGCCAAGGAGTATCTCGCATATCGGGGACTTTTTGACACGAAAGTTCGTTCGCTCGGAAAGTATCCGTCTAATATCCGTGCTGTAAAAACTGTAAGGTACATTGAGGCTCTGCATTGATTAACAAGGACTCCCGCGAAATTGAGGTTTCTTAATTTTGAATATTGCGAGCGTTAAAAAAAAACTTTTTATGAATGAATTGTGGATCGCATAAAGCCGAATGGGGCCAAATCTTATCTCGTCTTAAACGTTGAATGTTCGTTTAAATTTGACGACCGATTTGCTTAGGTCTTGAAAACTTAGATATATATATATATATATATCGACCCTTAGCTTGTCGAGTCAACGATGTAATATTCAGTTAATGATAGATATGGACATCCGTTATAAAAATAAAAATAGTTCCCAATTGTCCGCAGCTGCAATTCTATGCTGAAACAGTTAGAGAAATTAAAGCTCGAGTATTGAAGAATGGAATCGGCGGGGAAAGGAGTAAAAACGGCACAAGTGCGCAAATAGTTGTTCCATACCCGTCTTATTAATACAATTAAAGATATATCTTCAGTGTGAACTACACAATTGAAAGCGTAATAAATATACAACAGGTGATACAACAGGTTTTTCCTCTACATTATGATGTTGACATAAATATTTATAAAATTTTAAAAGTGGTTCATAAATTTCGTCATTATCCCTATCGAATACGACCAAGAGTTCGAGGTGTTCATATTAAACAGTTGACGTAATGCAATGGTCCCATTAAAAAGCTATTCGCGAAACTATATTATGTATTTTATCACACATCAGCTATGCGTATCTGTATACATAATCAAATGCTAATGGACGTTGAAACGGCCGTTTAGCCAATGAATCGCTGATCGTTTTTTCGGAGTATGAGACTCGTAAGAAGCAACAGTACTACCGTTATATCGTATACCATAGCATATGCCTTGCCCAAAAATTATGTTTTTAGGTCGACCTTTAATTAGAGAGCGATCACGGGACGTCACGGTCAGAAATAAGAAACTCGCTAAAATCAGCTAATTCTCATTTAACGGTACGCATGTGATTCTTTTTTAAACACATTGAATTGGGACCCATAAATTTGCGCTAATCGAGTCCCCTCGGATTGTGTAGACTCACGGATAGAGCAAAGCAGGGAAAAGGAAGTCTTGACTCTTGTATCTGTGGCGATATCTATAGCATTCCTCTATATCCTTTCCTCTTTCACTATCTCAGTTGTCTCAGTTTCTAGATGCCGCCTTATTTTTCCCGTTCGTTTTCGAGCTGCTATATGATAAACCGGCTCGCACTTTCGATAATGTTCGGTCTTTTTTTGCCGTCCCGTTTTTCTACCGGTTCTTCTTTGCTTTGCTCTTGCATTCGTTCGATTAAAATAATCCTGCTCAGTTAGCACTTGCACTTGCAGTTCAACTAACACTCTGCTTTTTCTTTACATTTCTTTAAGTCATTAAGATATAAAGTAAAGTGTACATATGGCATTGCATTTAGAAAATCGTTATTTTAATCAAGCAATTTTAAGCGATATCCAATTTGTTTGATGTAAAGTAATGGGTTGGTGAACATTGTTAACTATTATTAATAAAAATGAATATGTTGTGCTAGTGATTTACAAAATTTACAAAATTAATTATTATTGTATCAGATTTAGGGGCAAATTAAAGTTTTTTACATCCTTTTTCTACTTGGCTACATCAAATGTTAAGACAACTATCGGGTTAAACCTGATAAGGATTATCTTATTTAAAAAAAAATTTTTTTTTTTAATGATCCATAAAACATTTTTACGCTTTTTTTTTATCAACGACTCATAAATGTTTGTAATATTTATGGATCCTTATAATGATGTATTTACCAAATCCAAAATCAATTTATACAAAAACACTATTTACTCAAATGTGAAATTATTTCCCTTAAGTTTTATAAAAAAATCACCTGGTGTACAAGAGCATAGAAGCATAACAAAGATTTTATTCCAAAGATTGAAACACAACAGTTAATATTATTAGGAAGATCGTTTGCCAAGGCCGTTTGATTATTTATGTATCACTGCATTCAATAATGTTGAGTTTTTGAAAAATACCTTTCTACGCATTTACGATTAGAAAGGATTTGCGTTATTACATCATTTCCTATGTAATAATGAATCATCTAAACAGCAGAAACATTGAATCGGAGACACCCTATGATTTATACAAGGTAGAAACACGGATGAGATTTGAGCAGCTTCAATAAGTTGACTCCAACTTGTTATACAGTTTTTCATAGAAAACTTTATGTGTTTTAAATTCATTGGTGAAATTTTGTGGGAATGAATTTTGTTAGTTATTACGTAAGTCTGGATCAGTCTTTAATCTATGAATTAGAAAATCTACTGATGGTCTGCTCAAAATCAAATTGTTCATCTAAAATGTTTTTATTATATGTATGAACTCAAAATCTATAATACATACTTTTGGATCAATAATCACAAAGCAAAAAAGTCACATATTATTATATAAATTTTTTACACTTGTATGTATCCTTTGAGATGAAATTATTATTAATATTACGATATATTGGTGCGCAAATGTGTAAGATAATAATTATATTAATGCAGTAACGTGTACAATTTTAAGGGTGTTATGCATTTTGTCGAGTGACAAAGTTCTTAAATGATTATAAATGGTTTTATGTTTTGAATGAAAGTAACAAAAAATGTTTTTCGATTCCCTCAAATTTTCAAGTGCTTAAATTTTTTAATTGTTGCAGACCTGGAGAAAAGGCAATTATAGGATCATACCTTCAAAGTGGTCTCACAATTTGTCGATTTCATTTATTTCTTTCTTCTTTCTCCTCGAGCGGAGAAAGTTACGTTGCATTGACTGAGACATTAAACAATATTTTGATCGTATCGTTACATCTTCAGTTTATTTCTTTAATAATTACTTGCCTTGTTTCTTTTAGCAGAGGCTAAAAATTAAATTGCACTTATTTCGCAAACCGGTTATTAATTATTTTTGAATTTGTGTAGTTTGAAAAAGTATCAAACTGAATAAAGTAATTTATTTTATTTGGTACTATCGAGTAATCAGAGTACGGAAAACAATTAAAATGATTTAAATAAACTTAATGAATTTTATTAAATAATTTTCTTTAATAAAAAAAATACTTTTAAAAAAGATTTACTTAGCATTTTTCTATGTGTATGTATGAGATAATGACTATAAAATATATTTTTTAATGTAATCTTAAAATACTTTTACATATTACTATAGTAATAACAAACGCATTATTACATTCATGAGTTTTATACATTAGCTTTCTCCTGTTTTATTTGCGTTCAAATTATTTGTAAAGACATTATTAATAATTAACACGTATTTCTAGTATTAAACTTGTAATTTTCATAATTCGTCTTTGTACTTTTTAAGATTACGTTTAATGATGTAAATTCATTGCCAACCAAGTTTATACTATAAATTAGTAACTGAGTAAATCATTTATTGTTATTATCGTTCATCGGAATATAAATTTTCTCTTCATTTTTCGATGATTTCGTTCATTAAATAATTGTGAATTTTTTTATTAATTTTCTGTACCGAACTATCATTTTATCATAATATACCTGATAATGAAGCAATATTGTTTTTACTTGTATTAATTAAAAAATACATTTTAAAAAATAAAGGAACATATGATAGAAACTTAAAATTAAGGATCAAGTTGAGCAACCCTGCAATATTCAGCTTATTATACATACATATGTACATTTACG
Source organism: Kradibia gibbosae (assembly GCA_018907135.1). NCBI lineage: Eukaryota > Metazoa > Arthropoda > Insecta > Hymenoptera > Agaonidae > Kradibia > Kradibia gibbosae. The sequence goes on along the minus strand of JACCHX010000012.1, from coordinate 4,349,888 downwards.
TATATATATATATATATATTTAACATAATTATACTAAAATTTTAAATAGTTTTGTAAATCTAGCAATAATTTGTATGAAAGTATAGCAGGTTTTAAAAAATTTGAAACCTGCATACTACCAATTATATGCTTAAAAAAAACCAATTTCAAATGTTAGTTTTATTGCTATTGGTAATTTCTTTATTGGCTACTTTTATTATTTTTCTTCTCTATTTCCTTGCCCTACTCTCACCGTCTTGGCTTATAAAGTACGAGACAGGGCTTTCACTTGTCTATAACCATTTACTAATTGCATGATTAAAACAATATTTGTATGCATGAATCTGGCGATGTGTAATGGTAAGAAATTTTTAGCCATGATTTTTTTCAGCGTTGACGTAAAATAATAAATAAAGTTAAAAAGTATTATGCTAAGGCTGTTTTTTAATATGCCTTTAAGTCGATAAACATTTGTTAATATTATTCTGGCGTGTGACTGTAATATCATCCGAATTAAATATTTATTATAAATATAGAAATATTAGTTTTATAAATTTATTCAAGTAGAACTTTTTTAAAAATTTTAACTAAGTCTTTTGACGCAGCATTTATATTATCAGCCCAGTATCGGACAAAGTGCATATACTACCGGTTCTGAATGTATGAAATTTTTGCATTAAGTCGTAAAGAGCCACATAATAAACAATAAGTAAAAAATATGGTTATCAATAAAGTATAAAAATCGAGTCCTTATTAAATTGAGTTAGTGGGTCAAAAAGTTAGCAAGTAGTTGTTTAGTATAAGTGGCTAGAAAAGGTTTGTTGGGTGACGTTTAAATTGATAAACTCGAAAGTCGAGAAAAAGCCTTCTTCGAAATTCCAGCGTAGCATACTAGTTAGTCCCTGCCTTTAAATATGGATCATTCGTGGCGTTAAATAATCGATTCTCCAACTTTTTACCGAGGGAGTTCGTTTCGGTGTTCATTATTCTGCTTACGTTCCTCGTCTCTAAGTAAGCAAGGGTATTTTTTTTATATTTATTTTTTTTCAATTCAACAACTGCAATTTCATTTTATTTATTACGTATTGCATGGCTAATACAATAAGCAATATTATGTATACCGTAGTGAAAGGATGACAATTAGCGCTATCGCGATTATTTATATAAACTTGTTTGTAAATCAAAGAATAATAAAACACTATATATCAATTTATAAGTATAAAATGCTCTTTATAAGTATATCTACAAGGATTGCCATTATAGATGAGAATATTTAATTATCCACACATACTTACAATTTGCTTTTGGATGAGCCTTAGTGCCAAGCAACATTTATCAATCAGAAGAGGTTGATTGCATGTATAAGCTTTGCTGATTGTATAACCTACACGTAGTAGTAACATACCATAGCTCGAACGTTGATCAAGAAAAAATGATTTCATTCTTTCAGAAACCATTTATTTTTTGGAAGCCCTCGATACGATTATACGATATTTATACAAGACAGGAAAGAAGTGCAATAAAAAATTATACTAAAGTACTCTGCATGAATTTGCACGTTTCTTTTATACATTTAACTAATAATTTTTCCTACTTCACAATATAAGCCATTCCTCATTTTAATCGCAGCTGTGACTTTCAGTTCGTGAACTGGTAAATGAGAAAGAGCTACAATCGATTCGCCTCTTAATTACAGCTCCGTTTCACCCAATTCTTTTCGGTCTCACATGTTTTTTAACTCAATTCGCCATCGATGTTTTGCATTTCAAAATACCATTCCAAAAATGATAAAAATATTATGTTCTCCTTTTATTTTTGTTTCGTTTTTGTTTATACGGTTTCAACACATAACTCATAACAATATTTACTAAGATAAGCGGTTACGTCGTATATCCCGAGTAATGCGTATATCGCCGAGCTATTGTCAATGGAAATACGCTAGGCAGGGAGTCGATGGTTGAATAAAAGTTTGCGTGCGTGCATTATATTCATCGCAGGATAGAAAAAGGCTCGGAACCGTGGTTGCTCATAGTGGAGTCGCAGCTCGCGATGTGCCGCATTTTTCGCCAATCCCCGGCACTGGTGCGTAAAAGCAGCCTCGACTAATGCCCCCTTCGGAGGTGGCGACCTAGAGGACGACTGCGGCTCGGGTACCGAGTCCGAGAGCGACGGGAGAGGAGATAGAGTTAATGGATAAAAGAAAGATGGATAGCGCGAGAGCGGAACACCGAAGGAAGCGTTGGCGCCGCGAGCCCGAGAGGTCGAAGACGACTACAGTGACGGGCCGAGCAGAAGGACAGCGCCCAATCGAACTAAACGTTCAAGGATACGGAAGATAATGGTAGCGGTGGGAGGACGGGGGAAGCGAAGTAGAAAAAGAGGCTGAGAGGGATTAAAACGAAAAATCCACGGGGAGGAAAAGAGCAGAGGCGGGCACTTTAACGCTGCCATTAAGTAGGATGGGTTCTGATTATTTATGTTAAGTGCTTGTGATTTTTTATTTTTCTTTTTTTCCTTCGAAGCATCGGATTATTTTGTAAAGTTTTTAAATTGTCATCATTTCACAGTTGTATATTACGCTTAGCAAATTATGCATGCTATGCAAAATCTGCAACTAACCTGACGACTTATAATAATTTTCTTTGAAAAGATGCCTCGCATATCTCTTATGTGTACTTTCTATGAGAAAACGAAGCCTCGAGTTCATAGCGCAATTTTCATGTAATCCTCGTGTAAGCATCATCAGAACGATATATTTGTAGTTTTCAGGTTCTTTAATATCTAATTGTGCCAGGATGACATCCAACTCTCTCCTTTATCCCTCTACTCGACTACGTCGCGTCTGACAAGAGCTTTTACTTCCTAATCGTACTATCGGCCTGTCTGGATTCCGCCGCTCGCTCGTCGGTCTTCGCTCCTCTGCGCGGTAGAGGGAGAGTACGACAATTAGTGGGCGACGGAGGGAGGAAGGGGGAGAGCCGAGAAAAAGCACCGGAAGAACTATCGGTAGAGAAGGGCAGAGACCGCGAGGATATTTGTTCAGTGGCAAACGGGCGTCTGTTCGGCATAACTCTTGAGTGTGGAGTTTCGATGAGGTCGCATAAAAAGAGAAAGAGGCCGAAGCTGAGGAAGAGCATGAGGTTAGCGGACTGGCGGTGGGTCAGCGGTGGGGAAGAGAAGACTCGGCGGACCGGTCGCGTTGATCCGGCCAGTCGTGTGGATGCTCGGGGGGAGTTGGTTTTTCCTCTTGCTCGCCCCACTGGTCGCTGCCGGCCGTGACTCGGGCTATGCGCCCGTAGGATGTCGGCGACGGTACTGCTGGTAATGGCTGTGGAGGTGGCCGTGCTAACGTCAGGAGGGGGGAACCTATGCTCTCGCGCACCTGACGACCGTACCGCGTACCCGGAGGGCTGCCTGAAAATTCGCGCTGCGCTCCTGGCGTCATCGCATCAGTGCCGCGGTGCTCAGTCTCGTTCAGGTCACTACAGAAGATAGGATCTACGCCTCTTCTCTCGGCTTCTCCTCAGATCTTTGCTTCGTACACTTTTGTTACTGCTAGACCGTTCGACGGGCCACGCGGTCTCGGCGCTGTTCTAGTCATAGATTTCGGACTGCGGCTCCGACGCGCGCTTGAATTCGTTTGTGCGCGAGTATGTTTGTGCTCCCTGACCTTTATTTATACTCTGAACCTACCGAGCTTCGGAATTTCCTAACGGCTTGGACGATTCCTTTCGCCACTCCTGCGATTCCACCCCATTGCAATAATCTCGATTTTAATATCTCGATTTTTGCAATTGACGGAGTAGCACTTTTTCTCTAAGCAGAAGTACCTTGAAGATTGCAAGCTATCAGTGAAAGAGGAGGGCTTTCTGGCGTAGAAAAGTATTAACTAGAGCACTGCAGGCATTAAAACTTTATCTTTATAAAGTTACGATTTAGTTTTGCTTGGATTAGTGATTTTTTCTTTTTCCTTCATTCTGTCATTTTTTCGTCTCTTTCCCTTTTCGTCAACAAGTGAGTTTGCACGAATCGCGCTTTATATGCAAGTTTCTTGTATGCGTTCTACAAGCAGGAAGTGCAAATCTGTCGAGAAGAGACTGTGGAACGTCTGCGAAGCTCGGATTCTATCGCTCGCATGCCTGACGATCTACGTGATGTTTTCTGGGCGCCTTTTTTTCAGAATAGTGAAGTGCTAAGATTTTTTAGGCCCTATTTACTCCCCTCATCGATGAAATTGATTTCTATCTCAACTGCTATATTAGGAGACGAGCGTACTCGATGGAATCGCTGAAAAATCATCAATCTTATTTGTAGTTATAGTGCTTGATCGAGAAATAGAACGAGTGCGTTGATAACACCGCATCTTATTTTTCATAATTTTTCAACCTAAAAATGTCAAAGATTGCTGTTAAGAGCCCAACTAGCCTTGTTCCTAAATCCAACAGCTACCATACCACAACTCATTGGAATAATGGTTCGACGCCTCGTTTATCTCAAGTCAAGGGCAGTCCCAATGTATCTAAATTCTCAACTCCTACCAAACATCCAATCAAAATCGATGATAGTACAAAAACAGCAGCCATACAGCGTCATTCGTTAAAATACTTTCTCGGCTCGTTTAAATCCCAGCAAAATGCAACTGTATCATCAAAATATATGCGTAATTCCAACAATAATATTAACAACAATGTGACTATTTTGGAAATTTCCGAAGAAACAGAACATCACCAGCCTAAATTGATACGATCAAGCCAAAAACCTCGCACTAATGAAAAAAATAAGTATACTAATGGTTTGACATCTAATAGCTACAAGCCAGAGACCGTGCAAAGAAAACGTTTTAAAGACAGCAGTAGCCCTTCTTGCACGATTCTAGAGGATAGAGTTTTACTTAAAAAGGGTCTCAGTACAACGCTGCCAGGCGATAAAAATCGATTGCCGAAAAAGTCAGAGGAGCTAAGGAAAAAGAGTCTCAATCGATCTACTAGTCTATGGAGTATGGCGTCACTCAATGATCCTTTAAAGCAAAACAGATATGTAAAGTCTCATAGCGCTGAGTCTAAAACTCATAGAACTCGAAGTGGCATTAAACCTTCGATCTTAAATCGAACCACCAGCTTATGGAGTGTCCCAGCTGATCCACTCTATCTTTTGAGCAAACAACCCAGTCGAATACCTCTATCGACACAACATCTCACTGGACTTGGGCAGTCTCTCGGCGATCTATTCTTCGTAGATCGTTCCGTCGAGAAGTTAAGTCTTAGTGGAGTGAAACGAGTCATCGACTTTGAGGAGGTCGATAGATCGGTAGATGAACACATTTACGAGAACTGTCGCGAAGCTATTGTCAAAAGCGGAGATGAAGGCAAAGAGTCACCGATTTATGAGAACTTAAACGGATCCACTACTACTGCAGCCAAGCAAAAAAAAGCTATAAAGCCCGATCTTTCTCTTTCACTGTCGGTGCCCTTGACAACGTTCGAACTTGAGAGAAGAGCCGAACTCCTTCTGTCTCAGCTGGATGAGGATGATGGAATAATAATTGAGCCTATGCACAGCCACAACGGTAAAAAGAGCAACGACGCTGCATTTGCTTGTAGGAGGAATAACGATAAGAACAAAGACATTTTATTACTAAGTCGAGACACCTTGGGTAAACGTGCCAACAAGATGTCAAGGATTAAGGAGAATTTAATCGGGAGTCGAGAAATTTTAGAAAATAGTCGAGGGCTAGCTAAGAGTCAGGAAGGCTTGCAAAGTTTCCATTATAATAAAAGACCTGTATGCGAGATAAGTATTCAAGAAATAAGGCGTAATTGGGAGCGACAGATCAAAAAGTGTCAGGTTATTAATGATGACGTAAAAATGAGTAAGAATCGGTTCACTAAATCGAGCTCGAACATTGACATTGCCCCTAGAACGGAGTCTACCATATCGCTAATACCTGCAAATCAGTCTTGCAACAAAAGCGAAAAACACTTACCGTGTCTTGGGACGGCAAAGAGAACCAAAGAGATCGAGCAGCTCGTTAACTTCTTTAACTGCAAGAATACAGCAGCGAGTTCGCATAAGTCGGCGTCGGTTATTCAAGACTCTTGGGCCAAACTGCCAAAGGACGTTGCCGACGATGTCGTGAGCGTCGAAACGATCGGGAGCAGGAAAGCTGAGAAGATCGAGAAGAGCTGTGGCTACACTTCGGACAGTAATTCATCAGAGGATAGCGGACACATCAGCAACGAGAATGAGCCCGATTGGAAGGATGAGCACCAACACGGACTCGAAGAAGTTAAGGACTTTAAGAATCACCGGGAGAACGAGATTTTTTTGAAAAAGATCATCCAAGACTTAGATACGAGTCTCGATCCCACAATCACAACATTGCAGATGAACCCAATCGTAAGGCAGTTTACGCCGACCGAGCAGACGAAGTTGGTGAAGCCGGTGTTTCATCCTCTCAAAAGTTGCTTATCGAGTTCAAGCGGTGCGAGCAGCATCGATAGTTGGGACGAGGCAGTCAAATTGGCGCAGAAAAACGCGTCAAAAATCGTTGCGGAATCTACAACAACGTTGCGTCGTAATGTCCCTCAGGTATAAAAGCGTGCGTACGTAATGATGCTTACATAAGGGTTAAGGACATACTGCAGACGGACGAGAAATAGTTATATCGTACAAGTCCCCCGACCTACATTTGATGGGCCTATTCTCATGTTTCCGTACTTTTTATTTGGCTTTGATTCGGCCGAAATTTTTTCGCCTCATTTTATTACAAAAGCTTAATTTGTTAAATATTAACTATGCTCTAAAGAGGCTGGGGATACATTTTTTACTGCTAGAGATTTAAGATAACGCTTTTTATATAAGTACGTGATCTTTAATATGTATATTAAATAATTTTAAATAATCTGCACTTCGAAGTAGTTGAAATAAAAATTTATCACATTTTTTTATGATAATTCCTCTGTTCAAATTCATTAGAGTAACAATTATATTTTTCGCCAAAATATTATCTGTCTTTATTACATAAAAATATAACAATAAATTTTCTTAATAAAAAGCAAAATATATATTAACATTCGGTATATTTAAAAAGAGACTATCGTTAATTGCTTTTAATTTGTTAATTGCTATAAAATATTAACAGCGATTTTAATATTTATTGGAACGCAGTAAGTTTTATGTCCAATATTTACTGAGCTTAAAAAACATGTTTAATTTACTACACCAACCATAGCAATTGACATTGTAGTCTATTTTCTAAATATGTATGCCCCATGATATTCAAACATACCATTTCCATTTGAATTTTATGCTCCGAGAAAGTCGCAATACAATGCATGCAACAAAGACGCAGTTCTATGAGCAAAAAATATTCATCATTACTTCGTCTTCAGCAGGTCATGTAAATAAGGATGGCACGCAATCTTGTAAAAAGGTGCTGTAGTAGAAAATATCCAAGACTTATTAACTATTCAATGGTGTGAAAAAACTGTTTGAATGGAGCGGCTCCTTATGGTTCGTGCGTGTAGATCTGATTAAGCAAGTTTCCGAGTGAATAGGTGTCTCTCGCAACTTACGAGACTTTCTATTTTTGCTGTAAAAGATATAATAAATGTGATAATGAAAACCGTTGATCTTGATACACCGCTTCTCTATATTAAACGCTTCTACGCATGAGTATGAGCGAGCATCGCCTTAAATTGAAATTTTGGATTGGATCCGCTTTAACATTTGTAATTAATAGACCGGTGTAACAGTGTAATATACCGATGATTATAACAGAGTTACATTAATTTTCATTAAGGCAAATAATTTTCGACGATATCAGTTTTTATTTCACTACAGTCTTACTACAGTAAAAATACATCTTGTATTTTAATTTGTAATATCTGAAGCCGTTATTTATTAGAACGGTAATATTGATTGAAAAATATGAATAAGTTAATTTAATAATATGTACCTCTTTTTTTATTTTCATGAATTACATATGTAGAAAAATAATTAGAGAAAAACTTATTTTTATTAAATTAAAAAAATTTTTTTTCTGAATGTAAATAAAAATTTTTTTCAATTAATTATCATATTAAAAGAGTTGTTTGAAATATTATTTAATCGTGATAAAACAATTTAATAGTACATTTTAATTGTACATGATAATATTATTTTACATGGTGTTGCATTGATAAACATGGTTTTTTTTAACTTTCAATAAATATTGGTATTTATGTATTTATCGGTTGTTATTTATTGTTTTTTTTACGATTTAGATAAGTTTTTAGTTACATGGAGATGTTATTTATTAATTCCCTATAGAAAAATTATTTTTTTAATTTTTCAGAAAACTTTTTTATATAATAAATTATTTAGTCACTCAATAATTCTTTAAATAGCAGATGAATTTCCAATTTATGATTTATAATTGTATCAAGAACCATTATAAGAAAACATCAAAACAAAAAATTTGAGAGGGCATTAATTATAGGAATATCGTGTGCGAAAAATGTTTGCAGTTTCAAACAAATTTTTTTATTTCCTTTCACATTATCATATATTTTTCATGCAATATTATTGTTTACTAACATCAGTTTTTATGCTTCATTTTATCATATAAATTTCCAAACTAACAGGAAGAATGCTGATAATTGACTGTTCACTAAGTTTAAGAAATTAAATCCACATCATTACTCTCACATCTTTTCGAGTGCACAGTGCGTATTGATGATAATAAATAAAATTTTAAATATAACACACTAACTTCCAATTTACAAGTAGTGCTTGCTTGCCTTATGTCTCAGTAATTCTCGACTATCAGGATCTTACGACTTAATTGAGTCTCAATTTCAAACTCAATTATTTAGAAAACGAATATCAAAATAATTTAACATTAGTTTTTTATATGTACTCTGTATTAATTCATGAATTGTATACTATTTCACAGGAAAATTAAGTAAACTTTAGTAAATAATTATTTCGTTTTACTTACTAAAAATTGATCAATCAAAAGACTAGATTAATACTTTTATTTTTTAATTTATTAATCGTTACGAATACTTTAGAGAGATAAAATGTATTTAAAAATTGTTGGTTTGCAATATCTACTACGACTCATTGAATTTTCCATGAAATACTATAAAGATTAATTTTTGATGTTTAAATCAAATTTCAATTTTTAGTTTATATAAATGTTTCGATGAGAATGAAATTTGAAAATGAAATTTTTGATTCAGGCTGTGACACTGTAGAATGTCTCCAAAGGCGGATATATTATTTGCGTGCTCTTTATTCCCGCGGCTGAGTTTTCAATGAATAATTTAGGAGAGCTCAGTAGCAGCAGCTTTTTCAGCATGAGTATGATAAATAAATATGCTCGTAGAATGTCCGGAGGCCTCGAACTCTCATTAAAGTTAAGCTGTTTGTCAGCAGCCGATGTTCGTTGAACCGAGTCTTGCATACGTTATGCAGAATTGTCCTTGAAGGGGCCCCATTACTTCGGAGAAGATAATAATCATAATCCGTTGTTATACGCAGCATCGATCCTCGCTGGGAACAATCGCAGGCGACGACGCTGGGGATCGATTTTTCACTGAGCCCCGGCACCGATGACTCCTCCTCCCTCCGCACCACGCTCGAACCACGCTGGTCGGCGTCATTATAACGGTCGTAACGCGTGTTGCCGCTCTCTCGGTAAATTAAGTTCTATTGATGTGCGCTCTAGCGCTCAGCCGACTTCTATTAGACAAATCTCATTTGGAGAACGTAATTTGATATCGACACCGTTTTTTCTCCTCCTTCATTTCTTCGTGCTTCTATTTTATCTATTTTTTCAACCTACTCAGGAGGTCGACCACCTTCTTTTTTATTTGACCGTGCTACGAAGACTTGGCCTAACGCTTTAGCTCCTATTAGTAAGAATGGAGGCTGAAAATTGATGTGCTGGAAATGAGGATGTAAAGTTTCGCTATATTCGTTGCTCAAAGCTTTTAAAGCTTCAATGGAAAACACGAAATAGCTAACATAAAGGCGAACTGGTTATAATTGTTTCGGGCTACCACTATAATAATTCTTCATGAAATGAAATTAAAACGAATTTTCAAAAAGTCGTTGATCATCATTAGAGCTTTCTTTTGTTCTATGTCAGTATTTTGTCAGCTTCGGCGAGTCGTGCCAACTGACCTAATTTTTCTCGATATTCTTACATTTCTTAACTACTCTAGTTTATTTTTATAAACAAGCAAATAACTTAAATACATTAACGAATATTAGTTGTTCTAAAATATATATTCTAAAAAAATTGACGTTTATATCTTCAGTTTGCACCACTCTTATATTGTATAAAACCTGCTAGATTTTAAGGTTGTATAATTTAAAAATATTCTATTAATTTTACATGCACTAAAAATAAGTTTTGAACATTAATAAAGAACTACGTATTCTTATGGTAATTTGGAATTTTAAACTAACGGAAAAATACATTTTTATTTCTATAAAAAAACGGAATCTTGTTATTATTATTTGACTGATGAATAGTGCAATGTTAATTGTTCTATTTACGCTCAATCGATCAGAGTGATGAAAATTACAATTTCCAGAACATTCTTGCAATTTGTACTTCTTAAATCTTGTCTTGAATGCTTTAAAAAAATATTTAGCACATTATATTTAAGTGAGCGTATTAAAGTCGAGATACTTTTGTTTTTTGATTATTGAAAAGAACGTAATTCAATTTTAAAGTTTTTAAGGAAACCATTATCTTTTCATTATGTTTTTTTAAATTAGACTCAACTTTAATGTTAAAGCTTTAATATCATATTTTGTAGTATTATTTTAAAGTTTAACGTTACAAGTATAATTTAACTTAATCTGCTATATACTTAATTAATTACATGCAACTCGTTTAAGAATAGGTAATAAACTGATGAATAAATAAGTATTTTACTTTTTCTTCTAATTAAAGAGATTATCATTAACAGATTGAGTTAAATATATTTTGAAAAATTAATGATAGAGGAGAATTATGAATTATGACTTTTTAAATCTAAAATTAACAATAAGAAAATATATTCCTCGAATTGATACATTAATCAAGCATGTTAAGACTACACGTTCGTTGTTTTACAATGGAAATGTGCAATTTATACGTATCGATTCGTTGAAAAATGATACTGCAATGGCGGCCGACAATTTTTCGTCATAAAATATGCGCACCACATCACATATGGTGCGGTAATGAAGGCACAGCTAATTTCTCCCCTCCCATATTTTTGATGTGTTCAAATAGATATTTTTCCGTGCGGGTGCACTTGAGCGACTGGAGTCCCAGAGGGATGAGAAACTCACTGGACATATCATTCTATTGCAGGCAAGATGCAGGGGGTACCTCGCCCGCCGAAAACTTAACACCCTCAAGGTACGTCTTTAACTTTTTCAATATAGCCAACACACTAAACACGGGATTTTATAATTTTATTATCTTATCGTTGCTACTAAGACATTCTGTAGTATTTTTACCCACAAGTTTTCATTTTACAAAGTTACATACTTTAAACATTTATAGTCTGATAATTTAATAAATTGAAGTAATTGTAATTTCGATTACGTGTAACCTTTGCTATATTTCCATTCAATAATGTAAGCTCACTTTTTAGAATTTTGAAATTATTGGTATTTTCTAAAATTTAACTATTGTAAAAGTTGATTGTTATGATTGCGACCTTTTTTGGAAATATGAAAATTTGCCTCGTGTAAGATAAATGCACAAAGTATTTTCTAACTATTAACGTCTTTCAAATTTACAAAATAGAATGTAAATTTATTAATAGTCTTCAAAATTAAAAGTTAAGCAAGACAAATTGTCATTGAAAGCTTAGGTCGGAAGTATATTAGTGTACATGGAAATCAAAAGTCAGAAATGGTAAACTCTTGGATAAAGTTTTTTTGAAAAGCACGATAACCTAATGTCACGTGTGAAATTTCTATTAGTCTCTGATAAAGAAAAACATTGCCTTTGAGTGTAAAATAATTATATTTCTCGTCACAAGCACATGTCGAATGAATAACTTTCGTGTCGGCTTTCGAAGGTTGAGAAGAGCTACGATTTTGTGCTGTCATATTTGTAATATCTAAGCGTGAGCCTCGCCATTTTCAGCTACAAGATTTGGCGGTCAGGTGCATCCAAAGGAACGTGAGGAAATTGATGTCGGTGCGCGAGTGGCCCTGGTGGAGATTGTACGTGAAAGTGGCACCGCTGCTCAACGTTCATCGGACCGAGGATCAACTCAAGGCGAGAACGGTAAGAACTTCTTTTAATACAATATAATGCGCGAAACCGATTCAAATCTACATTGCAAGTACAGGTGCCTCAACGTAAGTATCCGAAATTGTGCTTTTTCAGAGTTCATTTGCTTCGTGGAGGGGGATAGCAAGGGGCTATTTACATATTCGCGGTTACTTGTTTTACTCCCATAACATGTACATTACTAAATGATGTGCTTGATTAAGACTGTTGTTTATTAATGCCAAGTTAGGATGGGGCTATATATACTAAGACGGAAATCCACATTCACAACATTTAATATGATTTAGAAGACAACATTTTAAGGAGCTCTTTGCAAAGGTTTTTTGAAATTGATTTAATAATAGTATTCTTTTCATTTAAATGCCTCATTACAATGATGTAGAATTAAAATGATAATTAGAAAAAGATATAATTAGTTTGCTCTCATGTGTATTTAATGCAAAATCACATTTTAAAATTTTAGTAACGATTTCACTGAACTTACATTATATGAATAATTATTTCTCGAAAAATGGACATAATATTTAAAATTTTATAAATATTCATACCCGTTAAGATCGAGCTTATAAAGCTGCTATAGATTTATAAAATAAAGTTTATAAATTTATAAATTAAAATTCATCAAGGGTAAAATCTTTACACAGAATATTAGTTCGTTTGTGTATTCATAATTATTAAAAAAACCGTTGTATATTTTAATTTAATAAACAACTATAAACTAAAAAAAAACGATCAGATTTTACGATTTTAATTAAATAAAGTTGTGTGGGTATAATTTACTAGAGTAAAATGTACAGGTATACATATACGTGTATAATTTACAAGTTATTTTAAAATTATATCAAGTCCCAAATAAAACGAATCTATATTAATTCCATACAATAAATTCATCAGACAAGACAGAAAAATCGTATTACGATTAGTCGGCTATTCGTTTAAATACATACATATACATACATACAGTATCGTTTTCTAATTAGACTATTTGTTAATTTATATTTAATTTATTCACTTTTCTTAATTATATAATTTTTAATACCGAATTTTTTAAATATTTCTTAAAAAATACATAGCTACCGTATTCTGCAATGCGTTTAAAAGATAATTTTCTGTCGGTATGTCCAAAACCGTCGAAAATCGAATTACTGGTAAATGTAAAGAAGCGTGTAAATTTCAAGTGAACTTACTAGTACTAATAATGAAAATAAACTTATAGACCTTTATTGATTCAAAATTTTAAATATCCCTCTAAAAATAATCAATTTTGTTAATCTGTCTAAATCATTCATAGCTTTTTGTAATGGCGAAATGAAGGAAGATATTAAAAGTTGAAATATTTACAAAACTATAAATATTAAGAGGGGAAAATATTAAAACCTAAAGTTTTTAATTTAGATAATGTTACACGATTATTTCGTAAATTTTCTTCGTTAAAGCCGGCAGACTGTAAACATATAATTAGCAACGTTTTTGCAATGAATAAACGCTTTAGTAGACTTTATTTTTCAGTGATTTGATTATTTGACTATAGCTTAAAAATACAAGAAAGTTGTAACGGAATGGTTTAAGAAAGATAAAACAATTAATGAAAATTTTAATTTAAATGAACACGAAAGCATATATTTTCAATAGTATGTAAAATTGTAAATTGTAATTGTAACATTGTAGTTGTAAAAAGATTGAAAGTTTATTTATTGAAAATTTAATTTGAAAAAAAATAGGAAAATAAATATTTTTTTTAAGAAAACCGGAATCGGCCTATCGTACATTCAGACGCACTATAAAATTAAGACACAAGCTTCTCCGTATACACAGTATTAAAAGCTAATTTATTTATATTCATTTGGTTTTTCTGATTGCTTCTGGCCAAAAAGTTCGTTCACAAACAACAGCGAATGGCAAAATTTTTTCTCATACTACGTTTCTACCTGTTGCGCTTCTTACCTTAGATCAAAGCTTCCGCCGGTGCCCATTAACCAAGGCTTCGATTCAGATTCAATATTCATTGATTCGTGCTATGGTTACGAAAAAAACTGGAGCTCCATGTGCTATTCAGTATTTGCTTGATGGAGAACCGACCAGTTATGAAACGACCAGTATTGCTTTCTGCATCTACTTACAACTTGTTGCCTTAAACATTTGTACAAAGTCAAAAAACTGAATAAATGTAATCCTTAATCAACATTATATCTTTTTTATATTATTATAATGAGTTGTTTATTTTTAATAAAAAATTGAATTATTAGTATTGAAACTTAACGCTTTTGTTTATTTTGATTGATGATTTTACGCCAAAGCAGTCATGCTTAAATTTTCAGCAGTTCATTCGTATAAATATTTAATTATATAACCATGAAAGTTAATCAATATACTCAACTATAATTTTTTATATTTATTAAAATTTTATCTCACGTTTTCTAATATGTATTCATAGAAATAGTTTGTATAACTCCAGCGTATGTAATTTGATAATTATTTTTACCAATTCAAAAGATAATAAGAAATGCTTGACATTCTTAAACTTAATTTCAAGCTTTCTAGATATATATACGTAATAAGAATCATTAATATATCAATAAGATAATTTATTAGTTGAATTATTGATAAATAATACTTTCATCACATCAGAATAAGAAATAATACGTTTAAAATATAAAAATGAAATAATTAAAAAAAACTATTTTCATTATTTAATACTGCTATGATTCATTGACGAGTGTTTTCAAACTTTAGTTCAAAAATTCATTTTTTTTGTAAAATAATATTAAATTTTATTGTAATGGATATAATGATAATTTTTACAAATTAATATTTTTTGAATAATTAATTATATTTCTGGTCGTTTTTTTCCTGACAAATATTATAAAGATAGCGTAAATATTCATAAATATTAGTGTTTATATGTGTTGGTATGAATTTGTACTTCAATAAAAATAAATTCCCTTTATACTATCGTTAAATATAAATAATTGTAAAAAATCTTCACCTGACAAGAACCGAGATGTGAACGAGCACTAAAATTGAGAAATATTTTTGAATGGTAACCGTTGTTCTCAAGTACACCCATTAAAAAGTAGCCAGGATGTACCAATTATCGGAAATGGCACAATTAATCAGTGTCAGAAGTAGCAAAAGAAAAAAGGAGATAATCGAGAGGATGGCGCTACAAAATAGAAACGTATATAGCTCTCGTAGGAACTAGCCGACTTTTGAAATACGAGTGCGCGCGCGACTTCATTGAGCTTTATTAGGACAGGGGAAATTGTCGATGACAGAGACACAACATCTGCCTAATTTGATCAGAACGACCGAGCATTTTATTACGATGTGTCAATAGAATCAAGACTTGCGTTAACGTAATTATCGCACATTAAACGCATTGTAGTTGAGTTTACACTTTTGCTGATCAACCTCACATACAAGTTCCGCTAAATTCGCTGTTTCTGTGGCGCCTATCGTACTTAACCAATAGCAATAAATTTTTATTTAGCCGACTAGCGTTTAGCGTAATTCATGACAATCTGCATTATAAATATTTTAATTTATTTCGAGATTATGTAATGCTGCGCTAATTTGTATTAAGGGCCCAAACAGTGGACGAATAATTATGTAGTAGTCGACAATATTTAATATTAATCCATACGTAAAAGTTTTTTCTTTATCAATTAAGATTTTTCAACAAATTTTTTTTACTTTTATTTATTTATTAAGTGTATGCTTGCCTATATGTTACGACTCTAATTTATTTATCACATAATAATTAATCTTCAAGGATTTATATTGAATACATAGATGTAATTTATCATCATAAAAAAAGAAATCATGTAAAAAAGAACGATGTAAAATTTCACGTAATAAAAAATATTATTGTTTAATCAACTGCCTAGAGACAAATTGTGTGCGATTCTAATAATTGTAATAATAAGGTTTTCGTAACATTTGTTTGGAATGGCTTTCATCTCTCTCCTGTGAGCAATCAGAAAGTGCGTAAAATCATAAGGCTGTCATTTGTCAATACATAAAATGGATAATAAATGAATGTAAAATGTAAAAATCGATAGCTAATGATCGTTATCTAGTAGGATATTAAATTCACTGAGATTCTGTTTTCGATTAAAAGGTAATTTCTTAATAACAGTTCAAAAGATTAAATACAGCAATTAAAGTTTTAAAGTTTAAGAGGTATTGATAACTGTTTGCGCGACTAAAGAAGTTGCAAGAGAAGGGATAATAAAATTTTTATTTTGTATCCTTCGCAGGAGGAACTGGAGGTACTGCGGGCAAAGGTCGATCGCCTGGAACAGGAACGTAACCACTTGAAGCACGACAACGACAGGCTTGAAGCCAAGGTAAGTAACACTAGCAAAGTGTTGCTATGAAAGATCATGGCTTATTCCATCCCCCTAGATAGTAAACAAGTGCAAGCCATTGCTGCGCGAATC
This sequence comes from Kradibia gibbosae, assembly GCA_018907135.1. NCBI lineage: Eukaryota > Metazoa > Arthropoda > Insecta > Hymenoptera > Agaonidae > Kradibia > Kradibia gibbosae. The sequence continues at coordinate 4,333,175 of JACCHX010000012.1, read as the reverse complement.
TTCAAGGCCAATACTATAAATTAATAAACTATAAAGAGATAGAACGAGTAATTGGGATGCCGCTATGTACACAGGATATCCCTAAGAGATTCGCAGGTTAAAAAGCCTAATTAGGGTGTAACACTAACAAGTGCAAAGTGCGACTATGGTATCTTGTTCCTCACGTCTAAAAATTACGTACGCTCAACTATGACACAAGAATGCGGTATTTATTATTAAACTGGTACATAATTTGCATGTAAGGTTTCGAGCAGCTAATTTTTTTCAATGAAAATGTGGCTTTCTTACACAGTTATAGTGCTGTAATTTTTAAGTGCAAAAATTACTTTTAACGCACAACGATTCAAAAGGTATTTATAGACCCCCTTATTTCATAGTATGTCGGATTTATGTAATAAAGTAATATGAAACATAGTCGAATTAGCATTTAATTCTTAAGATACCAATAAAACGACGACTGTTGTTTAGTAAAAATAAATTAAAATATTCCCTATGCTGAAAGTTCTCGGGCACAATTTCTCGAAAATTACCCGGCTCTCGAGCTTTTACATGCAAAAAAGCGTCATTGTGCATTATTCTTATCGAAGCATACGCACCCAGCCTCTGTGGAGGTTCTTCCTTCGCAATCCTCTCCCGCTCACCGATCGAGCCAAGACTAGCGGGGCAGCAGACCTGTCTCTTCTCTTCGAGACTCAGAGTGACTGCGGGTCAAACATTTCCAGACCTTGGCTCTATCAGATCTCGGTCGAGTCTTCTTGTTCGCCGTTGCACTCGTCCAAGAGGCAAAACGAGTTTTCCTAACAACGTTTTATTTACATAGACCACTCTCGCTATCGGTCTATTCAGACAATGCAGGCTTTTAATTGTATTCCGGATTTTTAAAGTATGAAAACATAGCTGTAGAATATAAGGTATTCTATTTACAATGTATTGACATTACCAACAAGTTTAACAAGAATGTCTGAGTAGGACGCATATTTCTTTTTATAAGGTTTATTATTTTTAATCTTACTTCCTCTTTCTCCCTCCTTCCTGCCCTCCTTTTTGTATGGGCCTGTGTAAAAAATTTTTGGAATGCTTGTATTACTATAGATAACAATACATAAGTATCATTGGTATAGAAAACTTACGATAGATATATAAAATTAAAATACTTGATAAATAGTTATCGAAACAAATTTTTAAAGTAACATAGAAATTGTAAAATAAAAATATATTATATTTTTACAGATATAAACAAACTTAACCTGATATAATAGATATTAATTCATGTTAACAAATGTCAAGTGATAGTAATTGAATAATGTACGAAGAAAGTTATAATGAAGACTTTATAATAATTAAATAGTACTTGTAATGCATATTAGAGTTTTTTATTTACACATAATTACTTTGATTATTATTACGTGTCTTCTTTAATTTTATTTCTCAAACACTATCACTGTATATTTTAATGGGTAACAATAGTAAATTTGTTCCACATATCTTGTTTTGCTAAAATTGGTTTATTTTTTTAATTAAAGTAATTATTTATAGTATCAGCCTATACAAAGAGTAGATTTTTATCGTAAAAGAGCAATATATCTACAAATTTAAATGAATTGAAACTTGTAATTAACATCATTAACTATTTTAATAATGAGTTTTATTTATATTTAAAATTTATATTCTTTATTGAAAATTTATTCAATTAACAAAAATTTGATTGCTTTTAGGAATTAGCTAGTGTAAATTTGGAAAAGTTATTTATTAAGGTAATTGACAACTTAATCTTAAATTTGAAGTATCAATCATTACTTGGAGAATGTTATCTCTTTGAGTAGCACCATCAATTTATAAGATTAAATTTTTATTTATATTTTCTTTGAATACAATAGAATACGTTGTTATAATGTAAAAAAATGTAATGCAAATCATCTTTGATTACAGTGTTGTGCATGCTAAAAATTTTAAAAACTTACTCTGAATTATGAGATTTAGTTTCAAAAGGATATTTACTGTATGGTTTTATTGACATTCGGATATTGACTTAAAAAGCACCAAATGTAGAGCACGAACGGAAAAATCAAGGCTTGAATAAGAATTTGAAATTTTTTTGAAATTTTTATCGAAGATCTTTTTTGCGTTAAGTAATCAAATTTTATTCTAATTTTTGTCATAGACAAAGTGGATAAAGAATATAGCTTTTTAACTTAAAATTTTTTTCACATCCAGAAGCGCGTATTGCTGTCACTATCAGCTCGAGACTTCTAATTATGATCTATCGGATATCCGCACTCATCAAACATTCACGGTTCAGTACCTTTTAAACCCGCCCAATGACATGCAGTTTTTTTCTATTTTCAAAAGCATAAAATTTTTTACTATTGGCTCTTAAAAAAGTCAAATCAAGAAAGTCACCGATTGACAAGATTCTCCGTGGTCTGCGTTAGAGCATTATCCTTTTTAAACCTGTCGCATCAAAGTAGTATGATAGGATAGAAATAAGAGATAAGAGATACACGATACGAAATCGGTTGACGGTTATACGCTATTCATCTTTCGAGGGAGGGAGACTTCGCGTCATTAATCGATCATTAAAATCAATCATTTGCTCCTCGAGGGTCGACTGTCACCAGCAAGTCAGCGTTGTCTGTCGTTGGATGTGCACTATTAGTTTAGAAGAAATAGAGAAGTAATAAGTCGATGTACCTGTTTGTACATTGATGTACACCCACAAAACCAACGATACCTTCAAGCAGCGAAGCTACTATATTTTTTTTTTTTCATGAAAACGTCATAAATTTCTGCTCATAAATATTTCTTTGCCAATCTTATACCATGACGTTCATTAGACAGAGATTCTTATTTAGAAAAATTTACGATATTCTACAAAACTTAAACCTCGTTTCATTTTATTTCAAAATTGAGTGATTCAGTCTCATTTCATCTTACAATTAATTTTAGTATTAATTAGTTTAGTTTTTTAATTTTATCGTATTAATCAAAAACTCAGTAAGTTTTTTTAACACTTCACATTCTTTATTATTGCTTTAACGAGCAAATCAGTATCAGTATTTTATCGGGCCGTAAAATTGGGCTCGCACGCTTTAGATGCGGGAATAAAATATATGTGCTCGAACGAAATGGAAAATCGATGGCCCTGGATAAAGATCAGTAAACATGAGGAGGTATAGCAATTGCTGGAGTGTCGATCCACCTGCGGATTCATTGGGTACTAGACGATTCTGAGCGGCGTCACGGTAATCGGGTCAAACGTCGGTCGCGTCAACCATAACACACGCAGTCAACTTGACCAGAGCACTTATAATAAGCAGCTAGACAAAGGTGCTACTAACCCACATACGACCAGGTGAAACTCCTCCGATGCGCCATGGTAATATATGCTTACACGATTATAACTGTTAAGTCGTTGCGGTTATAAGCCAGCCGCCCTCTTCGTAATATATCTTATGCGGCATGCATCCTTTATTTAAATATTAGTACATTTTGCGCACAAATCATGATTATGCAAAGAGGACTTGCTGCTTCAAATGTCTAAGATTTGGCTAATTATTAATCAGCACGCTCTGCTTGTAGAGAATATTTACACGCTTCAATTGTCGGAAAAGTCATTTTCAATTTAAGGAGCAGGTACTTTAATGCGGTGTATTCTTCTTTAACACAGCTTCGTAACTGGAACTGCATCTTTCGTAAAACTAAGCCTAAGTTTCTCCAATTCAGAATTTAAAGTTAAAAACTCATGAGATAGCATTGTTTTAATTTGTCTGTATATATATATTTTTCTTTTTTTTCACAACACTTTATAATCTTTTTATAATACTAATATACGAATTATCTAAATGAGGGCTTTGAAATCGCTAAGGAAAAACTAAATGAAAACGCTTAACCGGTGGCGTATAAGATTTTCTGCATGCAACCACTTCAAATACAATGGTTTCTGTTAAAATATTCCTTTATATATTAATCAATATTATTAGAATTTTTTCAGTAATAAATAAGAATGGCTGAAATATGAAAAAAAGTTTTTTTTTAATTTTTAATAAAAGTTTTTTTATCTAAATTTAATAAGATAGCATTAGTTTTAATTTCTTCAACAATACTTAATTCACTATTTTCGTTTAAATTAAATATTGTCAAACTTGTTATGTTTCAACGCCATAAAATTATTATTTCTTACTAGTAGAATATATTTAAAATTTACCTTTTTTCCACAATTATTGCTATCTAAATTTCAATTTTATATTTTTAATAAGTATTGCAAAGTAACTTCAATTGATGAATACCTAATTATTGGATTGACAAATATCTTCTTCATATTTAATTTTGTCCTTTGAAAATAGTATCAAACACACATGTTGTGATTATAAATGAAGAAGTGTAAATTTGGTCACAATTTAAAAAAATATGTTTTTTGTACACAGACATTCAATTACATACTTGCTTAATTTATTAAAAATTGTTTGATAAAGGATTTTTTTCTTAGATTATATTTTTAAAAGGTCGTTAATCAAAAGAGTAAAAAATACATAACTAAATATATTTTAATCATAAAGAGAGTATTTTAATAAGTCTTATTAATAATTGTTATATTTCATATTCATGGAATTGATTAGTTAACCCAACTTTAAAAGTTATAATAAAAGTGATCGTTCTGATGGTGATTTTTTAATTTTTTTGTAAAAAAAGACAATACTGTGAAATATGCGAGTAGATAAAATCTTTTTATTAATAAATTTTGCTGGTTTTTCCTTTTGTAATAGCATGTCTTCGGAACTTTAAATTATCATTTTTAAGTATAGATGCATTTACACATATATAAATAAATATAAAATAGAAAGTATCTTGAATATAGTGTACCAAGTATTTTTTTTTTGATTGATCATTAGTTTGGTATATTTCGTTACGGGTAGGTGTACTAAAAAAATAAAGGTCGTGAAAAAAATAAGTAAACTCTATTCATTCATCACGACTATTAATCGTAGTGATTTTCCTTTTTATACGTGATTTTAGATTTATTAACATACGAAATGTTGCAGCGACATGAATAACCATAAATTGAATGATAATTAAAACTAGATCAGTAATAGTTAACCATTATACTTGGAATTACAGCTTTCATAGATTACAGTCTTAATTTCGTTACGTCCCATTAGGTAAAGTAAATAACATTATTGTTTTTAATCAGACCGTAGGTTTTAATTTATGATATATTATCGGCTGAAAATATATAAAAAAATATAAGTACAACGAGTATAGACGTGAAAATTCATTGTTACCAACACCCTTTTATTAAAAATTCTAAAAAATATTAAAATTCTTCCGTTTTTTTTATATTTTACTAAAAAAGATAGCATAATTATTAAATTATTATTAAACATCAGCCGCTTAGTTTCATTTGAGTTAGCTTGCTAGCATATTTCTTTAATATATTTCATTATCTTTTATTATTCTACCTAGATTACACTAGATATTATATTGTTTTTAAGAAATCTTAAAAACTAATAATCTCAAAATTTGCAATTTGTTTTATTTTAATGATGTTACAGTGCTTCTTTTAAAAATATGTGTGTAATTAATTTTTATATGTAGGCATAAGCTATATATAATATTTATGAATAATCGTCATTATTCAATTTAATAATAGCATTATTTTTTATTTTTTTATTGATAGTTGAAAAGGTAGAAAAAAAGGTTCCTTAGACTTTTTTTATTTGAATATTGACTACAGTTCAGAAATCAAAATGAGTTAATTCGTTAATGCATTGTAAGTCAGCGCGTATAAATGGTGCATTTTTTAATGGGATTTTCTTATCAAGCTAAATAAAAATACAAGGCAATCCTATTAAGCATTTTAAAACTTGGATATTCAGATTTTTATGTAAAAATTAGTATTTAAAATATTTTAAATTAATTTTTATCATTTAAAATTAAATTAAACTAAAAGCTGTTTACTTATATTCTTTCGATTCTATTTAAAAATGTCGATAGTGATTAATATGAAACAAATCGCTTATTGTGCAACATATTGGTTTTTATTTTGTTTAAACAAAAAGATAAGTATCTGAATTGAAAACTTCACTTGAACGTTGATTGACAAGAAAAATTACGTCTGAATTCACATGACGTGGAAAGTGTACTCCAGTACATAAAGTAATAAACATTGCACTGACTAAAGATAAAATTGTCCTTACTTTTAAGGACAGTTTTTTTTATATACTTTTTTTGTAAAATAAATGATAAAAATGTTTTACCATTAAAAAAATGCAAGAAAATAAAATGTATTTTGTTGACACAGTCTGCTATAATACACAATTGCAGTATGGCACCGATTCACGAAGGCGTGATGTTAGGTAATATATCCGTCAAGCAGTAATATACAAATGATCAGATATTCAAATAGATCTTTTTTTAATGTAGAAAATTAGATGATGAGATAAATAAGATTATCGAGAAGAAAAAACATATTAACTGGCTTTCAGATATTTTCCAATAACAATTTCATTATTCTAAGTTCTTATAATGTACTTTCAAAAGTATAATTATTTAATACGTAATCAATCAGTAAAAATAAGTCTTTCAATAGTTTATTTGTATTCATACGGATTGCTTGAATTTTAAGTATGTTATGAATAACTGCCATTTATACATTGTTCATTTTCTTCTTCATTTATAAATAATATATACTCAAAATCCTAAGTGCCGGAGTGTAACTAAGTTAGGTTAGTGTTCATGTGATAGTGTTGACAGTCTCCATTATGTTCATTAGTTAAGAAAATCCCGATATTTGTGAAGGATTTTATGATACGTCGAAGCGTAATGATGTTCATACGACTAATAAAAATGCACAGTACTATTTTGCAACATTAATATCAGAACTCCTGGAGACATTGAACCAAATAAAATTATTAAACAAGTAAGTCAGCACCAGTTTATTTTACTATAAGACAGTCACAAATATAAGCAAAAAACGAATAAAAGATATACAAAACGAAAACCATCTCTTGTATCTCTCACCTTTATATATGAATCAACTAAATATCGATCAAGTTACATGAATAAATATACAACACATCAATAATCATAATGGGTTTTTTTATTAATAAGTCCCAACAAACACTAAGTATACTTCAACTTTTATTATTTTAATCATACATCGTACTACTTAATCTATTTTGATGTTGTATTGTGGATTTAATAATTTTGCAAAAAATTGTGCCTTAGCAATAATTTTAATAAAATAAAAGGATTTTTATTTAATCTGTATTTAAAGATTTTAAAAAATTTTGTTTTTATAGAAACAAAGATAAATTAATATAGAAATTTAAATGAAGAAATCAGAACTAAAATATCAGTTAAAAATGCATCATTTTCGAGATACTAAAATTAAAAATTATAAAGCTTAAACAAATGATAGAAAAATATTATTTATAAAGTTGCAGTGGCATAGTTACACTTTCTGTTTAGTTATTTATGTTTCTAATCATACTTTGGCTTAAATTCATATTTGCATTAATCGTATTAATCATTTAAATATACACGTAGTACGTTTATTTGTCTAATAAGAAGCACTTTTTATTTAATACAAATAATCACTAATTATGCTAATTAATTGCATGTGCGCATATGTATTCTATTAAAAAAAGATTTTTTTAATGGGTTTTTTAAAAAAAATTTAATAATTTATTAAAGTAATATAATAATGTATTAAACAATAATTAATTAAAATAATTTGAAAATTAGGTAAGAAATTATTCGTTACAATTTATTTAAAAAATATATATTTATAATGTACGATTGATTTATACAAAGTAAAAATTTTCTTAGTGTATTTTATAAATAGACTTTCTAAAAATAGTACCTTAGTAAATTTAATATGTAAATACCTAGCTTATTTATTTCTTCAAAAACATGGAAGTAAATGAATACATTAAAATTAAAAAAAATTCTTTTAAATTTTGTTTTATAATAAAAATATAATCTGATTTTAGAAACAAAATTTAATATATTATGTGTATTTTTAACAAATATTATGCTCCTATTGCAGCTGTCATTACCTCACTTGATTTATCTCTTAGTAAATTAATAAATTACTCTTCATAAATTATAAATTTTTATGACTGTTTAATAACCATGGACTTTTAATTTTAATAAAAAAAGATTTTAGTTGCGATTAATGATTTTTATGTCAAATATATTATTTTCAACAAATGTAAAAATTTTTTTGTAAGTTTTAAGCTTATTTTTTTAATTAATATTTGTTGATACAGAAATTATGATTGATTAAAATATCAAATAATTCAATTAATAGATGTTAGTTTATCGATAAGTTCGGAAAAATACGTACGATATCGTTTTTATTGTAATTCTAAACAAATCTAATGTTTTTTTTTTATTTTAAAGTAGTATAGATGAAGAGTCAATAAAAAGTCATCTTATACAAAGTTAAAGAATATAATTTATTTTTTTAACGGTTACAACTAATTATTTTTTGAGCATTTTCGTAGAAATTTTTTATTTTTAAAATATATTTTGAAAATATTTACTCATTATATAATTTCTTTTTATAAATTTATATATAGCATAGTTGAAAAATAATTAAAACAGTCTGATGTAAACAATTTTTTTTTTGTGAATTAAAAAAAAACTTAAAAGTCGATATTCGAAAATTTTGTACATGAAGAATTATAGATAGAAATATTTTGAGCTTTATGATGTAAGTTGTGTCATTATAATTTTATATTACGTTGAAAATTATTTAGTTATATATAAAAAGTTTGGGAATCAGATAGAGAAACGCAATTACTTTTAGGGGTTTTCGTTTACACTCCTCTCATTAAAGTATCCGACTTTTTTTGCAAAGATGTACTCAATTTTATTCTCTAATAATTTGATCGTGTCTCCTTAATTTTATATTTTTATCGTATGATTGTTATTACAAGAGATTCATCTATCTTGTTTTTTCAATCTGAAAAATTAATTATTTTTTAAAAAATAATTTATTTTGCAACTCATGCTCTTTTCATTACAGTATATTGAACTTTGATATTTATAATTTAAATATTAACACTGGAATTAATAATTTTTAATGCAAAAGAGAGAGGGAGAGAGAGAGAGTAGCGAAGAAATTCAATTTAAAAAACAAACGCGTCGCAGTTTTGATGGTGCCTGTAAAAAATCTATATTAAATAATCTATATTGGGTACTTAATAAAACAAATATAATAACAGTGGTTATTTTATTAAGCAAATGTAAAGATCTAGTTATAAAAAATAATACAATTTAAAATGATGTCGAAGTTGGGGTTAATTTTCTCGTTCCAACCTTCATCCGTCGTAAATTCTAGTTGGACATAAGCTGAACTTTTTGCTAGTATACAGTGCATTGGCACGAAGCCAAAAGCCATATGGCGCTCCTCGTCTCAGAATAACTCCGAGGTGACCATCGTCAGCTTGCATTGACCAGGCCTACGTCTTTCTCTCTCTCATTTTCTCTCATTCACTATCTATCTCTTGTTCCCGTCTTTCCTATTTCGTGGGGCCGAGCGCGAGGAGAAAAGCTCTCGGCACAGTCCTATCCTCGCTCTTCCACGTTTCGGATATCATCGCTGTTATGCAACCGTCGCTCCGCGAACCGACGAACTGTGACTACGGGCATAAGTGTCCAGAAGTAACAATGATCGGCCACCTCTCATCGTATTCATTTCCAAGACGTAATACCTAGGCTCGATTGGCTTCTCGATTTTTGACCATCTCTTTATTGTAGTAGAAATTGATCCCCCCAAGTGCCGATAAAGATTATTTTTCAACGAACGAACGAATGACGACTCAGGAAAAACCAAACGATAATGGACTGTGTATGATGGTGCAGGTAGCTCTATACCAGTGAATTTATTTTATTCGGAAAAAAATTTGAAGATAGTGCGCAGTTATGAAAAGTATTTGAAAGTACGAATAGAGTGAAGAGTCGTCATTCCGAGTCCAAGATCATCAGTGTTGTGCTGCTATTGGACTGCCGCTATTGAACTGTCACTATTATTCAATTCCACGAAAGGCTCGGAAAGCGAACGAATTGACGAGCGAGCAGCGCATTAGCAAAGGAACGACTACAAGAGTTCCCTTGAGCTCAGGCCAAATCGAATCGAGAAGAGCTACCGCGGATAAATTCATGTTATAGTCGAAAAGTTGAGCAAGTCGTTCAACGATGCCACTCTCCCCGACGATATACTATGACCGGCTCCCGAGCTCTACTATTGCCTCCCTGCATCTCCATAAACCCGGTAACGTTTACTCCGACGACTCAGCTTCGACCTCGAGCCTCGGAAGCTTCGGTAGCCGGCGACCACCGCTGCCCAGAACAGTCTCTGGCAGTTTCTATCCCCGAATCCTTTCCAAGGTGAAGGTCATCCAGCCTCACTCGACGGCGATCCTCTCGAAATCGCCCTCGCCCTCAAGATCGCTCTCCTCGCGTAGCTCCCCCGCCTCTGGCTTCCAGACTCAGAGGCTGTCGATGAACCTGCGCTCGCTCCGCGGTTCTGACTCTCCGAGCCCCCGACGAGTCTTCCCTCAACGGGGAAACAGTGAGGACCAGCTCAACCTGGAGGAGTTGTCGAGCAAGGAGCAGGCACCAGTCGTCTTCGACGCCAGCATCAACTTCGTCCTCGGCATAAACAAACAGAAGGTCAGGCAGTCCTTCAAGCCGATGGCCTCTTACCAGGAGCCTCAGACGGCCTCCTCCTACCTTTCCAGCAAGATATCCAACTTTCTTCAGAGGACCGACCATATTATGGACGAGTGGAATAGGATTGGTAGGCGCGATAGCGACGACTCCGGCTTCAACAGGGATAGCGCGTCTCCCAAAAGAAGCGTTGTTTCAAAGACCAAGAGCGCGACCAATATAATGATCAAGGGCTACCAATATTTCAGCAAATCCAACAGTCTGTCTAAGAGTCCCTCGAGAGCCCTCTCCGGCATTTCTGACGAAGACAAGACTCTCTCGCAGTGCGATGAAGAGGTAGTAGACGGTCAACTAGATCTCCGGCCAATCGATGGGCCTTCTTTTGTCTCGTGTACGCCTCTCCCCCCCCCCCCCCAGCCAACTTACGAGATTATTTCACCTATCCTTTCAGCATATATGGATACATTTACATATGTATATACATGTATCCTAAATATACCATTGAAATAAGCATGCCTTATACCTAAATTTTCATAAAATGCGTCTAAATGTCATCATCTTCTTCATAAAACGAATATAAACTCTCTATATGCTAAACAAAATTTTAAATCTTTTTATAAAATACACGAACCTGTACACTTACATGTACACACATATGTAAGAGTTATGTAAAAAATAAATAAAGAGCACTTTATTTTTTGACTTATTTAAATTCTAGTAATTGGATATGAAATTGTTTTGTGACCTTGGTTAAAGTTAATTGTGTACTAATTAATAAAGGAAGAAATTTACAATAAATGAAATGGAAACGCATATTTAAGGTGTCCTTTTTTATTAGGAATCATCATTATTAAATATTATTTAAAAACACAATAAAAGGTATTTATATTTGCTTGTTAATTTATCTACACAATTATGTCTAAAAAACTTTAATGAATTAAATATTAGCATTTGACGAATGTATTTCATTCTATAAATTACTATTAATAGAAATTAAGAAATAGAATAAAAAGTGAAAACGGCGCGATACGTAATACCTGCTTTTTTTCATTTTTTTTATTAATTTTTTAGCGTGATATTATTAAACTATCTTCTGTGATGAAAAGGCGATTGTCAACGGATAAAATACAAAAATATTTATGATACGAACGATGACAATTATTTGATACTATGCTCCTATATTTCTGACTAAATGTTATCCTCTACAATTAAAAATATTAATCAACCCATGGCCTTTAAATAGTTCGTAATATTTTGGCTAAACTTGAATGTAATAAATACACTCTAGTTTAGAGCATCAATAAATAATCTTCATAGGTTTATTTTCAATTACAATACAAGGAACAATCATTGTTTTTTCATTGATTTTTCAAGCTAATATACGTATATTAGCATTGCTTAGTAGCTAGTAAATATCAATGACTTGTATTAGAGGCTTAAGCGTCATAACCGCATTTAAGTCAACGATTATCGAACGCATGAACGGCGAACAGTACGTTTACTTGTGCAGAAAAATTCAAAATTTGCTTTCCGACAAAAATTTGTCTTCCCGAAACCATCCACAAAGAATCGCCGTGCTGACGAGCTTCCCTGCGCAAAAGTGCGCACTTAATCAGTTAATCGTTCGTTCATCATCCTAATAGATAAAGAAAAAATGTCTTAAGCTAAGCAAGCGACGCCTTATCAGAACAATATTGTGCGATGCTAATCAGCGCTAATAATGATTTGCAATTGCAGCTTAGCGAGATGACAGCGGACTTCGCGGAGGAACACTCAACGTCGACCCTCGCGGCTGAGCGTATCGACGCCGAGCAATCAGAGCGGCTTCGCCTGGAGCGCGAACTTCAAGACGTCAGCGAGACGAATAAGAGTCTGCAGCAGCAGGCTGAGCGGCTTGAAATGGAGCTACTCTACGTCCGAGCGGCCGATCTTAACGGCATCGCCTCCGATGCCGAGGACGGCGAGGATGGCGGTGTTTATAAGCAGAGATATCAGCACGCCATGAGGGAGCTCGAGTTCACCAAACGGAAGATGGCGCAGCAGCACGAGGATGACCTCGAGCAGCTCGTTGGGCTCAAGAAGCAGCTAGAGAAGAAGGTCAGTCCTGATTTCATTTGATATTTCGCACAGTCCCCGTCCTACTGTCGATTATCGCATGTTACGCCCTTCGCAATTATTGCCCAACTGCGTCTCCGATAAGACTCATCTCTCGTTGCGTTAATTCGTTCGTTAAATTACTTAAAAATGGAGGTCTCGAGTGACATCGGCTGAGCCAAGTACCACGAGCCCCTCCAATTTAATTAACCGAACTTTATACTAGATAGTAGCCTTTAAGCTGACACGTTAAATACGTAGCTACAATAATAAACAATCGCCTGTACGAATATTGATAATCTAATACTCGATAGAGCGACAGGTTGTTTGATGTTAATGATTGTGTACACTTTAAAATCATCGTCAGTTACTTAAATTATGAAAATTAGCTTCATATTTATTTGAAAAGATATTCTCAAAGTTCCCGGTCTTTTGTTGCATGATATTTTTGAACGTGTTCAGCCACAGATTTGATTCTTTTTTTTTCTTCTTACCTTATTTAATAGCTACTACTTCGGGTATTTAAAATTAGTGCTGCATTTTAACGTTTAATTATATTATTAAAATTATCAGATTATCGTAACATTGCGGTCATTTGTATTTGAAAGTGATTTAGAAATTTATAATTAAATTTATATTTATTAGTATATAATTCATTTATAATGAATTTATTTATTATATTTATTGCACTTTGATAAAGAAACGTTTTAAAGGTATTTCTTTAAAATGTCTACTTTTAATATATTATAATATAAAAACCAAAGTCAATATGTACATGTAAAAATAATAAGAGATAAAACAGAAACTTCGATGTAAAAAAAATTAAATTAAACTAAAAGTGAAAAATAAAACGTTTCGAAAAAAATGATTGACTATTATTAACGTATGTCAACTTTATTATCATTCGATTTAATATTTCGGTTTAAAACCGTATACTCGAGAATTTGCGAAAATTTCCCCCAGACGTGATGCAATCGCGTGTAGCAATTATAATTTAATTGTGGCTAGTGAATTTGTAGAGCCGCAGTCAAGCTCAATTTAATATTCGAGCAGCTCCTAATAAGGGATCGCAGGTGCAATGACATTTAACTTTTTTGTTAAATCTGAGCTCGCTCGACGTTATATAGCCACGACAACAACGAGTAGAACCCCATTTAAATATAAATCAACGATTCGTATTTATATTTACACAGTTGGCAGATGCTTATGAGGAGGTAGAGGAACAGCGACAGGTTGTTGGCCAGTGGAAGCGGCGCGTACAAAAGCTGAACGGAGAAATGCACGACTTGAGATTGCTCCTTGAGGAACAGACAGCGAGGAACAATCTACTGGAGAAGAAGCAGCGAAAGTAAGTATCTGGCGAATGTTTCAAATTATCCTCTTCCAGTCTCATTCTCCTATCCTCTCCTCTCCTTTCACTCCGCAACGATCCGCCGCGCTTCAATTAATTGTGAAATTCTACTTTTTTAAATTTTCTCCAGGCCTCCCGATTCCATAAAACATTCTTAATATTTCGGTTAAAGTTCAATCACACTGAACGTCTACTGTATGATTTCGTTATTTTGATTTTGTTCCAGTCTCTTTCATATTATCGTGTTTGCTCTTTTTTAAAGTCTCTTTTAGTAGGGGTTCCCCTTTAATATTACTGCACTATTTCCTTTTTCTGTTTTCAGAGTATTGCTGATAAAATACAAATTTGACAAATATGACCAACGTAAAGACTGACTTTCAGTATCCGTACTCTTAATTATTCTTGCATTATAATTTTGATATTAATTATAAAAACTTAATTCTAGCCTGAACAGTCTCGAGATCATTTTAATTTAAATTCCTCTTGCAATTTTGCGACTTTTTTGCTAATAACATTAGTATTCTCCTAATAAAAGGTACTCATATGTGAAAATTATTTTTCTAATCTTCGATTCAAATTGCTTGACTTCTTGTACAATTATTTTTCAGGTTCGATTCAGAAACCCAAAACCTGATGGACGATTTAAGACAAGAGAAGGCTCAGCGCGAAAGGCTTATTCGAGAAAAGGAAATTGCAATTGCCGAAAAATTTACAATCGAGCAAAACTTAAGCGTAAGGAGAATAAATTTTAATTCTTGGAAATAATAGATCACAGTTTATTATACAGTAGAAACTTTAATTTTTTAATTATATTTAAGTTATCAATTTTTTTCATCGACGATTGATTTCTAGTTTTTATGATTGAAAATAATTGGGTATATTTAAAATGTTATAACACAAAACATTTAATTGGATGAAACACATTTAATATATAATAACTGTCTCGATCGTTAGCTACGCGTACAATGAACAAACAAATTCAAAATTAAAAAATTTGAACAGGATGCAAGATTGGAAATCGAGTTGAAGGAAGAGCGATTACATAACATAAGTCAAGAACTGGAAGAGATGACTTTCGGAGGAAAGACTGAAGAAGAGGTAGCACAACTGAAGAAGGCCAAATACGAACTCGAAAAAAAGACGAAGGACCAGGAGGAAGAACTCGACGACCTTGCAGGTCAGGTGCAACTGCTCGAGCAAGCGAAACTGCGTCTGGAGATGAGCATCGAGCAGCAGCGCAAGGAAATGCGCAAGGAGATGCAGCAGCGCGACGAAGAGCTCGAAGAAATGCGAGGCCTCGCTATGAAGAAAGTCAAGGCACTGGAGGCGCAGTTGGAGAATGAACACGAGGAGCGAACAATTGTTTTGAGGGAAAAGCACGAGCTTGAACGGCGAGTCGTTACTCTCGAGGATCAAGATAGGACTGATCGAGCTGCCGATGCCGAAACCACACAAAGGTGATTTTTTCGACTAAAAAGTCCCAGTATACATAAGTTAACTTCCTGAGCTTCGTAAACTTTTTTTAAAAAATATATGGTTCATAGTTGAAATGAAAGTAGTAATAAGGAGCTCAGCACTGAAGACATCTCTTTTTAGATTGAAGCGAGACCTGAAGAGAACTCGAGCTCTCTTAAGGGACGCGCAGACGATGCTCGAGCGCTCGAAGGGCGATTTGACGGGCAAAACGGTCCTGCGTCACCTGAAAAATCAGCTGGAAGATGCCGAGTGCGCCCGAGCGGTAGCCGTCAAGGCTAAACAAGCGCTCGAGCAGGACCTGAGTGAGACCCAAGCTGCTTTAGAGGAGGCCTCGCGTCAGCGCTCTGACGCAGAGGATCGTGCCAACACAGCCAACCGTGAGAGAACCCAACTCTTGTCGCAGCTCGAGGAAAACGAGGAGGAACTGTCCGAGGTAAGAGCTTTTTTAACTTGAGTGCGAATCCGGTAGATTACGGTCGCGGTAAAATTATGATTAGTATAACATTACTATTTTGTAATTAAGTAGGTGACGAACTATATAAGCCTATTTGTTGCAATCATGAGTATCTCATTTCAAGATGTTAGTTTCTTCAGCTGACAGTGTTCCTCTACAATAAAAAATTCCATTAGTTGTTCACTATTACTTCATTCATTCAAAATTACCAATACTTTAACGTATTTAAGCTCTTTTTATCTATGTATAAATATTTACGACGTTTTATAGATCGAGTCAATTTATCAGTTAATAACAATTGTGAAAAATCCGTTTACTAACTAGAGAAAAATAACCTGTTCTAAATTTTACTGGCTTAGACTATTTGTGTTATATGTTACCCTTTTAAGAATTTCAGTTATTATCATTATTATTATTATTATTATTATTATTATTATTATTATTATTATTATTATTATTATTATTATTAATAATAATATTAATATTAATATTAATATTAATATTAATATTAATATTATTACTACTACTACTACTACTACTACTACTACTACTACTACTAATACTACTACTACTACTACTACTACTAATACTACTACTACTATTGTAATTGTTATTGATATGGTAAGATTTCTTTAAATAAATATAAAGTTTGCATTTGCTCGTTTGTTTAGTTATAATTGAAATTTACACAATATAATTGTAGTAAATGAGTTTTTCGTAAAATTTGTATTAAACAATTCGATGTATTCAAAGTACGTATAAGTCGGTTAGTAGATCATAAGGTTTTGTATTGAAAATATAATTAGCGAAGTAGAACAATTACGAACAAATCAGCTTTATAATGTATAGATTTCATAAGGAACGTGTTATTTCGGCGTGCCGTAGGTACTGAAGAAGTATCGCGCTACCGTTCAACAGGTATCGGAGGAACAGACTCAGTTGCAGGAGGCACAGGTACAAATAGCGGCCTTGGAGGTTGAGAAATCATCCCTGAAAGACCAATTATCGGAGTTGAGCCAGCGGTTGGAGTCGGTGGAGCAGCTCGGCGACCCAACGGCTAATAGCCTCGCAACCAGGCGCCTTGAATTCCGCACTAAGGAGCTCGAGAGCAAGCTCGAGCTCGAGCAGACGACGAGAGCACGATTGGAGGTAAATCATCGAAGGAATCCAAGTTGCGCTTTATTCCTTGTTCGTAGCGCTTGTCTTTGTCCCTGGTTGGAAAAGCCATTCCAAACGAGAGTTTATCCAGACTAAGGCAAAGAACAATTTATTCGAGCAATCGTTTGCTCGCGTCAACCGGGAAGACTGGTTCAACTTTGAGAACGGTCCAGTCAATTTGATCGGTACCTTGAGGGTCATTACCGGTCGAGCAGCGTCGCTCCGACCGGCTTTGCAAATATTTGCAATATCGCGCTCCTTAAAGATTTAACCGGATCAAGCGAAATTTGATCCGCGAAACGAATAAGAAAGAACAAGGAGGTACAGCAGGTAGAGGAGTACAAAGCCCTTTTTCATTGCTGTATCCTCAGACGCAGATAGCGAGATTGAAGGAGAACGTGGAAAAGCTCCAATCGGAAACAGCCCTCTTGCGCACGAAGGAGCAGAGCGCCCAGGATGCCGCGCGCAGGTTGCAGAGAACGCTGCGAGAGGTGCGAGAAGAGGCGACCTCGGCCTCGGCGAAGGAGCAGGAAGCGACGCGGGCACGTCGAGATCTAGAGAAGGCACTCGAAGCGACTGAAGCCGAGGCCAAGGTCGTCAAGGATGATCTACGACTGGCCTTACAGAGGATCGATGATCTACAGAGCGCCATCCAAGGGGAGCTCGACCTCGACTGCAGCGAGGAGGCTACCAGTGATAACAGCGACAGGTAGACTCGTTTTTAAATCACTCTACACTTTCCTTTCATTTATCGCGGCGACGTGATGTTCGCTAACTAAAAGTGCTTCTCTCCTATCTTAATCGACAATTTCCCATCTGCTGAGTGCAACATACTAATGATTAAAATTAATATTCCGACGTTAAACGACAAACTTTTTTTAGCTCGAAATATTTAAGCCCGCTCGTCGTTCAAACACATTTGTTTGCTTAAAATGCTTATTGTGTTTGTTCTTGTCTATGGTCTTTTAATTCTACAACCTTATTTGCTATCGCTTCCTAATACAATTTTATTTACTATTTTTCAATTAAAGAAATTATTTTCAGTATGAAAATTAATAAAAATCTTAAAATCTTTAATTTAACCTTTGAAATTAAAGTAGCACAAAGTATTACTATCCCCTAGAATGTTCGTATCGTCAATTATAATCTCAATACGATGCAATAAATGTAATAATATTATAAAAACAATAATTGTATGCTACAGTGATTGATCCGTGCCAATAAAGGACTATGAGTCCGAGGACGAAAACATTGGGGAATGGAACAGCTGAAACTAAACTTCTGAGAATACTGAGAAGAATATCAAACTCCTCGGAATTAATAAAATGAAAGCATTCCGCGCAACAGAGCGTGGAAATACAGCATTGGAAACAAATTTAGCCTTAATTTAAAATTCTAATCCGGGAGTGTATTCATCTCTTTAAGTATAATTGTTAATAATGGACGAATGCTTGATATTTATCGTAATGTCACAGTCCCTTAATAACTAAGTGTTAGTTTTTTCTATCCAAGCTACAAAAGGCTATAACGGAGAAGAGATAAATTTTGTACTGCCGACAAAAGGAAGGTGGTAAGAAGGTCGAAAGGTGGAATAGGTCGTCGTTTAAAGTCAACCTTACAAAGTTTTCCAAGTAAAGGAATTCTGCTTACGAGCGGAAAGGTGCAATCAGGTCTTACCTTCGTTGTTATACGGCAATATAATACATTTTAACAATTTCAAGGAGATGCAGAATGCAAATCATTAAAAACAATGTGTCAATGTATTTTTTTAAATATTGCTGTAACATTAACTTTTTAGATATTTTTTTATTTTGGAATATGCATTTCAAGAAAAGTGTGCTTTTAATTTGTAATATATAAGAGCTTCTTCAATTTTTTTTCTCTTAAAATGTCACTTCTGAGTTGCCTTATAATGATAAAGAGTAATTAGAAAAAAGTAATCGAATAATGGTATAGTGAAGTAAAAGCACGATTATAAAAAAATATAGTTTTTATTCTAAGCCAAACTCGTATTTTTACATACTCTAAATCGGGTTCGTTTTTAATATATATGTTTATATTATGTATAAATGAATTATAAGGACTCACTGTGAGTTGTTCAGTAATCTTGTAAGGAAAACTATGTAACTTATTGCTTTGTATAATGCAGCACTTATTTAATTAAATTAACATTTTCATCTTTTGCTCAAACCAATCTTTTACCGTTAGACACCTGATTCCCATGTTACTCTTAAAATTACAAACATTTAATATAAGAATTATAATATTATTAAGTTGAATAAATTATTAAAAAATAAAAGTGTTTGCTTTTATTTTAACATTATCATCAGTACATCAAATATATGCGTATGCATGAAAATTATTTATCAAAACATATACGAAAAACAATACTACTTGACAGAGTTAAAATCGTTGACTAGTACATAATAGACTTAACGTCGATATCGATTTTCGAAATTGATTCATATATGGGTGTTGGTTAATAGTAATTATATTATTTATTGAAATTGTATCAATTATTAAAAAACTAAAAATGAAAAGAGAAAAACAGATTAATAATGCAGCAATAAAAAATAAAAGCAGTATATGGAGAGAGAGTTTATGAAGGAAAAGTATTTGCCGATTATATCATCATTATATGAATCAATTTGAATTTTAATAGAAATAAATTTTCGTTATTTAATTCATTTCAATTTTAAGTGAATAGTCTGTTATTACGCTTACATAAATATTATATAATGTTAATTAAATAATCTATAGGATACCCTAATTAATAAATTAAAATATTATGTAAAATTTAATTTTAATCAGTAGTCACTGCACTATGAAATAGATATGTAATATAGATATCTAATGCATAAAAAAATTAGGTTTTGAATTTGAATTAATGGATACTTAATTTTATGACATAATATTTATTTTTGGAGAAGTTTTTGAAATGTATGTTAAGAAATAATAATATTCATAGTTGTGTAAATTTTTCACTGTTATAAACAAAGACTTTATGTTGCCTTTAATAAATTTAATAAAGATTGTTATTTTGATTCGCCTGAATTACATATTTTTTTTAACAAAAATAGTTAGGATTATTCAAAAACATTTTATTATGTAATATGTAATTAGTAAATGTATGAATTGTTGATACACATTCCACATTAAATTTAAAATATTTTACTTTAGAATTTGTTGACAAACAATTTATTATTTAATTGATTTCTTTTAAATGAAAAGATTAAAATTATAATAGTATTATTTATAAAACAATTGCCATTTTTTTACAACTTGTTCCGTAATAAATTTTATTTTATTTAACTATAGTTTTATAGTTATTTCAAGCTTTTTTGATTTATATTAATACTCTATTTATTTTTTGCAGTAGCAACAAAGTAATCTTGCAGTAAAAGTAATAATTATTAATAAGAGATTATGTAACTATTGGTTTAGCATGAAGTTAGTTACTAAAAGTTTATATTTTTTACGAAAATAAATCTTTGTAGAATACCTTGATTTACTATACGAATCGATAATATTATATTTGAAAACATTACTTCGCAGCAATTTTTTTTTATAATAATGTATTGATATGAAAAAAATTTGTTTACTTCCAATAGATACACATGATTATGATTTTCATTCAAGTAGTTATGTAAAGGATTTTTTAACTATATAAAACTTGGTCCAAATACATATTATTTAAAAATTAAACTCGATCCTATTCAATATTTTGTATATAAAAGATAATAATAGAAATAATATTCGATGTAAATTTAAACAACCATTTAAACTTTTATTAGCATTATGCGAAAGGACACAAAATTATAGTATTTATATATTTATTATTTAATTTTATTTGTAGTAAATGCATACATAAATTTTATTATATTACAGTTATACATAAATTACTTATAACAAATTTGTTTCAGGGAAGACTGTCAATGCTAACATTTCTGATAAAAAAAGGTTCGTTAAAGAGTACAAACTAAATTAGATTCTGAAAAGTTAATGATCTGCAAAAAAATTTAGTTTTTAAAATAATTGGTAACTATTAGATATAAATTGGATAAAAAACATAAATTGAATTAAAATAAAATTATCATGTGAACTGGAAAGATTTTTCAATCGTAGTAGATACTTAAGCTAATGTTAAAAATGAAGTATTTAAGGACATTTCATATTGTTTGGTCATATAGAAACTTCATTCGAAATACTTTGTTGAGTAAAGAAAATTTGATACAGTTAATTAAAAAACAATTTCAATTGTGGAGGGGGTATAATTAATACAATTTTTATTTTTTATTTAATTACATGTAGTTTTATTAAAATCAATAAATATTCGTATTTGTTTTAATGAATGTTTTATGTTCATTATATTTATCTTAAAAATCTGTATTATGTTATTCAATGAATGTGATTCAATATCAAAATTAAAAGAAAAATTAAAACAATAAGTTTTAAATACAAAAATATAATCAACCTATACTTTTAATAAGTAAACAACAAATATTTTTTATTTATTTAGATTAATAAACTAAAAAAACTAATAATAAAAATATCATTAAAAATAAATATAATGTAAGCAAATACTATATGCATTATAAGAGTGTCAATATAATTATTACGTTTATAATCGGAAATCGTATATTAACGAATAAATTGTCTATTTAAATAACAGACCAACACTTATTGCTCAATTTAAACTCTTAGGGTACCAAAACTGCTGGTGGCATAATTTTAAATCACTAAACATTATTATACAGGCATTGTTTATTAGCTTAAGAACTCAATGATGAATAAATTTCATCATGTTCAAAATTATGTAATTAAAAAACTATTAAACTATTATAAGTAACAATGAAAGTAAATGACTATAATAATTATCATAATAATATTATTCAAATTCACGTAAAAAATCCTATTATTGAAAATCAAAATTTCAATTAGATAAAAAATTGATGTCATTTAAATTAATTTTAATTTGTTTAAATTAAAAGAGCAAGATGGTGTAACTTTATTTTTTTACTTAGTAAGAGTAATAAATTCTCTAAATTTAAAGATGAAGAATAATTATATAATTAAGTAATTTTAGTTAAATTAAAACGTTAGTACTAAATATGAGGAATGATGTATAATTCCATCTTGTTAAAAGTTAGGAAAACAGAATAATGGGGATGACTAAATATATAAGGAAGTTTCAGATAACTATGAAAAAATTAACAGAATAACGGCAATTTATATATAGATATGTTGGTGTAAAAATATACATTTTTTATAACAAGGACGGTAAATGTGAAATGAAATATCAGTTTTATTGAATAGAGTGCTACATTTAAGTTCATACACAATTATTGAAGAATTTTAAATTAAATTTTGAATGCAGTTATATCCTTAAAAAATAAACATTCTTATACCTTGTTAAATATTTAGCTTATATTGAAATCTTTGGGAAAATTTTTCGAACGAACGTAATGCATCACCTTACAGTTCATTTTATTCAATTTTATGTCAATTGTAAATCATCCTAATTGGATCAGTTACTACATGTATGTAACTGCAATTGTATTTATATCACGCCTCAATTACACAATACCATAATTCAAAGCTATAAAAATTTATTAAAATGAAAGCAATTAACCTTATTAAATTAATTATCTTATTAATCAATTGATCTTACTAAAAATTGCATGCGATTTGAAGGTACAAACTTTAAGGTTTAATAAATTTATCAATCAAAGGAAATATTAAAATTTTTTTTTCATTATATTTTAGAAACTTATTGAAATATAATAATTAATTGACAATGCTAGTTATAGTTTTTACAGTAATATAAAAAATACAGTTTCACTTTATAATATTTTTTAAACTAGATATTATATTTCCTTTAACATTTAAAGAAAGATTAGAATTAGATAAACATTTTTAAAAATATATAATATGAACTTCTTAAACAATTTATAATAGTATTTGCAATACGGCAATAGTAGTGTTCAAGACATCTGACTCTTTATAAAATAAAACAAAACAAAAATTATTCAAAAACTTATGAAGATTCGATTCAAAAAATCGTAAATTATTTATTTACGAGAATTACGTACGAGCAAAGAAAATGTAAAAAGAAATTTAATTATCAAATTTAATGTTGACCGGTAACTCTAAATTAATTTAAATTTCAAATACCGCTATGTCATTGAAAATATATTCTACTTATTTAACATGTACAATTTTTGTTAAGACAGGGAAGAAAATCAAGAGATTAAATTGAAATTGGTTTAGAAGTATTTTCAGGACTTCACCAAAACTTAAAAAACGTAACGTTAATTATTTATAGAAAAATATAAGTAATGTAATATATAATAATTTGTAATAAAATTTAAAGATCTGATAAATTTAATTGTTTGAAAACGCACGTCTAGAATATAATTTAAATTGTATTATTTGAAATTTACATAAGGAAAGATATATTTAACAATCACATATAAATTTGTACCCGTTCAGTCTAGCACCGATATTGAACCTCATTATCATTATTGATTTGACTTAAAGCAAAGCATTTTTATGATAGGAGTAGTAACAATTTTTGGGTAGCGATGAGAAATTAAAACTTTCATTGTTCAATTAAAGGCGTAGAAATTGTTGACGTTCAATTAAAAATAAAAACTATTGTACGTTTATTAATAATCAATGCCGCTCTGTTTTTGTATCGTCTCATTTCTAATTTATTTTAACAAGTACTATTTTTTAACAAATTATCATTCATTTGTAAAACTGGAGGACATATATTTAAAGAAAATGTATTTAATATGAGTTTGTCATATTATTATTACTGGTTAAAAATCGTTTGAATAATTAAACTAATAATTTTATCTATTGGCATAAATGATTGTATATCTTAGTATCTATAATTTGTGAAATATACGTTGAATTTCGTTAGCTGACAATATTAATTTGCAAGATTCTCGTAATATAGTAATGCAATTTATTTCTCTACATGTTTAGTTGTTGCTTTATACATAAGGTAGAATTGTAAAAAAGTTGAATTTTATATTTTTCTGCACGATTGAATAAAAAACTATATTATCTTGTTAAGAAACATAATAAGCCACGAAAATTCTTTTAAATTTATTATTTAAAAGGAACAAGCAATTCAGTAAAAAAACAATTGAAAGAGAATGATTATATATTTATATTAACGAGTAACTTGAATGAATGGAATTCGTTTAATTATAAAAATTAATTAATCGATAGAATAATTTAGAATCTAAATAGTTAATCATAAACGTAAAAAACGTAATTATTAATTTTAAAGAATATAGTGATACTTTCATACATACAAGCTTTTAGGTTAAGATTATCTATTACTTGTACCATTAATTCGCGTCCATCCTTAAATTCAATCCTTGCAGTTTTAAAAATATTTCATTTTTTGGTGATTAAAAAATTCCATATTCATAAGCTAGCGCAGTTTTTACCAAAAGAATAAACACTAAAGTGATCGGTATCATTAAAAAATGAGGATTTAGCTAGATTTTTAGAAAATATCTATCGCCAATGTAAGGAAAGGGAACGATACCTACGCTATATTGTAATACAGTGTAAACAAAATTAAGCGTCTCTTTGGATTATGGCTAATGCCTGATAGAATTAATGTTAGTGACAATTTTTGGTTCGTTTCCCTATAAAGGTTTTTGGATCTCAAAACTAATTATTAATTGGGTACCTGTCGAATTTTCGGGTGTTAATTATGCAAAAGCAAGTGTAATGGCTTTTACGTCGTTGTTCGAATAGTGCTCATGTTCGTTTAAAAAAGAAACTTTCATGTTTAATTTAATAAACTATTGAATATTGAGCTTTTACTACATTTAAACATAAAATTTAGTATTAAAAAATCATTTAAGCTTCCATAAATAAAGCTAAATGTTCTTACTGCAATTTTATCAGCAATTAGAAACTATTATTAAAGATAAATAACTTATTCTTTTAAGTTTATGAATACAATATTTATTTTAACAGTATACCTTATCTTCAGTCAAATTTACATAAAAGATAATTTTACAGTGTATTTTATATTAATAATATGATTGTACTTTCCTTTCAAATGGTGGTATTTCTAGAAAATTCAATGAATAGACCCCTTGCTTAAATTTATACATTAAAGATATTCAAGAATAATAATTAATCAATTATACTATCGCTATCAATAGAAATTTTTATATTTTTTTTTAAATAGTAATATGTATTTGTTATGATTTTTTACAAAAATAAATAAAATCGTTTTATTTTAACGATATTTTCTTAATATAATATCTGCATTTGGTATTTAATATAATATTCACAAAAATTAAAATATAATTTTACGTTTACTATGTATTTACATTTCTTCTACATATGAAGAATATTAATCATCTATCGAGGTTATGTCTTCTCTTGAGAAACATTTAATTAAGCGACAATTGAACAACTGAAACTGACTTGTTAATTCACATTTTTACTTAATGCAGATTTCTAAAAGTTTAATTTTATTATAATACAAAAAAAATTGTTGGGCTTGAGATGAAAACTGCATTTTTTATTAGTATCCATATAAGAAAATAAATTTCATGACTAATTGGTACTTTTTAATATTTTCTTTATCTATCTCATTTTTTTTAATGTTTAATATTTAGTTATAATTTTTAATACCTTGGACCTTGGATTTGTGCATAAAATGTAATTAAGTCTTGCTCAATCTACTATCTTAAGAAATTTTTTTACTTCCCAGACTCTATCATAAACATTTTCGTGCATAAAAATATTTAATTTAAGAAATTTTATTTTATATAATTTCTCTGGGAGTGTATAATATTTAATTTTTATATTAGTTTTTAATTTTGTAATATTATTGTTTAGAAGTTACTCCCTGGAAAAACAAATATAGAATCATTTTTATTCTGCAACTGTATGATTGGCGTAATCTTTACTACTCTAAGTTTAACATATCAAATAAAAAATTTATATAAGACTTATGTGATTCCTACAAGAATTTTAATTACTATTTAATTAATATCCTATAAATATTAAGTTAGTACCTATTTATATAAAAATAAACATAAGAATAAACTACCAAACAAATTAATAAGTCAAATATCTTTTTTGTTTTTATCTCTTCTATACAATTGTGAATTAACTTAACTAAAAAAACACGAAAAGATAAAATGAAAATTTCTTCGTCTTCGGGATATAAAAACATATGTCTAATATAAGTTTATAAATTTGGATTAAGGGAGCCAGACCTTTTTAGAAAGATACAATTTCTTGTTTCTTCTTTATCATTCATTTTCAAAAAAAATTTAATTCTATTTTATCATGCTCTGTCGTTTTAATACATACACAAAGAAGAATAAAATCGATCATTTACTTATTTAGTCATTATTTTATAATTTTATTTACATGCTCAAATAAATTATACACATGAATCATTTCGCGTAAATAGGTTTTTGCGAATTATAATATATTGTCAAACTAAAATAAAATAAAGTGCAAAAATTATACGTAGTAACTTAATTAAAATTTATTAATTTATTTTAAAAAATAATTCCGCGGTAATTTTATTGAAATACAGTATTAAATATATGTAAAGTTATCTAAGATGATGTTTTTAATTTTAAAATATTGATAAAATATTTGTATTTAGAAGTTGCTTATAGTTTTTCGTATATACAAAATTGTTTAATAATCATAAAAATTACTGTTTTTTTTTAAATAATTAATATTTTATTATATATTTTTATATATGTAAAACATTTGACTATGAAACGTGTGTATCTAACGTAAGATCTGCAAATAATTGCTCAAAAGAAAATACAGTAAAGAATAAGTTAGTGAAACAAAATATATGAGTATCGATTTTTTTTCTCATTTAAAGATAAATGTATGTAGATATTTTTAAATAGATACTGTATTAAGCCTACTCATAAATGGAGTAAATTATTTTTTTACCTGATCTGTGAGTGCATCCGGAGTAAGCTACGATAAATATATCTAACGAATAGTTGGTGACCTTCATCGAAATGCCATTTATTCAAGCCTCTAGGTAACGATAATTAAGTTTGAGACATAGATGTCGTTATAGATGTCCTCGAATTGATCGAAAATGAAAATATACTGAAGTCTATTCATTTTCGCCCTCTTTCATGTTAAATCGTTTGCATTAATTTTGTTTTCAGTTAATTGCCGATTAAATAAATTTAGAATTGACTCCATCATTTCGTATTTATAGGTGATTACTCAATCATTCTAGTATAATGTATGACACACAAACGAACAGTCTACAACAATATTTGATAAATATATAGTACAATATACGCTAATAGTAGTTTCACGTTTGTAACTGAAATTCTAATAATAATAACAAATTATTACGTATCCTTGCAAGAATCGAAAAGTAATATTCATATGTTTACTCATTAGTATTACTTCATTACAAAGTACATTATATCATATTTTTGAATATTCTACTTTTTAGTTATTTTCTCATGTTATAGTATCGAAACTATGGTGCATTATGTCAATAAATTTCTTTATAATTTCAAATACAATTTGCATTATGTTTGCAGATTCAATTAGAATTTTAGAACAAGGTTAAGTTTAGAGCTGCATACATGGTATATGACAACAACCTTTCATAATTCTACTGAGCATTTAGCTTTACCAGAACGGGAGGTCAATTACTTACCTCAGATAATTTTTAACTTAAATATTCTATAACGTAATTGTTCCTATTGAATCAAATATTGTGAAAACGCTCTTCTTGTATTCTTTCATTACACAAGAGTTAGTACTCATATAACTAGTACGACCTAGTAGGTTTTAAGTCCAAAGAAATTTTTCACCGAACAATATAACCACCTTCCTTCTTTAGACGATTACTCGTGTTAAATGAAAAATCATCGATGA
This sequence comes from Kradibia gibbosae, assembly GCA_018907135.1. Classification (NCBI taxonomy): domain Eukaryota; kingdom Metazoa; phylum Arthropoda; class Insecta; order Hymenoptera; family Agaonidae; genus Kradibia; species Kradibia gibbosae. Next base: position 4,305,036 of record JACCHX010000012.1, on the reverse strand, counting down.
CAGACTTGAATAATATCTTCAAATATATTTAAAGTGTGTAAGATTTATTAGTATCAGTATTTTTTGAAGAAAACACTTTTCATTTTACAAGTTTTAGTTTTTACCACAGCGTAATGTGTCCTCAAGTTTAATTGAATCAAGCCACGTTTTAGAACAAAATCTTATTATAATCAATAGTGATTATAGTACAAATAATGAATTGTAAATTAAAAATTCAGAGACTAGTTTGCTTTTTTATGTGATGTGACTGAGTAACATCGTATACATAGAATTTAAAAACAAAAAAGATATTTGATAACCCCTACATCTTTAAATAGTTTCCAAATTGTAGTTTTGCAATAAACGTTATAGATTAATTAAACAACTCTTTAATTTCAATAATTTACAGTGGATAGGAAAAAAATCGCGTATCACTAAATGATGATTAAAAATTTCGTTAATATGTTTTGAATTCTAAAAAGTTAAAATAAAGAACGAAAAAAAAAATTTTATTCGATAAAAAAATTTTTAATTTTAAATTAGCCATACAATTATATCCAGAAAAAATTTTAATTAATAAAAAAATTTTTAACTCAAGGGTAAAAATGACGTTTCATTAATTTTATAAAATAACAAAATTTTAAAATAATATAAGATTGTTGTAGAATTAGGTAATTTAATCATTTCAACTTTTGTAATGTATTCATTTTATATTTAATATGTAATCAAATTAATAAGGTAATAATTGTAAGAATGTTTCCATTTTCTTTTATAAAAAAAACTTTTATAGATTCAAAATTATATTAATATTTTATGATTATTAAATTTTTTGATAAAGAATTTTCTACTCAGTATATTTACTTTGTTAATAAATTTTACTTCGTTATTAAAATAATTATGCTCACATCAAGAAATATATAATAATTAGTCTATGATTTATTTTGTTCCATATTTCAATTTAAAGTACAATAGGTAAATGTTAACATATTGGGCCCTGACAAACGTAAATTTTATAATTATTAACCAGATTGATTTTAAAAAAGTAAAGAAATTCTGTAATTGTAAAGACTCCGACAGCTATTAGAAAACTCAATAAAAACTACTTCATATTTAAAGATAATAAAAAATATGATTAAATAATTACCACGATAGAACTTGATGGTGAAGTCTTATAAGTCAACTGTCTGTAATATTTATCGATTGATTAAATTTTCTCAATTATTCGAACATGTATTTCATGTATTATAAATTAACTATTACACTTAATGAATATATCAATCGGAAGTATGAAGAAAATTAAATAATATGCAAAAATTTTTCACTATGCGTCAAAAGACCCTCAATCACATTAGCACTGAATTAGTTTTATTATATTTTATTACACATCCTTTGTATCTTATTAACCAACCATGGTTTGAATCAGACTAACATGGAATGTAATTTACCAGTATCAATATATTTATATTAAAAAAACATTATAATCATTGATTACATAAACACATCCGAAGAATGTAAGTTATTTTCTTGAACCGAATATGTATTGATAATATTTCACAAATACTCATCCTTGTTCTCATTATAAATGTAGTCTTTTCAAATAATTTTTAAGCAATAAACTGTATTTTTATCTATATACAAATAATTCAACATTTGCCCTCTAATATTGTATTTAAACCAATATTGAAAAAAGCTGGTGGTGACATTTGGCCAGCCAAAAATACTCTTCAAAAGCTTCTGACACGTATTTATCTGGATCGAGGAGATGCCCGCTCGAACTGTCAGACGTCGATGGCTTCCATGCATTGTCGTCCGTGCCATCGCTGTCAACCTCCGGAGTTATGCATCGATTTAATTTTATTTTCTATCACGTGCCCCTTCGGCCTTGCTCATGTATACAAGTGGACAATGTCGCTCGGATTTCATAATGAAGAGCTCTCTTTTGTAATAATTTGTGCATTTTTATGGTTTTATGGCTTTCTCGTTGGCTATTAGAATGTCTGCTTCGACTGACTGAATAAAAATACCGAAAGTGTAGCTCTTTAAGTACCTTGGCTGTGTTATACTGAGTCTTTAAGCATGTACTTGTTTCCAAGATTGTGCTTTAATCGATTTAACTAAGCAGGAATTTGTGCTAGGCCCAGGATAGACCGAAAAATTTTTCTCTATTTTGAATCTACTATGATAGCACTCCTTTAATGGAAAATTTGGCTGACGGAATACTCATAAACTGTTAAAGGTTATTTAAGTACATTAGAGAGAGAGAGAGCGCACAAGAAGAAGCATTTATAGCTTTGAAAGAAAAACAAGTTATTAAACTACATTCTTTGTGCTGTTTAACATCATCATATATTGTGTTTGTACGTTACTGTAAGATTGTATGCTAATTCTATAATTTTTTTTAACTGAATCATTCATTTGTAAAACAATATGCGGTATCATAAATTTGTAATAAGAGTATATAATGTTACTCTAAAGTATTTTATTTCAATGAAAAAAAAATAATTCTACTAAATAAATATCGTAAAAAAGTATTAGTTTTATGGTCATTACATTTTTAACAATAGAGTTTTCAGTTTCAACAGAACAATTAATATTAATATTTTTAGTGTTTGCCAACTTACTCTCTTAAAGAAAACATAAAACAGATGACTTACAATATTAAGATCTGTTTCGGAAAAATCAAATTACTCATTGTAAGTCGTATAAAATACAAAGTATAATAGCTACTTGCTTAAATCTTTAAATTTACAATATAAATGTAATGTAATATTTTAAAAAAAGAGTTTATTTAATTTATTATATAATTAAACTATTGAGTTTTTTGCAAATTTTACTTAAAAAAATAGGTAATCAACAACAAATTTAAATAAAACAAATATAGTTAGCATATTTGAACAAGAAGTATTTTTTATTTAAAAACTGTCGTCTAAAAAAGTGATTTGTTATTATAAAACTTTAAATTTCTCCTCATAATACATGTTTTGATTTTCATTATATTAAAATGCACATATTTAAGAAATTTTAATATTTTATATTAGTGCTGAGTTAAATTTTCTCCTATTAGTTAATAATGCATTGGCAATGTGTAAACAGGAATACTCTATTACAAGCGTAATAACCAATTAAATTTGAGATTTAAACATTTAAAAGGAGTTCAAAGATGTAGTGTTTAAAATCAGCATATAGGATTTTAAAATTGAAAAATAAAAAATAAAAATTTAATAATACTCTTTTTTTAAATTCATTTTATTAAATCACATAAGAGCGCAGATCTCGAATTAATGAGATGTACGTTTCGAGTTACCTCATTCTTGTTTTACCTGATCGGAATGAACTTATGTAGTTTGTTATGTACAGTTTACAGTCAGAAGTACTAAAATTAACTGTAAACATTTTAAGCATGTTTTATAACATTTTGTTCAAAAGTTAAGAAGAAATCATGTCAATCGAAATATATTTAATTATTAGTCTATTTTCTTCTAGTTAAAATAACCTATTTGAACACAAAATTGGACTAAAAAATATTATTATTTCTTGGTAGGCTGTTATTCATTTTTGTATTATATCGAGTTGCATCGACGAAAATTTAGTATACGTTTCAGTGAAGAACATTCCTCTAGATTTCGTTTTCATGCTGTTACATTGATCGCCACAAATCAATTACTGTTACCTTATATACTAATTCGAGGAATACTAATTTGTCTGGGATTGGTTATTTTTACAGTTCGCATACGTTTTATTAATAAAAATGATAACTTTTGTTACTATATTTAAATAAAAACAAGGGAATGTGTTTGATATGCGTTTAAACTTTTTAAAATCATTCTGAAAAAGAATTTCATGATGCAAACTTTTGTTAAAGCACTATTGATATTAAATAAGCGAAAAGAAATTTTTGAATGCAGACTAATAGGAATATCTGAAAACAATAAACTTATCAAATTAGTCAATCAATCAAATATACGATGAAAATTATTGAGCTGCACTACGGAGAAAAAGAGAATCCACTTAAAAAAATTGCCTTCTGAACTCTCATCCGGGATAAGAGTAAATAACCAAAGATAATTTATCCTGCCACTCGAAATGGTTTTTAGGCCCACGGCATCAGTACAATTAAGTACTAACGAAATTAAGGCCAATTGTACGAACAGACTCGGTTCGAACCAGCAATAACCGATCGACCGGATCTTCGCCTCCGCGTCTGGTTAAAAATTCGTTAGTGGATAACGATGGCTAAAATCAAATAAGTGATAACTGAAAGTCCAAGTTTCAGTCTCATAAAAAAGCTCCTTTAGCTTGAGGTAAGACTTCTTTTTAGAATTTATTACTATTGATGTTACTACTATTGATATGTACTACTATTGATATGTTTATTTATAGGAGGCTTTTTGTTTTTGGTAAATTCAAGTTAACGAGCATTAGAATGTATAAGTCATTTAGATCTCGCGAAAAATATTATATTACTACTTGTAATTTAAGGATTTCAATTTAAATTGTATTAAAATATTCTTAGCTTTATACTTCGCGAAATAATAAATGACTGTGCAAATTATAATATTTTATATAACCAATTAATAGCTTAAATTTTTTCAGATCGTATTTAATACATGTCTAAATTTTCAGAATTGTTCTTTTAATACTTGAAATAATGATTTTACTTATCTATTCTCGTATATCTTTTACACTATAAATAAACATTTACACTCGATTTTAAGACTGGATGTTGTTTTTTATGAAATTATAATACTTATGCAACTTTTTTAACTTTTTTCTTTAAACTTTTTACATTTATAAAGTATGTGTATGCATTTCACAATTTTCATTAATAAATAAATTATTATAAAATTTTTTTTTAGTATTTTTATGGTTAAATTTTTAATGTAATATACAGTAAGGGTGTTAATCGAAGTTCAATATATTCAAGTAATGAATTATAGAAATATTGAAAATATTCGTGTATATTGATTAGAATAACGTTAATTAAAATTTAAAAATTCTACAGTTTTACTAGTAAATTGAAAATAAATTTTATGCGGATTCGGAGTTATCAATTTCAAAATACGAATTAAGCTAGGAAAAAAGAATTAATCGGCATAGTATGCTTTGCGAAAAAACGTAGACAATTGTGCTCACCCAATTTATACGGACTATTTATCGAAATAAGTTACGCAAGTCGAGAGAATTATTCACGTCGGTAGCATTGACATTGTGCGTTGGCAGTGCAGATTATATAAGTTCGGAATTCGATCAGCGGATGCTTGGACACTTAGGGGGAGAGACCAAAAGGCGCGTGTCCGTCGGCGGCTTCGGATAGACGAGCAACGTAGTTTGAAGACCGCGTTATCGCTCCGGGGTTATCTAATTCTGGAGTCCGGATGATTTAGGTCAGCGGGTCCAAAAGTATATTTCGATGTACTCGACGGCAGAGTCGACGAAAAGGCTGAGAGCGTGGCTAGTGGTCGGGACCATAGGGGAGCTGCGGACTGCGAAAAAGCGCGCGGCCAATCGCCTAACCACGAAGAAGCGCCACCGAGTCCCGAGGCGGCATCTGCGCTGTCTGGCTCTGTCTCTCCATTTGATCACGAGCAGAGCTTTCAGGTGCGAAGGTGGGAGTCATTTCGGAAAGAGAAATTCGTCAGGGGCTCGAGGCTGCGCAGGGGTTTTATTTCGACGACCGTCGTTGTTTTTCCGTGCCATCGGTGCGCGCGCGCGCTAGCAGCTGTAGATATAGATATAGCTGCAGTAGTGAGCTCAAAGGAGGCGGCGCGGGAGGGAGGGAAGGTGGTGGTGTCGGAGGAGGAGATTCGTGCGTGCGCCGATCCGGCAACGGTGCCGCTGCGCTCATTAGCGCGGAAGTGATAACGCGTAGCGTGTGAGTGTTTTCAAGGCACCAGGAGCTGAGCGGAGCCAGGATGACTAGCACGGCGGTTGCAGCCGAGGCACTGGTAAGGGCACTTGGCGCATGCGCCAAGCCCTCCCCCCGAATTGATCGGCGCCACCTGGTAATCAGGCTGTCGCGAGCTTCCTCGGCTCTCTCTCGTGCGCAGCCTTCTCCTCCTCATCCTCCTTCTCCTTCTCCTTCTCCTTCTCCTCCTCCTCCTCCTCCTCCTCCTCCTCCTCCTCCTCCTCCTCCTCCTCCTCCTCCTCCTCCTCGTCCTCCTCCTCCTCCTCCGCCATCTCCTCCTCCTGCTGACAGCACTCGATGCATTCGCTGGAGATGCTCTGCTGCGGATATGGAGTCTCGACATCGCCACCGAGGACCGAGACCCAACCCTCTTCATGAGCCCTTTATTCGCGCTCTTCTATTCTTTCCTTACCCTCTGGCTTCGTGGTACGTGGAACAAAGACTTTTTGCCCACCTAAATTTACCCCCCTCCCGTCACTCACATTAGCCACTTTCATTATTCCATCAAACTTTAAATACTGACTTTTTATTCTGCTATTTTATATCTCAAACACCAATTACAACTACGCTCTGACAATCAAGGGCTTTTAAGACTTACGAGGCTTTTGAACTTATCTCTTTCCAAAGTTATCGTTAATCTACAATATGATAGTATTCGCAAGAGTTCGCATCACCGGAAGTTGACGTGAACTTGGCCCGCCATTTTTGAAACTCTTAAAAATTTCCATTGCGTTACTTTAAATGTGGTCTTTGAATTTTAATCCACTATTGTCTTCTTCTTCGTTTCAATTTAACGTACTAATACTAAATTAGGAATGAAAAAAAATGTGAAATGTTTTGTAATAAATTTTGTAGCAAAGCTAGTACGTTACTAAATAAAACAACAAAATCTGAATACATACATTAGCGTATTTTTTTCAACTTCAAATTAAGAACAATTCAAAATAACAATTAATATGAAAGTCTTATTTGTACCAAAGCTTGTAAATATAACATCGGAGACCAATAATAGTAGAATACAAATGATAAATATACATTGTAATTTTATCAGTATCATCGAATAACGAACTCTTTATATACTTTCATATTCATTGAATAATATTTAAATCTACTTTTTTTACAATTTATTGTAAGAATCGTTAAATTAATATCTAGGTCACAGAAAACGTAAAAATGATGAGTTTCCATTTTAACATGATATTTTTTATCATAGCAATAAAAAACCTATAAGGGAACAGTGACGTTCGTCGGCACTAGATTTCATAGATAAAATAAAGTTTTATGTTAAATAGTGTCTTGTGTTTTTAAATCAAAAGCCTAAAAAAATGGTTACTTTATCAATTACCTTGAATACTATTGTACCTATATACACCAACATACATACAACAATGACAGATTCCGTTAAAAGTATATATAATACCTATTACAGGTATAACGTACTATCTATTAACAATATTCAAAAAAAATTTTTTATGAAATAGTTACATAGTAATAGTAAAATATTTTTTAAATATTTTAAAAACACAATAATATTTAATAACATCGTATTATACATGCATTTAGTGTAAATTATTATTTACGTTACATACAAAAAATTATATGAATCGATACTATTTATTAAAATTTATCTATTATATATAATTTTTATTATGAAAATCAATCTACAACCTTAATAAAAGAAAATGTATCTGCAGCCTAAACTTAGTATAAAATGTACAACGTTAGGAATACTTTTATTATAAATTTAAACATTATACAGATCATTAGAAAATGTTTATTATAAATTAATTATTAATATTTAATACAATTTTCTTCAAAATTATTAATAATTCAAAATTAATTTTTCTTGCGTAGATGGGTAATCATTCAATTAAAAACTACGGTTATTGTTGTATGGAAACGTTGATAATCTTTTGTATGCATGAAGTCATTGTTTCAGATGAATGTACTAAAAGAGACAACGAAAGCGTACGAGATGGAATCTACCAAAATACAATCCAAAAGTCAACGATCTCAATGGAAACAATGGTTCGCGTGCATTTCTGGTAAAAAAGTTTTTTCAACGTTCTGTTATTATACTGAAACTAATATATGAGAATTTATACTACACTTTTTATTCTTTGGCACTACTTTAATCAAGAAGTAACATTTTGTTGATTGTAAATAAATAGCAAAGACAAAAGTATGATCACAACGTGTCAGACAAATAAATCTTTTATAATTTTTATTGAAAAATGTATGAGTAACAAATTCATTGTAAAAAGATATTTGATTTTCTACTTTAGTTGTTAGAGTATAAAAAAAAAATAAATAAATAACAGATCTAAAAATGAAAAGTGATAAGTTAATAGTTTTTTTAGTGTGTATTTTGAAATTCATATGTAATTCATATGTAAAAAATGTAATTTTTACATATTTATGTACATATTTATGTAATCTACATTCTACATATTTATGTAAGGGTGAGAACTCATTATTTATAGATACTCAGTTTTTGTTTATTTTGTATTTTACTCTATGATTTTTCAATAAGTACCGTAAGGATCATATTTTGCTGTTAATTAATAAATGTTCTTTGTTTCTTTTAATTATGTTAAATATTAACGTACTTGCTAAAAATATTATTTTGTTGTTTATTAATTCGTATTTTCATATTAATAATAAACCGTATAAAAACATATTAAGAGCAATATTTTCATATCTCGTATAAGATTTTAATTTTCGTTTATTCGTATATATTTATTTATTTAGTCTTGCGCAACATTTATAAAACGAATTTAATTTATATATGTCATTGTGTTAAAAGTGGATATAATTTGTAATAACTATTTATTTTTATTTATAAATATAACTTTTGAAAAATATGTATCCTATTAAAGTAGTATGTTGAATAATTGTTATAATAATATAATTTAATGTAAATCTTAAAAAAGTAATTGCATATATAAACTATTTTTGTAAAATAAGTAGAGTTTGAGTACTTTAAGTTTGAAGTTAAAATGTAACTGGGTTCAAATGTAAATAGGAAATCATAGTATTCGTCGCCGATATTTCCTATAAATTCAATCCATCGAAACCAAAAAGTCGGTTAATCGACCTTCCCGTTCCCGACCTTTCTGAGGGAGTACATTCGCTCTTTCGTACGGTTTAGACTCCTTTCTCCGTTCCCCTTTGCCTTACGACCAGCTCCCACTCCCTCTGCCAATTTCACACGGCCACCATTGAGCCAAATAACTAGGAAAACCACATTCTAAGGCTCGGTTCAAAAGCTGTTTCATAGATTCAGTTCATCAACTTATTTTTCATCAGAAGATGTCGTTTAAATTTCTCTTACCTTTATGTACGGAATTTGTTTGCTCTGCACTCGCTCGGTATGTTAAAGTCATGCTTATAAATATAAATATCCTTGCCCTTTCATCCAGCAATAATTGATTATTAAAGTGATCGTACATGAAAATTAATGTGTTTGAAAAAATTCATAATTTATTACTGTTTAGCTACGTTATCAATGGTGGCTGCTGGCTCAGTTTACGGATGGTCCACGACAATCATTTCACGTTTGACTAATACGACAGAGGATGTACCCGTACATATTACAATGGATGAATCGTCGTGGGTTATTTCTTTTACTGTGATAGGATCAATGATTGGACCATTTTATGGAGCTTACATCGCTGCTTCGTAAATATATTTTAATTTTACAATTATATTGAAAATAATTTCAATGCTTTCTCAGAAATTTGAGCATCAGAATTAAATTTTTGTAAATGAGCTTACTTATAAACTATTGTTTCACTCAGCTCTATTAGAATTAGTACATTAAAAAGTATAGTACAAGTAAAAATGAAATCTAAATTTAAACATGTCAAATTTAGGAAATTAAATAATAATTAATACACCATATAAGGAAACTTAAAGTTATTGAGCTGTTTAAAAAAAATATCATGTGATAATTAACTTAAATAAATCACTTTTAAAAATGACGTACAGTAAGATTTAATAAAACGAAAAGTTTTTTTTTTTATTTTTATTGATGATCATTCTTTGATTTCTGTAAATAAATTAATCTTTAATTTAAAATAAACATCATTTACTTGTTCAATTTACGAAATAAAAGTTATACGGCTAAAATTAATTAACAAGTCCGACTTGTCACTTAATTTATTTTAAATTTATATTTCAATTTGATTTTCTAATAGTTTCCGAGATTTACTTAAACATAAAAAGTAAGCTTCGATGTATCTGAAATAAAGTTTTCATCTTTAAAATGAAACCCTTCATTTTGTTTTATTAAATTCTTGTTATTTATATTATGAATGTTCAGAATTTAAGTAAAAAAAAGTTTTACCTATTTAAACAGTAGTGTTAATACTATTGATTCATAGCAATGAAATAATGCAACGAACTGCATAATAAAGGCAACTAAACTACTTTTTTCAGCTGTGGTCGCAAGCTGTGTCTCCTCATGAGTTCTCTTTTCTACATTCTGGGCTGGCTACTAGTCATCTTTGCTCAGAGCGTTTGGTATTTGTACTTTTCGCGCATAATTCTCGGTATTGGTGTGGGTATGTCATATACAGCGAATCCTATGTACGTTTCTGAGGTTGCTGACGTTAACGTACGTGGAGCACTAAGTACTCTTATTGCTGTAAACGTGTTTACGGGCTCATTGATAGCTTGCAGCATCGGTCCCTGGACGTCTTACCTAATGCTCGGAGTTGTATGCTTAGTCATTCCAATTTTATTTGTAGTAACATTTGCCTGGTTTCCGGAGACTCCCTATTATCTTGTGAGTAAAGGCAAGAATATCGAAGCTGGAAATGCTATTGCTTTTTTTAAAGGCATGAACGATGTAGAGGAAGTACGGAAAGAACTTGAAATTGTTCGCAAGAATATAGGCGAGGACAGCAACGGCGACTTCGATGAATTAAAGTTTAGTTTTAGTGACTTCCTGCTACTAATGAAAATGAAAAATAGACGAGCTCTACTAATTGTTATGGGTCTCATTTTGGGCCAGCAGTTGAGCGGTAACTTTAGTACCATGCAATATCTTGAGCACATGTTTTTCGAGGCCAGGATAGGAATCGATTCGCATACGGCAACAATAATTGTCTTAGCTGTTGGTCTTGTCTCGGGTGCGATGTCGACCCTAACTGTGGAAGGCGCTGGCAGAAGGCCTTTATTAATCTACTCCAGCTTTGGCTGTGCAGTAACACTCGGTATTTTGGGGACTTATCTGATGGTGAATGCCAGTGGTGCTGATGTTTCTTCATTGAATCTTCTTCCAGTTGTCGACGTTATCGTATTTCAAGTAGTATATCAAATCGGATTAGGTACTCTGCCAAATCTGTTAATAGGAGAGTTATTCCCAACTAATATAAAGGGGATCGCTGGGGCTATCGTTACTGTTTTTGATGGCTTGTTGGGATTTGTTGTATCAAAAATGTACGAGGTCATTTTTACTAACGTTGGTTCTCATGTTACTTATCTTTTCTTTGCGATGTCTTGCTTCGTACTATTTATATTCGTGTACGGTTTTGTACCAGAAACTAAGTGTAAAACATTTAATGAAATTCAGGAAATATTGGGTGAAATGCATCCATTTAAAATGACGACTCCCAATAGAAAATGTTGTTTCTTTAAGAAAATTAGGAAACATAAAAATGACGAAGCGTGATAGTTATTTCAATGCCATTATGGTCAACTCCCTTTCTGTATTGATTACACTTCCACATATTTCACATTTTGTAAGGACCTTTATGTGAACATTGTTTAAGAACATATGTACAAAGCTTATTAAAGCAACTTGCCAGTACTTCTTTTACGCCATTCAATAATTGGACAAAGTAAATTTATTTTTTCATTTTTATGAAATTATTTTCGTGTAATTCATTGTATAAGAATACTAAAGTTCTCAATGGCTACGCGTGAGTGACGTTGTGATAAATCATAGAGATAAATATTTAAAAAAAAGCAATATTTTTTTTAAAAAAAGTTGCTTGCAATTGAGTTAAAAATGTGACTATATAACATTTCAGCTAGATAATACTATACAGAAATAAATTTTGAAGGTAATGATATTAATATTTTCCTGATCATGTAAGTTCTGATTAGAACAATAATAGATTTATTTAAATATATATATATCTAAACTTTGCTCTTCTACTTCGTACAGACTACAAATTCTATCAAGTAATTGTAATAGTTTCATCACATCATAAGAATTGCATATAGTAGTTACAACAAGATAGATTCAAATTGGCAATAATGAATAGTCAATAGTACATATTTGATTAATTATTTTGTTAATTAAATATTATATGCGTTTACAATATTTTTGAACCCTTAATATTATATTTGGAAAATATTTTTATTATCTTTATACACATTCTTACTACTATTATTTAATGAAAAGAATTTCATATGCATTTAAACATTTTAAGTCTAAAACTTTATTAATAATATAATATATATTAAATATACACTTTTATTGCAAAATTAAGCTCCTTTAATGTAATTTTACTTGCAAAGTTGAATTATACTATATTTATATTAAAGTATTATTTATAATGTGCGAAAATGTGATCCTATTTTGTAATTTTTAAAAAAAAGTATACCAATTTTTACAGACTTTATTACGTATTTTTATACTGAAATTTTGATAACCATTTTTTTTTATTTTAACTTTTAAATCGAATGAAGAACTATTTAATTTACATTTTATAATTTATCATTAATTATTTTTTTTTTAATTTCCAAGTGAATTCGAATTATTTAAAAGCATACACTGCTCCTAATATATTTAACCGTCCTATCAACAATATAAAAAAATTACGCAATTAAATCATAAAAGAACATACTTGTAATGCAGTATATTAATTAAACCATGTATGTGTGTGTGTGTGTATATTTGTACATAAATTGAAAAAAAATAGTATAATAATAATCTTTGTATAAATTTTGAGATGTAAGGAATATTTTCTTTCATTGTTTTTTAATAAGACGTAAAAATGGTTTTTTTTATTCCCTAACCCATCATGATTTTATTTAAATGTAGCTTTTATTTTTTTTAAATTTTGCATAATATTTGTAGATACGGATTAATTTAAATTATAGGGCTTAAAATTAAATAACTGAATTTATTTAAACTGATTAAGATTCATATATAGAATAATTATTTTATCTGCTTTTTAAATTATCAAAGCATCACTTATACGACGTCAATAGTTTCTGGTAATATATGAATTTTTGATGGAATTTTGTATGATGAAATATTTAAAAAAAAACTTTTTGCAAAATTGAAAAAGGGCATTTTAAAAAACCATACAGATTATTTATAAGCAGTTATAAATCTTTACAACGTAATTAAAAATCGTTCATTCAATTTTGCTTGAAATATTATATTGCACTTTTAATATGAATCAATTTAGTCGGTATATTTATGTACATTATTCCATTTTTTTTCAAATATCTTACTAATACCAATATACAATTCATATATTATTAAGGTACTAAAGTTTTTATACTTAATTTAAACACAGATATTTTCTTGTTACAATAAACATTTTATAGAATAATAAATCATTTTTTTACAGCTATTATTTTTAACTATAATTTTTAAAACTATTTTATATCTAAGATGGTTTAAAAAACCTAAAATTAATTTTTTTGATTTAACATATCTATTGAATTACAACAATAATATTTAGTTTAAAACTACATATGGATATAAGCAGTGTCAATATACACTAACTAATACAGAATTAACACATTGAGATAATTCGGTGAGAAAATTTTCAAATTTTATTTTGTAATAACTTTAAATATTTACAATATAAAAATTTATTATTATCTTTCTTAAACTATTGCACTACCATCTATTGAGTGCGTATTTTTTTAGAATGTTTAAGCTTTCAACTTTTAGGGATATTAAAAAGACATTAAAAGCATTAGTCATACGATATAATAAAAAAATAACTATAATAAACATCTTAGTTCAAATTACATAATATCTATGAATATTGCAATATATATAATATATATAAAGAATCATTTTAAAAGGGAAAGCGTGCTTTTAAGTAAAATTTTAGCACAAATATATCAAGAATAAAATGGTGATATTAAAAAAAATTCCAGAAAATTTTTTTTGATGATTTACTCATGAAAAGTTCATTTCTATTAATAATAATAATTTAAATTATTATAGAAAATATTTTAAATAATACACTAAATTTTTTTCTTTATACAAGTATGATACAATGATTTGATAACATAAAAAATATAATATTTTAGATGTCCGTTTTTATAGTAGTCATTTACATCACAATTATAATTTGTATCTATGAATTTAAACATTTTTTTTAGATTTAAAATAGATAATGTCTTGTAAAATGTTTTGTAAAATGTTTTGAAAATATTTAAAGTAAAAGCATTTTAATCTTTAATATTTTTAAAGCATTTTACACGTCCTAAAAATGAAAAAAGTTAAATATAAGTTAATAAAACAACCATCTAATAGATGTGCATAAATATGTATAACTTGCTACGTTAGTATTTATTATTTATTTGCAGGTTAACGTAATCGATGAATCGATTTGTAAAATGATGAATGTATTTGTTAAAATAACAAAATTCAAATGAATGAAAACAACGAATGAAAATATATTAGAAATATCAATTTAATTGAAAAGTTCCGATAATCTTTTAAATGTTTTATCCACATTTTTATGGATGTAATTTATCTTTCTGTAATATTTTTCGTAATCAAGTGAGTGTTGTTTTCATTATGGATTAAATTATTGTTACTTTAATCTTTTAATTAAAAAATAAAATAAATAAATCGTAAAGTGAGAGAAAAAAAAGAGATAAAAAAAGACAGAAAGAGATAGAGAAAGATGGCTAGAGAAAAAAAAATAGAATTCTAAAAGTATCGTATTAGAAACAGTAAATTATCATCTAAAAATATAATTATGATTATACAAATTTGAACTACTTTATAGTAAATTTATAAAAAAATGAGCTGCACGACATATCGATGTGTATATGCGTGTATCTATGCGTGAATATGTGTGTGTATGCCTGCACCCCTCGCGAGCATTTTGCATTTAATCAACTTTTTTTGAGTACTGCAAAATTTCAAACGTAATAAAACAAAAAAAAAACTATTTTACACTTAAACTTATCAAGAAAATAGTAGTCAAAGTATTTGATCAAATTTTTTTTCTGGATTAAAAAAAATACATATATAACTATTTCATTCAACGAAGTAATTGTGTTGATTTTATGTATACATGTGTATCTATAAGCAAAAAAAATCTGATTTTAACAAATTCAATATACATTTTACAAGATAAAATTTTTAAATTAAAAGGCGATTTATTAATTCTCTTTTAAATAAATTTTTTTTTAACTAATTCAATTGCAAATAACATTTGTATATTATTGTCTATATAAAAAATTTAATTAGTACATTAAAAATAAATCAAATTTAAAAAAGGATTTTTATTATCCAATATAACGATGACAAACAAATTAAAACTTAATTATTAAAACCTTTTTTATTGTGAAAAATTAAGTACAATAGTAAGTTTTATCATAAATTTAAAACATAATATTAAGAAATGATAGAATCATAAAATGAATGTTTGCGGTAATGTATTCAGTAGCATTAGAATTATTGTATAGCTGCGCATCTAAAAAACTTAGATTTTTATCGTAGAAGGATTTTCTTCTTTAAATTTTTCCCTAGCACAGACGTAATTTATTATCAATAATATTACAATCTATAATCTCATTCGAAATATCTTGTACTTACATAAAAATTAACTAATGTCACGTAACACAAGACTAAAAATGCTAAAAAATAAATCATATATTTAAAAAACTTTAATAGTTATTATTCATTTAATAATTAGACAGTTATAATTGATAATAAGTATAGTATATTACAGTAAAATTATTTTATGCTGTTAAAATATAAATAAATTTCGATATTTTTCTTCTAAAGTATGAGAGTTTTCGTTTCAAAATTTTTTAGTACAAAAAATTAGAACATTTCTTATAAATTTATTAAGTTATATCGCCCGGTCCAAGCACTAGCTCCGGCGCCTCGGCCACCCTGATCTTTCGCTCTCGTCGACCAAAGGTCTAGGACCCATTAGCCGCAAAATCCAATAAACTCCATTAAGCATGCATTTGTTCATAAAATGTATATTCTTCTTTCGACGAGAACAAGACTTGTTTTTTACTAGCCCGCACCTAGTAAAAGTAGTAAGAAATATTCGGACAGCGGTGGACGGATTTTTCCTTACGGCTCCCTCGCCGATCAGCGCTTCATGATTCACGTGCCTTCCTGGCCAGGATATTAAATTATTAATTAAATTAATCTAAATTTTAATTATTATTGTTTTCACATAACAGAATTTATTATTGATAAAGTCAAATAAAAGTCATTAATAATAACGACATTTTTTCATGCTTATTTGAAGTTTGTATAAAATTATTACAATGCAGAAAAAATAAATTATTCAATTTAAAATTGTAAGAAAAATAAAAAAAAATAAAAAAATATGTACATTAAAATTTGTCGAAAATTCTAATATTACGTTCTAATAGGAAACAAATGGGAAAAAACTTCAATTTACGCATGTATGTATATAAATAAAAAAGTAGAATATGCATATATATTTATATATTTGCAAATAGTCAATAATAAAATGAATATCTATTAAAAAAAAGTATCTCAAACTAGTTACGTTAAATATTTTTTGATTTTTTTATAAAATAAAGAATTTCAATTAAAAATAAGAATTATTGATGAACCTTAGTATTAGCAAATAAAATATATTATCTATTTGAATAGATTTTTTTTAATTGATATAATTTTTAGATAATTATTGCAGTTTTACAAAAGTTTGTTTTATATATTGTTTAAATATTTGTAAAAAAAATTAATGAAAAAATATGATAAATATACATCCATTCATGTATACGATTATTTTATACTTAAATTTTGATATTTGCTAATATAAATAGTAATCAAAGTTATGGAAGACATTATAAATCTGTAATATATGGAGTTTCGTTTTTAATTGCATTTCGCGTACCTATAATAGACACATTAAGTTTCTAAAGCTTGCACAGTAATTGCAGATTTGAAAAGTAAAATCTGCAAGAATAATATATAACCATAATAAAAAAATGATAAAAAGTCATCGTTTTTTCATATTATCGTTTTTCAAATTTGTTTTTACTTTTCTTTAGTATAAATAAATTGACATAATATTAAAGATAGTCTATATATTGTTAACTTAGTTTTTTATTATTATTGAAAATCCAAGAATATACGCATCCTAGGAATCTAGAAATAAGGAAAAGTTCTATCTGCTGCACATTTAAGTTTTAATGTAAGACTTCTGAACAATGATCAATATATTTTTTTAACTAATAGAATTTGATTAGTATTATTTTTTTATTTCATTCGAGAAAATAGTTTTATAATTAATTAAAAATCTCGTTATAAAGTTATTGGAATAATAACAAAGCTATCTTAAACTTTTCATTTTATAATTTGAAATATTTTTTTAAACATTGTTTTATTTATCATTTTTTATTTTTTTCGGTATTTTACTTGCGATTTATATAATAATTATTTGTATTTTTTTCTTATGAATGAATAGATATTTAAGTGTAGTTGTATAGTTTAAAAATTTATGTAATGTATATTAATGTTGGTATTTTATGTACACGTTACTATATGTAATAAATAATTCCTTGTACATTTGTTAATCAATCTTATTGTATTCTTTTTTTTTAAATATGCTGAATATTTATAGAATATGTTAAAAATGTCATTTTCATTTTACACGTGCTAATAGTGAATTTATAGGTAAATTAACGTTAGTACTTGGTATTATATAAGTTACTGTTATAATAATTTTTATATAATTACAAATAAGCTAAAATTCATTATAACCATGTTTATACATATTAAATTAAAATTTTAAATTAATGAACATTGCATTGTATCGAATTATTTACAAAATTACAAAAGTAAAATAATTTGAGTTGCTTTCCAATACTCAGTTTAATGTATATAGATTTTGATTGTGTAAATGTAAAAAAGCCTGAAATTTTGATGGATGAAATGAAGAAGCATCATATTATGAATAATGGTGTACAATTGCACAAACTATAGCAAATAAATCCGTGCATGTTATGCGTTAATTATAAGTGCCTTGTTCATACGACATACAAAATAAAGTTAATTGTACAATCGATAATCTGCCCTCTATAATTGTTATTTTCCTTCCCATCCACAACGTTTTTGTCACTCTCTGTAGTCAACTGATTCTATTTATTTCAACTTCAAACGAGTGAAACGCGGTTACTAGTACGAAATTTTCATTTACGCTCATAATCGCTTGTCCTATTATTGATAACTCTCCTTCTGTCGTGTCCTTTACTATTGTTTGAGCTTATAAAAAGTAAACGAACATTTCATACAAATACGTACAAATGGAAGTCTGGAACTCTGCCTTGATTATTGCATTATTTTAAGAGAGGCGCGATTATTAACTAATGCTCCACTACACTGATTACCGATTTACCAAACCCAATCGCAATTTAGATATTTTATTATTGTTGTACGAATAAATACTACAGATTCGTAAACTTTAAAAACGTTTAATAATAATTTACCTAAGGTTTTAATAATATGCGCGGGTCATTGAAAAAAGTGTTATAAAATGTACTTTAATTAGTACTTTGTAATGAGTACTATTATTTTGTTTTAAAAGCAAGATTGTTTGATCAACGATATTTTAGCCTAGAATAAAATTATATTACAGTAATATATTATAAAATTTTTTTAAACATTTAAGGGTTTTTTTATGTTAAAAACTTACATTTTCAATATCAGGAACGAAGATTCAGAATTAAATTGTATACGCGAATCAGGAAGGAATATGATATGAGACTATTACGTTACACTATTAATACTTTTCAAATATTCAACGTTAGCTTAGAACTAGATAGATTTAAAAAATAACAATTTATTCTTTTTATTCCTATCGATTTTATTAAATTATTAAATTATTTTTAATTTTTCATTAATGACAATGTGATAATTAAAAATTTTTTTCGAATTATATTGTTTTATTGACAGCTTTACGAGTAAGAATTAGGCATTGTATAATTTAAATTTATGTTCTGGAACTATCCATCATATACCATCTAGAAATGAATTCTGAAGCAATGTAGAGCCATTACAGCTGTATGAACATCTAGCAAATGGTTCAGAGAATATTATTATATCTGAAATTTCTTTGATATACCATAACGTCATTTATCAAATTCGTTGTCCGAAAGGTTCGCGTATCCCTTGCCGTGTTATTTGAGCCGACAAATAAAAAACGTCAAGCTGCAATTTCGGGAATATTGACTGGTAATAAAACTATTGTTTTAAAAAGCATATTGAGCTTCACGTATTGCATCGAATGACTCTTTGTTATAGAAGAATGGAATTGGAATTGCGTATTTTGCCAAGTAAAATGGCTTGCTTGTTCTGAGTTATTTTGTTGGGTTGAGGTATATCGTTTTAAAAGGGAGCTGAAAGTCTATGAAGTAAATCAGCGCAATTAAAGTATTATGAGAGTTTTTAAAAACCTATAATCGTATAATGAGATAGATCCTTCACTAACATCATTCGATTCCTATTGTTGTAATGAGAAGACTGCTTTGTTCAGGGTAGTTCTTAATTCATCGTGTGATCGCTTTGCTTCGTTAATAAACGAGTTATTGCCGGTCAGTACATAAAAAAATCGTTTTTTATTACGTACTCTAGTTTATTTGAGTGAGTTTTAGCTTCATTTCGGCTAGTTAGTGTATCGTGCTTATCGCTTAGGAAGCATGGCGATGTAATCCCATATGTAAATGTATTGATCGTAGATGTTTTTAATTTCTGATTATTGTCTTTTGATTCTGAATACAACAAAATTAGTCTGCATATCTTTTCTACGTCTGTCATTCAAAAACGTAAAGTAAGTGTTTTGAATTACTGGACCGATGCATAATACTGTTCGTGCTTTTAATGCACAATCAAAAATTACTCGCAGCTTTATCGTGATTAAGACATGATGTGGTACGTATCTTAGTAAATTACAGGTCTCTCTTTCAGACGTGTGCCCTTTCCTAAAGCATAAAATCGTTTTATCATAATTCCATAGGATTCATCTATTTCATTTATTTTCGGTTGAAACGGTAGCTTAACAATATACCTTCGTGTAAGGAATTCGCACAATGACGTCTTCAGCTAAAACGTTTCGCAAAATTTTTTCTCGCTTGATGACAGTGGCTTATTTTATACTTTTTCGACCGCCCAGAATTTTTTTTATTGATGTTAAATTTTTACTTAGCTAAATAACACTTCAGCGGACTGATTTTAGTTACTGTCAAAGTTTCGCCCGATATAATCCATCTCAGTGTAGTTTTTTGAACTACCGCGATATATCTCATATTTATTTGTTTTGACCAAATGGTTTATAAAAAATAGTTGCGCCTAATAAAGCGTCGATTTTTTCCACCAAATGAAATTAGGGTTTCAGTAACAAAATGTTCGATGGGACGTTAATTTTCTTTATATCTGTTCGGGCCAAAATGGCCAGAGATACGCCTGAACGGCGGGCGGCAGACTCTGCGATCGGACCACGACGAGCAACGGCGGACGAAGTTCGGTCGGGGGAGATCCCCAGCGGTCTGACCACGGCGAACGGCGGACGCGAAGAGGACTGGTTGGCCAACCGACAAGAGGGTGGGATCGGTGCATGATATGGTATGTGTGTGTGTGAATATGTATGATATTGTAAGGGTGGCGGCGCCGTACGTATATACATTAGCGAGGCTTTTTTCCCCTACCTCGAGGGGGTTTTTTATGCCATTTTGTAAGCCGCGTGGGCGAATAAAAAACTGTTAAAGAGCCCAAAATTATCTTAGTAATTCATTTTGAACCCGAAATCCCGCTCCTTCACCCATTCTCGAACTCGCGGCCTGATGAGGCCCAAAACTCGTGCGAACAATATCTATTGACACAAAAGGGAACGGCTTCGAAAATTCTTCTCTTATTAGATATGGTATTAAAAAAAAACTCGTTTATTTTAGATCATGTTTGCGCAACAATTTATCCCTTATAGCAATTGATCTTCATTACGGTGGGAACCTTACTCGAGGGTAATTTGAGTTTCCGCGCCAATCTCTCATATACAAAATTAGTTTGAGAGTATGAATCTAGCAAATCTTGAGCAGAATGTTCTTCGCCGTTTTTATCAACAAATCAAAATTTATCAACACGGTGATTAGCAATATTTGTTGGCTAGAATTTGCATAAGGATTTGCATTATTGAATAGGAGCGTAGAAAGTGTTTTTTGCATCACATTTTGCATTCTCCAGATCTGAATATATCTATTGTAAAATTGTTTCGTAATCAATTAGTACGTAATTTTAACCGTTTGAATAAATTTATGCGGCTCACCGAATTTAATTAAATAATTTGTTCGCAACTTTGCGTGATCCTTGCATACTTACCTAGTATCCGGTCATTAACGCGTAAGTCATGTCAGGTGCACGATTATTTTTATTAATATTATATATTTTTATTAAAGTTATTCTAATTTGTATGCAATTTGTTAATTTATTTATAACTGAGATTGCTCTTATTAAATTTATTAGGTCTACCATTCCTCTTTATCCATCCTACAAACACTCAACAAAATTCACTAAGGAAGGGACCATCTCATTATTGGTTATTTTACGCTAATTTCGACAAACATGTTGTTCGGGCGTAAGTTTACAAACTCAACTATATCTATTTTCTTTTCTATTATCCTTTCTTACAGCCAGTCATGTTCTGATGCTCTCGCAGTCGGTGGTGCGTTCTCTCTCGCACTCACTGCTTGGCATATGCTCCGATGCTCTCGCAGTCGGTAGTGCGTTCTCTGTCGCACTCATGGCGTTTGAGGCTGACACTGTCTATCGTGCGCTCTCTCGCACTCATGGAGTTTGAGGTTGGTGCTGTCTGTCATGCGCTCTGTTGCACTCATGGTGTTTGATGCTGACACTGTCTGTCGTGCGCTTGCTCGCACTCAGGGTTAACGAGGCTGACGCTGTATGGTCATTTATGATAAATCATGCTCTGATAAATCCGCAACTAAATTGCCGCAGGTGATCATCCTGCTTTACCTGCTAGTGCGTAAGAACTGCAGGACAACGATGGAGAGCTACGCTGGTGGATAACGGTATTTTTACCGGAGGATAGCTATCTTTCTGCTACTAAACTAATGGCTCGGATGACGTGGTCCATCTCGGAGCATCTTGCAAGGTTTTAGAATCTACCACTCATACAATCGACTACGAGTTTAAGCGGCTAGCAGCCCGCGATCTACCTTTATCCGCACCTTATTTGTACAGTAAAATGCAACAATAAGAGGATCAACAATAATACTAATCAGCAGTTCGTTCAACGGACGAAGGCGGGTGGTATGTTCGGGCCAAAATGGCCCGAGATACGCCTGAACGGCGGGCGGCAAAGAATCCGGAAATAAGAGGGAGAGAAACGGAAGGAAGAGGGAGAAAAAGGAAGGAAGAAGGGCCCGAGAGAGTGCGTGGGAGGGAGTCGAGGACAGTCTTGCACCATCGGTCCCGAAAGAGAGGATGAGTGACGACCTCCAACGATGGGTGCGAGGGTGAGACGGAAGTGAACGGGTGCGACGTGTGAGCAACGAGTGCCGAAGGAGGAGGAGTGAGAGAGAAGGGGAGAAGAGTGGCTGGATCGAGATGATCCAACCACCCCCCAAGCGCGTGTGATACCGCGACGAAGTACGGCGAGTGTGTAGGACAGCCGTGGCTGAATCGAGACGATACCACCAAGAAGCACAGCAACGAGAACTCGGTACGTGGCGATCTTTGAGATCGGCCCACGACGAGCAACAGCGTAGGAGGCTCGGCCGGTGGCGATCCCCTGCGATCTACCACGGCGACCGACTAACGCATAGGGAGCCCGGTTGGCCAACCGACAAGAGGGTAGGATGGGTGCGAGGTATGTGTGTGTGGGTGAATGTGTATGACATTGTAAGGGTGGCGGCGCCGTGCGTATATATATTAGCGAGGCTTTTTTCCCCTACCTCGAGGGGGTTTTTTATGCCACTTGTAACCGCGTGGGCGAATAAATAATTGTTAATGAGCCCAAAAATATCTTGTAATTCATTTCAAACCCAGATCACGTCCCTTCACCCTTTCTCGAACTCGCGGCCTAATGAGGCCGATAATCGCGCGAACACATGTATTGGAAATGCTTTGGTAAATGATAAAAACAGTGCTTCTAGGCGTTATCATACTTTTGTCTTTATTTAAAATAATATTTATTTGGCGATCGTTTATTTGTTTCGAGGCAATTAAAAAAATCCAATTTCCAAATAAAAAGTTTCTTCTAACGCTATATTATAGTTAAGTTCCTCCGTCTTAAACTCCTCGAATTTTTCGGCCACCTTATGCGTTGAAGAAAACCTTGGCTAAATTAACTTTGCGGTTCGTTATATTACAGGTTTTTTTGAACGTTTCCTAAGAGCTTGGCTGTGCTTCGATTAACTGTCTAAATCGCGGTAATTCTAACTCGTGTAAATTTACAGCGAAGTGTTCGGATATTCGCGTCGTAGGAATCGTTTGTATTCGCCGAAGATATTGCCTTTCTATCGTTGTTCGCACGATTTCAGGCCTCGTCAAGGCCGCGAGTTCGCGAGTAGGTGAAGGAGCCGAGGATCGAGTACAAAATAATCAAGACACAATTTCAGGTCCTTAACAATCTTTTATTGGCCCACGCGATGTACAAATGGTATAAAAAACCCCCTCGATGTAGGGGGAAAATGTCTCGCTAATGTATCTACGCACGGCGCCGCCACCCTCACAATATTATACGCACTCACACATATACCATATCTTACCTACCCATATACCCTTAGTACTTATTTTACCTTTCTCGGTTGGCCAACCGGTGGCCCGATCGCTAGGGATCGCCACGCAACAAGACCGTTGCCCAGGGCTTTCTTTCAAATGTGCCTGAGTTATCGTTAGGTCGGGTGATCCAACGACTTTTCCTTCTCTGCTTCGCTCGGCCCTTAGGCCCATCCACTCTCACACCCACAATCTGCTGCTTGCCGCGGCCTTGGGTTTCGCACGTTTTTACTCCTTCGGGCCCGGTTTTGCGGAACTTTCCTCCGGAATTCTCCTTGCGGAACTATCTCTTACGCCCGCCGGGCCCTTCCAACTTCCCCATTATCCTCTTTTTCTCCCACTACTTACCCTTTGCAGCGGGGCTTTCCTTCGTGCTCCCCCTCCCCGCCGGTCACGCGTATATCGGGCCATTTTGGCGCCAACAATCATTATTTTTATTTAAGTATCGTAAATTTTATATGACATACATACATCTTAAAGCTATTACTGCATTTATAAAATTTATTACGTCGTAATAGAACAATGTGCATTGGTTTTACATAAGTTAAATCCCAAAAAAATTCTAGTATATATTTAAATTAGTTTATATTACTATCATAGCTATAATTGCTAAAACTACTTTGAATTTTAATTAGTTTTTTTTTTAAATAAAAAAATGTATTTTTAATTAAATGCAATCTGACACATCTCTAATACGATGCATAATTTTTTCTAGAAATCTCTTAGAATCCATTCAACGCGTATTGTATGTAAATTTGCTTGAGAAGAGGTTCAACGCTATAGTTGATAAAAGTTCGTAAAAATATCATAATAATGTAATAACCTTCTTGGCAATGCCCCGATACAGATTGCTTCGTCAGAAAGAAAATTTTGTTTTTCTGTTCACTTCTTCATAAAGTTTCTTTTTTTGATTGGCTTTCACCAGGATTTATCTGTTTGACGTTCGTATTTTTTTTATATACATTATACCAAACAACTAATTTTATGAATGACTCTTAATAGGAAATTCGTTTTTTTACTTTTTTTCACAAAAACAAATAATGATGAGTCGTGTTGGTCAAAATATTTTTTCTCTTACATACTTTGGCTTGACAAGAATTATTGTCTAGAATTTATCTCGATGATTATTAATTCTGAAATGTAAAAATATAAATACAATTATTTCAGCTTACGGATGAACCCAAAAGAAACTAAGTTGCTAAAATAAAACTAATTTACTACTAGAAGCATTGATTTAGAAGCACGTTTTTCAAATTTATATTTAAATCATTAATCTATTAATTAAAAATCTTCGTTTTCAAAATTTATTAATAATTTTAAAAAAAATTACATTGTATATTTTCAGTCGAAAATTTGACATCATCGGTTAATGTTTTTTATTCAAATTGATAAATTAGTTCATATTTTGTTGTAATAAACGGAGTCAGTTGGAATTACAATAAACTATTTAAATACAATATAAAAAACATATATATTTATAGAATTGATGTTATATTCATTTAAAAATTATTTTTGTAAGTAAATTTATTACTATTATAACTAGTATAACTATTAGATCTTAACAATAATAGTTTATTCAATATAAAAGTCATTACTACATAATGGATTTTAAAATTTTCTATGATCGAGCAACACAAATTGAATATTACCCATTATAAATGATGTTAAGCTTATCTGATTAAATCAATGATAAGTAAATTTATTATATGTTTTTTAAATGGCATAATCTTTAACATAATGCTGGACTAATATATTCGGCATAACTGATAAAGTGCAATTTAATTAAATTACAGTGTTAGGTTAGAATGGTCTTCAGACTTATACGAAATTCCATTCGATGTTTCCATTGACTAAAATATTAGGAGAAAAGTTAGTTAATCATAATTTTACGCTGTTCTTTTAAATAAAATTTATATATATTTTTCTTAAACTTTGTTGAGTTTCTTTTGCAAAAACTTTCAGAAAAGTTTTACGCAAGGGTTATAGTAGAGGAACAGGTTTGAATAAAAAGAGATTATACAAATTCATTAGTCGAAGTGAAATCTTCATTCATGGTGGAAAATATAAATAGAAAATCATTGTAAAATTAATCATCATTATTACACAATCCGAACAAAGTTTTTGTATGTAGGACTGATGTGCTACTAAACACGTATTTTCTAAATAGCTCTAATTTACGTAGAATATGTTTTAAAGTAATGCATCTACCTCGAAAATATGGTAACAGTTTCTATCAATAAGGAATTAGGAAATAACGATGAATCGTTTAAATTAAAATTTTTAAATTATTGGTTTTCCACAAAGAACTATATATTTTCTTATACTAGTATGAAGGACAATCATCCCTTTACACTTTGAAACTTACTTTTAAAGGATAAATATGTTTAAGTCGGAAAGAATTATTTCAAGTTTATTCTTCATAGAAATTTTATATCTTTTCGTAAAGTCTTTGTATTCTTTCTTCTTCGTTTTCACTAACAACCCTTCATTTCAGAGACTTTAACATAAAATCAATCCATTTTTAGTTTCTAACAAATGATATTACTAGCATTTGTATTTGAAATATCGTATTCTTACTATTTTTCATTAAAATTAAAAAAAAATTTTTTAAATTAAGAGAATTATGTAAAACTAATTTTTTAATTTAGTTTAACTTTGACTACTCTTTGCATAGAGAAATTGGATAAAATCGTTAAAAAGGAATTTTAAAGTAATTAAATAACTAAAGAGTATTAAACGTTGAATAAAAGTTACTTACATATAATTAATGCTGTAATATTAAATTTACACTTTGAATATGATATATTAGACGAATCGAACAAGAGAACTACTACAAATAAAAAAAAGTAAGTTTTGTAAGTTAATATAATTTCATAAACTGCATTATGACTTATATATTTTTAATGTATTTATAATATACAAGGATAATAACTATATATTAAAACTATATCGATACGTCTTTTTTATATTTCATGTCAAAGTCATGAAAATATTTTTGAAAGTTATTCAGGACGTTTTAAAAAATGAATGAATATATTAAGTGTAATTAAATTTCTAAACATATTTGTTATAAAATCAATAAAAAAGGTTAATTAATTTTTTATATAAAAGTATTATAAAATCGATAGTTATAGATAATCTTAATTTTAAAATGTTTTGCTTCTAGTTATTGGAATTGTGAAGAAGTTTTCGTCTATTGAAATCACTCTAAAGTTCCTTATAGAAGGTACGCATTGTCGACTTAGCAGATAAAAATTTTTTATTTTTTTTATTTGCGTTCCCAGTACTTGAATAATTAATACTGATAATTTTGATTCGCATACGTAATCTTTAGGCATATTAATTTAAAAAATTAAAATGAACGCTGAAAAATATAATCAACGATTGTATTCAGCAATTATAAAAGAATAGTGAAGGAAATATATTCTTTTTTTTCTTCTTCACTTCTTTTCCACGTTTCGTTCAAATGGGCATGAAAGAAATTTTTTTATTCCTATCTCTAACGTAATGTGAAGCTGCAGATCAGAAAAAGCTTAAAGTTTTCTTTGATAGGATCGCTTTGAAAATCGAGTACTCACTTATAAATAATACGGTGTTTAAACGATTAATCAGTACAAACAACGGCCTTCTACTAGTTGAAAATTAAAATTAGGATTGAATATTTTTGTTTAGAAATAAGATCGATATTTTTTGCATCTCGGGATCAAAGAAGGACACAAATATATGAGTAAAGCTTCATCTGAATGCTATATATTCAATAGCGAATGCATAAAAAAATGAAACCGCAAGATTAACAAGTTATCTTTCTTATTATAACTATTGATTGTATATATCCAATTTTCGTCGACTTGTCTGGCTTAACCTGGAATGCATATATTCTACTTGTCCATTCGAGTTTAAAAAAAACCGATTATGGTATTCAATCAACTCTATAGTTAATAAACGTAGAGCATTCACGGTATGTTTTTCCCAGTCTCGTTTACGCATGAATGGATTATTTTAAGGTACAAACAAAGTAACTAAAAATTATAAAAGCACAGTCTATATTGTAATATCAATCGTTATTTACACACATTGAGCCCAAGTGATTCACACAAACAAAAATTAATGAACTGCTTAGTTGAGGTCACCAAATATTTTATTTTAACAAGTTGTAGCAGAGTGTAAAGAAAATACGTCATTCGATAAGTTAAGATAATTATCATATTGTACAATATATAATTTGGTTGGTATTTTTTAATATAAATCAAAATATTTGAAAATATTGAAATTGAATACTAATAAATATTACTACAATAGTTATTTCATGCAAGAAAATTTTAAATATGAATAACAAGAGTATCAAACATTTTTATCAATAAAAGTTATTGGTTTGCCGAACGGTTATGGCAAATAGTGTGACCAACATAGACTGAAAACGTAAAGAATAATAGCCACTTAACCGGTCGCTGACTAAAATTCCACGCAGATGATGGGTAGATGACAATAAATCTTAACATTCTTATGTTCATATACAGAGTAATTGAAATAATAATATTATGTTCCGAAATAATTAAGAAGTAAGCGAGGCGCTGTAGTGCAGGAAGTCCGTCGAACAAACTTGAAACTATTGGAAGCCAAGTTTTAGCGAGGCATCTCCGGAAGCTTCTCTGTATTTCGTCCTAACCTCTGCTTGTCGATGACATCTTCACGACCTCCCTCTCCCTCGTCATCCCTGTCGGGTCCTTCATTGCAATATTTTTCCATGTTTGTTCTAAGCAATTTATAAATGTAGTAGCCGAGTGGCTTTCACCACTCCATCAGCGAAGAAACCTCCTCTGTGCTTTAATTGTACCTGCCAATCGAGGGGATTATTTACTCCCCACACTAGTAGACTGTTGCGGAATGGAAAAAATGTTTTTTGCTTTCGTTACGAATGAGCAAAGGCTAAACGCATGGGTGTTTTCAGGCTCCGTCAGGTAAAAGTAATGCGTTTAAAATTGCACTTTATCGTCTTGTGAAAAAAATAGTTGCATTAAATGTTTCGAATGACGTACATACTTGGTCCACAAAGAATATTGCTCCGCTCAAACGTGCTAAAATAAGATATTTGGTGCCTCAACTAAGTAGTTCATTGATTTTTTTTGATTATCACTTATTTATTAACGAAAATTCTAATGACTTACAAGCAGTGAAATTCTGTCTTAAATAAAAAAAAATTGAATGATGTAGAAAGATGAAATATAATTTTCAAGGAGTTATAACACCAATATTAAAGTAATATTCAATATACAATAGTCGTATTTTTACCATAATTTATTAATTATAATTTCTCAAATCCAAATCTCAGTAGTTAAAATAATATATATACATACTTATGTGAGTAATAATTAAAATAATATTTAATATAATTCAGCAAAGGATACAATATATTAATTAAAATTTTCCCTTGTTTAACACTAGCTTTTCTTTTTATAATCTACATCATGATAAATTTTTTTTTGAAAATTTATCAATTTAATGTTTTATTACGAGTATTGTGCCGTTTCGGAATAAAAAGTTAAATGTCCTTTATTGTTTCTCTGTTAACTAACAACTATACTATTTGACTACGGTTGATTGTGCATTTAATTTTATTATTTTATTGAAAGCTTTGTTTTTGTAGGAAATATAATGAAAATTAAATATAACAATATCATGTTTGAAAGTCGACGTACTGTCATATATATGAATAAGGCAAAACATTCTAAGCTGCAAGTTTATTGTTAAGAAATCTTTGTACGATACAGTGTCATATGAAAAAATTACAGCATCCGGTCGCGAAGTTCATGGTGAGTAATCAATAGAATAAATTTATGACTACTGTGATGCAATTAAGATTTGGATAATAATATCTAATATATTGAATGTTTTTCAAAAACGACTTTCATTGAAATGAAAATTACGCGCAGATATACTTTAGAAGTAATAAAACAAAATTCGTGGAAATAGAGACAGATTGTTTAAAAAAAGCTTATAAAGTAAGAATAGTTTTTTACACTGGAAAGCTCAACATCATCAACTCAAATATTTAATTAAAAAATACTTAAAAATTAAAATTTATGAAAATTTTTTCTCTGAATTTGTTTCTTTTAAGTGCATGTATACGTATTGTAAAAAAATCATCCTAACTAATAATTGAATACATTTCAATAATTGTCTAAAAGTAAAATCATGCTTAAAAAAGAATCTAATTATTTCTAAATTTATTTCTAAATTTCTATATACTTTGATTAATTAAAAATAATCATTGATTAATAAAATCATTAATTATTTTAAAATAATCAATTAAAATATATTATAAATTAAATATTACCCATTAATAGTATTTATACTCGCTCCAAATTTATTCGTTTTTAGTTATAAACTTAATCTCGATCCATTAAGGATTAGGGTAAGCAATTTAATCAATTAAAACATTATAAGCAAAAAGACTTTTTATCAGCTGTTACTAGAACTCAAAAGCGAAAATTATTGCTAAAATATTAGATAGTTCCTCTGTAATCTCCAAGAGTAATAAACATAAAACCTGTACTTCAATCATATAAATCACGGATTAATAATTTGAAGAAGAAAACTTTCATGAAAAGCGTATAATTATTAAAACTTTGGAATTGTATTTTATTCGTAATGTGTATGGTATGACATATCATTGTTAAATATTTCTGGAGGGCGATTGCTCCTGTCGCTAAGATCTATGTGTAAATTCTTCACCCTGAGTCCGGAATCAGCTTTTGTAAAGTGATTACGAAAACTGATATCCACACGCGATCCAGACTTACCGATGAATTTTGCTTATAACTATTCATCACCACAGTGGAATTCTGCTGCGTTGTGGGAGAATTTGCGAGAAAAAATATCAAGCGCTTTTTTCCTTCACTTATCGCATGGACGGGAGGGTATTGATTTAATTTCGTTTCATCGATTAATGAGCATTGAAAACATTATACGCATTTCTAGAATTTTCTGCAATCAGTGACGGTTTTTTAATTAAAATTCAATTAATCAGTTGCATTGGCTGATGATCGGAGAGAATTTTTTCTGAATATTCGAAGATAAATAGTATGTTATGAAGTCATATTTGTTTTGTTTTATACAAAAGTAAAATATTTTATACTGTTTATTATTTTTAGAATAACTTTTTTTACAATTGGTCTTACAATACAATGAATAATAATCTTTGAAGTTTACTTTTTTTTAATTTTTAATATTCTATAATAAATGAAGATTAGGTTCATTAAATATATACGTATTTATTCTATGTTGTTTTTTGGAAATTGTGGAATAAAATTATTTTCTGATTAAAGAAGAATCAAACTAAAATTTTTTGGATAGTTGTATTTTAACGTATAAATGCATAATAAGGAATAAATAAAATTTTGAATAGATACTTATGATGTAAAATTTTCAATATTCAGGCATTTTCAGCTGTTTATACGTAGTAAGGGATGAAGCAGGAAAATGCCGGTGGTTCATTTAGACGTCAAAATAAAAAAAAGAGCATGTTAAAGAATGTAAAAAACGGAAAGCGGACAAACAATAAACCGAAAAGAAAGAAAGACGAAACCATAAATTAAATGCCTCGACAGAAATGCCGCCGAGTTTTCAACCAATTAAACACTTCACACGGCTTTCATCCTTTATTTTGCGGGTGTTTTGCATTAGTGTTCGGAGACGAAATCTACAATAATCCAAATATATTTTGGCGCTCCGATTTTTTATAGAATAACAACTACAATTTTTCACTCGTACCAACGTCAGTGGGTTGGTGTTTGTCGGATATATGTCTGCAGTTAATCATCCCCACTGATTCATCCTCTTGAAAAATTTTTCCCCCACATCCGCTTTCATAGCCCCAAGATCTCGCGAAATACAATATACTCGCTTGTGTGTTCATGTATTTATGTGGGTCAATTATGTGTCTGTACTATGTTTAGTTAGGTTTGAGAATAGAATCACACGTCCACTTGGTAGTAGACAACGCATTATCTTACTAAAAACGTGAAACATTGATGCCTTACTTTGCTTACTTTACTTTTACTAAAATTTGTTTCTACGATTCTAAAATTTTGTCGGTACTTTTCGCGCTTTTTTTTATCTTTTTTTAAGGTTTTATTATGTAGCTTAATCTGATTGATAATAAACATCATAAAAATTTACGGTTGTAGGCTTCTAGCAGAATTTTATTTAAAATTATTTTAATTTGAACATTTTATTCAAGAATTATAATACTAATATGAATTTTACCATTCAATAACATATTACATTTTAGTTTTTTATTTCATGTTTTATAAGATATTAAAAAAAGGCTATGGTTTCAAGCATAAATATTAATTAATTAGTTAAGCAACCATAAATCATTGTAAGCTATTTTATTTTATGGTTTCATATTCTACAGAGTCTGTTATAAACAAATCTAATTATTGACATTTTCTCGAAGAAATAATGTATTCAAATTACAAAAGTAAACTTTTAAGTTAGTTTTAAACGCTTATTCTTGTCAGTTTGTCTTATTTGATAGTGTATTTATATTAATTTAATAATGAGTGGTCAAGATATACTAAGCTCATATTATCTAATAAATAATAAAAAAAAATTAATTAATAATTAATACAGTTAATTTGACATTGTTGCATTTTTAAATGAATAAAGGATGTTGTTGAGGTGATTTAAGTCAATTAATGAGGATAGGAAGAGGGAGATCATGAAACTAAAGCTTAGGTAAGGTAGAACAAATAAAAACACAAACAATCGATAACTCCAAATTTTAACATTTTTAGTTCTAAGGCCGAGTGGGATAAGAAACCTTCCTTTATTAAATGGGAAAAACCTCTGCAGACAAGATTATATTAGTCACAGAAGCATGTATTTACGGTATTTTAAACACACGAAGAGCCTTGTCTAAGCCATAGGATTTCGCATCTGTACGCTATGTTGTACTTAGGAATTAACGTATTTATTTTGCTACGGCAATAAGGTCACATTGAGTCTTAGGATAACTGCCTAAGCGGTCAAAGATACCAGCAGGCTATTTTTCCTCCTCCTTCCCATTGTACTAATTTTTCTAAATAGCAAGGCTCACGTTTATGCATAGAGCCTTACTTTTTTTTACCCTAGGGATATTCCCGAACCACTTATGTCTGAAATATTCCACTTACTATTGTACAAATAAAAGGCAAAAATAAGAAGATGAGAAAATGATAATGGAAGATACCATCTTATAATAGTATAGTAGATTATATTGTGAGTTTTATGAGTTCTATTTAAAATATCGTAGTGTGTGAGTATACAGATTAAATAACGACATTTACATACTTTTTCAGGAAAAGTTTATCAATTTTTTCATTTTATTATAATTATTGTTATCACAAATGCACCTACATACTCCAACAGTTATATCATTATAGAATTATAATTAATTATTTGAGGTTGCTGTTATTTTTCACTTATTTTATTGCACTAATTTTGAATAATTACAAAATAACGCACAATTTTGCTCGATCAATTTTGCTTATTCTTTATGAAAAATGGGATTGTGTATTGATATTCCTTTGACTTTCATGCGTTGGCTAATACAGAACAACAGAGCTATCCAGAATATGACACCGTGATCAACAATTCCCAGCTCAAAAAATCCAGAAAAATAGATGATTGGAATAATAAACATACTCGAACTAGTAAGATTAAGTAATTGGCGATGCACGATGTGGTTATTTATTAATTTAATATTAATAATTTATACTTTGCTTTATTTAATGTTTTATTTACATTTGAATCAATCGTAAAATAAAAAAGTAAAATAAAAAGGTAAAATTTTATTTACTTATTTTTACTTTAAATCGCGTTACAGGTTCGAATTAAATGTAATGTTAGTTCGAACAAGTGATAGACTTAGACGAAACAGAAAACAAAATTTAACGGCTCGATGTAAGACCGAGTTTGCAGCTTTTCATGATTTCTATGAGGATGGTACATGATCGTATTGGGTTTGAAAATAAGCTGCAAAAATAAGATAAAATAAACGATCAATTCTAGCTAATTTGCAAGCATAGAAAAGTATATTTTCACTCTGCAGCAAAGATTTACGAATCGAAATGTATTAGTTCGCGAATATATAATGTAAGGCCCAGCACGCGATTCGTGGCCGTAGCGGCCAATCCGTGCTAACTTATGCGCGAATGTATTGTTGCGTGAGACGCTTTCTCCTTCACCTTCACGCTTCCTAAAATTGACTCTCACTTCTGGCTTCAAGTCTGTATGCAATAAGTGCTTGGTACATGATACGCTCCCTCCCACTCTCACATCCCCGCTATCGCTTGCTAAGCTCAATTCTACTCTTCGCTTCGTTCGATTCGCACTTCCCCTTATTCCCATGCACCTCCGTTGTTTTCTGCCCTGCGTTCACACCACAGCTCTCACTCACTCATTTTTTCTCTCTCACCGTGAATCGTGAGACAGTTTCAGCATGGGAAATTTCTATCAAAACCTTGAAATGTTACATAAATTTAATTACTGGCGAAAACAGCAATAACACTGAAAATAAAAATTTGTAATTTTGTAAATATATAAAAATGGATTGCACAATACTTCGATAATGGTTCGCGGTATTACAAAATACAAAGTCACTGAAATGCGCGAGAACATTGCAAGCCGTCAAGTGCAATACAAGTAAGTGTTCACTCGTTCACTGTGGTACGACTATGGTAAACACATGTGGTATAGGTACAGTGTCGAGAAAGTTCAAATTTTCGAACAAAGAGGACGAAAAAGTAGAGAAGATATAGCAACGACCGTACGCAATAAATCTTCACCCGGTGGCAGGATAAAAAATTGCACTTTCTCGAATCGCCGAACCGAATGCACTACTGCCTACGGCGATCAAGATACTTATGGCGCTGCTGCATGGCTTCCTAGTGTAATGTAAGGGTGCCGTATTTTTACTAAATACGCGCTTCTCAGCTTCGCAAGGGCAAATGTGGGTTCACTCGATAGTCGAAATATGAATTAATTCAACCACAGAAGAAGTAAACGAAACTGACCCACTTATTTTGTTGTGCATTATTCTTTGGTCTAATTGTATTTTAGTTCTATAAAGCACTACGTAAGATAATTTATTTACTTTTTATTACTTACATTCCAAATCAAGATCATACTTCATGTTTAAAATTTAAATGCACGTTTGTACCTTTCCTTTCGTTTTCCTTTCGTCACCGTATAGAGAGAGAATAATGTGTAAACTTGAAAGCTAGTAAATTTAAACCTACTAAGAGAACTTAGGTTTTTTAAATTCTTTTTACAAAAGATTATCTTCTTCTCTCTTATTATTCCTTTGAAAATTAAATGCTGAACTGTAATATTATAATACGCTAACTCTAATAAGAATAAAACTGAGAATGCTTTATTAATATAAACTTTTAATATTATGAAACATGTGCAATTTTATTTATGTTTAGAAAATAAGGATGTTTTTTGTTAAACTTACCCATAATAATTATATATAATCGATTATTATTTCTAAAATATTTACTACTTCTGTCTACAATATTATATTTTTCTTCAGTATTAACATTTTTTTATCTATTAAAATTGATCATTCATACCGTAAATTGAAGTTTCTTGTTATACGTTAAATTTGATATAGTCACTAGTTCTGTGTTTTATCAATTGAGATTAGTTTTTTAAGGATATGTGAGTGTGTGTATATTAGTTAAAAAATTTTAAATAACTTAAACTATTATGACAATTTTGGTTTCTACTTCCTTCCTTGCGGCGCTTTCTCTTGCGCCGCCACCGCCCGCCGTTCAGGCGTATCTCGGGCCATTTTGGCCCGAACAACTTGAAAAGAAATATTTGTTTCCTTTAGAATACTTTTTTTATTATGTTCTATACAAGTCTTCAATGAATACATATATTTATACAAGCATTGTTAGTCAATGATTTATAATTAATTTTATGCATAATAATTGAGGTAATTATAATTACTAAAGCATGTTTTCTAAAACAAGGCATCCAAGCAATTATTAAGTTATATAGAGTAAAGAATATAAGCAAGAGTCCGTAATTAGAAAACATTTGTAATATCATATACTGAGAGTTATATGATTTAACGTATAAGAGTTTAATAACATAATGATTAGTGAACAAAAGTGTTTTTAATTTAAACATTTAATCCCTCACTACTTATCACTGCACTGACCGCTCATTAAAACTCGAGTGATCATTTTTCGCATCCTACGATGCTTGATCGTACCTCATTCTAATTTTCAATGCCTCCAGTGTTTTCGACTAGTATGAATAGGTTTGACTATATTCATCCTGTAAATTTTTTTTTCCGTACTATTTTGGTTTTGAAGCAATACATCGTAAATAATAGCTCATGATTTAGAGTACATATCAAGTGCCACTGTATCACCATACCTGAATGTTTCTATATATGTTGTACAAGTTATCTAAATAAAATAAATTTTAGCTTTATGATGCTATTGTAATTATCTCATTATACTATTATTATAATAATCCTATTATAAGAAATCCTAATGTAATAAATTAGTTAATTTTTCAAATTTTTATACAAAAAATACTTATCACTATTGTTTGCTCGATTTCAGGCCTCGTCAGGCCTCGAGTTCGCCAGTAGGTGAAGGAGCGGGGGATAAATAAACGAAATAAATTAATAAACAACTTGGGGTCATTAATAATTATTTATTGGCCCACGTGATTTAGAAATGGCATAAAAAACTCCTCGGTGTAGTGGGAAAAAGCCTCGATAATGTATATACGGCGCCTCCACCCTCACACTATCATACACACACACACACACGCGCGCGCGCATACCATATCTCTCCGCGCTTTGTACCTTTCGCACCTATCCTACTTTCCTCGGTTGGCCAACACCGCTTCTATGGAATAATCGTTCGCCGTGGCCCGACCGCTTGAGGGATCACCACGCACCTTATTTATATAATATATTTATAAGTACTAAAATAAGATATATTATAAATATACCTTATTTTAGTACCAATGAAAATGAAACATTGAATAGTAAAAAAAAAAAAATAATAATTTTGGTACGAAAATTACATCAATAATTTTATACCAAAAGATTAGTTCTACTTATTTTTTTATTAAAAAATTGTTTATAAGTTTAAAAAATTTGTCATTCTGTAAGTTTGTGTTATTTTTTTAATTGTTATTTTTTGAGTAGTACTTTTATGTACTTTAGCTATTTGAATTATAATACTTTTGTCCGTATAGTAATCTTCTTTATAGCTACTTAAGCATAATAATTATTTGGTGGTAAGCCATGTTTTAGATCCTTTTTTATTACTAGATATCGTACATACGGCTTAAACTTGTATTATCAACTAAGAAAGAAGAAAAATAAACCAAAGAAAGATTTACATTTTAAATTAAATTAATCTTATTACTCAAATTCACATTTTAAATTGAAAGTTATTTAAAATTCCTTTTCAAAGTCTTTTTAAATTTGTTTTTTTGTTGGTATTTATATTGATAACTTAATAGGTCATCTAATTTAATAGAAGGTTTTAATATGAAACAACTTTTTTTTCATTTATGCGTGATTTAATATATTAGTTTTTGCTTCAACTAATGTCCAATTTCCTCTGATAATTATAAAATCAAACGTTAGATGTAATTCTAATCTAATATGAGTATATTCTTTCCTTTTAAAACTAACAACAATGAAATATAAGTACGTAAAAATATTAAAGTATTAAAGATTATTCAATTTTACATATCAACTTACATGGAATTTTCAATTTTTTACGTTAAGATAAGACGTAGAAGAAGATATATTATGTAGAGATTTCATTAAAATTGTTTGTTTTTATATTAATTTTGTTCTTAGTCTTTAGAATTTATATTTTCATAAAATTAATTATAATTGCCTAGTATATTTTATATCTCTAAATGTTAATTATTTAAGATTTTATCTGTAAGTAAACCATTAAAATTGACAAAATGTAATTAATTTGTAACGAAATATAAACGTGGTCAAAGCTTAAATAACAAGCATATAAGAAATTGCTTTCATTTAGTTTATAACTAATATTTTTGTGTAAAAACTAAAATGTTTGTTTGGAGAAATAGAGCATATACTATGTATTTATACTATGCAGAAGACGAAAATTCTGGAAAAAGTGACGACCGTAACTAACAACTGCTTATCGAACTTTCTTTTCTTAGTTCCTGCTTTTCGATAGCCTTGTCCGCAAATTTAAAAAAAAAGGGCTTGAACCTCGTCAAACTCGATACTCGTCAAAAATTCTCGTCTTCTATTTGCCATTGATCGGATATTTTTCAAATATACCACGCTCCCAAGCTTGCTATTATATACTAGACGCTTTTGGCTCTATATTATACGATTTCAATTTAATCGAACTATTAGGCAGTCGTCTGACAGTACATTTAGATAGTTTATCTTTTTTGGAATATTTAATTCATTTTGCAATTTAGAGATCCTGAATCATGATCCCCATGATTCTCTTGTATGGAGTTGAAAAATTTTTTGTCTCTAATACGCATGCTTTTATTTTGTTAAATAATCTTCATTAGCTTTAGGACAAAAATGTTTTATAAATATTTATTTAGATATTTATATTCTAAACCATTATCACGTAATTATAAACTAACTTACTACTGCGGTACACGATTAATAGCGACTGCGTATTATAAAGTATTTAATTTGCTATTTTGCTTTTTACATAATTTTTATAAAATATGAATCTAACTTTAAATTGCAGTAGAATTTGCACTTTATTAAAAATTTATTTAAGAAATTTTAAAGTTTTGATAAAAAACAATACAGTTCAATAGATGTTTTCTATCATCCTTGATTTTTAATATTTTCTTTAAAATCACGTATAGATGATTTAATTCCTCTGGTTTATTATAAAAAATATATTTAAATTTGCAAGACTACTTTTCTATAGAGCTTGTGCTTCGTATTTCCTTTAAATTGGTGTCCGATGCTCCCAAGTCATTTTTATTTGACGTTGAGATTTCAAAAACACTTTTGCGTTTTTACATCGTATACAATATTCCAGATAAAGTTACATCGATAGATAGAATAACCTTTACAGACGAAAGGATTTATTGGCTATACATACACAATGACTACCGTCGAAGCTAGATATTAAATGACCTTTGTAAAACAATAGTCTACATTTGTACAACACAGAAAATAATTAGGATTAATTAGTATTTAAAATAAGAACTATCTTTCTTTTGATAAAAAACACTTTTTGCATTATATTATTCTATAAGAGATTAGTTTATGGTGGTAAATGTTAAAATTCTTTTAATTTGCTATTAAAGTCTAACACAATTCTGGCATTTATAATTGTTCACGTATTTTTATGATTATGCATGTGGAGGGTCATGAGTGGGATTGAGGAGCGGAGGTTCTGGGTTGAAAGAATAAACACATTAATTCGGGCGTATAAGTTTATTCGCCCGGGCGAGTACAATTATCGGCATAAATAATAACCTATTCAGCGGGCCCTATAGGGCCCATTTTACCGAACTATAATGAAAACGAAAATTCTTTCAAAAAGTGTATTTTTCTCTTTTTTCTATCTGAAAGGTTTAGGTCTATTTTCTTAATAATAATTTTTAAGATAAATTAAATTATTGAATAAATGTAACTGATAATATGAATTATTTTAATTTTTTAATTTAATTTTTAATACTTAAAACGTAAATTGATAGAATACTGCAACTATTAAAAAAGTACTGTACAAAAAGATACAAATTAATGATATGAAAAGTAAAAACTAACAATGTTTGTTGAAGATACGAAAGGCTTGTCATTTTATGCCAATGTTTGTGTAAATCTGTCTCTCCGTTAAGTTAAAAGTAAAAAGAGGATTAAAAAAGAAAGTTAAAAATTTATTAAAACTAAGTATAAAATACAAGATTAATAGCAAATAGCTTTTAACTGTAACAGCAATAGTTCCGCAGCAATAGTTTATAAATCGCAGGATCGTTGAACATAGGTAAAAGCATTAACAACTATGCCTCGAAAGATGCAAATTATTAAGTGTAATGATTGACCAGTATCCACTATTATCATTAACTAGTATAATATCACTGTTATCATTCGGCCCATTTGCATAAAAATTCAGCTTAGCCAAATGTTTTTAACGCTCAGTAGTTTAGGTATTAACAGGCATGGATCAAAGGCAACAAAAGAAGGAGAATGTGAGATCAATATATAGCTTTTTAACTGCAATTGTAATTCACTTTAACAGTGAGAGTTCTGGTGGGTTCGGAGGAGGATTTATGAAATATGATTTTACTTGATACTTGCATTATAATAATGTATTATGGAAGCTACTTCTTCATTACAAGTGACCTTAAAAAAAATCGAAGACATATGAAAAATAATACAATGAATTATTGGCAATTATCAAATGATTTATAAATAAGATCATTCAACGACTTAACAGCGATCTTATAAGTTGGATAAAAATTGTAATGCTTCAAGTAGTTGCTGAAACTGCACAACTTTTATTGTTCAGTAGTTTTTTAACGTCTCTATCTTAATCTATTTCTACCTCCCTTTCTCTCTCTTTCTATCTCCCTCTCTGTCAATTAATTTTTTCATATGCAAACATAAAAATCCTATATATTAAAATTAACAAATGTGAAAGTTTATTAGTATAATTCTGCCGGAATTCGTACACGAAGTTCATAGATAGAAATATCAAAAAATTAAATAATTTATTATGAAAGTATTTTTTGCATTTGATAACATCAATTTTCATACGGCTTTGTACGAAAGTCTTGTTAATTAAATTTCGTACAGGTAACTTAATATATGTAGTGCACATTAATTATAAAAAGATAACTCCGAGAAAAATCGCGCATACAATAGCATTATTAAAGCCTCATTTTTCACTCGAGTCGTAAAATTGTAATGAACTCAAGAGGACCACTGGAAGATTTTTGTACTTCGGTTAGCTTTCGACGGAAGAGTTATAGAAGCCCACAAAACTGCTTCTGCGGCACATTCCGAGATTTTCCTACGTTTATTTATTGGCATTCCACTGCCCAAAATGCCAAATGTCTTCTTTAAGAATTTTTTTTTATCTATATGAAATTTATATAAAAACATTAAGAATTTAATTAAATCTTCTATACTTAAATATAATTTTCTTTTAATAATATAATCAAATACATCCTCAATTTTTATCTAATTTTAACGAGATTTTAGCTTTTTCCCGTAGCTTCTATTATTGAATAGAAAATAAAAAATATTTTATACGTTTTTATGTTATTGAATCATTTTTGTTAAAAATAGTGTATTTCGTTTATAAATTTAATAATGCAACCTCATTTCAATTAATTAAGTCAATTCTATTAAAAAAATTAGAAATAGAATGATTATCCTTTCTTTATACTAGCTGTTAAAAGACAGTTTTCAAAATTTTTAATTTTACATATTGGTCGGGCCAAAATGGGCCGAAGTATGCCTGAACGGCGGGCGGTATATCGGTTCGACAAAGGGACCGGTAAGAGCCGGAAAACGGGAAACAGCGGTGTTAGGAAATAGGAAGGGTTAATGGGAATCGGAAAGGGCTTGAGAGGTCAAGCGAATGGTAGTCCGCAAAGGCGAGTGGAAGCAAAGTCCTCTATGGGTTTTCACGCGTGAGCCTATATCCCAACGAGAGCAAGGATTCGACGTCACGACTATGGACGATCCAGTGCAAGTAGTGAAGAGTCGTGAGCGTAACGTCGAAGAGAGGCAACGAGGGTGACCAGCAGCTGTAGGTCGCTGAGTCCAAGTGACCCATCGTACCTCAGGCCGTTTGGAAGAGATCCGACCCTGAGCAGCGAACTAATGGGTGACGATCTCAAATATCGGGTATCAAAGATCGGGTTACGACCAGCAAGTCTCGGTGCGTGACGATCCAAGCGGTCGGGTTACGGCGAGCACCCTCCAATAATTAACGGGTTGTACAACCACCAACAGGTAGGAGGATAACGGGGTACGGGGGCGGGGTGTGATGTATGAATGTGTGTGCGTATGATTGTAACGAGCGGCGAATCATCCGGCTTTTACCCCCTCACCGAGGGGGTTTTTTATGCCTATGTAAACGCGTGGACGAATAAATAAATATTACCGAGCCCAAATTATCTGAGTAATTCATTTCAAATCCGAACTCCTGTTTCCTCACCCATTCGCGAACTCGCGGCCTGACGAGGCCAGAAATCGCACGAATACAAATACATATGTGCTATGTAAGAGAATGTATACACCTTTTTCTTTTTTCATTACAAAGATTTAGATTTGAAATATTCATGTATATTAGTACTTAACAATATTGTTATTTTGTGGATGAAAGAAATAAACTTGTATTGTAATGATACTTTAGCAAAATATTGTTAAAAATTTGAATAATTAATCACATTTTATAGTAAAAATGATCTTATAATTTCTTGTTACATTTATTATAAATTAAAAAAAATATATATATATAAATAATTAAAAAATGCTTTTAAAAAATTGCTAATGTTATATAAGTTTTGGAAAGTTAATAATATGCGTAGTATAAATTGATTATACATTACATTAATTTGTATTTTACGTGTTGTCATGAGTATAAAAACAATATTAAATTATTCTTTTTATAATTAAAAATAAATTGCTGTATCTCGAGATATTATTTTACAGAATATATTACTCCAAAACATATATAGATCAATATTATAGATGTATCCTTTATTTATAACGTCTTATTGTAAAGGACTTATGTTTGCTTTATACATCTTAATCATTCTTGTCTTTAAATCTACGGAGATTAGGACAGTCATTAAAAGAACGGTGATATAAAAGTAAATAGAGAATTTGTAGTACGTGATGGTTTTATTCACACCTATATCAGAAACGGAATAATATAAAATATAACGATGTGATGCTTTGAGAGTATCATTAAAGTCATATATATATATATTTCACTTACATATGTCAAGACAAGCTCACACGAATACACATTATTTATATATGTAATACAGTGTTCATGATTAATAAGATCTTATTATTTAAAAAATATCACTGTGTTCAATGAGAAGATAATAAAAATTTCGTTTTCATCCGATTTTGATGAATTTTCTATTATGCGCAATCCCCAAAACTTTACAGAACTAACAAGATAAGTAAAAGATTTCTGAAACTTAATTTTTATTTATTCTGACTGATTAAACTTAAAAATTATTTTAAGCAGAGACGAAGGCCTCATTTGAGCAAATAGATTTCAATTCGACTGCGAAAACTGGGACGAAAGCTTGTGTGCAGTAATTCGAAAAAAATCGAATTCCATAAGTTTATTATGTGGCCGCGATGTTTTCTTGATGGATAGATTAAGCTGCTCGGAT
Organism: Kradibia gibbosae; assembly: GCA_018907135.1. Lineage (NCBI taxonomy): Eukaryota > Metazoa > Arthropoda > Insecta > Hymenoptera > Agaonidae > Kradibia > Kradibia gibbosae. The sequence continues at coordinate 4,261,732 of JACCHX010000012.1, read as the reverse complement.
ATATGACCTTACAATACATCGGTAAGGTCGTGTTTTCACTATGTCCCTCTCGCTTCGAGCCCTCTCTCTCTCTCGCTCTCACTCTCTAGTTCTTTGTTCATCAGCAGTTTGGCTATCTTTGCTCATTACATGCAATTCTAGACGGCTAATGGTCTTCCACATTCGAGAATTCTTGGCTTACGTTGCAGCGTATACGGCTGTGACGTACCGCAAACGTTTCTTTCCATCGAAATATACTTAATCATAATTTTTTAAATAACTATATATTTGTATATATGTATATATATTAATTTTTTCATATAGTATAATATGATCTAACAAGGATTGTATATAAATTCATTAATATGATATATTTACCAATTATTTAATAATTATTATGTAAATTCTAAATTATACACCTACATAAACTATACTATAGAAAAATTATTAAAAAAATTCGCGCAATTTCTAGTATAATAGCTTGTATGAAATTTTGCAATATTTATTAAGTCTATTTATGTATCTTAAATTAATAAATTTTTTTAATCGAAAATATTATCAAATAGAAACATATGTGTGTGTGTTTACACATATATATGTATATACTAAGCATTATATAACATATTAATTTAAAAAACAAATATTTATAGAATTTTAAATATCTCTTAAATGGGAAAGGTAATTAAATATAACTCAATTTTTATCAACAAATTAAAGAATCTATAAAAGAAATTGAACATTTTTTGTTAGGTATTTGCTAGAATTAGAAATACTTTAAAATGACGAGAAAATAAAAGAAATTAGAAAAAATTTTAAAAAAATCTTCAAAAAATACAAAATCTTTGGAGGTAAAACATGTGAATTCTGAATGTAAATTACCACCGGAAATGATTCGGATAAGTGTGCGCATATTTTTGATTATGCTGTCCAGCATCTTGCACATTCAGAATTATGTTTACTTTGAAAATGAATTTTCCTTACGATAAGTGAAGGTACGATCTTAAAATAGGATTCTTTGAGGAGTTAGTCATGTCTCTTAACAAGTTTTTCATTTTTTAACAAGGATATTAAGCATTTGTTTATGCAGGTCCAAGAGAATAATTAATAATTGTAGCTTTTATAACAAGGTTTATATACCTTTATGTTAGAAAAATGAACGTTAGCATGCATATCGAAATTTGATGTTTTACTCTAGCTTGTTATTAGTAAGGAGTAATACTTACTAGATGAGTACTACTAGAGTAGTACTTACTTAGAGTAATTACTAGTTAACTTGTTATTACTAAGTAGAGGTTCATAGTGTTCTTTTTGTTATACCGTTTTCAATGCATTTTGCTGTAATACAGTATTAATACTATAGGTTTGATCTTTTTAATGCGTTTAAATACTATTTGTATCATAATTCTTTTAAAATACGATAATTTTATCTCTAAAAAATTAATTAAATAATGTTTACTGAAAATCAAATACTACACTGAATTAGAAAATCAATTAAATATTCACTACAAAACATCTTTCATTGTCAACTATTTCTCACAAAAACAGTAATTAAGGCATTTAACAGTTTTCCTCATTGTAGGTTTAATACGTAGTAATCTAAGTAACAATAACTTTATACATTCTTCGATGTGTAATCGAAGAAAAAGACAAAAATTTGATCGAAAGAACCAGAAGGACTACTGCTTCATGTAAACTCTTCTTCTTAGCTGTTGATCTCGTTACTGAAAACATCGTTTAGCTATAACTCGAGAAGCTGTCGCGAGTCTTAATGTCATCACCGGTTGCTTTTTTCAATTGAATTTCCAGATCCCAGACGTCAAGGCAAAAGGGACACTATAGGACTATAAAACGCAGGACAAACTTTATCACTAGCGATTCCACGTTGGTAATTGAATTATTTGAAAATTTTCTGCGATGTACTACATCGCAAAATTTTGATACAGATAAGAAGTATATTTTTAAAATTCATTATTTTCAAAATGCTCCTTTTCCATCTATTGAACAATGATTTTTATGGTTTGGACCTAAATTATGTCGTTAAGTGCAGACGTAAATTATTTTTCAACGTATATTTCTATTAAATTAATCGTGATTCATTATATACTACTTACAGATATTCTTTATATTTAAATTTAATATGAGTTTTTCAATTAAAATCTTATTATATTTTTTAATTTTAATATAGTAAAGTTTGAGTAGACGTTCTTTACTTAGAAGATTTCTGCATTTATAAAGAGATAAAATGCTGTTGCTTAATGGAAAACCTCCATGGAAAATATCTTCCGTGAAAAAGGATTCTTTCATTAAATCACGACAGTGCAATATAAAATAATCAATTCAAAAACATTTGAAAACCCAGAGCATTAATGCCCTCCGTAGAAGTCAGGTGCTTTTGATTTCCGTAGAATTTCACGTAGTATTTTCGCAGAAATCCTTCAAAACAGGACCTCTATCTCCATGAACTATTTTTTATCGTCTCTGTCGTTTTCTACCCTACATTCATATTTAAAAGTTAAATTTCGCAATATGCATAGAAAAATTCAAAGTGGTCAAAAATAAAAAAAAAAACCTATGCCCGCGGGTTAATGGATCTTCTAAGTTTATTTTTTATGTTCCTTTTTCGTTCTCATCCGACTGAAGTCAGCCCTGACATTGAATTTACTATAATAGAAATTCACGGTGATCTGGGATGTCTTTTCTATTCTGATTCCATTTTTGGTAACTTAATTTTACCAAGTTACAATTACAAGAAATATAGATACAGAATATATATTTAAATAGGACAGGCAATATTCTGTTCAGAGATTTATGGAAAAAATCTATTGAATCATTAGTTTTAATGTCTTTTTATGTACTGTTTACGTAATGTTTCATACAGCAATTCAAATTTCCATACATTTTTTCGATACTTAAATTAAGAGAGGTTATTTTACAGTTTAGATAATATTATATTATAGCAACAAAAATGGATATTAATATTTATTCAATTTACAAAAGATAGAAAATATATGCGGTTTTTTATAAACTAAAAAATTTATATTTTATATTAATTCCTACATTATTAATTGATTTTTAAAACAATAAGTTCTTATATATAGTATTTAATATATTCATAAATAGATGAGTTATGAAAAACAATAATTATATAATGATTATGTAAATTAATATTTCTTTTAAAGAATAGTACTGAAATGCAAAAGAAAATTTGTATGTATTGTGCTTTCATTGTAGTATCTTCATTATTCTATTATTGACAAAATATGATAAAATTAAATTAGTTGATTCGAAAAATGAGTTTTGTTTTACATTTTAAGAATTTAAAAATAGTTATATCTACTATACATTTACAGTTTATTTGGTATATCTTATTTTATTTCCTAAAATGATGTAAAATAAAAAGTGAAATATTTATACGGATATAAAGATGAATAAGAACGATACAGATGAAATTAATAAAAATCACTTTATATATTTAATTACTGTTATTACTATTCATATTAGCATATTTAATATATATTCAATAATTAAATATGACTAATAATTTTTTTTAAATATTGAGAAAAGTGGAACGAAAAAGCATCTTATAATTGTAAGTTGTAATTATACGATTATGCATACGCTGTTAGAGATGCAATGTATACTACTTTCAACAGTCACATATAACATATATAAGTATAATTTTACTATATCTATTCACCCTAGGTATATGCTGAAAGTTGGAAAGATGTAAATTTGCAATATCAATATTCAATTAGCTAAAATTAGTAAGGTCAGCACAAATAAGAAATTAATTTATCTGTAGAATAATTTTACCATTAGTTATTACTGTCGGTAATAGAATTATTTTATTATATTAGTGAGAAAAGTAATTAAAATTACATTTAAAAAATTTTATTTTTTTTTATATAATATTAATATTATTATATCAAAAAATGTTCCAAAAGCAATAATTATAATTATTATCTGTAAAAAAAATTTAGGTTTTATAAATAGAAATTAATGTTACAATTAATATATGTATTTAAATAGATTACCGATTGACAATACAATTAGTATTTCAATTAAATCATTCCAAATTTACGTGAACGTTCCAAACGAATATTTCTTAATAAAATGTATATGTATGTGTTACTTTTTACATTAATAATTTTATATCAGAAATAAGAAATATATATATATATAGTATTCTGTATTTTTTAACGTGTAACCTAAATATCGAATGTTATCTCTTAAAATTTCAACGCATTAAATCGAATATCAAATAAGTATTAGAATAATTTATATCAGTTATAAATGAGTCTACATGTTTATTATTATTATTTGCCATTACGCTTTAGTATAACAATTAGATGCATAGATTTTTTCCCTCTTCAATAATATACTGAATTTTGGTTTTCTCCCAAAATTTCATCATTTTAATAATATTAATATTGGCTTTTCATAATTAAAAAGTTAGAATGAATAGGCTTTCTTATCTTCATTCAAGCATTTTTTAAGTAAAGTTTGGAAAGCATTGATGAGATCGCTCAGTCAAATGCAGAAGTACCGGCCCTAATGTAGCAATGACATTATCGTTTATCGTCTTTTTAAGATTGTGGACATGAAAAAAGAGACGGACAGATTTTTTAAAAGGCTTGTTTGGGCCATTTTTGCCCGATCTACGGGGCGGCGCAAGGGAAAGCGCCGCTGCGGAAGGAAGTAGTAAGAGGGAAAAAGGAAACTTCCCGCGGAAGCGGTAAGGGTCCGAAGGATGCGTGGGAGGGTAAGCCTTGCACCATAGGGCCCGCAAGAGAAGAGGGACTTGAAGTTTGACGCCGCAAAGGGAAGAGTGCCAAGAAGGACAAGAGTGCAAAGTGTCACGAGTGGAAGAAGAGAAAGAGAAAAGATAAAGGAAGAAGAGTGGCTGGATCGGGACGATCCACCCACAACCAGGTGCGTGTGATACCTCCAAGAGGCCTGACAACGGAGAACTCGGTGCGTGGCGATCTCTGCGGTTGGTCCACGACGAGCAACGGCGGACGAAATTCTGTCGGTGGCGATCCCCAGCAGTCTATCCACGGCGAACGGCGACGAGAAGAGCGAGCGGTTGGCCAACCGCGAAAGTTAGAAGGTAGAATAGGTACGAAGGGTATATGGGGCCGCAAGAAATCGTATGTTTATGTTTGTGAGTGATTGCTTATGATATTGTTAGGGTAGCGCGACGTACGTATATATTAGCGAGGCTTTTTCCCCCTACAACGGGGGTTTTTATACCAGATGTAACCGCGTGGGCGAATAAACGATTGTGACAAGCCCAAATTGTGTCTTAATTTATTTGGTACCTGATCCTCCGCTCCTTCACCTACTTACGAACTCGTGGCCTGACGAGGCCTGAAATCGCGTTAACAACGCCTTACTACAGTATTAATTTAGACTTTTCTGGCCTTCTTTGCTACCTAAAATGTGCTAAACTTAATTATCAGGTATTTGCATACACTTTTCTGTACCTTCATTAAAATAACACAAATGTGGTTCTTTTGATTCTTCAAATGCTTATTTCAATCGTTACTGCGATCATACAAATAGTTTTTGTTAAAAACTGTTAAAAATTATTATAATTCAATCAAACCTACACATAACTTTTAAATATTCAATTTGTTTACAAAAAAAATTTATATATAAGGTGATAATATTAATTTTTAAATTACCATTTTAAGAAAATTTACAAAATCTATTACCAGAAAAAAGTACACAAAGATTTTTTGAAACAACACATTTTGAAATAACAGATTCCAATTTTCAATGTAATTATTATCATCATACATAGTATCTTACGGTATTTTTTGGTAGAAGTATCTTTTTTAGATTGCTTTTAAAAGATCCAAATATAAATAAGATATAATATAATTACTGTAAATAAAAATTGTTACGTGAAATAGCTTTATAAATAGTAAATGGTTAAAAATTATACTTAAAATAGGATAAAATTTGTGAAATTATAATAATTTTTTATTATATTATAGCAATTATTCAATATTTCATAAATATTAATGACTAAAGCCTTGCTATTATAAGTTCAACCGTTATTTTTAATATTATTTTATTACGATAAAACACGTATAGAAAGATTGCATACGCTCATTCCTTCGTTATTTCTACCTTTGGCGTAAAAGATTATTATGGATTCATCCGATGTTATCCAACATTGCACGTTATAAATACTTTCAAAATTGTAAAAACATATTCATATATACAAAAATTTATATCGTAAATATAAAAATTCATAAATAAATAATTTTACTGGCATAAACAAAATATTAAAAAAGAATAATATTAAATAAAGTTTTATGAGTACATAAATTTTAAGCTATTAAAATATTCTATATTATCAATCTTTGTATTTTTCTATAATATAAGTTTTTTATTGATATTGAATGAAAATAGTAGTGGTGTTCGCTCGATTTCAGGCCTCATCAGGCCGCGAATTCATGATTGGGTGAAGGAGCGGTAGTTCGGGGTAGAAATAAATAACACACAATTTGGGCTTTATCACATTCTTTTATTCGCCCACATTCGCGATACATTGGTATAAAAAAACCCCTCGGTTAGGGGGAAAAAGCCTTATTTAATCCCCGATTTCTTACACATTTATTCATACATACAAACACACAGAGGCTCATGCCTTCCAACCATTCACAACCTCGCCCCCCGTACCCTTGTATCCACCCACCTGTTATGGTTGGCCAACCCGCAAGCAAGTCGAAGAGAGCGTGCTTAACGTGACCTCTGGGGATCGTCACGCACCGAGCCTTGCTGGCTGTGACCCGACCGCTGGGGAGCGTCACGCACCCAGCCCGTTGCCAAGTGTCTCTGCTCTCTAACAAGCCTGCCTGGAGTACGTTGGATCGCTTTGACCCAGAGATCTATAGATGATCCTTGTCCTCGTCGACTCGCTTCGGCCTTACGCCCACTCACTGTTCACTCACTTGCATTCCGGTGGTTGCGGCGTCAGAATCCTGACTTCATCGGTTATATCGGGTTGCTCGGAAATTCGTCGAAGTTTCGGCTTCAACCCGTTTGCTGTAACTATCCTCTGCTTGACCTCTCGGGCCTTTTCTCGCTCCCCCATTTTGCCTTCCACTTCCTCATAGCCTCGCGATTACGCCCTTCCCCGCACCGCCGTCGCCTGTTTTTCAGGCGCTTATCGATCCTTTTGTCGGACCGACATGCCGCCCGCTGTTCAGGCATTTTCAGGCCATTTTGGCCTATTGAAAATATTAATTTTAATTTAGTAATAAAAAATAGGTTTTGTAGGTTTATTTTAATGCGCAAATATTGAATTTATTTAGTGTTTTAATATTAAACAATAATAATTGAATAACAAAATATAAATACTGTATGCATTTAACAAAACTTTTCGTCTTATTTTAACGAGACATGCTGAAGCTTTGTTTCATGCTATTCTATGTGCAAAATATTGTATAAAAATAATATATAAAAGTAATATTTAAATGAATATGCGAAAAGAAAAAAATATAGGATAAGAATAAAAAAGATAAAGTTCTCGTTCAATAAGTACGAATGCAAGAGCATTTGAATTTTGTACACGGAGCTAATCGATTCTAGATGAAATAGAGTCCTGAATCCACAAGAATACAACAAAAATGAGCCTGGTAATTTGGGACTACTTAAGCATCGTTCTCTCATCTTTCTTTGGGTCTTCGTAACCTTCTCTTTTTCGCGATATGTGGCTACTCGACGATAATCTTAATTCCTGCTAATCTTCTCTATTCGGATTTACATATTTATGACTAAATGATGCATTCACCTTGTAATAAATTTTTAAATACTAAGGATTTGTTCCGTAAAATTAATATTTATCAGTTTTATATTTACAATAAGCAGAAATTTTTATAAACACGGAAAAGTCTTATTCAATATTTAAGATATCATACATCTTTAATTAAATCTTTAATTTTTAATCTTAATCATAAATGTATATACCTCGTAAACGAATTAATTTAAAATATATTTTTATTGTATAAAACCTATTTTAATAATAAAGTGTTTTACAAAAGCATAAATTTCAAATAATAGTTACTTTATACCATTTCTAATATTTAATTTTTTTATAAGAAGGTTCATATCGTATGTCATATTAACAACATTTAAGTTGACGATTTTATGCTAAAAAAATTTCATATCTCTTTGCATGTGAAGAGAAGGCAATTTCATGTTCTCTTTGCATGAGATCGGTTTGCAATATATTTTGATTTTATAATGTTTAAAAATTATTAAGCAAAATTTAGTTTACTTAACCTTAAAGAAAAAATACTGTTTTAAATCAATAACATGCTTAGTAACATATTTTAACATAATGAGAAATTTACATAGTGAGAGAAAAGTTTTATTTTGTTCAACATGCTTTTCCCAAACTATAAAATAATAAAATATTTTTATTTTTAAGTTAATTATATTTAATTTATTATATTTAATTAATATTATATTTATATTATAATAATATATTTAAATAAATATATATTTTTTTTATTTATTAAGTTAAAATCTTTCTCGTAGGATTTAGTCTTTTTACATTTGATGCTAATTTATGGAATTTTAAATTAATTCATTAAAAATGTGTGCATGAAAGTTGCTATTTACGTAAACAATTTGTAAATTAATTTATATTCAATATGTGACGTTTATGTAACGTTCGGTGGGGGGGGGGGAAGGAGCTAAGGAGTAGCTCGCCGGTTCCAGGGTTCGGCGGGGGGGGGGAGTAGTAAGGGAGGGTTCAGGATGATAAAGAAAGTATACAAAAATAAGAAATTAGTTTCTCCTCTCGGACGCCTTTATTTCTCGGGTACCACGGATCTGTCCACCTGCCACCTACAAGGTACAAAGAACGCATCCTCTCATTATTTGTATTCTCACGCACGCAATCGCATTTACAGACCGAGTTCGCGTCCGTCGTACCACTCGCGATTGCCTTCGCTCGCACACGTCGGACTATGCACAACAAGAGCGGAGGGGGGATGGACGGTACCTCTCCGCGCCCGGCCTTGACGACAGCCGGTCGTTCGGCTCGATCAAATTCCGCCGGAGTCCGATTTTCGGAGTATACAAACTCCGCGTTGGCGCCACGAATTTATAATTATTATCGCGCTTATTATTCTTTTTTACATACGCTCGTTGTTTGCCCCGGATCACACCTTTGGCCTTCGGCGGGGGTGTCGCTCGCTGCTCCCGTTGCGGATCCACTTCTCCCGCTTGTTCCGGATTTCCTCCCACGGCGGGGGGAAGGGGGGGGGAGGGGGTCGCTGCTCCGGTGGCGAATCGGCTTCTCTGCTACTTACGCCTTTCTTCCTCTTGTCTCACGAGAACCGGAATCTTACTCTTCCTTGCTGCTCCTCGTGCAGGTCCTGCGCTCAGAATCCCGGTCTTTGTCTCCTTCGCTTGTGTTAGTAGTCTCGCATCCGACCTTCTCCGCTGGCTCGGTGCTTCTCCTCGAGGTGAAGGTCTTCTCGCGTCCGACCTTCTCCGCTGGCTCGGTGCTTCTCCTCCCTATCCGCGGCCTTCCTCGGTGCCTTGCCCTATGTTTCCCACCCCCGGTCCCTCTCGTCTGGATTCATCTGATCCTCTATTGGGTGGGATTGTTCTCGAAGTCCGAGGATCCCTCCTCCTCGGCCCGGGTTTCGACGCGTTAGAGTCACCCCCGGCCCCGCGGCTCACTCTCTCACTCGCTGTCATTTCCGCGAACGCGCGAGTATTATTGTTCGTACATCTGCAGCCGCCGCCTTGCCTTAGGTGTCGTTCGGGGAAAGTCGTTGGGGGGGGGCGGTAACGCGCGCGTGACAACGTTCGTCACAAATATAATATTTTACAAATTTATGTTTATGTTTCTTTTTTTTAAGATTTATTAATTTAAAAAAAGGTTAAATTTTATTTACTGTATTCCTAAATACTGGATTCACATTACAAAACTATCTCATTTAAATGTTAGTCTTTCGTAACATCTTTATTTCATATATTCTTCTTTTTTATTTTCTATCTATTTAATTTCATTTGTTTTAATTTAAAAGTAGTTTTTTTCCACTTGAACTTTTCTTTGCATCAGTTTAATAACTAAGTTAGTTTCCAAATTACTTAATATAAATTTAATAAATTTAATTATGAATTTAAAAAATATTCAATTTCTTTTAATATAAGGTTTTTAAAATTTGCAATGAGCTATAATTTACACCCTGTATTTATTTAAACTTTTTTTATTATTCATAGTTTTATTTTTAGAGGCATTAAAGTATGAGATATTTTATGTAAAAAGTTTTTAATTGCAAAAAAATTGCAACGTGATTATACAATTTTGATCTTAATTATTATAAAAATAAAAAGCATAAATAAAGTAATTCAATTGCGGCTTAATAACTACATTATAAGCATCAGGAAAAACAACCGTTTAAATTTTTCAATTAGCTCGATTTTTTGACCAGTGAGAAAGGCTAGACTCCTGAATAATGTTAAGAGAATTTAATATAGTTAATGCTGAGGGGGAAGGGTAATAAATCCCGAAAAACTGAACGCGAATGGTAGAGAAAAGGGCAGGATTTTTAAACATCGCTCAGGAACTAGGTGTAAAGTTGACAACAAGTAAAGATTGTGCTGCGGGGCCTGGGTTGGGCCGCGGTGCTAAGGGAGAATGGGTGCTAGGGAAGAGCTCGTCGGCTCCAGGGCTCGGGGTAGAAGAAGGGGGGGGCAACGACATATAATAATGCGATAGTAGTTTGCTAAAAAAATTGTTTATTTCCGTATCTCCGGAACGGCCGCGCTTCTCTCTACAATCTATAAAGAACGGATATAATTATCCGGTGCCGCTTTTCGTAACATTAATCTTAAATATTAGTGTTTGCGTTTCTTCCGTGGGTCGCGAGGCGAATCAGTCACCTCGTAGGCTTATACAGGACGGGTGACGGATGCCGTAGTGACAACAAAGAGCGGAAGGGGGGACAGCGTCTTGTCCACGCCCGGCCTTGGTGACAGCTGATCTCGTGATCAGCTGTGTTTAAGGCTCGCTGGGTACCAAATTCGGGTTACGTGGCCCGAATTTCGGACGCAATTATTATTATAAACTTAAGGCTACATACGTGCAGGAGCCGCTCGCTCTCGCTCTAACACCTGCGACCTTCGGTAGGCCTCGACGGCGGGGTGAGGTGCTTGCTGTCCTCCGCTTTTCCCGGGCTCCGGTTCGTCTCAGGGACCTCGGGTCCCGTCCACGCTGGTCCTTCTGTATTCTCCTGCTCCGCCGTGTTGCAGTAGGGGGAACCAGGTCGCAGTCTCCAGGGCTTCTTTTCGATGCGGCTCCTCTGTCCTCTCTTCTCTAACTTCCTTTTCGATCTTCCCCAGTGTCTCCCGGTCTCTCGCTTTTATTGCTTCTTCCGCCTTTTCTACTTCCCGGAACGTACTTTTAGTTCCGGGGGCCTCCTCCCGGATCGCCGTTTCGTTCCGGCCATCGCCGGGGTTGGCCGAATTTAAAGACCCGGCGGTCGGACCCTGGAGGAGGGCCACTCGTGCGGCTTGGGTTTGACGCGGAGGCGTTCCCACACCTCCCTGCGCGACAGGTCTTCCCTCGGCCACCCCGAGGTTCTCGTTCGCCGTTATTGCATCATACGAGGCAATTGAGCTGCCTTGCACGTCGCAATTGATTTGAGGGGACCGGAGGGGGAACGGTGCCGCGTTTTGAGTAACGGCCGTTCCAAGATTATTATGAAAATAATCAAAAAGAAAATTTATATTTTGACTTTATCCTGAATTGTGAGATGTAAAAGAATAAAAAGCAAGCCGAATCGAATTGGTTTTTCTAGGTTTTCAAAATATTTGCTGGTAGAATTCAACGTCTTGTAAAAGATAACTTAACTTATCGAAACACAGATTTTTTAACCCTGACCCTGTAGACAAGTCGGGTCATAAAATGTAATAACAATTAAAAATTAGCTAACATAATTTTCTTCATTTACTTATCATTTGATTAGTAAACTAAATCCATTCATTTGAATGTATGTATAAGATTTGGCTGATCTTTTTATGTCGTATTTTTTTGTATACTAAAATATTTTTTATTTTGTTTGTTTAACTAACTATGATTGATTAATTAATTAGATTTTATGTGACAGTAAAACAACATGATTCAAAATTCTGGTGAAATTTAAAAACAGGAGTCTTATCTCACAATTAATGTAAAAGCTGCAATAACTTTTGGATTGTGATTCTTCCACAAATACACATACACGAGAGCAGAACGTATTCTCGAGTAACTAAAATAACTTAGTAACGTGTTCGAAAGCATCATTTCATGACGTAACAAGAGTCGGAATTGCATTTTTTTGATTGCATAAAAAAATTAATTAGTTACGTTACCTGATCTTAGCGGCTTTTTTATATCTCAAACGCGTGTACAAATATATTCGGATTCGTGATTAGGTTTCGAAATAAACATATACAAGGAGCAAGACGGCATTTATCGTTTCATTCTTCTATTTCATTATTACTAATTTTCTCATTTATTTTACTGGTTGTTTTAAATTGTGCAATAGGTTACAAAATGATAATAATCCTACATAGAACTATCACAAATTTACAAAAATTTTGTAATATGTTTACGTTTTACTTTATATAAATTCTTTTAAAATGTTGTACCATTAAACCAGTTAATTCCATTAAAAAGTATGTAGAAAATTATGAAATTTTAATAAAATTGATAGTTTTTAGTAAATTTCAATTTTTTATGTCTCAGGTAATATTTTTAATCGTTTATTTTGGTTAACTTCTGTCCTGCATTTACAATAAGATTTTTAATAATTGCTGTTTAAACTTCATTATTCTTTTTAGAAAAAACTTCACAATATTTTAGGCTAAAGGAAACAAACGTCATAAATAGATATGTATTTTTTAAGGATTTCAGAGAATAAGTATTACATGGATTTAAGAAGTATCCGTAAGTTACGGATAAAATAATAACAACTACCGGCAGGTACTGTATAGGTTATTTCAGAGAAAAATTTAAGCTGTAAGTTATAAGAGACTATTAATCTTATTATTATAAGTTTATCATCATCAGATATATGCTTGTGATACATATATCACAAGAGGCTGATGGACTATTTTCTTTAAGTATACCTGAGATAATGCATACGGATCGTCGAATAGTGGAGCGAGATGCAAGGTTTAATATATTTTGTAAATAAATTCTAAAACAAATAATTTTAAGCAAACGAAAATAAAATTTAAAGTAATATTTCGATACAATACAATTACTTAAAAAAATTAAAATTAAAGAAAGCAGCTGGAAATGGATAGAAAATGTTTCTTGGATTCACATAGAAAATTCAATAGTATAAGCGCTCAGAAAATTAATAAAGGGAGTCAGAAATAAACGGAATGATTCCTGTAGAATCAAAAAGAGGCATGAAAGTGATATCGTAAAAAGAACTGTACGCAGAAGGTATAAATCAGCACCGGAAATAAACTGATATCCTGAATGGATTTTGAAAGCTTGGAAATTAAATGATAAATAGAGGATATATTAAAAGAGGAAATCAAGGCTATATATTAATTTTTTTATAAGATAAGAAAGATAAAGCAGAAAATTTAATATACATTTCATTAGGAGTTGGTTTTAGATTACAATAACAGCAATAGAAGCGCAAAAAATTGTTATTTTGTTTCAATGTTATAAAATGTAACTTAACATAAAGGGAACATGCAATTAAGGACTTCATTACTCTCTCCTTAAACATATTTTCTCATACACTGCATACACCAGTATTCTCGAAAAACTATTTAAAATCATTACAAGCTTATAATTAGAGTAAAGAAAGCTTCAAATTCGTATACAAAAGAAAATCAAATTTTTTAACTTCAAAAATTACCCATTTATATAAAATGTTTACCAAACATTGTTTTTATAGCGGATTGCGTATTAGTTGCTCTTACTCTAAGATAATTATTTAATCGGTTTTTCATAGTTGTGCTATCTGGTTAACGAGGCAAAAAATTAGCAATAGTACCTTCCAATTATAAATTTCCAATTATAAATGCTTAAAGTGGTAGTAATCAGTGAAAAGCCAGCGAATCGGCTGACAATTCTATGAATTTAGAATTCAGAGATTTTCTAGGCAATGTGTAACAATTTATAAAACAAACAGTCCTACCTAATTTGAACATAAAACCCCCTGAGCCAAGGACATGAAGTTAGGAGGACGCGTGGCGACGACTAGCCCTCGATCCCCTTTGGCAGGGTGATCGTCGAACCGAGCCTCAACCTCAGTATAGGATAAGGGTTGAAGTTCGACGGAAAAACTCTATATTTTTACGTCGCACAGGTCCTTTTATTTTCTCGAAGGATAACGGTGGCTTGGCCCGAGTAACATCCTGTTTCCGGCACCGAGCGTTATGACGGGAATATACGCTTCATCAGTGAAGAAGAATTTCAATAAGCAAATATATTGTAAGGTCAGATTCAATTCATAGCTGCGCAAAAGATGTGTGTGATGGAATTTGTAACTCTCTGTAACATGGCCATCCATTAAGCCGGGGACGCATGTTCGTAGATGTGCAAAAACGGTGCGAACTACAAAATTTGGTTCAATATTGATTGATGGCTGCTAAGAATAAATGGCTATGGCCGCAGGCCAATGTCGGTCTAGTGTTAACCTAGTATAAGCCTAGTGTTGCCTGGAGATATAATATCGGCTTGGTAGCTGGCGCGTGGTTCGCTTTGGTGAACAGTGACAGTGGCAAAAAGTAGCGACCGCCGACACTGCGACTTTTGAACGAGAAATGGCACGGTCTTTTCAGGGGAAGTGAAAAAGCGAGATAGGAGATTTAATCTCTAATTGAGTCTCGTCGACACGTGCAGCCGATTGAGTACTAGATAGTTAAACCGAGTATACGTATAGCGTCGAAAGCGACTGCCAGGCGGCCAGTGCCCAACGAGGCGGGTATGCCTTAAAATTGACTGTAGAGAATATACAATTATTGGCCATTGACGTTATGTTGGCGTTTTATGTTGACGTTATTAAGTTTATAAACATTTATAATTCCGCTTCCGCATTCCGCTGTGTAACAATTATTCGTGAAGCCGCGAATTGCTTTCGGCTACCCATTAGGACATTGTATGTATTTGTAAAGCAAGAAAGGTACGCTTGGCGACGACTTGAAATCGAGGCGCTAATCTGGGTTATTTTTTTTTGGCAGATTTCTATTAATGTGTTAATTTAACTAATTGTTAAGATGCGATATTGATAATAAATGAGCACTTCATGAGTATTTCATTTATTTAGCCTGAGCACACGGTTTTTATACTTATAGTACTTTTGAATCTTAGCACTTTTATATTGAGTTAATAATAAAGTCAGTACCAGAAGAATATTTTTTTATAATTAGTCTGTTGTGTAAATTCGTAATAAAAATACTCGTCTTCTTCAAACGACACCTTGATCATATTTTTATATTATTTTCTTACTTGTACAAAAAAATTTAGTTTTTATCACCGCTTCCGTATTAATACTGACTACAATATTCATTTCACAAATACGGCAACATGTACAAACTACGTTGCGTTGTGTGGTCTGACTGGTCGATACTCTCAAGAAGTGAAGTTTGCAAATAAATGGACTTCGGTTGAAATCCATTTCCATTGTAACATTCTTTTGATAGAGGCAATAATGTTAGTATCTCAGATAGCTTCTATACTGGACAAGCTTCAATAGAATAATAATTTAATTATTTGTTTAATAATATGCGGTGGATTGTTACATCGATAAGTCTAATTAAATTTTAGTTAAAAAGCTTCCATTATTGTATTGTTTATTTGTTCTATATTCCATTATTGTTTTTGTTTAAATTAAAAAAAAAATAAATTTTTTGGGATTGATCATATTTTTATAAGAGATAATAATAGCAATTATGTGCAAAAACAATTTTCCCCTAAGTTTTTAGTATGTAAACGAAAAATAAATCAAATGTAAAATAAATAAATCAGAGTATGATAATGAGAAAATAAAAAAAGAAGTTTAACAAATTTTAATGAAATTGATATGTGCCTTACTCTTAAATCAAAAGAAAAAAATTATATTTTTTAATATCAGTTTATAAACATAACTTTGACGTTTGAGATGTGGATTTTGATTTTTCTAAATGTTTAGCATATAATGTTTTTATTATATTAATATATAATTACGCTTTAATATACACATTTTTTTCAAAGCGATTTTTTCAATATTTGGGGAATTTCGAATTTTCAACGTTAAAAATCTTTATTATATTGAATAAATATTTATCTAATTATTCTTTAACCTTTTTTATTCAGAGTTTTAATTCGCAATATGCTTTAAAATATTTATGATAACTTAAAAATTTTTAATAAGCGTATTCAACTACAATAAAAGTATTTCATTAGCTTTTTTTATCCAATTCTATATTTAATATGAATAATGTATTTTAATTACTATTACTGAATGAATTACTATTGAAATTACTATTAACTACCGTTACGGCTGTAGCAACAGCTTGCACAAGTGTTTTTATTATTTTTCATTATTCGCAACAAAATTGTATCTTCTCCTTGTGTTTCATTCATTTCCTTTTTTCTTTATTTCTACGACTCGCGTACTATATATCAATACCTTTACTCTGGCGTTAAACCTATCTCAGCACCTTTAAATGATACGATTGCTCGCGAGCCTAAGTGACTATGTAGTATACATGTATTATTTGTCTTTTCCGCTGATATTTCACTAATTGCGCTGGGTCAATGCATCAAGACTCGGTCGCCAATTTTTTGCAAGAATTTTGCTAGTGAAAAATAAATTCGTAGATTATCATTTCTTTTTAAAGCTATCTCGCAAAGGAAATAATTTTTAATCTCTCTGTGTCGAATAATTTGATTGAAAAGTCTATATTTTAATTAATCAAGAATTCATATAAAACAGGCAGTAATAATTTGAAGGAAATTGAAACACTTTAAATCGTCTGAAGACAGTTTTTTTATTGAAGGCAAGTGAACGCAAACATTTTTTTTATGTATTCAGGTTAGTTAGGTCGCACAGTAGTCATAATTTCTTATCTTATTTCTTCTCTCTCTATCTATCTCTTCTTCGCTTTTGCTACTATTACATGTTCGAAATTTTTTCTTAATTATATTCGAACATTTGTAATCAGATCTCTCTCCAGATAAACGTTCCGTTCGCGCGTATTTAAATGAAAACATTAAGTTTATTTTGTCTTGTGGCGTCGCCATCATTTTCAATATTTCGGAAAGGAAAACTACACATCTATTAGAATTAAGTTGTAAATTTTTTATTTATTATTAAAAAAGTATTTCGTTTTTTATTGAGTTCTTGTTTTATTTATTCCATCTAGCACGTTAAATTATAAAACAATGGAATTTTCGGGCTTATTAAAGTTTGACAGATTGTAATTAACTATTTTAGAATAATTAAAAAAAAGATAACTTGTTAAATTGTTTATTAATTTAAATTCGAGTGGGTTTGAGTGACTTTTTTATGATTATTACTATTATTATTGTTTGAAGGTGTAGTGGGAAAATCAAATATTTGGTTTTTTCATTTTTAAACTCTAATAGATTTTATTAAAGTCTACAAATTTTTTTATTATTATTATTATTTTTTATTAGGATTCGTCGTTAAGATTTAATAAGAATGTTCGTACTCAGCGTTTAGAATTTTACCTTACGGAAATAGTTCGATTATTAATAACTCAATCCAAATGTTTAAATATTTAATAATATAAACTTAGGATATTTTGGTACCCTTTAGCAATTTCTTCGTGTCGTGCCATTGCACTTAAGTGTGTAGACACAAAAAGAAGAAACAACATCATTAAGCACTAGAAATGTGTACTAGAGGTATTTTTAGATGCGTTTTAATTAAATATGTCAATTCGTAACCTCTGGACACAACATTGCATATGTTTTGAAAAAAAACACTTTTACGTTTTACGTAATACTTTTTTTGTTTTAATTTTTACTATAACTTTTAAATTATGTACAAATTTTACAAAACACTGTATATATTAAAGAAATTTTAATGAAAAAAATTAATTTGTAGGTATAAATATCCGTTTTTTCATTAGAACACACAGTATCTCACAGTACACGATCTTTGATTGATTTGGTTTGATGAAAAGGCGAGCCACTGACGTATCGAAATGAAGTCTGTGGGCTAGATTTTCCTTGCTATGGAGAAGGCACGCGCATTTAGCAATTCATTTCTGTTTTAAAAAAAAACTAGTTTACCGTGGAATGCTGCTTTTCAATCTGGTTTATCATTCTCGTGTTGGGCGAATTAGTGCCGCCAGTGTCTTCATTCATTTTATTTTCTGGGATTTTTCGTCCCCTCTCAATCGGCTCTCAAATTGCGCGGCTATTCCTCATTTACTTCTTCCTCTTTTAAACTCACATGCACATATTTTGCAGCCAATCGACCAGCTTTCGAAATTGAGTTGTAAATTAAGTATGTGTGATTCTATATCAATCAAATCCCCGGTGTGCCTTCTTTCAAGAGGTAGAGTTGGATTGGAGACTGATGAAAACAGTATTCCACAAATTGCATAACGTTGTAAACTTACATATTGAGTTATTTTTAACAATTATTATCAATAAGATTTTTAAAGAATTTTATCAAAAATCTTCGATAAGTCCATTCAATTATCTGGCTTATTACGAAAGAAAAAGTTTTTACAAATTCGCAACATTAGTTTTTATTACATGTGCTAGTATTAACACTAGTAATATTAATTATTACATTAATACTACTCAATTCATCATTGCATAAATCTATGAATTTTTAAAAACTTGTATAAATTTACCCTTTTTCTGTCTATACTTGATTGGAAAACGTAATTCAATTTCAAGTCTCGTCAGGCACAAGTTTGCGATTAGATGAAGGAGCAGAGGATTTTGATACGAAATAATCAAGATACATTTTGGGCTTATCACAATTGTTTTTTTCGCCCACTAGGTTACATATGGCTTAAAAAATCCCTTGGTGTAGGTAGAAAAAGCCTCGCAATGATACTTCGCCGCTTCATTGTCTATCGGTTGACCAGCCGCTGCGTCTTCGTGCTCGCTGTTCGCCGTGGTCGGATCGCTGGGTATCTCCACCGGCTGAACTGTCGCTCTTCTTGCTCGTCGTGGGTCGATTGCAGAAATCGCTAAGCACCGAGTGATGGTTACCAGGCTTCTTGACGGTATCACACGCGCCTGGTTGTGGTGGATCGTTTTGATACAGTTACTCTTCTACTCTTCTATCATTTTCTTCTACGCACGGCACAAGTTGCACTAGTCCGGTTGCCGTGTCGGAGGTCAAGCTCTTCCGCTTTCTTGCATGCCCAATAGTGCCAAACTGAGACTTCCCACGCTCCCCCGGGCTCTCCCGGCTTCCGTATTTTCCGCTTTTCCTCCTACTATTTAACCTTCGCTGCGACACTTTCCTTCTCACCACCGCCGCTCGCCATTCACGCGTGGCATTTTGGCCCCAACAACTTTTAATATCAAAATAAATGACCAACTTAAAACAGTTTTACGATCATACGAAAGCATATTTTTACCTTGTTATTATTAGTATAACAGTTCGGGAAAGTTGGATGTACCGATAAGTTTTAAAAATAAATACATAGTCTGTAAAACTGCAATTCATAAGCGTTGGAAAGTATCCCTTGTGTGGGCGGGCATGTTTTATTAAGATGAGGGAATGGGAAGGGACGTATACCCTACCAGTATAAACAGACGTTTTATTGACCCAGAATGTCGCCGCGGTTCGCGAATAAAGCCTTTGCGAAATACTCAATTTCGATTTTTACGAGCTGTTAAAAAATTTTAGAAGAGCGACAGATAATCGCCTTTACCCTTAGATACGTTCGTTAGATGCAAAAGGTTATCTTTATCAGTGGATCCGGAGTAAATAAAAAATCTTTTCAATACCTGCTCCATTTCGCTTGCCAGTTGTCAATCGTTTTCATTGTGCTGGCTATTTGCCGTGGCACGGGTATCATCAATAACAGAGTCGCGATTATAAAAGTTATCTAATCGCTGCAAATGTTGCAACAGTGGTTACTGACATTGTTATTTCGTTCAATACCTCTACTTGTACTATTCGTTGCTTATACGGTACCTCGACTACCTTTTATCAACAATGTCTGACGGAGTTTTATTTAAACGTCAAGTTTTTACTTGATTTCCTAACCGGCATAAATTGCCCAGTTGTAATATACTATGGTAGTCTTTCGCTGCTTGTTTATAAACACCTTCAGTGTTTTCGTGAATCATTCGCTATCAGATCCGTTTACTTTTTTAATTATTTACAATAATTTCCAAGAGATTCAGCAACTTATGATTATTCAGTTTCTTAAAAAAATATATATTATGTACTTCATGTTTATATTATTGCCTACGTGGCTTTTCCATTTAAGTAACTAAATCAGTTCAGTCAAACGCTAAAAAATATTCATGAAAATCGATGAATAATGAATGAAAGTAAACAACAATTTATTATTACATGTTTACATTTCTAACTTGTATAAAAATATAAATGGCTTTTACTTTAATCTACATTTATGATAAAAAGAAAAATAAAGAAATATAGAATAATTTTATATAAATTAAACTAGAAATTATACGGTTTTGTTGGATTTTCTATAATAAAATGGTTTTATAATCAATAAAATATGTAAAATACGTATAATGCTACTTAACCATATTTATCAAAACTTCTAGTCTTATTTATTATCTGAATTTTCTTTCTAAAATAAAGTTATTAAAAGCTACATAATTTTTAGTCTATCTCGAAAATTATATACGTATCTAAAGTAACAGTAACCTAAATAATCGTGTTTAAAATAAGAAAAACATCTGCAGGCACTAACGATAACGACCCATTCGCTTAATATTAAAAGAAAAAAGGAAATCATTTAAGATCGAAACAAAGGACTTCGACAAAAAATTTGTTTCTATTTGATGTCTGCTACCAGAACCAGTATTATTTGCAAATGACTATATTACCTCTGAATATTCGTAACTTAAATACTTTTTATAAATATGTGAGCTAAAATACGTAAACGTAAATAAAATTGAATGTTAGTTAAAACTTTTTTACATAAGTAAGCAAAATAAATAAAAATATTTCAGTAGTTTAATAATAATTTTCTAGTAATTATTATTGCTTTGTCGATTTTACGAATAATAATAATAAGTACGAATGCAGGTATAAGGGCATTCAATTCTTGACGCATACGGGCTGAAAACTGTATAAATAGCTTAATCTGAGGCCATCGAATTCTCAACGTTGAAAGGCAAAGAAGTGTTAGAGGGAGGGAGCGAGTAGTTCCGTGATTGAACGGAAAGAGGAGAAGAAGGCCAAGAGAATGGGGTCGGCCAGGAACGAGTAGAAAGAGTGGCTGAACAAATGTTAGGCCAGAGAGCAAGCGAGCGCGCACGAACACTGAAGTAAGAGTGTGAGCGCTAACGTTACGCGGCATCAGATGAGAGGAAAAGCAATAGCCTTATCAAGATCGGACACGCGGAAATTCGGGTGTGAATCACCCTAAGCGACAGATTATTGACCAAATTGCTCCACCTCTAGAACATTTGCGGCGTTTGGAAAATTAATGGACATCGGTATTTTCATAATCTACAAAGTAATGGATTCGACGATTCAGATCCGTTTTGAAAAAATCAGATTCTCATACTTTATGGAACCTTGGATTGGTCTTTTTATGATTTACGGCAGCGATGCAACGAGCGATACATTGAGTGAAGCAAGATTTTAGATTGAATATAATAACGCGTTAAAATTTGTTTACCCTCGTTCGCTCACTGCATTTGTTGCTTAAAAATATATGGGACTACAAGAACTAAGGAATATCGCGTTCCTGTTTCTACAATTTTAAGTCTGATAGTTAAAAAATGTTTGTACATTTTAATATTTGTTGTTATTATATGTGTACGTTAACAATTTCACGGAAGCCTATCTGTCCGTCAAGTAACCGCGCAAACCGCTTTTCAAAAGGTTCACTCTTAATTGACTACTCACGAATCATAGTTATCCCCAAGGTTGCTATTCTTTAGCACGTAACTCCTCGCAAATCAGTTGTCTATTATTTGCTCATTCATTTAATTAACAACAAAGACGAGGGGAAAAGACAAAATCAATTAACGCTATATGAGAATAAAAACGAATTTTATTAAAAGTCTAATGATAAATCCTTAATTTTTTATCAAATGCATTTACTTTTAACCGATAAAATATTTAAAAGTTATATGAGTTTAAACTATGAATATTTCTACAGTCGAACTAGTTACACCGAAATCATAGGCGAGACTAAGTAGTGTTACGCATAGCTCCCCCCTCCCCCGTATAACGTGGTTGATAACTATTACTTTTCTTATGATTGACTATGTGACTATTCTTATTTTTGTGCGCTCACTCATTCTTACGAGCTACGTTTCTCACTCTTTCGCGCCACTCCAATACTCGAGGTCGTCGTCCGCGGCCGTCGGTCGCATCTCAACGCTTACCTTTTGCACCCCTTGTTCTAGCTGAGCGGACTTCTTGGCGTAGCTAAACCAGATCGCGGCCTATCGTGGATTATTTAAAAAATTACAGATTTAATTATCTTCATCAAGTCTATATAACCAGTTTTCATTTACAAGTCTATTTTTATCCTCAATTTTATTTAACTTATAAATTGATTATTACGATAATAAACAATGTAAGCTGTATTTTTGTATTTAAATGAAGTACCTCATACTGCTCTACTATAAATGAATCACTAAACAGATGGCTAAAAAAGATTGTTAATTTTTAAGACGCTATTTATTTGGAAAACGTTTATATAATATGATAATTTATGTTTTTGAGTTATTTATATATAGATGTATATATACATATATACACTTATGTTGGCTATACATTGTCAGTTTAGGAACTTTATATTTGTTGAAAATTATATTGTGTATTCAATCTAAGCGTTGAGAAATGTATTCGAGTATAAAATGTATTTTTAACATTCTATGTAACTTTCTATATTAAATTTCTTAATTAATAAAAATATTATTTTAACAATTTAGTTCAAGCTGCTTGCAAGACTACTATTATAAAAATGTATAAGATTAAAAAGAATTGTAGTCACAAATTTTTGTTAAAAATTCTTTAAAAGACTTTTGGTATAGTATATGCTGAAATTTATAAATTAACTTTATATTTTGATTTGAAGTTACAGTTTTATATACTTTTCCATTTCTAAGATAAAATACAAACAATAAATATTAATGATTTATACTGAAGTAGTCTAATAATACAGTAAAATTGTTAAATATTTTTTTTGAATGTTGTGATAACTACGGTGAAGTATTTAATTTAAATAAAGTTTTATCAATTTTAGTGTATCTTTTAGAAATTACCTTTTTATGTTTTAATTAAGTATGCGTATATATGAATATGGGGAATATAAAATACTGTAATAAAAAAATCTATAATATTAAAAAATATAATATATTATACTGTTGCGGACAGATCAACGGTCTGCACATGTTTTTCATTATTTTCAATTATTTTGTAAAGAAATTGTATTTTTTCTTCTGTTTCATTCTTTGCTTTTTCGTCTTGCATTCAAAGTATCCGAACCTCGGCTCGAGCATCAAAGCTAGCTCAGCACTTTAAGTAATACAATTGCTCGAAGGTGTAAACTACGATGTAACCAAGTCCAAATGTATTCTATATCTTTTCCGCTGATATAACATGCGTTAACTATGTTTTGCAACCTTCTTGTAATGTATCAAAAACTAGGTCAATGCATCGACTTAGCTGCGAATTCTTTGAAGAATTTGACTAAGCGAGAGAAAATGCATAAAAATATATTTTTCTTTGAGGCTAGCTCGCGAAAGAAAACTTTTCTTTTGATTACTCTGTGTCGAACAGTCAGTTTGAAAGGTGATTTAACATTAGATACTACCTAACCAAGGACTGACATTAAGAGGCATACACGAACGTAGATACAATTAAATACTTTAGACATACATATATATATTATATAAATATATATTAATGGAGGACTTATTTTTTGCGTCGCACTCAATTTATTGAAAACGCAAGCTTTATTTTAAATACTGCAATAATCGCGCAGTAGTCAGAAATTTTATTTTTTATATGTTTCTTCTCTTTCAACTCTCTTACTATTCTTATACGTCGTAACTATTTCGCGATTAAATTTAAAAATTTTTAAAGGGGTTTTTCTTTTTCTTTGAATAAACTCTCTTTCTCATGCAGACTTGAACTAAAAACATGAATTTTATTCTCTTTTCTGTCGTCGCTATTATCTTAGAATACTGCAAAAAGGAAAATATTGTAACTTTTCTTTATTTCTTTATTTTTACATTAAGTTGATAAATTGTAAATTATTATTAAATAGATTTTTTTGTTTATTATTTTTTAATAAATAAATTCCCATTCCGTTTTATTACTTAATGTTCTCTAAAACTTTTATTTTACTAATCAATTAATGTATTGTCAATTAATTATTTATTACTTTTCAATACTTTTTATAATATTTTATACATATTATTTTATTTTATTATTTCGGAAATTTTGTTAATACTTAAATTTTATTTCCTATATATAGCCGAAAATATTTAAATTTTACAATTCAAAGTTTAGGCGTAAATGTTCGTAAGTCACGTTCAGAAATGATTTTTAATTATACAAAACTTATTATATTTCGGTGTCCTTTAAAAAATTTCTTCATCCCGTGCTTTTGCACTTAAGTATAATGTATTATTTTATTTAACAAAATATAATTGTAAATTTACACAAAATATTGTTAACACAAAAGCAAAAGAGGGAGAGGAAAATAATTGATGGAGAATATAATAATAAAAACAAACTTGAGACAAGGTTAATACAATTCAAAATTACTTGTTCTAAAGCACAGGACTAAAATATAAATATGAAAGAAAAACAAACTAAGTTGACTTCTGTGTGAAGTTTGATAACAATAAAAAGATAAATATCTATCTAGATTAACGTAGTGATGTTCCAATTTATTAATTACAATTTCGCAGACTTAAATGTTTTATCCTGATTGTAACTCGTGATTTATCCTTCTGTTAAATAGTTTTGTATAATGAGTTATTTCTATTTGGATTGAACTTGCATCTTTGAACTGATTTTTATTAGATTGGTCAACGATATTACTTCACAAACTCTGTACCTCACTATAGAATACCTCAATATAGAACTGTTCGACACAAAGAGATTTCGTTTTGCACGAAAAGCAGTCCTGCGTAAGTTCGTACGTTGATTTCATGAATTTGTTTTAAGCTTCGAGTTTTTTTAAGTAGCGCTTGAACGAGGAAAATATATTTTATTTATAAAGAAGGGGCCCTGCATGTATTCACGATAATTTTTATCGAGTGGGTTAGGGTTTGATTTTTCTCGAAATTGTGAGAAAGCATATGTTCCGTTTGAAAGAGGGAAACTGTGTGTATATGAAGAAAAAGTGTCCTGCGTACGTTGATCCTACGCGCGGTCGATCTATGAAAGGTCGTGAGTGCAGGTCTCTGGTGCGCTGGCTTCCGGCCCGAAAATTCGGCCGTACTTGGTCTTTAGCCACCCCACGCGCGCACAGTCCCGGACCTTCCCCTTCCATCTGGAGAAGCGAAGAATCTCTGAAGTGGGGAGAAACAGAGAGAAAGGAGAGAAAAAAAATTTTAGGCCGTCGCTTCAGCCATAACAAAAATAATCATTTTAAGTTAAACATAATACTTCTACAGAAATAGTATTTGCGTAAATTATTTACCTGAATATTATTTTCAAACGTAATTGTTTGATAGGAGTACTTTATGGAAATTTAAATATCAATAATTCATTATACATTTATATATATTTGTAAAACATGCATTTTCATTTGTATTAATATGTTTTTAAATTTGTATAATAAATGTATTGTGATAACATTTTTTTTAAGTACCATTTATTTATTAAACCTTTATGGTATCCGAGAACACAATTTTAATTGTTTTTATTTTCATATTGGATGTAAGAAAATCATTTAGCGAAACGACCAGCTTTTGCCCAATACGATCAAACGGAAAACCCATTGGCCGAGTATCTGGGTATTTAAGGTCTCTCAATCCACAAAAACTGATACCACCACGGCAACTAGTTGGTTCCGTTTGATTTACCTGTAAATTTCATAAAGATAATAAATACATATTCATTAGTATTATTATTAAAATCATTTTTTATAATAAATATCATTTATTGATATTTTCATAAATGTCGATTTGTAAAATTATTACTCTATCCAATTCATATTTAGAAATCATTATAAACATATCCATTGGGAAGCCTTGTTTGGTACCCTTAGGTACAAGCATATGTTGTGGCCATCCGCAACCGCAGAAATTGAAATCATCAAAGTTTTGAAGATCTTGTTCGTTTGGCCTATTTTGATTCAAATTTCGAAAAGTTGTTTCAAAAGGTATCGTTATTACAGAATCAACTGACTTTCTGATTATAGTATTTTGTCCTATTGATACTATAAAAAAATATATAAGTTTTAATAATTAAAAACTCCCTAAGCTGTAATACATTAATTATAATACAGATATTTAAAATAAATTATACGAATAAAAAAACAATATATAAATGCGAATCAAGCTTTCAATAAAAAATAATCGCTTTGATAAAAAAATTATTGCGTTGTATATATTGCAAAAACAGTTACGGTTTATCTATATTTATGTCTCATTTATGAATACTAAATCAATCACAATTACTTTAAAAAGTTTCTTGATATTCAATTTAGAATGATTTTTAAAAATTTTATAATTATTTTAAATACCAATAGTTATTTATAGTTTTTATATAAATTTTTAATTTTTTGTTAACTGACATTTTGTGGTGAATTTGTCCATCTCAATCATGAGTTTCCTTTGATCATTGAAGTTTAAATGATGTCCAGTTTCATCAAATTTAGGTGCAATAAAAATTCTTACATTTCCAGTTACAGCTTGCGCATTAGAATTATTTACCAAAATAGTGTATGAAAATTCATCATGATTGAGATGTTGTATACGAGCCATAACAGATCCTCGGGGAGTGAAGTCCAATCCACGCGATAAATCAATATCACTTTTTTTCCAATGACAGTTTAACGTGTTAGGATCACCTTTTGTAGTACTTAAGTGCGTATCTGTTATTGTAATTCCTGGAAATTCCAACTACACGGAATTTATATATTTTTTTTTTAAATACACAAATATTACATCCATAAATAAGGAAATCTTGAAACGTACTTGCTGAGTACTATAAGGGGGTAAACTATCTTTAAATTGAGCAAAGATACTATCAATAAATGCGTGCCATCTATAAAATATTGGATCTCTCATGGCCGTAGTAGAATCACCCATGACGCCGAAATTTTCCTACGCGTGAATAAATGTATAAATAAATTAAGTGAATTAATAAAATGGAATATTAAAGAAATTTTAAATACTCTTTTCAATGTCAAATAATTGGTAAATTAAAAATAATAAAAGCTTAAAATATTAAGAGTTAATGAATAGCAACGAAAAAATAATGAATAGGCTATCTTTCATACCAAATAACGATTATCAGGATCATGACAAAATGAAATCGCTACGTGTCCCAAGTTGTGTAAGTCACCATAATAAGTTTTATCTGGACTTAGAATGCTAGCTTCAATCATATTACCAAGTATATCTATCCCCTTAACTTCATCTAGTTGTACAATACCACCTTGGTCAGTGCGCACCGATTGCGTATGTATAGCTTCCAAAATTCGATCTCTGTAACGTTCGAGATCTGAAAGATCAAATCTCAGCTGCTCGCTATTTCTGTCAATATCTGATAAAGTAAAACCAGCTGGTCGGGCTGGCCAAGCACGTCCAGCTACCATTTGATCTAACTTTGGAAAGTAAGCTTCCGGTATAGGTTCGCGTAAATTCATAAGACGGCGCACGCGTGGTAAGCCATTACAAAGTCGTTCGATGTTGTATCTAATAAATGATTTTAAAATTTTTAATAAAAAATATTCAAATCAATATTATCAATAGACTATTAATATCAATAGGCTTTTTTGAATTTGATATTTACATATATTACAAAATTTTTGTGATTTAAAAAATCTTATCGCATGAAGAACAATGAAATTTAGTGAAAATTGTCTCTTTTTAAAAATAAAATTTTGTTTTCATTATAATATAAAATTTTATGTGAATCATAAAGCTTATTTTATAGCAACGATTCATTAAGATCTAATAAATTACCTAGCCATAATTTGATGATGCATATAGTAAAAGAGTTCTCCACGCCTGTCTTTATTAACTGCCATTTGAGGTCCATCAAATGGATAAACGAGATGCCAATGCCAGTGATGGAGATTTATACCAATGTCTTCGCGCCAATAAGCAACGCGATGCTCTGGATCAGCGTCTGTCGCCGTTAACTCCAATGGAATTTCGATGGGTGTCTTTATTGATTTAAAATATTATTAAAAAACAAACCTCAAAAATTGAAAAATCTTAGCTGTTTACAAAATTGTGCCACACACAAGATAATCTTGTAACAATTTTTAACGTTTTTAAATTATTTTTATTGTAAAATTTTCATAAATAGTATATAATTTCTACTTATTACATAATATTAAATTAAAATCTGACTAATTTTTTACACTATATTTTGATAATTATGGCAAAATGTGAAATTCTAATGTAACTTACGCGTGAGCCTGTGGGTATAACGTTAGCTTCTTCCTTAGCCCGATGGAAGACCGAACTATCCATGTATTTGTCAGGAAAAATTTCACATAATTGCGGTATCCGAACATGTTTAGTGTCTGGACGATGTAAAATCGCAACTGACAATGAGTAGACAAACATTTGCGCATTCATACGATCTCGGCAATAAGCAGCAAGTGACAACAAATCTTCAACATTTTCCATACCTAGTAAAAATATATATTTTATAATAAAATATGTACTATTTTATATTAATATATAAGTATATAATACATTTAAGAAATAACAATACAAGACTTGAAAAATATTTCTTATACCTATAAACAATTCAATGAGTTTTCCAGACATTTTTCTATGTGATGGTATAAAAAGTGAAAAATTATCACGACGATTAAGTAACAGTGGTAAACTCAAATCAGGAATATATATTGGCTTAATTAAAACAGATGATTGAGACTCATCGCTAAAGCGAGTCAAGATTTCTGTTGCAACTGGTTGATATCTTTTATTCTGTCAAAATGGAAAGAATATCAAATAGTGTGTTTAAATATATTAAAAAATATATAATAATTAAAATAACTAGAAAGATTTTTAATGAAATATTAAATATGAAATTCGTATGTTTTAGATAAAATTTCTAAACAAAATAAAAACTGTATATATCTTAAAAAGGTTAATAAAAATTGTGTTACATACTTTAGAATTATATACTATAGAAAATTCTCATAACAAACATTAAACTTTTTTGTTTAAAAATCAAAAACTTTTTAATATTTAATTATAATAACAATAACATTACCAAGTAGTTATTTGGGATGTTGAAGCCCACTTTTTCTTCGCCCTTCGGCACATAAATTGGCTCATGAGGACGATCGAATAGCAGCATAAGATTTTTCTCCATTTCATACATTAGTATTTGTATGGTAATTTTAGAAGTATATCTGGGTATTTAATATAACTTCAAACTTATGAGATACTAGTTTTACGTATTATACGGATTGAATAGAATGGGATTTACTAAATGAGCTGCTTTTTATTCTGTTAACATTTATACTTCAACTTTACAGGATCTTCGTGGTTTATTGCAGATATACAATGCCTACTTCACACAGCATCTTTAGCTGGCCACATTAATTTCCGTTATACTATCTTTATGTAAGGAAGCATTGAAACTGAAGACAAATGTACGTGTGTAGTGTAAATACATAGGTGACTAAATTTATTGCCAAAATTATATTTAAACTGTAATATGTGCATCTCTTCCTGTTTTCAAGTTTTTTCGGTTTGATAATATGTCTCTTGATAATGGATTAAAAACTTTGGCAGTTGATTCGAATATTCAAATTTTTATTTTTATTATAAAAATTTTTTAGTTTTAAATTATTAATACAACATGCTGTTGGTCAATTTTTATCAAGTAACTTATTTTATAAATAACAATAAATCTATTTAATAAGAAAGAATCTTTAATGTCTTGAATTACAATTAATATGTATTTCTTTTTTTAATTTTAGAAAATTGTATTATTATTTTTAAGTTTAAATTATCAAAAATTGATAAGTAAAAATGTTATCATGGTGTATTTAATATAAATAAAACATTAAAGTTCGATGAAGAGGTACACTTATGCCCAAACATGAACATAAATTTGAAAAGTAGATTTTTTTATATTTAATAATGTAAATTTAATAAGGACGAGTTAAAATTAAGTAGAAAATAAAAAGTTAATTTAAATATATTTATTTAAAATTATAGTTTTACTATAGATTAATCTACAACCAATTTCTTATTTTCAGGCTACTTAAATTGTGTATAACATCAATTGTTTAACACATGCATTTCAATACTAATTCATATAATATTCATGAAAAATTGTCTCTATAAATTTTTAACATTTTTTTACACTTTTATATTTAAGTAATTTTATACGTTAATTTTTAATATTTAAAAATAAGATTTATGCTGCGTGTTAAATAATTAGTTAGAAAAACTTGTTTAACTTACTTTAAGTTTTAATCGAAAAGTTACTTAATTATTTAATTCTTTTGTAAAATAAATGTTAAAGTAAATTTTTATAAAGTTAAAAAAAGTATAAGCATTTTTATTTTCAATTCAAATTTTTGATATACTACTTCTTACGTAGACAAACTTATATATTTTGAAAAGTTATTTTTCAGGAATGAAGTGTATTTCATATCTTGTTACAAAATCTTTCAAGATTTTATTTATAAATATATATTAATAAAACGCTAAATATATGTATGTATATTTATAATTTGTGTTTATTTTTATTCAGGGTTTTAAAATTATAATACATTTATTATTTCTATATACACACGCATATTTTTTGTTCATTTTTATTTAAAAATTTTAAACATTTATTTAAACAAGAGATAAATAAAAACAAGAGCAAATTGTCAAACTTTCTAATTTAATTCCTTTTCAATTATTCTTAGCTCCAATTCGGGAAGATAGGTTGCTGGTTTTACGAGCTTGTCTTGTCTTGATAACATCAGAGAATCGAACTGATATTTGTTGTAAGGTCATGTTAGGCGTTAAAAAGTCGTTCAATGAACTAACACCGAATCTGGCGATGCGGTCGAATGGAAAACCCATTGGCCGAGCATCTGGGTATTTGAGGTCTCTCAATCCGCAAAAACTGACACCATCGCGGCAACCATTTGGTTCCGTTTGATTCACCTGAAACAGGAGAAATTTTTTAAGTAAATAATCTTTTAAAATAATTAAAATATGTTCAGAATTACCTTATCGAATTCGTAATTAGAAATCATAGCAATCATATCCATAGGGAAGCCTTGTTTGGTGCCTTTAGGTACAAGCATATGTTGGGGCCATCCGCAACCACAAAAATTAAATTGATCAAAACTTTGAATATCACCATTACTTGGTCTATCATTATCAACGTCACGGAATGTTGCTTCAAATGGTATAGTTAAGGTTGAATCAACTGAGTCTCGGGTAATTATATTCTGACCTCTTGATACTATTATGAAAAAATAAAAATAATGTTAATTATAAT
Organism: Kradibia gibbosae; assembly: GCA_018907135.1. NCBI lineage: Eukaryota > Metazoa > Arthropoda > Insecta > Hymenoptera > Agaonidae > Kradibia > Kradibia gibbosae. The sequence goes on along the minus strand of JACCHX010000012.1, from coordinate 4,229,903 downwards.
ATTGACATTTATTAATTTGTGCATTTATTAATTTGTTTATTAATATCAATACTGGGACGAAAGCAACCGTCTGAAGTCTGGACAAGCTTTACGAAGATCAGCACGGGGCAATACTTGTAGATGCTGAATTAGCGGTCTTGGAGCAACATCGGCCGAATTATGGTGTAGGCATAGCAGTATGCGAAAGAGAGAGAGAGAGAGAGCGCGTGTTAGAATTATATAAGGTTGTGTACATGTTATAAAGAAGGCGCAAGTGATAGGCAGTATGGGAGTAAGAGAAATTCGAGAAGGCGAATTGTACCAATGGGATTGAGAGTAGATTTGCTGTCAACGTAGAACCGAGGCAAAGCAACGAAAGCAATAAGCATTGGGCGGGGATGGATCGGGGCCGAGGAAACCCGCCACCACCGTCACCGCAAGTTGCGACGACGACTTCAAGTCTTGTTGTTTAATCTGAGCCAGTTTCGTCTAACTATTGGTTTACTCTGTTCTGATGAAATTAAATTAGATGTTTGCGGAATCCCGATTTTTTAAAGCCTATACGTTTTTTTTCGTAATATATGAAGCCGTAAAGAACTACATAACCTCTTCTTTCTATTTCTTGTTTACTTTTAATGAAGGATTCATAATTAATTATCGACGAACTGACGTTTCCTAATTGACAATTTTAAATTGTATATTATCTTATTGATTTGGGGTACTATTTAGTACAGTGATTCCTCTAACGCCGTATTCAATACGTAAGTCATCTTTTATTACAGAGCCGTTCGATATATTTATAAATAATTTATAAATGCAAGTGAATTTCGTTGGTGCTTAAGCGAATCCATTTTTATAGTTAACAACATTGGATTTTGTTCAAGTTATTAACTATATTCTGCATTCTGTCTCACAGCTATCTAATTCAAAGAATTTTAAAAGCCAAATGTTTAACATTACGATTAATTATTAAACGCTAACGAATCCATGTATGAATTCTAAATTTGAGCTACAATCCCCCAAAACCGACGCGTTAAGAACTCACAACGACTATTGTAATTACGTGTTTAAACTTGAATTATTCAAAAGAATTTTAAAAGTGAAAATAGATATTATATCTTAATAACATAATATGAAATTGTCAAAAGGATTATTTGTATGATGAATTATTATTATATATTAATAATAGTAATATATTATTAAATTTCTATTTTGTTCCTACATGTCGTTGTGAATTTATCCATTTCAATCATCAGCATCCGTTGATCATTAAATGATAATTGGCGTCCTGTTTCGTCAAATTTAGGTGCAATAAAAATACGCACAGTTCCTCGAACTTCTTGATTATTAGCATTATTTGCAGTTATAGTATATGAGAAGTAATCGTGATTAAGGTGTTGAAGTCGAGCGAATATTGTTCCACGAGGAGTAAAGTCTAGTCCACGAGATAAATCGATATCACTCTTAGTCCAATGGGTATTCAGAATATTGGGATTTGCACCTGTGGTATTTATACGAATGTTGCTTACTGTGACACCTGGGAAGGATAGCTGCAATAAAAAATGATTTATTTATATTTGAATTGATAAAGATTATTAAAAAGCTAAAATTGAAATGAATAGATTGAGTCGTAACATTGATGATGAATACTTTATACAATACTGACAATACTGAGCAAGAAATTAAAATGCAGTTGGATTTAGTAAATACATTCCGTACAATTTTTATAAATATTAAAATATCTTCAGTTGATGAATATGAAAGGCCAATAAAGTAATGGATTTTATCAAGTGTGATGAGCAATTTTTAAGATACAAATTTCTTTAATTTTATTCTAATCATGTTGTGTTAATAATAAATTTAATGAGCAATAGATATAAATTTTAGCTTTAATATTTCAAAAATCAGAAATAAATTTGAATAATGTATTGTATTTACTTGTTTTGCTGTATAAGCTGGTAAGCTATCTTTAAATTCCGTTAATAGACTATCGATAAATGCATGCCATCTGTAAAATACAGGATCTCTCATAGCAGTAGTAGAGTCACCCATGATGCTGAAAGACTCCTATAAAGATACATCACTGCTGTAATAATTTTTGTGATGCAATGAAACGGAGATGTACTGATTTTTTGAAAAAGTTAGCTATTTAAGAATGGATATAATAATACTCTTGTACCAGATAACGGTGATCTGGATCATGGCAGTAAGCAATCACAAGGTGACCAAAGTTGTGAAGATCTCCGTAAAAAGTATGATTAGGACTAAGAATACTGGCTTCAACCATATTTCCGAGAATGTCAATACCCGTTGTCTCATCTAACTCAACATTAGCGCCGGAATTATTGCGTACCGCGTGTGTGTGAACGGCGTCAAAAATACGATCCCTGAAACGTTCAAGATCTGCTATATCGATTTTCAGCTGATCAGATTGACGGTCGAGATCAGAGAGACTATAACCGGCAGGTCTAGCAGGCCAGGCACGACCGGCAACAGTCTGATCTAATTTTGGGAAATAGGCCTCAGGTATCGGTTCGCGTAGATTCGTCAAACGACGTACCCGCGACAAATTGTTGCAAAGACGTTCAGTGTTGTATCTGAAAAAGAGTTTGCATTAATAGCACTAATTTACAACACTAATTTTACAGGATTTCTGTATAATTATAATGGATAAGTATTTTTTCATTGAAAATGTTATTTTTTTTTAATATTTCCTTAAAACATTAAAACAAAATATTATTTCCGACATTAATCACATTCTTTTTAACTACTGGCATGTTACATTAAAATATTTAATCATAAAACTAAAAAAAAGTAGTAAAAAATCACTTTGCTAGTAATAATAATCGAATAATAAAAAGTTCGTATTCGCTTTAGCGTAAGAAACTTCAAATTGATTGTAAAATTACGAAAAAACATTGGAAAATGGAATATTTTTTATTATATAACTAAAAAAAAACTTAAGGGTTACAAGCAGTTATTATTAAGAATTACCTAGCCAGTATTTGATGATGCATGTAATAAAAGAGTTCGCCGCGTCTGTCTTTATTAACTACAACGATGGGCCCAGAAAAAGGATAAACGAGGTGCCAATGCCAGTGATGGAGATTGATGCCAATATCTTCGCGCCAATAAGCAACGCGATGCTCTGGATCAGCGTCTGTTGCTGTATAATCTAACGGAATCTCGATAGGAATCTATATGTGATTTAAATTAATATATTTACATGGAGTTTTCATTATAAATAAACTATTGTCATAACGTAAAAAACATTATAATTATTATTATATTAATTTCCTAAACAATTTATAATCAATGTAACTAATTTATAGAATTATTGTATTACATAATTTCATTCATTATACAATAATGTTAACAACGTACACGAGAACCAACGGGCATAACATTGGCTTCTTCCTTAGCTCGGTTGAAAATTGCACTATCCATATACTTATCAGGAAAAATTTCACTTAATTGGGGTATTGAGAGATTTTTAGTATCTGGTCGATGAAGGATAGCGACTGATAGTGCATAAATAAACATCTGCGAATTGACGCGATCGCGACAATAGGCAGCAAGCGACAGTAAATCCTCAACGGTTCGCATACCTAATATATAATACATAATGTTGTACGTAACATTAAAATAATGTTATAAATGTATTAAAAATAGAAACAATGTGGCTTTTTTTAAGAACAGCATACCTAGAAAGATTTCGGTAAGTTTAGTCGCCATTTGTTGATGCGCTGGTATGAATAAAGAAAAACCATCTCGTCGGCCAAGTTGTAATGGAAAACTCAAGTCAGGAATGGTGATTTGTTTTATAGGGATTTGTGTTGCGGTCGAGGAACCGACGCGAGAGAAAATTTCACCTGCTACTGGCTGGTATTGTTCAGGCTAAAAAATATAATGTAACTTAAAAATAGAGTACGTCCTATATGTTATCAATCAGAGAAGAGCCTGTTTTAACATTCAGCTTTTTATTATATTTTATTAAAAATAAAATTTTTCTTACTCTTAGTGCCTCATAAACTTTCGAAATACAAATTTCGAATAAATAGTGTTTTTTAAAGTTGTTTAGTAAAGTTGTTACTTTAGTATTCAAACTTACTCTTCCAATAATTCATTTAGGAAAAAATAATTAAAAGTCTTATGTAAATGAGAAATACAGACTTACAAGCGAAACTGTTTCAACATTAATGTCAATTTGAACAAGTTCTATAAACTGAAAATATTTATAAAAAAATTAAATAAGTTTATCATATACCAAATAATTTGTAGGGACATCTAGAACAACTTCATTGTTGCCCTTTGGCACGTAAATCGGCTCATGAGGACGATCGAACAACAGCAGAAGGTTTTTTGCACTCATTTTGAAGAAGGTTTAATATCTGTAGGATTACTCAGTAGGATATTAAATTTAAGTTGTTCGAGAAATATTTGATTTTAGGTTGCTTCGTGTCCTTCAAATGTCGATTGAACCAATTGGAACAAAAGACACTAAATAAAAAAGGTCGTGATTGGGTCTCAATTTATACATCATTTGTTCAGGATTTTGTGGCTTTAAGGAAGATAAAATGTTTTTTAGTTGATAGTGCTTTTACCGCAAATTCTTGCATTAAGTCATTAATATCAGTGTATAAATCTATAAAAAAAGAAACTTCCCAGACGGAAAACCAATGTGTAAAGCTCAACAAAAATAAGTATTATCAATAATCTACTAATATTTTCCTGTTTTCGTCGTGTCCTGGCTTCACTATAATTTTTTGCAATAAACAAGCACTATTCATATTAAATTTGTAATTATTTAAAGTTATAAAAACTTTCAGTTTTGTAATACATACGTAGTATTTCTTAGTATATTTGAATATATTCTTATATAATTATAACTTGTTTTTTTAATCCAAACTTTATGTAATAATTTATTATTAGTATCTATTTATTAATTTTAATGTGAAAACTTAAGTTATTTTGATCAACATAAATAAAATATCTGTACACAATATATGATAAAAATAGGAATTTTTATATTTTCACGAGATAGTTAAGCATTTATCACCTACAAATTAAATAAAATATTAATTAATAATATTAATAATTGAGTAAATAAACTCAGTACTGCATTTATTTTATCCGCATAGTATTTGTACCATTCATTTAAATTTATATTACATGACTAGCATTGATACATGAAATATATTTATATGTAATACCCATTGCATAAATATAATATATGAATATGAATATAATATCAATTATGTTTTTCAAATAAATTCAATATGAAAGTTTAATAGAGATTTTTTAAATCTATCATCACTGTATTATTTTTTTTATTTATTTAAAATTATGACACTGTATTTGTTTTATTGAGGAGAAAAAATTTCAATTAATAAAATATAGTTATTCAACTTTATTTCTCTATCTACAAATCATTAATAATCATTTTATACGTAGGAAATTAACAACACTATGAATACTTATATTCACAATTTATTCTTTAGAATAAACAAATATTTTTTACTTTTTAAATTATTATCGTCTTCCATTTGCTTGATCCAGAAAAAATATGATGTATAATGTCTACAAAAAAGGTACAGAGAACTTCAATCGTCTCTCATTAATTAATAATGATTACAGATTTACAGATATTACAGATTTCCATGTTAAACAGTATAAACCTGAAAGATTTTACTTTTTTTAAAAACAAAGAATTTGTCTACCCTTATGCTACTAGATAAGCATCTATAATGAACTTACCTTATTCAGTATCGAGACTCTTAAGGAAACAATATCATCTATATCTGGAGAATTGAAAAAGAATAATCCTGTTTTTTTACATTTGTTTTTATATAAAAAGTTTTTTTGTTCTATTAAAAATTATTAAATTAAATTATGAAATTTAGTTTAAATTATTAAATTTAATTTAAATTTAATTTAAATTATTAAATTATTGCGGTAAGACGCCCGCATTACATGATTATTATTAAGATATTGTAAAGGAATAAAATTTTCCTTCGGATATAGTTCTTGATAAAATAAGATTAAAAAAATGTTTTCAATTGAATATAGATTTGAGAAAATACCTTATTAATAAAATATAAAAAACAAAATATCTTTGCTTATTACTAGGTGATAAAAATTTATCACAATTGTATGCATATATTATATAAAAACTATCATGTATTAATTGTAAGGTAACTTAAAAAAATCCAACTGTAGATTGAATATTTAATCAGTAGAACAGATTATTGTAAATTGTTATACTGAATCTCTATACTATTTAAAGATTCCTTACGATCCTGTACAAATTTACGTTGCATTTACGAAAGCTTACTACCGAATCAACGTTGAGCAATAAATCTTCTGTCTGACTTAAATTCTTGGTCAGCGAATAGAATTTAAATAAAGATTTAAAGCTCTTTAAGTTAGGAATGTGAGCATCTTTGCAGATATTCCAAAATAATGTTGTAGAAGCTACAAAAAATATTAAATACAAAAATATTACATTAAAATGATGAATGGTCTTAAATTTTTATTTTCTTAAAATCCATTAATTTAATACTTAATTAATGTAACTGATCCATTCATAACAATTAATGCAAATGAAAAATTATTAGAATATTATTTATTTATTAAGTTTGAAGAAAATTGATATTCTAATATCAAATACGACGAACCTACATTATTTGCTTTTGTGCTTAATCGCAAATAGCATAATTACTATAACTTTGTGTCTTGGTTATTTTTTATGTTCAGAGCTACGTAATAAAGATAAAAATTCCATTTTGCAAGGGAATGCGAAGATTCGTTTACTATAAATAAACATGATTTTGGAGTGAATACGGTTTATGTACTATGAGAAGTTCGCCCTATGAGAAGTCCATATAATGTAAAATTACACATTTTTATACATGCATATACACACTATATATATTTATCAAAAAAGTTGTATTTAATTTTATTTATTATAATATTTTATAGATAAATATGATAAATTTACAATCTAAAAGTTTCTTTAATAAACGTTTATATAAGATGAATTACTAATGAGTACAAAAATATTTATTTTTTTTCCTTATAAATACAAATGTAATAAGTAATATGTTATGTCTTCAACTTTTCTAAAATAGATTGTTATGCAAATGATACGAAAATGCCTTTATTTCTTAATTGATAATTTATCTATCTTCCAAATTATTTTCATCGAATTCATATTAATCGGTTTATTGAATTTTTTGGTACTAAAATTCAGTATTTGCATTTAAAGTATGAAAATTTTAGAATAATTGTTGAAAAATAAAAATTTTTTTAAAGAATAAATGGTATAAAGAAATACATTTTACATCATTTGGGTAAATACATCAATCGAAGAGGACAATTTTTTGTTTCGATATTTTATGAAATTATGAAACAAATTATCAGATATAAAAAGTCTTATTATTATTTATAATGGGAATACTAAGTAATTGAAATTTTTTTTGTTTTTTTTGTTGTCGCGGGGGGGGGGGCGATAACGCGAGAGTGACGACGTTCGTCACATATTAATAATACTGTTTTAATTTTTTTTAAATTTAATTTTTTTTTAAATATTTAGGAATTTAATTATTTAGGAAAACATTTTAATATAAATAAACTATGTTTAAATATAAGACAATTTTTAAATTTGAAACGGAATGTCGCTTGAAAATATGCAAGGAAAAAAATTGAAATATATATATTCTTTAATATTTTCATTCATGATATCGCTTATTTTAACTTGCGTCATTAAGTTTCCCTTAATCAATATCTTTTCCTTTAATTTACTAAATCTGAGTCGCATTATCGTTGGTCTGGTTGTCACAAACGAACTCAGTTCAACAATAAACTACATTTCGCGTAAATCATACTTGCTATTGTTATCCTGTTTTTCCTATAAGTCTGTGATTCAAGTATCTTTTCCGAAAAAAGTGGGATATTGTGCCCTCACAGTAATTTTCACACTTGTGTTGGTTCACGTGAGGGTCGAATGAATGACGTTATCAATATTGTAGACTACAAATATAGCTACAGTGAACGAATTTTGTACATGCTGTGCATTAATGTAATGAAAATTGGTGTAAGTCTGATTCATGGTTCTTAATATCGTTCTTAATAAAAGTACATACTTGCACGTTCATTGCTAAGTTCGTAAAAGTGGTTCAGTACAAACTTTCATTGGTAAACTGAATAATTTAATCATGTCTTCAGCATTATATACATTATTAGACGACATGGACTGTCTGCTTCGTAAACCTTCCTCTAAATCTCCATTAAACGGAGTTTTTTAAATTTAAAGTTGTAAAAGACATTAATCAGTATTTTGATAATAAAGAATTAAAATCACTGAAATTAATGATGAACAAAAGGGTTCTTTTTATTTTATACAATTATTTAAGATACATAGACAGAAATCATCTAAAAACACCTTTTCTCTAATAGCATATTTTTAAAAACTGTAAACTATTGTATCTGACGTTCCTATAGTGTTTCTATTATCACTTTTATTTCTGTATTCCCTTTATCATTCTTTTGGAAAATTATAGAAATTTGTGATATTGTTGCTAAATTATCATGCCCCAAGAGAAACGAAACATTACTGTACCTTCGTAGAAGGATTCTAATCTGCTTTGACACCCATTTGAGACTTTTAATATTGTAAAGGCTGCACAATAACAAAAAAAACAAAAGTTTTTTTTAATGAAATAATAACTGATTAAAAAGATAAAAATACTCATAAAAAAAAATATATATATAAAATACTCGTAAAATATATTACAGTAATGATTTTTAGGACACTTAGTTTGAATTATTCATATTTAAAATATCAACAAATTAATAGAATTAAAATTAAGACATTTTTACCGAATCTGCAATAATATAATGAAGTATTTTTTTAAATAGATGTAAATTATATTTCTACATTATAGTAAATTTTTATTAATGTATTTGCTTAATTGAAACACATAAAAAAAAATTTTAATAAGTTATTTTGCTATTGATTAGAATCTTTAAAATTGATGTAGCTTTTTTAAGTCTCCATAATTAAAGCCTACAGATTTTCTATTAATTTTTATAATTAAATAACTTTTTAATTAAGTATTAGATATTCGTAGAAGTACTACTGATACTAATTACTAGTACTGATACTACCGCTCATAATTCAAAAGAATAATATGTCGAAGGCCTCCCCAAGGATGTAAGTTTAATGTTAAGTACTTGAAGTGCCAATTTTGAAGCACAGATCACCTATAATTATACTCTGTATGATAAAAACAGTTACCACTTTTTGTTCGATGTAAACTTACTAGGGAAATTTATCGGTACTTTAATACAAATAGAATTTATACTAAAATAAAAGAGTTTTTAATTTTCTTTATGATAAACATACATATTTATCTAACGAGTTTATAAATATGATTGTTAATATGGATATTTATGACCAAATTTTAAACAAAGCTACTTCATTTTTTTCAACTAAGATGCGGTTATTTATTTAGTAAATTTATTTATATTTAGAAATTCATCAAGATATAAAGAAAACACAAATTAACAACTATCGTTTTATTCTGAATACTAATTTATTCTGACATATTTCCTGATGAGCCTTTATAAACCTTTATAATAATGTTAATTATTTTTATTATTTATTTGTATTTTAATATTGCATTAAGTAAAGTTAATAAACATAATTATAATATTTAAAAAATAAAAACCTCAAAATAATAACTATTTTGAATTTTATTTTTTTGAAAAAAAATTAATGAGTTTAATTTTTTTACTTTTAGAATCTACGCAATTTACTTTCTTCCACTCTATTTTTTATTGGTTTTAAATCATACATTTAAGGTTTAAAAATCTTTGATTTTATTAAATATACTTCGTTATAAAAGGTATTTAGAAAAATGTAAATTAATGGTAAAAGATTAGAAATTACTAGCAATTAAAATTTCATTTTTATTAAAATGTATATCGTACAAAATAGTATATTTATACAAGTTTGATACAAATTTATATAAATTTGGAAAACTTTTTAGTATAAAATATTATCTGCTTTAGTTTAAGTTTTAACTTTCAATATTAAGTTTTCATAATGATTACATTATAATTTAATTAACAAGCTAAAGTTGTTAAATACAAAATAGAAAATTCTAATATATATTTAATGAAGAAACATAGAAAGGATATGGATATGTTTAATATAAATTATTTGCTAACAAAAACTGAAATTTCAAAAATTTCATATTTTACATATTGATAACTGCCTTTTAATTTCTAAAAGTCAATGTACTTATTAAAAAGTATTATAAAATAAAATAGTTTATAATAAATAAATATGGACTTTATACATTTTAATTGTTAAATCATTTTCATGTAAACTGAAGGTGTAGTTTTATTAAATTGTTCATTAATTTCATTAATTTGTTTAATACACGCTATAAGAAGAAATATGGGTGTTTTATAAACTTAATCTGAACTATTTTTATTTCCAAGATTTTTACATTATACTTTGTTGATCTCATAAACACGTTGCTTTATTATAGGACTATTTGCTTAATGATGATGTGAAAAAGCTGTAAATTATGCATTTATTTCCGTTTCTGAAAGTTTTATATTACGTTTGTTCAATAAGATACTTAATCCCCAGGCGAAGCGGGAATTTGCAACCAAGTTTGTCGGAAAAGACTCATTCTGAACAACTAAACTTGACGATCTCGTTCAGAATATATTTTGTGGAAATAATAAAAAAATATTTTAAATCTAAAACAAGCTATAGTTGAACGAGAAAATGGGTGACATAAAAAAAGATATTAAAAGAAAAAATGTATTTATTAAATAATGTTCAACATTACTATGATAGAGCATGAGGGAGCTAGATGATAGTTTTCTGACTTATAAAAAACGATATTATTTCTTTTGTGCTATTTTCAATGGAGTAGGACGGAAACAAAATGTAAAAAGCTAATTTTTATTTTAGCGAAACCATGATTTTTAATAATGTTATTTTTAAGGAATAAATGTTAATATGTTATAAATTATATATCAAAAACTAATAAGCTTGTATAACACACTTCAAAGAAAGTTTTATACATATTTTTTAAGAATTTGAAATTTCAAAAGTTAGTGTAAATTGTGTACTACTTTATGATTTTAATAACTATATGACTCTTCACCGTCATGTTTAGTTTATTCTAAAATAATCTTTAAAAATCTGTAGAAGAATACATTTCAGTTTCTTGAATTTAAAATTTTTGCTCTTTTTAAAGGAAAATCTTAGAATTCATCATTTTTAGATTAATGTAAATCTTATCAAAATCTATTATTTTCATTTAAATCAATAGATTTTAAGTAAAATTTTTCAATAAATCACTTACATGATACATTTCATTTATAACCGAATTTTCCCATTCCATGTGAAGAAATATATACATTCAAAACATGTTTGTTCCTAAGTTTATATTATTATTTAAAACGTGACTTAATAAAACATTCTTCTATTACTACTGACCATTATTTTTTAAAAAACGAAAATATGATAGGAATCTACATGTCTAGATCTACGTTTATTTTAATTTTTTTTATATGAAAATTATGTATTATATGAGGAAACATTGATCTTAGAAAATGTTTATGGATATGTATTATATATTATTATTTATTAATTTCATGATTAATATTTTTTATTGATATCTTGATATTCGATATTTTTAATTATTTTTTTGAAAATTCAGACTAATATATTTATTAATTAATATTTTTTGAATTAATATCATAAAATTAAATATTCATATTCAATTTTCTCTAATTTTGGTCGGGAATACATGTAAATACATATAAATAAAACATTAAACGAAAGTCATTTCAATAGTTTGTAAGATACAATTATTTTCTTTGGTATGTATGGTTATAGTTGTGTTAATTCAATCAATAAACTTAATAATTTAAATTGATTAATTATTTAATTATTTTCGATTATTTATTTTGTAACATATAAATTCAAATTCTGTAAAGAAAACTAATTTTTTGTAAGGTTGTTATGATCTGAATCCAAATTAGAACATATAAATCGTAGTATTTTTATAAAAATATAAACATACTAATACTAGTTAATAACAATAATATTTAATATATTTTTACGTTAATAAAATTAATGAGAATATTTTTAATTCTTTTAACATATTTATTTTTTTATTTTTTAACTCCAAAGTTTTGTAGTACTTATTATTGGCTACAAAATTTTGTATAAATCATCATATCATAAAAATACAAAATAAGATTAATACAATTGTTTGACTAACAATTTTATCAGATAACAAAGAACTGAAAGACTAATTTTCATTTTTACTGTTATTCTAAATTTGCTGATCAAATGTATCAAAGTATAAGGCCCCATCAATTGTGTTATATATGACTGAAGTAAAGTAAGCCAAGTATACTTTGATTCCATAAACCTTCCTTTGAAGATTTTGTTAAATAGGTGGAGATACAATGGAGCATAGCATCGGATTAAGGTTCCGATTCAGTTTGACTACCACCCGTACATGAAAGTAATCCAACGTCACTACGTATATTATGGTGATTTCAGTGAGCGATATTCTTGTTTTAGAAGACTATGAATTTGTTGTAAAATTTTCAATAAAATAGTTGTTAGTTATAATGTCACATGAAGTTATTTGATACATGTTTAATTGAATTTAGATACTTTCTAAGCTTTTTTGCATTTGAGTAGCCACACGTTTATCTTTATCTTGGTGTGGTTAGTGATAGTTAATATTTAGAATTTAATTAATCATTGTATGAGGAGAAAGATACTATAGTACATATTAGAAAATCTATAGTACATATCTAAATTAAATTAGAAAAAATATAATTTTATACGAATAATAATATTCAAATAAAAGTAATAAACGTGATTTTCGAATTACATAACATTAGTTAAAAATGCTGTTTGCATTTAATATGTAAAAATGATCTTCTAATAAAAACCTTAAAAAATAATCTGTATTTAATTTGGTTTATGATATATCGTGTTATATCGTGTTAGTAAAGATCATGTTAGTAAATTAAAGATACTAATTTTACGGCATTATTGTTTGAAAATTTAATTGCATTAATTTACGTTTAACTGATATAAGTAGTTTTGTTGAAGGCAATACATTTAAAAAAAATGATTTAACTTAAAAATTTTTTCTATAAAGTATTCCAATTTATTCTCATAAATATAAGAATATTTGTGATAATAGGGGTTTAAAAAATTAATAATTATCGATTTGATGTAAAATATACAGTATAGAGTTTAATTTTATATTTAAAACTTTATTTTTACTGTAAATGCTCTAAAAAAAATTTGTTGGCAATTTGAGTAAAATGTTTGTTTTTGATACAATAAAAAAATTTTTATTGTTTATTTTGTTTAAATTTTTTTTAATTTTGTTAATCCTACGTAGAATCGTATCTTGAAATATTTTATTTTTTTAAATATATAATATTTATTATTATAACTAAGTATATTATTTTTCTTGTGCAAGTTTTTGATTAAATTAACTTATTTATTAGTATTATTGAAGATACTAATAAATTAGTGTAATAAAACAAATATGGAAGAAAGAGAGATAAAATGAAAAAGCAGAAATAAAAGAAAATGAACTTACCCTCTAAAAGTTTGAGGAAAGAAGTTCAGATCCGAACTTATTTCGGTGTTTCTACTAGCTTCTGAAATGTATTATGTCTTTATTGCAAGAATAGTATAATTAATTAAATAGTTTGACATATTTTGATTGACTCAATTTAATATTTAATCAAATGTGGAACTTTGAACAGCAAATATATTTCTATCATGAATAATTATAATATTTAATCAATATTTTTAACCAATTTATTTTTCTAGTTGTTACGTCAAAATAATGATTAGAAATATTTGAAAAATAGATTAACAGGATCATTGTCAAATCAATTTTGTTGAGAAGCAGTGTTAAAAAGAAATTTTAACAAGTCGATATAAAGATAAGTAAATGAGAAATTAAGTTATATTGATGGTTAAGTTATACCGAAATAATACCGATGGTTCATATAATTTTGATAATCGAAGGGCAAGGCGTGAAATATCTATTAAGTTTATGTTAAGCAACGTGACCCATAAAAATCTATCTTTCTGCAATGGATTAGTGAATATGCATATCAAAATTAACATTACAATCATTTAAGAGGTTACATCGGAATTCACCTTTGACTTTGAAATGACGAACTCGGCGGCGACATGAGTCATAATTTTGACAGGTCGTGGACTGTTTGGTTTCCGGACAAGGCTTGCCACCGTTGCGATTTTGATACACGATAAAACGATTTCGTATTTGATGCCCGAAGCCGCAATTATTGTTACACTTTGACCAGTTGCTGCTCCAATTGCTGACCGCGCAGTCCGACACTGAAAATGAAAAATTCAAAACAACACAGGATTTTAGTGTTAGTTCTGTCATTCACTCGTAAACTTTTTATTTATTTGACCGACTTTACAAATATATTAGAAGAAGACTGCTTTTGAAGATTTTGTTGCGATAGTAAAATTCCTATTTCCTTACTATGTGTTTTCACTTTATCCTTTACTTTTTTCATTGTTTAACACCAGTTACTTCTAGGCAATTGTAAAGATATTGATATCATATAATGCGTATAATGAAACAGTTTTTGAACTTTATATCACGCTAGCTTAAATATTTACTAATATGTATTTTTGAAAAATAAAATTCTAAATGCATCAATAAATGAAGTTATTAAAATTACAAAATGAACCAAAATATAAAATAGATATTATACTAACAGTACTGATAAAGTTTTAAAATATTTTCGTGAATAGACTTATAACTTTTTAAAATGATACATTGGCTCACTATTAACTGTAAATTTTTATAAAAATTCCTTTAACAACTAAATTAAGCATTGAATTTAATAATAATAATAATAAGCTTTTTAAGTAGTCAGAAAAAAAATTATCTATGATTAGAAATTAATAAATTATATTCTATATTGACAATAATAATATACGATAAAAAATTTGTTTTCTTTTACTTTTTTATAAATCAATACTTTTATAATAATAATACATTAATTGATGGTTAAACAATCGGTCAATCACAATTTACCATTAATAGTATTTTTTAAATAAAAAAACATTAAAGTATAAAAGCATAATTACTTACTTTACGTTACTTTTGATTTTATATAAATCGTATTCAAATTGATGAATCTATAATAAAAGACCAAGAATGCTAGCTATTAATTTAGTGTTTTATAATCATTAAACGCAAAGTAACAATAAATTTTCTAAAATGTAAAAAATTTTTTTTTTAATTATTAAAATCTATTAAAATTATTTCACGAAGATTTAATTTAAGATCATTACGTTAATTTATTAATTAAATGATTTTATAACGTGTATGTAAATGAGTGGTTAAGGCATTTAAATAAAGTTTTTACAGTTTGTTATTGATTAATACCTTCAGATATATGTAAAAATGTATACTATATCGGGTGTACGTTACGATTATTTATAGTTATATATATATATATGTATATATAGATTGGATAAAATGTTATAAATGACTATATATACAGATAGAAAGCTTCTAGTTATACAGCAACAACACATGATTATTCATTTTATGGAAAACCTTATTTCAGAATTTTATATAGAATGAGGATTTAATATATTATATGTATAATTATAAACGGAATATTGTATTTTTTATTTTGCGCATCACATACTCGTTGTTCGGGCCATTTTGGCCCGAGATACGCCTGAACGGCGGACGGCAGCGGCGCACAGAAAACGCCGCAAAGAATGTGGAAATAAGAGGGAGAATGCGGAAGGAAGAGGGAGAAAAGGGAAGGAAGAAGGGCCCGAGAGAGTGCGTGGGAGGGAGTCGGGAGAGTCTTGCACTACCGGGCCGACGCGAAAGATATACTTTCGAGTGAAAAGGGAGTGTGTACGCCGAGTGAAGTAAGTAAGAGCATCGAGCCCTGTTCCGGTCTGACGCCGAGAAACCGGAACGAAGCCGAGCAAGTGGGTGGCGGTGTGACCACCCCATCATAGCGAGTGGTGTGAGTGAGTGAGTGTAGCGGCGGTGGGTTGCGATGAACCCGTCGTCAAAGCGCTCGTGGTACCGCTAGGGTACCGTGTAGACGAGCGCGAGGTGGCTGAGACCGGAAGGTTCAGCCACACCTGGGCGCGTGTGATACCGCAAAGGCCCGGCAACGATAACTTGGTGCGTGACGATCCCTGCGATCGGACCACGACGAGCAACGGCGTAAGGAGGCCTCGGCCGGTGGCGATCCCCTGCGATCTACCACGGCGACCGACTAACGCATAGGGAGCGTGGTTGGCCAACCACAAGTATGCGGCGATATAATTTTAATTAAGGGTGTGTGCGAGCGTGTACGAATGAAAGCGGAATGAATATGCGTGGCTTTTTCCCCCTACGTCGAGGGGGTTTTTTATGCCAATAATGTATCGCGTGGGCGAATAAAAAATTGTTAATGAGCCCAAAAATCTCTTGCAATTCATTTCAAACCCAGATCACGCTCCTTCACCCTTTCTCGAACTCGCGGCCTAATGAGGCCGATAAACGCGCGAACACTCGTTATTAATAAAAAATAAATATGTGGATTTTGTTTTTAACGTTTTTATAAAAATAAGTTTAAGCAACTCTTGCATTATATTTAATCATAGATTTAAAAAGTCTTATATAAAAAAATTTGAATATAAGTAAATTTAATGCAAAAATGCAATATATTAGCAATTGAATGTATTTTATAAAATCATATTTTAAAAAATTATTTTTTAATAATTAATTTAATATTGTTAAGGTGTAGGAGCTACGCATATTAGGGAACTTTTATATCTTATATTAATAAAATATTATTCAATATATAAAAGTGATTGGGACATTGCCTTTATAAAAATATTTATTAAACTATAAACAGGAAATAAAAGAACAGCAGATTTATGTATTTATGATTTATGATTATCTTTACAGATATTTTTTCGAATCTTCTTCACTATATCATAAAGCATTTAATGTACTTGTCAAAGATGCGAATTAAAAATTAAATCAATTATTAAATATGTATACTACGTGTGCACTATTTATGCATTGTACGTTAATATTTTAAAAATGTTAGATTGATTTATTCAGTCAAAGGGTATTTCTTAGTAAAGCTATAAGCTGCTTTTGATCCAGACTCCCACGAGTTCACACTAAAATCGGATTGACACTCCAGGTTCGTAATCTCATGATTTAATCCTGCAACATCAGGTGTATAACTCGCAACCTCCTTTTCCGTTGTCCTTCCGGGTACTGCATTATAACGCAAAACTCTTTCTGGAGCACATTTATTAGAATAGCCAGAGCAATCGCTGTGCAAGGCTCGAAATAATCCATTACACGTAGCAATTAATGACTCGCGTGTACCTTCTAGACGGGCTTCGTCGATCTCGCGCACTTTCTAGAGGGTACTTTCTTTTAAACGATAATCGGAATATTTTGGCACTGCACACTTTCATGGCGCCGTGGGTGTCATTCTCGCAGAAGAATTCATACGTGGCCAACTGGAAAGCGAACTGCCGAATTTCATATAACTTGAGCCACTACACACACTCCCACTACTCGACATCGCCGCTATCGTTGACCGTTGATAAGAAATTTTCTTTTAATGATAATGTTGTATGCTTCAGCTCGCCTTTCCTCATTTTAAACTTGTTATAAATTCACGCAGATGAATACATAATTATAGCTATATTCAAATATAATAAGCTTGAAAAATTCAGATATGTTGCTGACAAAAATATATTAATAATAAAACATCCTTTTTTCGATTTTTTTAGAATAAAAATAATTTAAATGATATTCATTCAAATAATAATATAAAGTTGCTTCGCAAATCATCCGGAAAGAAGGGAGCCATAATAGTTGTTGCCGTCCGATCAGAGAGCAAGGGAAAGGTTGCTAAAGACCGTACCCATGCTAAAAGAAATCGCTGAATATTAAGGCACCCCGCCAGTCTTTCTCAAGGGCTTGGAGTTCATGCACCCTGCTCTTAAGGCCAAAATTGGGATTGTTGCGGCCCGGGAGGGTGAGGAGGAGGTGGCTGGCACAATAGAACCTTTCTCTTTGCACTGACCATCCATGAGCCACACGTCGGGGCCTTCACGGCTCTTGAGAAAAAGCCATACTTTGGGTGCTTGAAATTGCACCCAATGCATTTAATGGTTGTTAGCAGGGGCCTGAAGGAGGCTGGGGGGTTTATAAACGAGAAGAGAGAGGAGTCGGCGGATAGATAGTATGGCTCCGTCGACACTCTCAATCTCTCAGATCAACTTGCACCATAGCAAAGGCGCCTTTGTGATACTACAGAGGGGCTTGGTCAGGATGCATATAGGAGTGGCGCTCATCCAAGAACCTCGGGTGGTAAAAGCCGCTATCTCGGGGCATGGTAGATTTACTTGTTATAGGGATACTAGGAATACGAGACCCACGGCCTGCAAACGCTCGTAAAGGTTTAATGTCTTGCCACTGCTGGACCACTGTTCTGGGGATCTAGTGGCGGTGATGAAATAGAAGGAATAGGGAGGCTAATTTTAGCTTTGGCCTACTTTCCCTTTGATACCAAAGACAACCCTATACCGAAGGTCCGTTGTCTGTGGAATCCTACCAAGGTAGGAATGTACCACTTATTCTGGGGTGTGATGCTAACTCACACTATAGCGTGTGGAAAAGTACTGATACTAATGCAAGGGAAATCTAGCTAGTTGAATACCTCGTCGGCACAGATCTTGACATTATGAACGTGGGAGATACGCCCATGTTCAGAAATGCGGTCAGAGAAGAGGTGATAGACTCAATGCTTTTATCTTCAGGCTTTTCACGCATGGTCCGGGAGTAGCACGTCAGCGATCAGCCGCCGCTGCGCGATCATTAGCTAAGGAGTTTACAAACTGCATCGTTCGAGTCCATGAGGAGAACTGCTGCCCCAGACTGGCTCCCAGAAAGTTCGAGGTATGTTGGTGAACCGAAAGACTGGACGGGTTTAGGCGGGACACTCTGCCCCTGCTCAATAGGGCCAGGAAACATAGTACAGAGTCCCAGTGGAACCAATATAGGACCAATAGGGACCTGTACCGAAAGAACATCAGGGTGGTCAAGAGCGAGAGCTGGAAGAGATTCTATAAGGGCACTCAGAAAGGCAGGTAGGCGGCCAGGATGAATACTCAAACTGCCAGAAGGCAGGTATGCCAATACAGACGAACAGTGCTTGACTTACCTTGTCCGTACAAACTTTACTAGCTTCGAGGGAGCGGTGGATACGTCCAATGAAGAAGGAAGGGTCGGTGAAGGTCAAAGGTGGACCTATGCCGGGTGAGGTATTAACCGCAGTTTGGCCAACAAAATCACACGCCGGGGAGAATCAGATGGGCGATTGGATCGTTCTAGCAGTTTAATTCACCGGGAACGGATGGCATACTTCCGATTGACGTACAGAGGATAGAGGTGGCCATCCTGGGACCTCGGGATGTACGAGGCAATTCTCAAACCCAGACTGACCTATGGATCTATAGTCTGGTGAAGGAGAACGGCCTTTACCACTTCTCTAGCAACCTTGGAAAGTCTTAGAAGTCTTGTGGTTAAATCTCTGGTGCCATCTGACCAACTCCGATGGTGGCACTGGGGATATTTCTCGGCATTGAGCCTTTCAAGGTGACACGAGAGGGTGCAAGAACACAGGTCCTAATTAGAGACACTAGGTCCTTGGAGGAAGGGAAGTACAGCAGTCATCTCCCCAAAGCTTGGCTCCCCAAGGGGTTGGAGGGAAAAGATGCACTGTTGATACACTCAGACACCAATCCCACGGCTTTCCTCTTTGATAAGAAATACCAGGTTAGCATCCCTCCTCGTAAAGCATGAAATGTTAAAACGGGCCAGGGGTCTTTCTCTGAACTAATCTGGTTTATAGACAGGTCTATAGGCAGACGTGGTGTGGGTGCGGGAGTGTACTGCAAACAGAGCGGGTCACACTTAGTGATACCGCTTGGCGCATACATAACCGTGTTTCAGGCCGAGCTGATGGCAATACAATGTAAGTGGATGATGCGAGTGAGCAGCCACACTGTCCGCGGGTGCTCATCTGCTCGCTGGCACTGGATACGCTCATATGGCGCTGGATAAATGTGCAACGTAATCGAGACTGGTCTGGGACTGTTATCAGGCCCTAAACAGGCTCGCGACTAAAGCTAGGATAGAGCTGGGGTGGGTCCTTGCCCAACCTAGTAAAGTAACTAGTAAAACACACTAGTAAAGTAAGCTTCCAATTGCAGCTTCATAGAAGCAGAACCGGCAGTCGGCTTGTGCCAGAGCTGCATCAAAGAGGTGGTGCGACAATGGATAGCCGACGAGGCAGGCCGGTAAAGCTTTAATTTTATAGTTTCGTATACGTGTTTGTATCAAACGTAAGTGATAAATTGAATAACAAACGAGAATTGAATTGTAATTATAGAAAATTCAATTTTATCAATGCATTGTTCAAATTTACAATACCAATTAATGAGTTAATTTAATTAATAATTAATAGAACTAATTATATTATTTATCTTATTTTTCTTTGACGATTTCATACTAATTAGATGTTTTTTTTTGTATGTTTAATTAGTTATATAAAAATTACCTCGAAATTTATTTCTTAGATGTGTTTCTTGATTTTTATTAAATCACTTAAAATCACATCTGACAACATTTTGTGGTCGTAAGTGTATATTACTTTAAAATTAATTTGTATGCATTTGAATAAAGTGGCTATACGCTACAATTTAATATAAAATTTTATGTGATTTCGCACGATGTAAGCAATGTATTTTACGAATTCATAACATTGATTACTTTTATTTTAATTTCTACGATATAATACAAAAATAAATAAATAAACGCAATAATTTGTGATTTCAGTGGTATTTTAAATTAATTTTACAAATTAAAAAAAAGTTTTATGATATATGTAAGAAATTTGTGAAAGAGTAACACTTAAATTTCGTGAACATGAATTCTGAATGTTGAAAGTAGAAATTTATGTACAAATGTTCGACCAATTGATACATAATACCACGGGCTTTCGAGCATTGGGCAAATGACGTTGAGCTAATTCTTACGTCACGAAAATCCGGTGCACGTGGTCCTGAATCCACCTGAACTAACCATTGTTACGGTCATTTCGGTCCTTTTTTTTTGTTTACCAGATAATTAAAAATATAAACATCGTGAGATATTCTACATGCAATATTACCTTTGCTATTTTATTTGGAATTGTGCTCAACGCTCCGTTTCAACATCCATTTTAAAATAATGTAAGTATATAAAAAGATAAATGTAAATAGTTTAGAAATACTGGATGTTTACATGAACGAAGATTGTAACAAAGATTTTTGAGTATTTTAAAATATTCGTAACATACTTCGTTCTAATCTGAATTGTCAAAATAAAAAAAATGATAAAATTTTTTTATTTAATGGCAATCGAAAGATTATTATCATTCTAACTACAAGTTCATTTATATTTTTTTATGAATCGAATTTTTTAGATTAAGAACTTTAAAATCTATTTCAATCTTTTGCTAAATTGATTAGATATAATTTATAAATTGTAAATCGGCAATTTTCTTCTTGTTGTTAAATTACAGGCTAATGGTGTCCATATCCATGAACGTATCGTATAAATATTAATCGTAACCAAATGTTCCATTTAATTAAAAAATTAATTAAAAATTATGCATTAAGTATTTTTAAATAAAATCAGTAATATCCTTACTTTAAAAGAATTTTCTTAACTTAAAAGAAGAAAACTCTTTTTGTCAAAGAAGCTTTTAAAATGTAAGATAAATCAAAGTTAAAATCACAAATATCGATACTGGGATGGCTTGCGTACATATTGAATCCTTGAATTTTCATATGAAAAATATCATCACCGGCCATTCGGATCTTGGATGGCTCGGTAACTCAGACTTGTGCGTCGACTGTCACTACTTGTGTTGGCATGCAGTAGCCACCTTAAGGAACATTCTGGAGCGACTAAAATTCTCTGCTGAAGAGCTGCATCACGTTGCAGTACCGCGGATTAGTAGCGCATGCTCCAAGACGAGACAGAGACGCGCAAACGCACCCAGGATGGAACATCGTTGAGGGATCTGTGGCTGTGATACTTTTTACGATTTTTTCACATTTAACGCTCTCCTTATCTTAATTGAATATCTCAGACTGCAAAAGAATCTAGCTTTGACGGGTGACATTTACTGTTCTGTTATCCATCGAGTTTCTTCCGACTTTTCTAGTTCTCGTTTCGTCGCTCATGTTGTAACGACCGTTAACCGAGACGCGCCACCGCCACCCCCGACCCCTTCCAATCAATTGCGACATACGAAATGCGTTAATTGCCTCGTATGACGCAATAACGGCCAGTGAGAGCCTTTGAGGGGCCGAGGGAAAATCTGCCGCGCCGAGAGGTGTGGGAACGCCTCTGAGTTATTCCCAAACCGCGCGAGTGGCCCTCCCCTAAGACCCAACCGTCGGACCTTTAAATACGGCCAACCCCGGCGATGGCCGGAATGAAACGGCGACCCGGGAGGAGGGCCACGGAACTGAAAGTAAGTTCCGGAAGTAGGAAAAGTAGAAAAGGGAATAAAAGGCGAGAATCCGAAGACGCCAAGGAAGACTGAGAAGGAAGTGAGAGAAGAGAGGACGGTGGAGCCACATCGAAAGAAAGCACTGGAGGCTCCCCCCCCCTGCTGCAACACGGCGAAGCAGGAGAGTAGAGAAGGACCAGCGTGGACGGAACCCGAGGCCCCCGAGACGACCGGACCCCGGGAAAAGCGACCGACAGCGAGTACCTTATCCCGCCGTCGAGGCCTACCCAAGGCCGCAGGTGTTAGAGCGAGAGCGAGCGGCTCTTGCACGTATGTAACTTTAAGTTTATAATAATAATTGCGTCCAAAATTCGGGCCGCTAACCCAAATTTGGAACCCAGCGAGCCTTGAACACAGCCGATCACGAGATCAGCTGTCACCAAGGCCAGGCATGGACAAGGCGTTGCCCCCCCCCCACCTTTCCGCTCGTTGTTGACACTTCGGCGTCCGTCAACCGTCGCGTGTAAACCTACGAGGTGGCCGATCCGCCTCGCGACCCGCGGAAGAACGCGAATACTAGTATGTAAGATTAAGCGGCACCGGATAATCATATTTCCTGTTCCGTTATAGATTGTAGGGAGGAGCGCGGCCGTTTTGGAGATAACGGAAAATAAAACATTTTTTTGCCATCTACCTCCGCATTTTTTTTTGTACCGATTGCCCCCCCCCCCCTCTTCTTTTTTCCTCGACCCCGAACCCTGGAGCCGACAAGCTATTCCATCGCACCCATTCCCCCTTGACACCGCTGGCCAACCCAGGCCCCGCGTTACATGGCGCCCGAACAGGGACGTTTCTAAACGCGAAACGTCTCATCGCGAAAATCCCCTCCACCCTCCAGACAGTATAGCGCTCTGCCGACGCTAGTGCGAAGCCAAGCGCAGCTGCCCCCCTACTCCGCGCGAACCGATCCCTCGAACGGCGGCGTTGGCCGTAGGGATCTGCGAGCGAGTCAGACTCCCCCCTCCCCGCGCGCAACATACCTCGCGCCAACTAATTCGCCATAAACACTAGCAAGGCGAATTATTGTCCAATTACTACCGGGTAAAAAGGGTACGAAAGGTGGTGATCCGCTGCCCTTTAATTAGTAATAATCCGCAAAATGGCTCAGGACATACCGCGAGTCAACTGGATTGTACCAGTTGAGCCGAGAAGAGCTCGAAGCGGAGCTACTAAAGCATTAATTGGAAACCGACGGTGGTCTCGTAGCGGCCCGAATGCGATTAGTATCATTCGCGAGGAAAATCCTGGGCTCTTCATTGCCCGTGCGCCGGATCCAGAAAATTATGACGAAAGGCTTATCAATCAACTGGGATACTGGGTCGCATATTTTGTTTCTTTCGATTCTATGTGCCACACGTACTTGAATCTGACACACCTACTGATCGTAAGATAAAGACCGACTTTATATGCTTTAATTATTAAATATCGTTTATATCGCTTGTGTATTGTTTTAGTAAATAAGCTAACTTATTATAATAATCTGTTTTTTTGTTTTTAATTTAAATAGCTGGGAAAATAAATCTGTATGCTTAGATAGTTGTGTAACGAAGAATTGCATAATACAATATTGAATTTTTTTACTATTTCGTTCAATCATACGCCTCCTTATCCTACTCCCCTTACTTCCCTTCTACCCAGCGAAGATTGGAGCCGGCGAGCCTGATACTAGCACAACGCTCCCTTACTTCACCATGAGTATAAAGTACTTAACCAAAATTACATACTGTTCGCGCGTTTAGCCCTCGGCGGGTCGCGAGTATCGGATAGGGAAGCGGGATCGGGGATGCAAATTATACACACAATTTGGGCTTAATTATATACATATTTTTTTACCCACGCGTACAGTCTTGGCATAAAAAACCCCCTCGGTCGGGGGAAAAAGCCTTGTTCTCTCCGCGGTGCCGCTCACATTCCGCTTCCATCACCCACGCATCACATCATTCGCTCGCGCGCCGTAACCCTTCGCCTTACCCTACCTGAGCTTGCCTTCTTCTAGTCTGCGACTCGCTGTGGCCGACCGCGTCGGATCGCCACACGCCGAGCGGTCCGCTTGTCGTGGCGAGACGTCGGGGTCTCCACGTACCAAACTGATGTCCAGGCCTTATATACTCTCTCTCAAGTGTGCCTGGGTACGTTTATCACGGGGATCAACGGCTTCTAGTTATCCTGGCAGATCTCATCCGTTCACGTTCTCTCACCTCCTTTCGCTTTACCTCCTGCTGGCTCATTCGCTTCCGTGCTCTTCACTTCACCTTCCGTTGGCTCATTCCCCCCATGCTAAATTCTTACTACTTTTGCCCTTCTGGCCTTTCCCTCTCTTCCTTTTCCTCCCACGCATCGCATCTTCGTTGGGACGCCTTTCCTCCCCGTCCTTTTCCCCCCGCCATTCGCGCGTCCTCTTTCGGACCCTTCGATGCGCGGCCGCCCGCCATTCCGACGGCATTCGGGCCTTTTGGCCCGAACACATACTAAAAATCAATCTTTATATTGTCATGTTTTAAACATATTTTTATTGAACTAAACTGAATATTTTTAGTTTGTATTGTTTTAATTAATAATTTTATCTACAGTTATATGTAAACATTTAAAATATGCTATAAAAAAAACGTATAAGCCTACACAAAGTAATAATAAAAAAAGGTTTTACAAATAATACTAATTTTCTCTAAATTTAATTTAAATAAATAATTTTAAACAATATAAAAACTGAATTCAGTTATATTATATATATGTATAAAAAATAATATTTAAGATATTGGAACATGATATTTCAAAAGTTATTTTTAATAAAAATTACATTTTAACACATTAGAACTTATAAAACAGTATACAAATGTAAAACGAAAAGAAGCTGAATTAGTAACAAATAATCTTGACTTCAGCTATTACGTATGTATTTATGGATGCGAGTGTATAAAGACAGTTTGGGAACTCTTAAAGGGCTTAATATTTTTATTGTAAATATATTGAATATTATAGGAAACTTAAAGCAGGAATTTAAGTTAATGAAATGTAAAATAATACCAAATATTCGACGTTCAATTTTTTGATACAATAAAGCTATATCTTTGTTGTATTTGTATTCTACAGTTAATTTTTAATATCTTAAGTAATAGCTTGAGTAATGGTTCAAATTTCTATAAATTATCTTATGAGGCAATGTACGGATTTTAAATGTTGCAAAATCCAAAATAAAAATTAAGATTTTACTCAACGTATAAAGTTATGTTACTGAGAATAGTTTAAATAAAACAATTGATTATTTAAAATAGAAATTATATTTTTAAGGATACTAATTAGGACACTCTTGTCTATTTTGTTAATGTAAATCAACAATGTATCCATTTAAACTATTGTAATTTAAGCAACGTTTGTATTTTGCTAAATTGGAATAAAAACAATTATATAACAATAGGCTTAAGTGTCTTAGTAAGACTTTACCAGTTTGCTAATGGAATTAGATGTAATAAAAGAGCGTTATGCAAAAGAATTGCATTTACGGATAAAAGTACAATCCTCAATTTACACTAGCTGACATCAATTTGAGTTGAAATATCATAGTTTTAAAGTAAGAAAGTTTTTGCAACCACTGGTTCAAGCAAACGTGATATGAAAAAATAAAAAATGCTTTACATGTATCTTGAAATAGAAAGAAAATAAGGAAAAAAAATTAAATTTAACGAATTTATGCCAATTAAAGCTTGAAGCTTAACTGAAAATGTAACAATTAAAATTAAAATTTTCATCAAATGATAACACTAATATGTTTTAAATGAGCACAACAGATCAAAATTCTTACTGTATTAAAGTTATTTGAAATTGTGGGAGGTCTTTCAATATTTTCTTCTCAGTATCCGATGATTCACAAGAAAAGAGAAAATTAAATTAAAAATAAATTTTTAATATATATCTACAATCATTCGTTTGTCATGATCTTCAATTCTTTTGAAGTATACATTGGTTGATTTTGGTCGAATTTTATACAGTTTATAGTATACACAATTTTACAGTTTTATTAAATAACAGTAAACTTTTATTCGAATTCAACCAGTTAAAGGAAATTCACCTTACTCTTAATAAATATGTTTTTGAATGAAACGATAAATTGATTCTAATTTAGTTTTTATAATTGAAAAATATTGTTAGGACATTACAAAAGCTCAGTTTTTAATTATATTTAATGTAAGAGTTTTAACTATTTTTATAACCAAAAATATATAATTTCAAAGGCATTTTGAAAAAAGAATAAAATAAAAAATCTGAATTTTACAATCTCTATGGCTATTAATCTACAGCACAAATTATATTTGACTAAACATGACAAATAATTCTACAATTTCACATCATTTCATAAAAATTTTTTTAAAATTGTTATTACTATTAGTAATATTATTGTTACCGTAACTTAATTTCTCAATTAAAGAATTTGAATGCGTATCATATTTTTCTAATAAATACAAAAAAATGATATTTCATGAAGCATAAGCTATATATTGAATCTAAAACACTCTAAATCAAGCTTTGATGAAGGTGATGCTTTAAAATGATGTGACTAAGGGCGAACGATTATGCGATTAAGATGAAATAGAAATAAAACAAAATCGTGAAACAATACACGGATTTAAAATAAATGAAGAAAGATTGGCAATTTCCTGCAACGCAGTGTATTTTTAGATTAGAGAGTTTCAACCTGACATAAAAAACACGATTATCTGTAAAGTACGGATAAAATTTGAATAAATAGATTGGTTGATGCAATTACTTAATCAAAGTAGTATGACTGCAATTGAAAATTACCTGAATAATAAAAATCAGTTACTGCATTTGAACTATTTTCATAAGTCAATCAACTGTCGCAATTGATAGAAAGATGAAAGATAGCATGAAACAGCAAGGCAATCGCTAGAAAGTATCAACTATAATAATGTTAACTGTAGAAATAAATATCATCGATTCAATAATAGTTATAATAATTAATTTGTAATGTATGAAACTAGTGCTTCAATTCAAATGTAATCATTTCGGGAAAGGCCTATAAAGCCTTTAATACAATTCTACCTTACATTTATATTAGAAAAAAAATACCGCTAACTTTGTATATTATTGATTGCCAAAGAAAATTGAATATAACACGCCTTGTATTATGTTTCTCTACTAAATTGTAGATGTAATCGTTAATGTAGAATTATTTGTCTGCAAACCTGTAATTTAATTAAACTATAAATCTAAGTAAACATTTACCTTAATCGTGAATAAAAAAGGGATTTGAAAACATTTTTTAAATATTTATACATTAGAAATGATCTTCAGACTTTCATCTTTAATAGTAGCGCAATATGTAATATTGCAGTAAAATAAAAACATTTTTTTTACATTTACTTGTTTCTGATCAAGCTTTTATATTTATAATCATATTTTTTTTAATTTTTTAAACTGTTCGAATATTTACAAATTTCTTTCCGAATAAAAATATGCTCAATATTCAACCAAATGTATAACATTGATATGGAAAAGAAGACGTCAAGTCTCCTATTAACCTAAGCTTAACTTGACTTAAAATGTCCATACAGTTTCTAAGAAGATATGCACAATTCAGTAATATATGCATACATAGATCTATGTATGTTTATCTATGTAAACATAGATCTTTTTTATCTACCAAACCTTGTATATATTACATAACTGTAAAAATATATTACTTCTCATGAAGATTTTATTATTATAAACTAATTTTTCAATAAATCTGCGGAGTTCAAGATGTATAATTTTTAACGAGATTAGTTACCAGTAAATTAAAAATATTTATGTTTGAATATTAAGCCGGTAAATTAAAAATATTATTTAAAATATATTAGTATAACTCTCTTTAGGGGTTTTATGACTATGTTGATGGTGAGGGGACTTAAAAAAATGGAAGTTTGCCTAGAGATGAATTTTTGGTCTTAATGGAAAAGAGAATAGGAGATCACGGTATAAACGGGTTTTTCATAATTATAACGATTCCCGTTAAGGTGGGGGCTCTCTTATACAAATGGGGCATGGGTATAGGGAAATGGGTTCCGTGGCCGTGCCATGGGAACCGGAACCCTAGCCAATTCATCCAGTCATCACCCTTTGGGGGGCTTTTTAGGAGACCAAGGTAGCGTTTTGCTTTCGCAACTAAGAAACAACGTAACATTACGTTTGGAAGCAGGCATAATGGTTAACACCAAAGTATGCATAACTGTGTCCAGGAGACTGATTGGCCGAACTGAGGAACTGGGCGAAACCTCCGAGTATTTAGCCTTATCATCATTGCGGGTCTCTGTGGTGGCGTACCCACCCTTTCCTAGCTTCTTGTGAGAACAAAAATGAGCACGCAGAGATAAGCAGTGTACAGGGCGCAGAAGCATTAATAGCTCCAACGCCCCAGAGTACCATGGACACACAGATTAAGGAAGAAACCGATGCTACAGCAGTGAAAGTCGCGATCTCGACATTAACCGTTAGGATAGGGATCACACCTACCGAAGGGGAACAAGCGGTTTATCTAGGAGCAGGTGTTAAGTAGCTAGAAGGGGAGCAGAGGTTCTACTTTCTGACTAGTGGGAAATGAAAAGACCGAACTCCGCGTCGGTCCGCCCCTAACAAGGTGAGTCAGGCGCGTAGTGGCACTGTGTCCGATGCAGTAATTTTTATAAGTATCAATAATAAAAACAACTCACACACCTACCGACACCCAAATATATTTATTTAATACTTTAATTAATTTAAATATAAGAAGCTTTGCTCTAATTAAAATTTTTTATTAATATTCAAAACTAATCCTAGCAATACAAAACACACAAAAATAATCAGAACAAAAATTTAGTTACACGCTTAGATTATATTACGATGATGTTTTGTACTACTAAAAAAATATTACTATTTTTGAAAATTAATATATACTACATTTCTGTATAATCCAGTTAATTTTATTTATTAATAATGAGCTTTAGATTTTTCTTAATTTCTTTCGTCTGCCCTCCAATAGTATACGACACGGATTTAATAATATACTTTTGTATAGAGATATTTGTATGGGAACCAAAATGAATAGCAGGGGCATTGCTTATCTGAAAGAAACATAAATTTTCAAATTGACAAAGCGATCTCATTATACATTGAATTATCTAGTTTTTAACACATACTTTTTCAGGGATTTTATTAAAGTAATTAAAAATATTTTTATGAGGCTGGTTAGATATTAATTGCATTTGGTGGTTATGTATAAATATTCCTGCAGTTCTAAATTTAAATAATTTACACTTGAACTAAAGTTTGTTTAATGCCGAAGAAAAAAAAATCAAAGTGTCATTTTATCTTCGATGGTTCATATAAAACCCCTAACTATTGGACCGAATACAATCAATATTCTTGAATTGCTTTTTTGAGCAATAAATAAATTTGTTGTATCCAATAAATATGATTTATGGTCTTTAGTACTGCAATATAATTCCACTATAAAGACTCAGTTGAAAATAAACAATCAAAATAAAAAATTCGAAATATTTGTCAATTAGCATCATGCATCTTAATGTACATCTTAATGTAAATTTTGCCATTTTAAATAAGCGGGGCTCTAATTTTATCACTGCACTCAAGTTTTATCACCCCTAGTTAGTGAATCCCGATAACTAAATCCTAATTTACCTGATGAAATTTGAACATGTTAACAGGTGAGTTTTGTTAGAGTTAATGTAAAAGAGAGTTATTGCAAGTTAAAGCATCAATTATTCTTTGAGCAATACAGGTCAAGAGATAACATAAACGGTTTAGTGGTTTCTTATTTATTTTATTGTATATTCTTGTTTTCTTGATTGCAGGCGGGGGTGTATAAAGCTGTATCTTCACATAATATAGTATTTACGCAGGGAAGGCGATATGCGGATTTCTATGTGTTATTCATGCCTTCTGAAAGTTCAAATACGATCCCGGCTATTTATTATTGAAAAGCCCTCGCTTTTTTGCTAAAGTTTCTTTATTCCGGATTCTTTCGCTCTCTCTCAATTGTCTTCGCTTATTTAAGTAAGTAGTTTTGCGAAAGTAGTTTTGAAAAAAAAATTTTCATAACAAGAATATTTTTTTTAATAATTTATAATTTTACTTTCGATTTTTAATAATATCTAGCAACTTAATATCTGTCTTTCTAGATTTTTTACAAAATCTTATAAAAGACAAATTGCGACTAAAAAAAAGAAAGATATAATTGAGTACATGCAGAAATTTTACTCATACTAATTCATAAAAAATTTCTAAAATACAATTTATATAATTGTCAAAATAAAATTTTGATTAGTATAATTGGTTTGATAATTATGACAATTTGAAAATTATGAAAATATATTACAGTATTTTTTTTCATACGAAGTAGACATTTATATCACTCCATTTGCAGCTTTCAGAGCAAATAACCTACTTGTATTTTGGTTATAAATCGTTTGAAAATGTTTTTATATAGCCTCGGCGTATAAACGATAGCCTAAAGTAAAATTTAAAGTTCAAACTAATTTTTAAATTATTGAGCGTTTTATTGCTTGTAAATTTTCACTAAAGATGACATTTAAATTATTCTTATTTTGCATCATTGATTCATGCATACTTTTTTTTGGCGTTTTAATTTTTTTTCTTTTAATATACTATAATTTCCACGCAAAAAAATTTATGAATTGAAAATTTTTAATTACATTTGGAATTTTATTTTTTTGAATACATGTATTGTTTAAAAAGAACAGAATATAGCTCACTTTTTCTTAAAAAAATATTAAATCTTGCAAAGAAATTCAAATTTTGTTTAATACTATTCATAAATTGAGTCTCCAACCTTTAGCAAATACATTCTTCAAGAAAAACAGCCTTTTAAAGAATTTTTCTCTGTGTTAAGTTTAAATTTGTACATAAGATACATTTATTTTAAAATTTTCTATCTTAACAAATTTGTCTACAATAATTTTCAGAAATAAATTATTATAACAAATATAATAAATGACCAGAATGTATGTCAAAATGTTTAAAATGTATCTTATGGAATTATAATACATTATTGAATTCTTTATTTAAATTAATAAAATTACTCTTAATTTTTTAAGAATTAAAACTTAATGTTAATAATTGTGGTTATATTTCAATACATAAATATATATTTTTATTTAATTTTTGTAATAATTATAATGACACATGTATGCAAAAATAAATGAATATGTGTATATATCGAAAATGGTTCCCGCAACATATTTATTAATAATTATTTAAAAATGACATTTTTAGTAATATTTATTAACAAAAAATGTTACTGTTGTAAATAAAAAATATTTCATATTAAATTAAATAAATTATAAAATATAGAAATTGAAATATTATTAGTTAATATGAAAGGTTATAACTCTTATTATTTTATTATTTGAAATGAGTAGAAACCATTAATAAAATATTATACTTTTTTATATAAATTTTTATTAATTTTTAATAATCTGAAGCTTATACTCATGAGATATTAATCTATTCAGCCATCTTGAGCTGTTCTGAAGTAGTAGACAGTCTAATATAGGTTTGAATGTAGTAATTTCATTGAATTTTAATCCAAATTTATATTAGGATATCGATTTTTACAGTAGAATTTTATTCAAAAACCAGAATATAGGATTTTTACATTTATACTTTTTAAATATAAGGAATAAAAATGTTATTATCAATATTTTATTAAAAAATTGAAAATATTCATCATGATACATTTTACTAATATGCTATATATCTTTTATAAAAATGCAGCTAAATTCTCCCATGTTTATTAATAATTTTAAATGTTTTAAATAAAAAAAAAAATAAGTCTAATCTATACATCTAAATAAAATAATCTAATCGTGTACTTTTTGTTTAATTAATGGTTCAGTTACATTGGATCGATGCTATTTTATAATAGAATATAAATGCGATAAACTTAAATCTTGCGCACATGCAATTAATATATAAGGAATAAAGATATTATATTCATTTCTTGCATAATTTTCAAGAAATAAATAAATACATAAATACATAATAATATATGTGCGAGGTTTAACAAATCTACGAGACTATAGGGAACAAACAAGCGTGTAAACGATGACATATTTTTCCGTCGTCACAGAAACTATTTCTTCCTGCACCATCGCTCATCGTGCTACAACATATACAAAAAAGATTACAACTAATCTTATGTCCCAATGCTCCGGCGTATTCTATTTACGTTGTCATACAGTAAAATATTGTTCACAAGAGCTTGAAATAAGGGACTGTTTGAAGGTTTGAACTTAGCATTAATGTTGTAGAACTCGTTGATATGTATTTTATGCTGGACCAATATAGAATGTATGATACACTGCTACTAATAAATATTGGAATTTTCGTTACTCTGATTCTACAATTTTCAAAGTTAATTTAATTAAGATTACACCACCGTACACTCAAAAAAAATTACAATAAAAGTTCACTTTATTAAAAATTGCCTTAATTAAAAATTATAATTTACAAAAAAAAAATTTCTCGGAGACTTATATTAGTAATTAGTATACAAACTTAACTTTATAAATAATAATTAAATGTATGTTATTTAACGAATATATATTTTTTATATTTAAAATATATTAACTTTTAGAATATTCTTGACAAGAAAGTTTTATGTTATTTATTAAGTAACGAACCTTGAATAATTTACAAGAGATAAATTTCTAGAAAGCATTCAAGTCTCATAGAAATACCAAAATTTAGTATTTATCTGCTGTAAAGCTTACCATTTTTATACCATTTTATAACTCTCCATCATGTCACAATACAAATTTCGTTCTTTACATTTCTACCAAACTTACTTTATAAATAAATTTATATTATTAGCTATCTCAGGGATGCATCTGTTAGAACAAATTTTATTACCAATATTTTTAATAGAATAAATTATAACAAAATGCTGTTCATTTTATATATACCTAATTTACAAAGTATCATTTAAGTGACTACGATTGATCGAATTTTTAAACAAAATTGGATCATAGTAAAGTTCAATTAATTTCTATTTTGATATATATTAATAAGTGAATTTATTACAATATTATATAAATATAAAAATTAATTATGTTTAGTATCTACAAATTGTATTACAATAAAAAATTGTGTTACAATATTTTTTACAAATTTTTTTATTAAACATTTATATAAAATTTGTATAAAATACTGAAAGCAAATGGTTATACCTAAATGATAAGCTCAAAAGGTTTACATGAATTGTAAAGAAATGCTTTAAAAAAATTCTATATAATATTTATTGGCGCATCTATAATCTGTTCATTCTTAGAGAAAATATTGAAAAAAACATAATGGTTAAGCGTGCTAATCAATGATGCATTAGAATATTTAGTCTGATTGCAAGCGCCAAAAAAAACTTTATAACCCAGTCTCGGTACTCAGTCCACACACTACGATAAATGCAACGAAAGCTGAAGTTAAAATGGCTCTGAACTAGGCTGTAAGTGAACAAGTGCATTCATGTGATAAGTCACTGAGAGAGATTACCATGCAATTTGAGGCTTCTTGAATTATCATGGACTGGAAAGCAAAATTTTGTTACAGATGCTCCAACAACAATAAAATGCACCTCATCGCATGATTAATATCTCTCTATGCGAAAACTGTGGCATTGTAAACCACAAATTCAGGTTCATTCTGTGCCGTTTGCATTCATTTTGAATCAATGACCCTCTAATGTAAAAAAAAAATAATGAATGAAAACTACTTGATTATAAAGTTCGATTCCGTTGCGTTTTTTTACTTCAGGTTTTCTCTTAACTTAAGGTTTCACAACATTATACTTCGCTTTGTACTCTCCAAATTTATCGACAACAATTTTGAGGTTGTTTCAGTTCCATATACTTATTTTAGTATAGAATTTCAATTTGCAGCATAAAAAAACTGATGATATTATTTATAATTTTTTACGTCATTGTAGAAATTGTCTTTTTTATTCTGCAAGACATATTACTCAATGATTTTTCTCAAAAATAATCCTGGAATTAGTAGATTATAAATACATATTTGATTAAAATTTAAAACAATTATTTAAAAAAAAAAATTTGTCTTTTGGCATTAACTTTGTTTTTTCTGATATTCATAAAATTTATATAGTTGGAAGATTCAAAAAATTGTGCGCTAATATCAAACTTTACAACACCAGTCGAGGAAAATTTCTAACGATATTTATAAAGACCTGTTTAACTTTTGATTTGCTAAATAATGGTATCTAGATATTTTGATGTACAAATTAATCTGCAGATTACAGATTAATTTATAATATTTTTAATTTGTGTCTATATCTAACAAATTTCTACTAAAGTTTTTATACTGAAGAATTTTCACAAAACTGTCTAAAAACTATCTAAAAATAATATTTTTAACTAACGAATATTTTATAATTGCATAATTATTTATAATATACATACATTTGAAAATTCTTATTTTGGCATTTAAAGTACATATTGAAGTTGATCTAGTAGTGATTTAATGTTTGCAATATTAAACAAAAAAAAGATAATAGTAAAAAATAAAAAAAACTTGCAACAAGCAGCTTTTTTCAACTGTGATGTTATTTTAAACAATGCATTTTCCTGAATATTATATATACTAAATACAAGCAATAGTATAGCTTTTTCATTTATATCAATTTTTGAAATAATATTTCATGTTAGAAATTACTACCTAATTAACGATTTTATTGGAAATATAAACAACTTTATAATTTAATTAAGTTTATAAGTATGGAATAATATAATCTTGCATTAAATTTAATTAACCGTATGATTTTTGATAATTCCCCCTTTAAAAATAATATTTTTTTATAAATTAGCGTTTTATAACTATGTAATAGCAAAATACGATCTTGTATTATAGTATAACTCTAAAATATATTTTCCTAATAGACGGAGGTATTCCAGACCAGCGTCAAGGTCCAGGACAACGTATACTGGGATCGAAGTCGAGGGCCGCAAGGAAGAGGTCACCTCCCACCATGGAATTAAGACACCAAGTACAGTTTGGTTCAGTGCAAGCTGTTGAAAATATTCAGCAAGAATCAGACTTAGTCAAAAGGCCTTCTTTTCAGCTGAAACCGAGCTCGTCCCGCCCTCGCGTCGCACGCCTCGCGTAAGCCACCGAATACGCGAGAGCCGCGATCAACAGGATTTCCGCGGGAATTTTTTTTTCGCATAAAAAAAAGATATTTTTTCTAAAGTCAAAACATTATTAGACATACGCCTCAAGTACTGTTATACAGCAGCTTATCAATTAATAATTTTCTATTGTCATATATTCCAACATATATGATTAATATTTCAATCAATACATTAAATTTTTATAAATCGCATACAAATGATCTCTAAATTATTAAGAAACGTAAAATTTAAAATAAATATAAAAAAAAGAATTAATCGCACTATTTTGAGTTAAAATATTTTAATAATTTAATTGATATTGTGAGACTAAAAAAGTTTAAAATAGGTAAATTAAGAAAGCTATATCATTTGATTAAAATTCATATCTATAGAATTTGGGTACGTAATTGTCTATAAAGAGAATTCTGATACTTGATCTACATAAATAATAAATTCCCTATAAGGAATAAAATAATTGATTTAAATTATCTTTTTGAATAACTGATTTTATTTGAATTTTATTTACTGAATTTTATTTTTATTTATTAGGTTTTATTAAAATATATATGCTATGAATCATAATTTAAAGTGGTAATTTCAATTGAAGAGACGGCAATATTAACATCAGACTACTGCAACTGATCGATGATGAATTTGTATAAATTCGAAGACTTTGTGTAAAAATAATCGACTCGAAAGATTTTCTGTTATTACTTTCACAATTGCACATGGAGTAGCTGAACATTGTAACGCGGGGCCTGGGTTGGCCCGCGGTGCTAAGGGGGAATGGGTGCGATGGAATAGCTTGTCGGCTCCAGGGTTCGGGGTCGAGGAAAAAAGAAGAGGGGGGGGGGGCAATCGGTACAAAAAAAAATGCGGAGGTAGATGGCAAAAAAATGTTTTATTTTCCGTTATCTCCAAAACGGCCGCGCTCCTCCCTACAATCTATAACGGAACAGGAAATATGATTATCCGGTGCCGCTTAATCTTACATACTAGTATTCGCGTTCTTCCGCGGGTCGCGAGGCGGATCGGCCACCTCGTAGGTTTACACGCGACGGTTGACGGACGCCGAAGTGTCAACAACGAGCGGAAAGGTGGGGGGGGGCAACGCCTTGTCCATGCCTGGCCTTGGTGACAGCTGATCTCGTGATCGGCTGTGTTCAAGGCTCGCTGGGTTCCAAATTTGGGTTAGCGGCCCGAATTTTGGACGCAATTATTATTATAAACTTAAAGTTACATACGTGCAAGAGCCGCTCGCTCTCGCTCTAACACCTGCGGCCTTGGGTAGGCCTCGACGGCGGGATAAGGTACTCGCTGTCGGTCGCTTTTCCCGGGGTCCGGTCGTCTCGGGGGCCTCGGGTTCCGTCCACGCTGGTCCTTCTCTACTCTCCTGCTTCGCCGTGTTGCAGCAGGGGGGGGGAGCCTCCAGTGCTTTCTTTCGATGTGGCTCCACCGTCCTCTCTTCTCTCACTTCCTTCTCAGTCTTCCTTGGCGTCTTCGGATTCTCGCCTTTTATTCCCTTTTCTACTTTTCCTACTTCCGGAACTTACTTTCAGTTCCGTGGCCCTCCTCCCGGGTCGCCGTTTCATTCCGGCCATCGCCGGGGTTGGCCGTATTTAAAGGTCCGACGGTTGGGTCTTAGGGGAGGGCCACTCGCGCGGTTTGGGAATAACTCAGAGGCGTTCCCACACCTCTCGGCGCGGCAGATTTTCCCTCGGCCCCTCAAAGGCTCTCACTGGCCGTTATTGCGTCATACGAGGCAATTAACGCATTTCGTATGTCGCAATTGATTGGAAGGGGTCGGGGGTGGCGGTGGCGCGTCTCGGTTAACGGTCGTTACAACATGAGCGACGAAACGAGAACTAGAAAAGTCGGAAGACGGAATCATACGGAAAACCAAGGAATACAAGATATTATCAATTAAGGGTAAGACAAGAAATAACAACAAGTATCAGGAAAGTTAGTTAATAAATAAAAACGATTGAACAGATATTGAAGTATAAGATTTGCAATGGGAACAAACAAAAAAAAATAAAGATATGTTATTGAAATAAACCTAAGACTTGTCAATAGGAACAAGCAGTAACTCAAGGTAAATGATAAACAAGTTGAAGATTTAAAAAAACAAACAGAATGAGAGGTGATATTGGATAAGAATTGATAGAAACTATTTTTATTAGAATGATTTCTAGTAACCAGAAGTAAGTAAGATGAAAATTTTAAGAAGAAAAATTAATAAAATAAAGGTAAATTTGGAATTACAGATAAAAGTTGTAACAAAACTGGTGTTAAAAGAGGGTAACACATGTTACATATGAAACCCACTTAAACTGTTGAACGGTAATGCGTACATATTATAAACCCTAGCATATCAAGAATGATTTTCTAGTGATACAATAAATAGGTAGTGCATAGTTATTATGAAACCTTGTCCATCGATTTTAAAAACCATGGTTAAGTTGATATTTGACAATTGATTATAAACTCTTTAACACAGCAGAAATATGTAGTTCCGAAGAACTTTGAAGAAAATTTTTCATATATATAAATGTCGAGACGACCAACTACAATATCTAGGTGAGGGGTGGAGCGGTACGATATCCTGATCCCCTAAGGGGCCCGCGACCTCCAGTATCTTCAGAAGCTCAACACGATCTGAGGCTAGAGTATGCGCTCTGACGTCGGTTAGCTAGGATTCTTATGTACCTAGGGCTACGTCCTTTTCATGTGTCCATGTGATTGGGAGTTGCTTTGCAATTGAAATTGCCAACTCACAAAGATTGTCCGTTGGTTACCAGCGAAGAGGTCCGCTTGGTCGCCGATTGGGTCTTGCTAGATGTGCCAGGAGTCAGTTACTGGCACCCTATTTGTAACAAGGTTGGACTTACGCGGTACTGGACTTTCCCGCCGCTGCTTTCACGATGGGCCGCAGCTTAGCGATTTCTTCCTCGCTCCCCTTATTCCATTACTCCAAATTATTTAAAATTTAAACGTACATTCTGTATGTCTCTTATCGTATATATCACACTCAAGATAAGACAAGATAAGATTTTTTAAAACAAAAAATTGCCAAGACATCTGACAGTCAACCACGTGCATAAACGATTCCTACGTGTAATAGCCTTTCAAATCAACAAAAATCTATGTAGCTGTATTATCAATCTTTATACTGTTAGCAAAAGATGTGTGAGTGGCAACAGTTGCAAATTTTCAAAAAATTTCAACTCACTATTTAAACATTTGATACTATTTTATTTAATATTCTATCTTATAAAATTATTTCAAACCTCCTTTTTGATGGAGAATGCGCACATCACGCAGGTTTCAAGTTCAAACCTTTGATTTTTTCATTATTTTGTTTACTAATAATATTCAATATCACATTTTACGATCTTTTGTATAAATTGAATACTAAAAAATGGAATAATAAAATTTTCATCCCTTATAAAACATTTTCTATTTTTTTTTCTATTAAGTAATTCAAAGATGTATCAAAAAGATTATTTTAACAATTTTTAAAATTATTGAATTGAATTGATTCAATGGTATTTTACAAATATTATATGCATGGAATAAAATTTTTTTACTTAAAAAATTTGAATTTTTTGAATCGATCTATGACATAAAGTTGAAATACATATTTTCATCGAATTAATCCGTCATTATTTTCACTTAGAGCATAATTTAGTATTTCATCGATATTTTTATAATCAATAATTAGGTTCTTGATTGTAGGTATGCATATCTAAAATTATCAAAAATTATACAAAGTGATTTTTTAAATCATTTTTCCAATCATTATTGTTCGCGCGATTTCAGGTCTGGTCAGGCCGTGAGTTCGCGAATAGGTAAGGGAGTTGAGGATCGGGTGTGAAATAATTAAGACACAATTTGAGTTTATTAACAATCATTTATTGGCTTACGCGGTTTACATATGGCAAAAAACCCCTCGATGAAGGGGGAAAAAGCCTCGCTAATATATACGGCGCCGCCACCTTTACAATATTATACATACTCATACACACACGCATACCATATCCCTCGCACCATATACTTCTCGCATCTATCCTACCTTTCTCGGTTGATCTACCACCGCTTCTATGTGGTCACCACTCGCCGTGACCCGACCGCTTGAGGGATCGCCATGTACCGAGTTCACTGCCCAGGCCCTGCGGTATCAAAAGGTTGCCTGGGTGGTGGTTGGATCGTATAGATCCAGCGACTCTTTCTTCTCTGCTCCTTTCAGGCCTTATAAGGCACAATATTTATACTTATTTTATACAAATATTTTAAAATTGTTGTAAAGTTTTTTATTCTTGTATTTGAATTTAAATCCTATTTACGAGAAATAGATCTTTAACACGTAATAATATTTTATATTTGAAGTTCTTATATAAATGTACATATCATGTTACAACTGCATTATAAAAAATTTATTAATTTCAATTTCAATTAATAAAATCAAAAAAGACATCAGAATGAATTTTAAATATAGTATATCAACATTAAGTTCGTTTTATTTTTTAGATTATTCTGTATTCTATATTTACTATAAATAACTGATTACTATAAAAAATTGCCATTGTAATTATAAATTTTGTTATTAAATTCTTTAGTTATATTTCACGTTTTGAAGTCTAATAAGAGCTTTGGCAAATTATTTTTCATCTAATTCAATGTAATTAATTTTACTGTTAAAGTTATTTACGTTATATTTATATTAATATTGGAAAAAATATATAATTTCTATTTGGTTAATCACAAGTATTATATTTTTCAATATTATTATGTTACTATATTTCGGATTACTTTAAATTCATTTTCTTATTATATCAGATTTTTTGTTCAAAAGTAATCAAAAACTATTATTAATCTTATTGTTACATAAAAATATGCATACCGAAAATACAGCGGTATAACGTCT
Organism: Kradibia gibbosae; assembly: GCA_018907135.1. NCBI lineage: Eukaryota > Metazoa > Arthropoda > Insecta > Hymenoptera > Agaonidae > Kradibia > Kradibia gibbosae. The sequence goes on along the minus strand of JACCHX010000012.1, from coordinate 4,189,073 downwards.
CATTTTTCAAAATAATTAGATCACAGTTTTCTAAAGTATTAGATAAATTAGCGAAACCTCCATTTTTTTATGTTCTAAATAAATTAATAAATATTACATCACTGAAACAACATATATATAGGCCCAACATACTTTGTGCTTCATATTTTTGTGAAAAAGTGTTTTTAATTTTTGTTTATGCTTTTGTTTAAATTAGTTTTAAGATATTGATAGTGATGATTATTTTACAATATTTTATAGCATAAATATAAATTTTTGTTTTTATAATAAGATTAATTTCAATCTTTTAATTTTTAGAATTTTATCTGATCCATCCATTCCGTCTAGACTTATAAAGGTCAAGCTAATTTCTCTAAAACCAACTTAGCCTTATAACCAAAATACGTCACCTAATGGAGAAAGGTTTTGGACTGTAATTTTGGAATCGCAGTCTTGTATCGTGTATACGCTCATCATCTCATTGCTGCCTTCATCAATATGTATTGATCCTTTTCATCCTCTACTTCTCGAATTCATGCTCCTCTTTTCTGCTCGAAATAGTTTCACTCCTCGGTCAACAAATTCGTATCTATCTATGAGATAAGTAAATGAAAGTTAAGCACTTTATCAGAGAATGAAGGTATTTCCGTACAACCACAACGTTTTCAAAGAGAAAATACTACCTGCTTGCTGTTTAACATAGATTATCCTTTCACTTTCTTACTTTACGGCCTTCTCCACTCTTCTTGTGAGATGTAGAAATGCACGCACAAACATTGATGCGTATCCGTGGTATATCCAAACATAATTATACGGTTGAGAAGGATATTTGTACGTGTAAAAAAGCATTGAAAAATTGGAACTGCGCGTACGTATATAACAAAACATGAATAGCTATCTTTATTTAATTATTTTGACACTTCTCAAAGTGCATATATTCTAAATAAAACACAAAATATTGCTATCGATTGTTCTTTTCTTGACTATATTATTGCGGTAAATCGTAAAAACTCTATTATTAAGTTTTTTGCTGTAATTGCACCAATCTTGTATAAATTAAAAAACTAGAATCAAGTGTTGTTAATAATATTTAATTAAAGTTAATTTTAATAAGGAAAGCTTAACTAAGGCCAGAGTCTACTTTAATTTTTATTCCAAAAACCGTAATATAATTAGACAAACATAATCACGATGCGTATTGAATATTAATTACTGATAATATAGGATGTAAACATATATAGTGTTACGTCCAGGGAGGTGGGACCTGATCGTTCTCCGCCAATTTATCCCTGTGGTGTAACCCACTTATTGAATGCGTACCTTAGCGCGCATTCGACAACTATGCTCATTTTTATGCCTACACTTTTACATGCACTAGCAAGGGACGGAGCGTTTGTTGAAAAGGGGATTTATAAGGGTATGTGAGTGTGTGTGTAATATTCACACTTACGTATTGATTATTCACTTACACATGTACGTATATGTGTATGCGTATATGCTCACCTATACATACATGTGCATAAAAAAATAGTAATAATAAAATAATTAAAAAGGACAAAAATATTTCGTTTAAAACTTATTTATTTTTAATAAAAATTTAAATTTTATTTTAATATTATTTAATTTAACAAAATTGTAAATACAAAGGTACAAAGGGAAATACAAAGTTCGTTATTCTTTAATTAGTTAAAAAAAAATTAAAAGTTAAAAGAAAATTTCGTTGGCTCCTGCGCGAAATATTGAAATAATATTAATTAAATAATAAATACCTCGTTTACGCAATGGTTTGAGAATCTCCCTTTTTTATTATTGAAATTTTGACTAATATTTTGAACCCTGAGTGTGGTATAATTTATAATTTATACTAATTAAATTCTCCTGATGAAATTAACTTGTACTGCTTTAACGATTCCTGTTCCTCACTACTGAATTGATCGACACAGAGAGCGATCGCTGAGAGTTTTCCGGCCCTTTTTATACGCAAAGATCGCTCGGAAAATTCATCCCTACTCTGATAACACACGTAGTAGTGCTCGTATGATGTAAACATTATCAATTCGTGGAAAAGTGGGCCAGTGCGTACGATATTTTTTTATGATTAGATTGATAAGCGGGAGGAAAAAGATACTGCCTAAATTCTTACTTTAAGCCAAGAATTATCTTGGAGTAGCGCTCGAATGATGTAAACATTATCAATTCCTGGAAAAGTAGGCCAATGCGTACTCACGATAGATTCTCCTTTTTTAAGTCAGATTGATAAGCGGGAGAAAAATTTGGTTCCACTTAAAAGAGGAAAAAAGAAAACGCTTAAGACCGCCTCTTGACCCTAGCGTAAAATCCGGTAGGTTACACGCGGTCATTCAGTAGAGGGGTGATAAACGCAGGTCCCTGTGTTGCTGGTTTCGGTGCAATTAGTCTTAGGTCACCCACGCGTGCACAGTCCAGACCTTCTCTCTCCATCTGCCCGCGGCTGTACTTAGCGTTTTGACGCGACAATGTGCAGTAATCTTCGGAAATGAAGACTCTCTGAGAGAGAGAGAGAGAGAGAGAAAAATTTCTCGGCCGTAGCTTCGACCGTAACAACAGTGTTCACAAAAATATTAATCCTTTTTTAAAATCTTCAATTATTCAATTTCATTATTCTAAAACAAATAATCAACTTTGTTTAACATAAACATTAACATAAGCCTAAACCCATTTTCTCAGACTTATAAAAAATCAAATTCTAAAATATATTTTACATAATATATAAACACAATTAAGTATACATCAAAGAATAACATAAAATGGTATACAACATTTATATATTACATTTAAGTAAATATTATAATAAGAACGGCCATTTTATTAAAAAATAGACTGTTTTTAGAAATTATTATGGTAAACATGAAATATGCCAATAAGTAAACAGTTGTATATTAATATTAAAATATAGTTCATAAAAAAATACTTTTGATCCTTGGCAAACAGATATAGTACTTTCATCAAATTTTATTTATAACTTTGGTTATTAAATATATGTCATTATTTTACATTTTAAATATGTATAGCCGCATTAAATCTGTTAGTAATAATATAAAATTATAATTTTGTAGTAAAAGTAAGTGGAAACAATTTAAATAAAAATATTATCTAACAATTATTGTAACTGCAATAATAACTATTACATTTTTAAATATAGGCTTTATAATTTTATACTTCATTTTTTTATATAGTTAAAAGCGGTAAAATCTGTACAATAAAATATTTTCCAACCTTGATATTTGAAATTTTTATTTTCTATAAAAATACGTAGATTAATAAGCAATATTATAATGTATTTTAAATTTCGGCTCTTATTAATTTCTAATTCACTTTTATTGGGAAAAATTAATTTTCGTTATTAGAAAATATTTCAACGATTACTAAGGCTATGATTTTCTAATGTTTAAACAGGTTTTTTTAATGAGATAATGTTATGATCATTTTTTATTTATTGATTGTCTTAATCGATTTCGAAATGCATGTTTTTTTTTTATGTAAAAACATGGTAAATTAAATGTTACGTATTATAATTTAAATATATTTGTTAAATTTTGGTTTTTTACTTATTTATATTCTGAATTTTATTTATTATTTTATATTTATTTAATTATATTTATATACGAATGAAAAATTGAATATTATTTACAAATAAAGAATAGATATATACAATCTTAAAACTATATTATTTTCAAGCTGTTTTTACACTGATCTCTGATTTACTGTAATGTTTATACATATATTAAATAATCAATTATGTATTTAATTCTATATTTTTACTGCATATTTTGCATTTTTAATGATTAAAGACAAAAAATGTATTTGATTATATCTATAAGAGTAATATCCATTAAAGGATATCTAAAAATCTTATATTTTTCAAAACGATCTTGAAGGAAGAATATGGTTATAAGAAGTAAAAATACTACATATTTTTTTATTAAGGCAAAATCAAAATGAAAATTATCTACTAATAGAATTTCAAAATCAAATTAATTCTATATGGTTTCAAAATGTTTAAACGATGCTTTCCTGTATCCTTTTACTTTTAAATGTATCCGCCAACTAAGTTCGCAAAGAAATAAATAAACGATGGTAAAAAACGACAAACTAAAAATGGATGAACTAATGCCTACGGCCGCTTAAAAGTTAGTTTGATGCATAGCTGAGGTGGACGCGAAATGAGATTCGTCTTCAATGCCTAGTATACATACAATCGTAGGTAAGATGAAGGCTACGTCAATGCTTCCAACTTAATTTTCATGAGTGGTGCTTCCATTATACGATTTATTCAAAGCGCATAAGAGTCTTTACGAGAGGAACTATTTAGAGTTGCATAATCACCTCTCTAATACTTAACTCTGTAAATTAACTTTAATATCTTTCCCTCCATATGATAAGAGTAACACGTCAAATAAATGAAGTTCAGATCTTATGGCGACTTTCAAGCAGGCTACAAATTGACACACGAAATCAGCATGAAATCAGAATGTATTTGTTTTCTTTCCTATTATTGAATGTTTTGTAACTAATTTAGTTAAATGATAAAATTATATTGTAAAAGAATAGTAAGCTAGGGATTTTACGTCGACTTATGTATTTACCGCACGGTCGCATCACAATGTTTTCGTTTAATTTGATATGTACATGCTACAGTGAGTCTTAAACTTAGACGTAAATTTAACTCTTTAATATTTTCGGTCACTCTTTTAGATTAAAATTTTTTAACATTTCGTGGATTTTATAGTTTTTATATAATCTGGTACGGCGTGGATCATCCTAGTTGAAAGTGGAAGAGGAAGGAATTTGTTTATAAGACAAGAAAAAAGTTCCGTCGACTCTGTTATTTTTAAGCCGTTGTGATGGGGTTAGTATAATTGCGTATAAAAACGAAATCATATTGTTTAATGTTTGAAATAGTGCTGAGAGGGGGCTGGTGCAATAGTTCGAGAGTTCGTGATGTGGTTTTACCGAGACCATTACGAAAAATATATGAAATTACGTCGGGATTTGTAATTTTTCTAGCAATTATATTGAACATGTTAAAAAATGAAACTAAATGATCGATACATTTAGTTTATAGTTTCGAACAAAATAATGAACTTTAAGCTAATAAAAATTATTAATTGATACGGATGAACTCTTGTAATCAATTTTCTGCAAAAATTACAGTATCAATAACGTTGTAAAGAAAATTATGTAAAATTGGTTTTTTAGGCAAAGGTGTACCTATTATCAAGCTTAAATTTATTATGTTGAAATAAATACCAGCTAAAAAATTTATAAATAGTAACCAAGAATTAAAAACTTCTCGAAATTTAAACTTGTATAAATTTGAATGATGCTTAAATGTTTCGTCATCAGCAGTGCATCATTCTTATTTCTGTATCAATTTGAATTTCGAAGTTAGCTTAAAGTGTCGGTATTGTCATCATTAAAATTGTGGATAAATACTGCGTCTCGTGTACATCACAATTTTATTCCAAAGACATAAAGATTCACTGTTACTTAAGGAAGATTTTGAAATTTAAAAGGTATGTGATTGTATTCAAATATTCGGAGCTTGCAAAGTCTCTCAGAATGCGATTCCCAAAGCTGTTAAGTTTCTCGGAGATCGCCTCATCAATTTTCCATTTGCTTCTTTCGCTTCGTACAATTAACGCTGAGTGGGATGAAAGATCAATTATAGAGGTTATAATTGCCGAAGTGAAAAATACACCCCAACCGACCCAATGGAACTCTACCATATCTTCAATTTTTCATAATTTCTACTGACTCCAATTTTCAGACCACTTATGCAAACGGTCGAGGCGAGGAAATGCGCATATTTCCAAGTAATGGTATTCATCTCATTAATATAACTTTTATTTGGATTGCATTTTCTGTTAATTTTAAAAAATTAATAGGTTTGTTATTGAAATATATTTTATCAAGATATCACAATTATTTTTTACAGCATTCATTGAGTTAATTCATCGATTATAGAGAAAATTTAAACAACTATCATAAAACTATCTTTTAATTTTCATATTTAAAATCTCTTAGTAGATGATAAATACTTAATTATTATTTTAATTTTAAATATTTTTCAATAAATATCTAAAATTTATTTTTAACTTTACATAATTTACTCAATATAATCATACGCGCAATTCTAAGCTTCGTCAAGCAGCGATTTTTCGATTAGGTGAAGGAGCCCAGGGTCGGGGATGAAATAAATGATACATATTTGGGCTTAATGACAATAATTTATTGCCCATGCGTATACATATGGCATAAAAAACCCCTTGCTGTAAGGGGAAAAAGCCTCGTGATACTACCTAACATTCACACACATTCGTATCATACATTGCACGCATCCTCCCTACCTGATCGGTTGGCCAACTTTCGCTGTTCGCGATCGTGGTTCTCCGTAGTCCAATCGTTGTGGATCGTCGTCAGCAGAACTCTCGCGCTCGCTGCTCGTCGTGGTCCGCCCGCGGGGAATCGCCACGTACCGAGCTGTCATTGTCCAGGCTTTTTGGCGGTTCCACATGCATCTGGATGGTAGATGGATCCTCCCGATCTAGCTACCCTTTTTCTTTGATTCCTTCTGGCCTTATGCCCACATACTATCCCAAATAGAAACTGCTACCAGGTCGCTGCGTTGGGGATCACTCTTCTTCACTTTTTTAGGCCCGGTGGTGCGGAATTGTCGTGCCGAACTCTCTTGCTTAATTGTCCTTCACGCCCATCGGGTCTCTCCAGTTTCGGAAAATTTTCTTTCCTCCCACTCCCTCTCGTCTTTCCCTCACGCCGCCGCCACCTGCCGTTCCCGCCTCTATCGGGACCATTTGCCCAAACAATAATTGTTTTACTATATTTTATCTTTTTTATAAAAAAATATGTCATTATAAAATTAATTATTATAAAAAAAATATAGTTGACTTGATTTGATAGAAATTTTATTCTTCAATAATTAATGGAATAAATTGAAAACTACTAATAATTTTTCAACGATTTTATTAAACATTCATTTAAAACAAAATAAAATATATATTTACGTATGTTTTAACTTCTTTTTTTCAATATAAACAAATATTCTATAAAAATTAATTATTAGAAATAGAACTTTTTTATATTGTTAAACTATATTCTTTAAAAATTTGATTCCTGTATTTGCATGTTTCCAAATTTTTATGTTTGAAGTGCTTTTTATGAACCTCAAATTATTCCTTTTGACAACACGAACCATCTGTAAATTACACTACGTTCGAAAGATAAGAATACATATTTTCATATCAATGTTAAAATACGTGACTAGACAGTACAACTACATTATAAAAATAATTTCATTTTGTTTCGATATATTCTTTCATTTATATATTTTTTACATACATTTATTATTATTCAAAATTCAGCACTAACTATTTTAGTTTTATAGAAATTAAAAATATACGTTAAACAAATTCAATTTGTAAATATTAAAAATAAAAGAAATAATATAGAAAATAGATATATTTATTGAATATAATAGTAATACAGGTGTTCTTCCTTCGTTGCGCGTACAACTGACTCTTATTCGCGGCTCTTTATTGTTATTTCACAATTTTTTTGTGTTGTGTTATTTAATTATTTCAAAATTTGATTTTTGAAAAATACATACTTATAATTTGTTAAAATAAAATAGAACAGGAAGGTTTTAGTATATTTTTAAAAGTTTCAATTAACAACAATATTCTTGTATTCGGTATATACTAATTGACATTATATCGTGGACCTTCATTATTTAAATTTAGACTATTAAAATTTAATAAATCTCACTCAGGAAGTATATAATTCACGGTTCCAAATGATTTCTATCATAATAGTAAAACGTCAATTGTTAAGAAAAAAGTTGTATTTTCTGATAATGAAATGTTTCTAATTTAATGTCTGCGTTTGTCCGCTTTTTAACGTTATTATATGTTGCGTCGAATTTACGGTAAGTAAAAACAAAAAATGTAGTTGAACGAATTTTGGCAACAAAATTTCCTCAGCATAAAGTAATTATAAATGACTTAGTTAATTTCTTACCAACTATTATGTTATACTTCTGTTAAATTTTATTTAGAATTCAATGTCTGACTAAAAAAAAACATTATTAATCACGTAGGCTACTATCGATCGAATTAACGAACATAACATATTTTGAGTTTATTTTTTAATTTTAATCGCATTAAAAATATACTTAAATACTTAGGTTGATTCTTTAAAAAAATATCATTTTTAAAGGATTTAGATAAAAAAACACTCCTTAAACGTCAGCTTTTTTCTAAAAACACAATTGATATTGCAATATATGATTTTCCAATAATCTACAGGCATTTACTATCTATTACATTTTAATTTTGATTTTACAAATATTTTCTTTATGTATTCTGTTTAGAAAAAAGTAAAATTTTCTGGGATAAAAAATTATTTGTAGTTAAATGTCCACGTTTTATCTGCCTTGTACCTTATTATATGTCGCGTCGAGTTTATGCTAAGTAAGAAAAATACTTTTTGTCATAGTTCATTTCAAAATGCAGGTGAAAAATTGAAAAATGTCTTTATTTACATTTTTATTAGTATCCTTACATGAAAACTACAAAAATTAGCACCAAAATATGGTTTAGTTATTTTAAATAGAACGTTATAAAATTATATATCATAGTAATAATATTAATTTTTGTAAGGAATTCTGTAAGACTTGTGATTGTAGTTCTATGATTACATTAATAAATAGAATATTTTATAGGTAACAGAATATTTTATTGATAGAAACTCAGACCTCAAAATTGAATTTAATACTACAAGACTGAACTAAAATTAAATTTCAAAATATTATACAACAATGAAGTATTTCTAAGATAAATGAGTACTTTATTAATGATTTTTAAATATGATTAAAAGTTTTTTATATGCTTTTTTACTGTGATACTCGATTTTTATTAAAAGTTAATGTTTCATCCATAAATTTTTTCAAATACCAATATATGTTTTGCTAAAAGTTACACTTTTTTACAACATAAACTCAGTTTTATGATATAAAATGTTTCTATTAAACCTCAATGTAGAGTTTAAATTTCCTACAAAAAAGTTTCCCAAATTTTTAAATAGCAGGTTTATTTCAGTATATCGTAGCCTAAGCAGTTAATTTAACAACTTGTCATTAATGTCGTATCGTTGCAATGATAACATATTTTAATAAGGCGAGCTTAGCATCCAATAATTATAAACTTCTTCATAAATTCATGCTCTATTTCTGTAAAATCGACATCAGAAAAATGTGAAAAAGAGTATTTAATCAGTGATTCCTCGGACTCTCAAAAAATGTAATAATTACTCAAATCAATCAGTTGCGGCGACTTGAAGAACAAGAAATGGTCGTCGAATGCACTTTATTATTTTCGAGCGACTAATACATCAAATCAATGCAAACACGGAATATCGGAATAAGTCTTTACGCTAAGCGGTATTTTATTGCTAGTCGTCGAGAATTAAATATTATCAAACTACTGCTACTATATATTTACATATATATTTTTAAGCTGTAGATAAACAATAGTTAAAGGCATTCTTCTTCTTGTACCGTAATGCTTTTTTGTAGATTAGCTAAGTACTAGCTCTGCTCACTCATAATTTCTAGCGTACGCCATTTTCGTATTTTATTATGCATTACAATTGCCTTATTTATAATGACATGGTTCCCTTAGTTTCTATCGAGGATAAGTAGGATGGACGAAGGTAGCGGTCGGAGGATCAAGCTAAAATACGTAGAAAGCTCTTAGTAAGTTGCTGAAATGCTTTTAGTAATTTAATTCAAAAAAATTTTTTCGGCTTTGTTTTATCTACTATTTATTATAATAGCTTAATAGATAGCTTAATAAAATAGCTTTAATTGAATACGTTTAGGTTTAGTAAAATATTTACTTTTTTGTATAAACTATCAATGTAATACCAATTACGAAGTTCTTGGAAATACATAAAAAATGAAATAATAATCTGTAACAACAATCATAAGGATCAGCTGAAGATAGAAATTATGCGAATTTAAAATGAAAAATAGTAATAACTAGGACCAATCATCTTCAATATATCAAACAAAAAATTATATATATATAATAATGTAATTATCTCTCTTTTTAAAGGAAAAAATACAGTAAATAATAAACAAACTTTTAATAAAATGTATTTTTATTTACGAATTAAATTATAGGAGTACGATAATGTACTTACAACTATGAATAGATATCTGGTAATATATAAAATAATAATGAAAAAATATTATTTATTATGAAATGAAATGCAGCTTTGGTAAGAGATGGAACGTATTAGAAATGCATAGTAGGCCCTAAAATTTTTAATTCTTTACTACTTATCGTCTATAAAATATGATTTTTGATATGTGAATTCAATTTATAATATAAGTTATATACAAATACACTTACCATTATTTTCCCTCGCAACAGTCTTAGAATATTTGTCCAATTACATATGTTCGATTCTTTACTTTTTATTAAACTTTTTGAATGGGGACCACTAATTTATTTAAAAAATTATTTCTATTGAAAATTTTAAAAACATACGCATATACGCAATATTGAAAATATAAACATATTATAAAACTGATGTTTTGTATTATTTAACAACAGTATTAAATTATTTGATTATGTCAATCAAGAAACTTTAAACCAGCTAAATTTTCAGATTGTATACAGTATTTGTAAAAATATAATATAAAAAACAATATTACATACATTGAAAAATGTATTAGTCCCAACCTCTATCTATCAAATATCAAGATCAACAATTACCTATAGCTTAAAAAAAGTATTGATCATTGGATTCAATAAACTATCATATTACATATTTGATCTATATTATTTAATTTATACATATTTTTTTTAAACAATATATTTTTATTTCTAATCATTAATATTATCATTTACAAATTGAAACATGAGATAAATTTAAAACCTGACTTAATTAAATTATATAAAGGTATCTGTTTGTTTATAAAATGGATTGCTCCCTATCAAAACCTAAATTTTTTAGAGTTCATGCATATAAATATTTGCAGGTGCAGGTAAATTTACATATTAAAACCCGAAGCTACATACCATTTAATATATTATTAAAAAGACAATCCATTAGTTTTCTTAACAATTTTCTTAAATTTTACATAAATTCCTTTGTTACCTCAAACAGTTATTACATTAAACATAATTTTTCTATGTATAGATAGATATAGATATGCGATAGATTTCTATGTACGCAAAACATGAAGAGAAATTTTAATTTGATTTTAAGAAAGTATTTAATTTTTTTATAAAAAAAAAGTTTCCTGAAAGATTATAATTTAGTATCTAAATGATTATTTGTGAAGCAAAATCAAATTAATACTAATATCAAGAAAAATATGGATATAAGAACTGGATTAAATATATTTATAAACCACCAAATCGATTAAAAATTTAAGATTTACTTCTTCATCGAATTAAAATCTAACACTTTTTTAGGTTGCTAAATTAAAAAATGGAAATTATAAGTAAATTGTTATGATATTAGAATAATTAATTTAATATATATATGTCAAATGAGAACGAAAGAATACTCCAGCGATGTGTAAATTGGGTAAAGCTACTTTATCTGTTAAATTGAAGAATACTTCTATTGTATGGCTTACTTCACATTAAAAATAAAAGAGCTCTTGTAATTATGACACTTCATGAAATTATAGAATAGCCAATGAATAAAATTTACATGAACAACGGAAATGTGCATCGCATTGACACACATTGAATCGTAGCCACATACTATTCAAAACTTATCCTGCGTTACAACACTCAAATAAGTAGCTTTAATGAAAAATTGGGGACAAATTGTCAACAAATTGAGATAGTCAACTAAAAATTGTCATTAGCATTTACAAGGGCAGCAATCCTGGTGTGTCTGATCATCTAAAATTGATTCCAAGGGCCGTTCATACGAAGATAAAGTGGGGACGAGGCTGGCAAAGCGACACATCGCACTCCGGTAGGGTTTTTTTAGTGCGGAGCCATTTGCCGTGGCAATGGGGCGAGCTTAGCATACTCCACCTGGTAATCATGGCCTCGGTGCCGCCGTCGCCTTCGCACCGCCAGTCGAGGACGCGTCTCAAGGCTTGCATCTGGCAGCGCACGCACACCCGCGAGCCTGCGAACCAAAAAGACCTGATGCCGTTGCGAGCATTGTTCTCGGAGTGGAAGAACTGCAAAGCGATTCATCGATGTCTAGTATCCGAGCCAAGCCCCTCAGTGCCTACCCCACCACTAAACCCTCGCGACGCACCTTACCAAGAATGTTTTGATTTTCGCATACCCCAAGAGAATTGCATTTAAATACTTTATTTCACTTCATTTAATCACTCTATTTTGATTCGTCCTGCTAGTTACCTATTGCTTTAACTCTATCGTCCTATTCATCGCCTATAAAAGCCATCATTTTCGTTTCCCCGCTCTGTGTTATGTACAAAATGTGGGCAAGTAATTAACATTAATTATTTCTGCAAGTTCTCAGTTAAATAACTATTATAAAGCAGATGCCTCTAGTACCATCAATTTATTGTAAATTTTACGATCTACAAGCGTTACTAATAAAAAAAAACACAAAGGCATATTCTCTTTCTTTATCCATGATGCTTGCTCGCGAAGCCTCTTAGCATCTGGAAATTGAAGTTAATGGGCTAAATATGCAAACCTGTTAATAAATGAGTAAATAAAAACTTTAACACACTTCATATTATATGAACTAAAAGTATAAATAATAGAATAAATTTGTACAAAATTGAACAAAGATTCCATTGAAAATTTCTGTCCCATTTCCACCGTCTGTCTATCAATAAAAGATCTCAAGGGTACAATTGCTAGAGAACATATAAAAGTGTCAATAAGTCTCTTACACGTATTGGATCCATTTCAATTTTCTATCAACTTTACTATAAAAAATCAGAAATTAATTACAAGCGTATAATTATTTCCAATAGATTTTCTATTTAGTGAGGCTTATAGCACATATTCGATTGAACATTAAAACTACGATTTTAAAAAAACTCTAGCCATGCATTTTTTTTAAATGCATTTAAAAATAATTTTTGTGTAAAAAAGGGGTTATAATATTATAAGTAGATATTTAATGAACTTTATGTACATTAAAAAGAAAACTCTTTTTGTCTGACTTTTTTTACAGAATATTACTATTCAGTAAAATATGAAGCTCCCGTTTAACCAGCTTAAACAGTAAGAGTTTATTTTCAATGTCCGACTACCTTGTAAAATTAATTTGAATTACTCAAAATCCTTGAGTAACAGCTAAAATTTTCCAGTGCTCGTAAAACTTAATAAGACCTGCTTAATCGTAACAGATAGCTGTATTAATAATAACAGCCGTCATAAAAAAATTGGGGCCTCGTAAGAAACGAGCCAAATACAAAGATGTTGCATAAAAATGGTTTGTTAAAGCCCAGTCTCGCAAACTACAGTTGTCAAAGTACGCATAATCGCGTTAGTAAGTATTTGGAGCGTTTAGAGAATCAACAAAGCGTGAAGGCTGTAGAATAGAATTTTCTACCCCCTTGTCAATATTAACAGACATGCACATTTTTGATTATGTGCACTAGCGAGTTCCGGTGTCACTAGCCGTCGGCACTGAAAATGATGTGAAAATAGAGAAGAAGGAAGGTATAAAATACAAAGTAAGATCGTGGAATTGAAGAATAATTATTTTTTAATCAATAAAGATATGTTTTTTAATAATATTTTGTCCTCAATTACATTTGAATACATTTACTCTAGGACACTTTTTAATACTAAAAAATATAATATTGATAATTAAATAAATATTTATTACTACTTCTATAACATATAAAAGTAAAATTATGAAAGAATTACTATGTGCAAAGAATTACTAAGAGTGCAGATTATTGTACAATTCCTTGATCTTACTTTGTATCTTACACCTTCCACCTTCTCTGCTATATCATCAATTTCAGTACTACCTACCCAAGCCAATTAATACTCACCGTCCGACAACTGCAAGAGTCTTGACTCTTTATAGCAGGCCTTCGAGGCCTTTGTCACTGTAAACGTCACGCAATACCTGAAACAAAAGAATGAACATAAGATTCTTAGATTCTTCACTTATTCCTCGAGTAATTTTTCATTCTTTTTTTGCTTCTGTTTTTTTCTGATCTTCATATTTTTCAAAATTTAACTTTTTTCTCGATAATTCAGTTTGTTATACATATAACTATAGATCGAAGAAAGTATATTATCAGTTTTATTGAGGGTAATTAAAAATTCTATATCTACTAAATTCGGTAATTAATTAAAATTATAATATTGTCGATAATAGAATAAAGATAATGCTTTCACGAATTTTTTCGTTATATTACAATTATATTAAAAACATATTAAAGGTATTTTTCGTAACAGTACATATTATAAAACATAAAAATTATATTTTTAATTAAAAAATAAAATATAAGCACCTGGAAAGTGAAGAACATGATTTCATTGGTTATAAAAATACGTATACATTGTCATATCTTTCTCTTACAAATTTCATTTGCATCGTGCTATAAAAACAAGAAATGGAAGTCTTAGAAATTTTATCTTATAATAATCTGCTATTTAAATTACAGCTTTATAAAAAAAATTATATTATTAAATATGAGCTTTCCCCCTTATAGGTTACATGATCGTATGGATGGTGGGGGGGCTTACGCGCAAGTTAGAATGGGCCTTGCGATGAATGTGCCGTTTGCATGATAGTGAATGAGAGAACACCCTATAAACGGGTTCCTCCATGAATGTTTGATCCCCCTTAAATGCGGAGCCCTCATATGAATGGGTGAATGAATGTAATATGAGTAAAGGGCGATGGAACCCTGACAAACCAAGTTGGTTGGAACCCCGACCCATTCATTTGGCTTCCCCGAGCAGCACGTACCATTAGAGAAGCAAAGGCAGCTTCTTGCTTTCGCAACCAAGAAGCAATCCACGATTGTGTTCTGGAGGAGGCGCAATGGTTAATTCATTTAACCCCTAATCCGGAGGTGTGCGTAACTGTGCCCATGAGAATGGTTGGTCACGAACTACCAATAGTTGCAAACGGTTCCTCGAAGGATCCGGGCGAAATCTTCGAGTATCCAGCCTTACCTGTCACATGCGGGGCTCTGTGGTAGCGAACCTATATTTCCCTAGCTACTCGTGGAACCGAAAATGGACTAAAAAAAACGAAAAAGGAAAGGAAGGAACGGGCACATGTGGGTCATTGGGTGCAGAGGCAGCGGAAGCCCCAAAGACTCAGGACCACATAGAGCTGAGAGAGGAGATGAAAGTCACCCCCGAAGGGATGGAAGTCGTGTAACAGCGTCGGCTGAGGGATCCACGCCGATCGAGGGGTAGTGGCGGGCTCGGCGTAAAATCGATGTTGCCCGCGAAGGCTGGCTAAGGAGCGTAAAGCTTTGCAAACCAGCAACTCGGGCGTTCCAATGACACCAACAACGCAGAGTCAAAAAAGGAGGACTGAAGTGGAAAGGACTCCTCCAGTTGACCCGCGTATAACGAAAAGGCTGAAAGGCCCAGTCGACGTGAAGGCAGCCCCGAGTAGGCTCGTCCCTTATAGGACAGGACAGGCCAGAAGGGGCCTGTGTCGGATGCAGGCAGGGTGAATCCCTTGACCATGGTCATAATAAGGGAAATTACCCTGAGAGACCGTGACTCTGGAAATACTGGATCAATTCCGGGAACAGCTGACAGAGACAATACTGGCTCTGGATGGTAAGGTGGATCAGCCACCATGTTTTGAGACGACCTACGGGAAGGAGGGAGCCATAATAGCGGTGCCCTCCAACCATAAAGCAAGGGAATGGCTTCTACAGGCAGTGTCCAAGCTGGACATCCCATAGACCACCGGAATAAGGATCGGAGGGATGGAACTTTTCCAGGCCAGGGTAAATTATAGGCTGGGCACTTCTATATATAGAAGGAGCCTTCAAACATACATCAAAAGAGGTGATAAGGCGAGCTATGAGTAGGTTTCGGATACCGCAGGGCATAGTCGAGTAGGTTGACTGCATGCTGGGTAACCGGCGTGTAGTAGTGAGAAAGGGTAACACAATTCCAGGGTGACGTCCTTTCCCCGCTCATCTGGTGCCTAGTGGTAGATGAACTACTCTCCCAGTTGGGCAGAGCGGGCTGCAAGGCTATCGGGTATGCGGATGATATCCTCATACTAGCCAGAGGCCCGTTTCATAACCCCATTATGTCCTACTCTTCACTAGACGTTATAAATGGGAGTGGGGATATTAGCTGACCCTGGGGGGAGGCAGAAATTGCAACTCAAGGACCAGATAAATACCTAGGGGTCATCCTGGATAGCAAGCTAAACTGGAAAAAACATCTAGATTACATCGGCGGGAGGATCACGGTCATCCTATGGCAACTGAAAAGGGTCATAGGGAGGAACTGGGGTCTCACATCTAATGATACCGCTTGACACATATGCAATCATGTTCCAGGCCGAGCTGATAGCGATCGAAGGACGCTGCGAGTGAACAGCCACACTGCCCAAAGGTGCTCATCTGCTCGAATAACAAAAGCGTCTTGATGGCACTGGAAAATTAAGTGACAAAATCAAAGCTGGTCTGGGACTGTTACCAAGCCCTGAACAGGCTCGCAACCAAAGCTAGGGTGGAGCTGATATGGGTCCCTGCCCATAGTGACGTCAAAGGGAACTTCATGACGGATACCTTGGCAAAACAAGCTGCCAAGTGCAGTTTTATGGGGCCGAAGTCGGTGGTCGGTTTGTGCCAGAGTCGCATCAAGGAAGAGGTGCGACAATGAAAAGCTAATGAGGCGAGCCGGACCTGGAAGAAAGCAGTTTCGAGTGACCACTCCATGGTCTTTGTAACGGCATTAAATGCTTCAGGCTGGGCCAGGGTCATCCTGAGACTCAGCAGGAGCAAAGCAAAGAGATTGGTACAGATCCTTACGGACCATGGCAGTCTCAAAGCACACAAATTCAGGGTGGGATTGGAGACAGACCCATTCTGTAGATATGGCTATGAGGTGGGGGAAACTCCCAGGCACCTGCTGCGCAGCTGCTCGGCATTATCTAGAAAAAGGAGGCGCCTCTTTGGGGTCCCAACCCTGAAGCCGGAAGAGGTGCTCCCTAAGCACTTCACTCAAATCCTTGAACTGAGTAAGGTGTGGTAGATAATGCAAAAAGCGGCGGACACCAATGGGAGACCCCATGCGTCTGGGGGCCTTAAATGGTGATCGTAAAGCCCACTCGCGTAGAATAATAATAATAATAATGTGAGCTTATTTTATTATATTATCACTGTAAAAAAATTTTGACTATGCAACAAAGAACAAAGTTTTTAATTAAATTGACAGTCAGAAAATTATGTATATAAAATTTATAATTAATAAATAAAAGGAATATTAGGGTATTAAAGATTCTACAGAAGGAAATTTCCTATATATTGTAGTTAAATTTTACATGCAGAATAAAATATGAAGTAGGTGTAATATAATTTATAGGTATTCAGCCTCAGGAAAATAATGTTATCAACTGTATCAATGTAATTTGCGAAAAACGTTATTCTCTAGTATTAATATTTGTGCGCATGCTTGTGCATACGTATATATATATATATATATATACGTACACAGATGTGTGAACAATTAGCTACGTTATTTCAAAGAGGCTTACATGAATAAGTAATACGATATATTATCTGTAAAATCCAGGAGGTAAAATGCAGCCTAGCTTTTAGAAATAATACTTTAGCGCTTTACGGAATGATAATGCATACAAATACGTACGTGTAAACAATATCCTATATACCACACACTATTGAATCAAAGATTTATGTAGAGATGTATACAAAATCTCGTTTAGAAGAGCATGTGAAAAAGCAATTTGTTTAAATAAGGTGATAATAAATTGAGATAGTTCCCTCCACAAAACATGTAGACGTAGACACTTCCATAGTATTTTGTCTTACATTTTGCGAATAGTAATTACAAGAAATTGAGATGAATTTTTTATCTAGTTGTATAATTTTTCTGACTTTTGCGCTTTTAAATATTATAATATCTCTGACAAAATCACACATTTTGCATGCAAGTATTATTTGATTTTCATCGCAGGCTCGAATGAAATTGAAAAAAAAAAAATTTTTTTTAGTGCAAAATCCCGCTTGAAATACGTATATAAGAACAGCTGTTGTCCAATTTACTATTTGCGACCTGATACGCTCATATACATAGCCAAATGGATGAACTTTTAGTTTACTTAATGGTATGCAAGTTATATCTTCAAAAGGGGAGCCGATAAAATCAAAGGCCTCTAGAGTATTCTTGTGTATGGATTCCTTCGTGTTAAGGGAACAGTTAGAGGAGTCATAAAGGGCCGAGTGACCTGGAGAGGAAATGACACTGCGGAAAATAGTTGCGAACGACGCATATCATAGTCAATAAGGACACACGCTAAGCCACGTAGAGCCGCCTATGTAATCATGGATGTGTTTGATCTAAAATTATAATAAATGACGATTTAATTAAATGAGGAATAATATTAACGTTTAATTATATAACATATTTACAATATTAACAAACATTCTTGATTGATCAAATTATTAATTTAAGTGAGATAATAAGATACTTTTTTATTAATTATAATACTTATACTTTTATGGATAAATAAAACGTTCTTTAAGATTTAAAACTTGTAAGTTATGGACTCCGACATAATACCTGACAATATATCTAACCTTAATATTGTGAAAGTTGCACATGTAGTTAATCAAGTACAATATACAAAATGTGAAATGACAACAAATTATTCATTACAGGACAGTTTAGTCTAAAAATTTCTGATCTTTAGTTTTCGAGTTTTTGAATAATAGGAATAATTATTGAAAAACCATAATTAAAGATTTAGATAAAAAATATAATATTTGGTATAGTATGAAAGTTATTATAACTACAAATTTAAGCACTTAAATCTCAGGGTTATAAGCAAATAAACAGTTAATTTAAAAGGAATCTTCGAAAGTTTCCGCAACATCAAGAATAGTATGCTGAATTTTAAATAAAAAATTTCTAGTTGCGTTTAAAGTAATTTAACAAGCTAAAAAAATTGTTGTTTAGGAGACTCGTTTTTAAACATCGACAAGTATTATTTATAGCACAAAAATAATAAAGCTTACTTGTCGACAGAAATTCTAGATTTTACAAGAACAATGGTTGAATCATTGCATTAATTAAGCATATACAGCACGAGAAGAAGTGTAAATAGTTTTTAATTGACATCTGATTTTATGAAGCATGCGGATGACACACTTTTGTAACACGTGTGAGATGCATTGAGGCTGCATCAAAAATTCACGGATAGAGAAGTTGTAAAAAGGCTACTACATACCTTGCCATACTTCATTACGTAATATCGTAACAGCTATTGGGCAAGTTCAATAGGATGAGTTAATGGCTATTGTTTGCATACCTGATATTTCATAGTGAAGTTTATCTAGATTTCGTTTGTAGCAATATGCAATACAGTTAAATTAAGGTTTTGTGACTCATCCTCGCATTAAAATTTAGATATTTGTAAAATTAGAAAATGTGTTATTAACATTTATTATATTAGATTTTTCATAACAATCATTTGATTTATTTATGCCCAAATCGCTTACCTACTTTCCAACTACAAAAAAGATCAAGTCTCAAATTCTCTGTTGTAACAACAAGCAAAACCATTTCATAATAATTGAATAGGCCTTGAAGATCTTCAGATTAACAACAATTTCAAAAGTAAATGTAATACTCTAAATTTTTTGTTGAAAGGTATTACATGTGATTAACGAAAATAATTCAATTGCAACATTTTTATAAATTTTATACATAAAACGTGTATCTGCTATTTAAAAAAAGCTCGCATAAAAGGTTTTATCTTTGTGATAAATTGTAAATTTTAATGAAATTATTAAAATAATATAAATTTAAATTACTTTTACAACTTTAATTTTATATTATTTGGAATTATAAATAGTGCATTGCTATGATTCTATTAATCTTACATATTTATTTTAATATAATTCATACGTACAATTTTATATTTTTTAGCTGAAGAATTTTATATGCAATTCTATTCTTTGAATTAACATATGAAATAATTGATTTAATAAAAAACAAACACATATGATTTAACCCTATTAAAAAAATGAATTTTTCAAGATCAAGTATATATACGAAGGTAGTGTTAAAGATAAGAAAAATGTGATCGGTATCCAAGGAGCTTGTACTTAGCGCGTACCTCCATCATAGCGAGTCCATTTGTAAGGGCACACAATCCTTTCACTTGCGAATAACAAGGACAGCGAAATGCGAACTCGGTTGTGAGGCCAAAGCGAGACGAGAGAATATCTCACGTGAGGTTTTTCGTCGCTCTACGATCGACCTAATGGAAGTAAAGAGGATGGGGTAGCATGTAGAAGACAAGGAGTTTCATTGACAACTGCATTGATAAAAAAATCGCGGGTAGATCGTCGTCAATGTTTGGATAACGAATGCTCTCGAGACGGAGTCGATGGCCTTGCTGAATTTGTAAAATTCCGAAAAATTTATTCTGGTGCCACTCTCGTCAACTAATACAAGCAAGAAAAATCCAAAACTTTTGTTTGGTCTTTTTTCTCTATCTCTTTATTTTCTCATGCATTAAAACAAA
This sequence comes from Kradibia gibbosae, assembly GCA_018907135.1. Taxonomy (NCBI): domain Eukaryota; kingdom Metazoa; phylum Arthropoda; class Insecta; order Hymenoptera; family Agaonidae; genus Kradibia; species Kradibia gibbosae. The sequence continues at coordinate 4,168,295 of JACCHX010000012.1, read as the reverse complement.
AATCAGAATGAAAGAAAGAAAAAGGATAAAAAAGGGAAGGAGTGGATGAGAAAGAGATAATGAAGGAAAGAAAAGTACATATGACGTCATGTATACGATTAAAATCCATGAGTTCGATGAATGCGCAAATACCCTTTTATTTGAATTTTTTATGAATACTTCGTTCGGCTTAATAAAAAAAGCTACAAGATAAGAAAAATAGTTGTCATGGTAAAATATTTAGTATATGGGAAATTCATTGGGAAGATTACCATATTATTATTACATATTCCCTTTCTTTTCCGAATGTTCAATAGCAATTCATTTTTCTCATTTCATTCCGGTTAAAAATATTTTTCCTTCAACTAATGGGTATCATTTTTAATTTATTTACAAAAGTATTTTTTTTCTAATGTAGTACAAATTTACAAATTAACTTATTCATTTTATTTTATAAAAACATCTGTTGGCGCCAAAATGGCCAGATATACGCCCTCGAACGGCGGGAGGGCGTGAAGGAAAGCGCCGCAGCAAAGAATAAGTAGTGGGAGGAAAAGAGGAAAATGGGAAGGTTGGAAAGGCCCGGTGGGCGTGAGGAACAGTTCCGCAAGGAGAGTTCCTGAAAGAAGTTCCGCGGGGCTAGGCCCAAAAGAGTGAGGACGTGCGAAACCCAAGGCCGCGGCGGGCGGCAGATTGTGGGTGCAATAGTGTGTGGGCGTAAGGGGCACAGGCTTGCGGGGCGCGGTTATGTGAATGAATGTGTGAGTATGTGACGAATGACTGTCCAGGTGGATTTTATGCCGAGTGTAAGCGCGTGGGCAATAAAGAGAATTTGTTGTAAGCCCAAATGGCGTCTAAATCTATGTAACCCGAATTCCCGCTCCTTCGCCCATTCGCGAACTCGCGACCCGATGAGGCCAGAAATCGCGCGAACAACATCATTATTGCAAATAATTGTTTAATAGCTACTTTAATAAATGTAATAATAATACACAATCTCAAATATTTATTATTACGTACTTTTAATGAATACTTTTTAATTTAATAATAGATGTTTAAAATTATGGCTCATTTACTATAATGTCAGAACCCCTTTCTCTCTAATATTAAAAAAAATTTAATATAATAATAAATAAAATATATTTGATAAAGAAACTTTTTCAAATTAAAATACTTTTTAATTAAAATTAAAAATGTATTTATAAGTAAATACATGTGTTCGGGCCAAAATGGCCCGAGATACGCCTGAACGGCGGGCGGCAGCGGCGCACAGAAAGCGCCGCAAAGAATGCGGAAATAAGAGGGAGAATGCGGAAATAAGAGGGAGAATGCGGAAATAAGAGGGAGAGAAACGGAAGGAAGAGGGAGAAAAGGGAAGCAAGAAGGGCCTGAGAGAGTGCGTGGGAGGGAGTCGAGGACAGTCCTGCACCATCGGGCTCGAAAGAGAGTATGAGTGACGACCTCCAACGATGAGTGCGAGGGTGAGACGGGAACGAAGCGGGTTGCGACGACTCCATCACCAGAGCGCGTGTGATACCGCGAGGGTGTTGCGAGAGTGAGAGAGACGTGGCTGGGACCGGAAGGTTCAGCCACCCCCTGGGCGCGTGTGATACCGCAAAAGCCCGGCAACGAATAACTCGGTGCGTGGCGATCCCTGCGATCGGACCACGACGAGCAACGGCGTAGGAGGCTCGGCCGGTGGCGATCCCCTGCGATCTACCACGGCGACCGACTAACGCATAGGGAGCCCGGTTGGCCAACCGACAAGAGGGTGGGATGGGTGCGAGGTATGTGTATGTGGGTGAATGAGTATAACATTGTAAGGGTGGCGGCGCCGTGCGTATATATATTAGCGAGGCTTTTTCCCCCTACCTCGAGGGGGTTTTTTATGCCACTTGTAACCGCGAGGGCGAATAAATAATTGTTAATGAGCCCAAAAATATCTTGTAATTCATTTCAAACCCAGATCACGCTCCTTCACCCTTTCTCGAACTCGCGGCCTAATGAGGCCGATAATCGCGCGAACAACATGTATATAATTATTATAAATAATGTAGAATAATAAGTGTTTATAATTATATTAGGAATACTTTCAAATGAATATACATAATTCAAAAATAATTTGTAATGATAATAACTTGACTGATTTTTGTTATTTCATAAATTTAAATCATACAAAAATATAAAATATTCTAGTATATTTACAAATAAAATTTGTTAAACATTAAAAAAAACATAGTATTTATTAAAAGAAATTTAAATTGATCAGTCTTTATCAATTTAGAATGTTGAGAATCAATTCAATTTAATAAACTCTTATTTTCGTATATTATAATATATAGTAATAATTTACCTCCATCGATTATAATCAACCATCCAAGAATTTTGATTTATTATCGGAATGTTAGGCTTGCGTAAGCCACTTTGGCTTAAGGTCATTAGTAAAACACGTTTGGGACTATAACAGCTCCTTACCCAAATCATTAGCTTTACCGAAGTAATCGAGCTTCCGTTGACGACCTTTGCGAAACCCCAGAGGAAAGGAGAAACGAGAAGCAGCATTCGAGCGATACTGACGTCGCGATTTTCTTCCAATAATTGTTACGATTTTCGAAACTATTATTTGCTTTGTACATGCGGATTTAAGCGTGCATACGTATTTGTGAATGTCACTCGATACAAGCAGACGGAAGTTATAATTCGAAATAAATAGACTTTACCAAGAAGGAAGTTGAAAACGATAGCATATCCAGCTACAAAACACAAGAAAACGGGAAAAATAAAAGTATTGGATATTTTTTAAATTAATTTATAATATTAAATTGGCTTTTCTTTGCATTTCATTTTCATCGTAATTTAAACATTCATTTACAATGATTAATTAAATGAGTCCACCATTATTTAATACTATATAACATCGTTCAAGTCGAAAACTTTAAAAGTTTATTAAAAATTGAGTCAATTAAAAATCAATTAATTTCGATTAAAAATAAATACAATATCTGTGCACAGTAACGATACTTTCTTAAATAAGATATTAAAATAGAATAATTTACTTTTAGAATAATTTTATATTAAACAAATTTCTAAAAAGAATTAACATAAATTTTGTATACATTTAATAAGTAAAAAATATGAAGTAAATTATTAAGCATTTCGAACAAATGATTTTAAATACTTTAAACACGTATGTGTAGGTATGAAATTTATTATTATGACTTTAAGTATATAATTAATATACTTAAGCGAAAATATGTTTATGGTTTGACTATTTTAAATGATGATCAATTTTTTGCTGTTGATCACCAATTATACGAATCTCCTTCAATTATATTTAAACATTATAATTTGTTAAAAGCTGACAGATGCATATTATTATTAAATTGCATTAAAAATGTTTTCATATGACTAAAATATTAATAAAATGTAAGACCTTCGGTATATCGATATAATTATATTGAGAAGGAATATAGAAATCTCAAATACAGACATAAGGATTGCCGTCTTAGTAATATTTTTGCAGCCATCTATCATTTTTCAAATAGATGAAAATTTAGGATCTCTGTTACCAACAAATATTAATTTAAAAACAGTTATCTGAAAAGTTATCTGAAGATTCATAGCTAATGGAACTTTTTACTGTATAAATACGTTGTCAATTTATCATAAAGCATGCATCAAAGACAACAATTAACTTCTATATAAAAAATATTGTAAATATAGTTCGTATATTTAGTTTCTATATTTACAAACATATAATGTAATTGATCTTAAAAATTTGACCTTTTATATATAATTTATTTAATTTATTTGTACATACCTCATACAATTTTTATTTCATTCTTTAAATATTTTAAATAATCTTTCTTTAATAGTTATTCAACAAATACTTGTAAGAGTATTTTTAATGATAAATAATTATGTAAACCAATAATAATGATTGCCTATTAGTGATTCCTATAATACATTCATTTGCACAATACATGCAATTATAGCGGTAATTATGAAATATAATTTCGAGTGATTTAATTTCCTAAAGTGTACATAAATAATGATGTAAGATCTGCTGTTTTTGTAGTTAGCTAAGTTCAACAACACGTAAGATACTGATTGCATCATATTGGTTGACATTGTTTATAAAGCAGATGGGTGTACTTCGTGCTCATCCGTACATGCACTTTAAAACTAGTAGTATCATTAAAATTACGAGAAAACTATAAGCGGGCAACTTGAGAAAATATTAAGTTTACGCAATAAATAATCCCCAATTATATAATACGTTTTTCGAGAAAACCATAGACCTAATGCGCAGATCGAATAAGGCATCAAAATGATTAAAATATTGAGAGAAATTACTCGGGTAAGGACTCGAGGCATATTTAATCGCGACATAAAATGGCGAACAGCTATGTGGCACTTGTACGATGAATTTGCTTGTAAATGTGGCTCATCCTAAGTTAAAAAACACGATTATAAGTAAACATATTTAAGATTTATGAACTACTTTACTCTTATAATTATCTGATTAACATATTTCTATAAGACTTCCGGCACGTATATTGAAAATTGAGATAATAGAAAAAAGCTTTAAAAAAATTATGTAACTATAAAAAACATTAAGTTCGTAATAGAAAAGTTAGTCGAAGATAAGTGTATCTATTTTTAAAATATTTACTCAGTCAAATAATTTGTTTTGTAACGTAAGCTATACGGTTTCAAAAATTGAAAATCTCGATTTTATATTTAAAATATTTATATATTATATTACAATATACTAATACGTGAAATCCACCAGAATTGTATTAATCCAAGCTTTGTGAATCCGACTTTAAATTTTATAATTTTCTCTTCATGTCTCATAAATTTATTATTTGATACATATTGGGAAAAAAGACAGAGAATTCTTCACTGCAATTTATTTTTCCTTATTGCAAAAAAAATACAACAGGTTTATAAATTCTATGATTAACAATATAGGTACTGTCTTTTTTATTAATTTTTATTTAAACAAAGGCGCATAGCAATTATATGCTCCGACTCTTCAATTTTTATAACAATAAGCATTAGGACATGTTTATGTTTATCTCTTATATTCTGCAACTATTGTATGATCTTCTCATAATTTGTATGGAGATTATACAAAAATATAAATAATAAAAGAACTCACCTTACAAAATTGAAATCAATTGAAAATGTTTTTTATAACACCTTTTTTAAGACAATGAATTTTAAACATAAAAGTACCCAGCGGTATGCACTAAATAAATGCTAAACTCGTATTAAGATATAAGATAAAATATTTCTGTCTTTATAATCTATTCATATTTTTCACATCTTATGATAGCGTAACATATTTATTTAGACTTTCACTCTATATGCAATTATGTTAAAAATATGTAAGTGTAAGGTATCGATCAAGTAATTTCATAGTTTTATAATATTTTAATATAATTATCTGTAACATAGAATAATCTTTGTCATTGTTAATCAATAAAACATTCAATATTTTATAATTAAACGTATAAATATAATCACAGAAGAAATATTTTCAACTATATTCATACTTGAATGCTAAATGTCAATAATTCAAAGGTCGCACGAATTTCATAAATTATTTTTGATGACTATAATTTATCTTGAATTTAAAGAAACTTCAAAAATAAATCTGTTGACGTATTCGAGTAGTTTTACGGAATTGTATTTTGCTAGATACTCGAAAAATACTTACTCTCTCGAGGCGTCGTGCTCCGGATCCTCTTGAAATCGAAGATTCGTTCGGATGTCATTACTGTCATTCACGAGACGCACATCGCTCAGTTCCGCTGGTAATAACAGGGCGACTTCTACAAACAAATTCACATGTAATACATTATAACTACCGTATTTTTTAAACTTTTATACTAAATTCTTATTAAATTTTATGATTAAACTTAGTAGTAATTAAATGAATTCTATTTAAATTAAATATTTGTGTATTGGATTAATTATGAAAAATGTCTAACTTATGTGATGCAATGTAATGTACTTAAATGATCAAGAATATGATTTATATATACGTCTTTTGCATTTTCAGTAAAAAAATTAATGTAATCATTGATCCAGCCACAATATCCCGGCTTAATCTACATTATTGATAATTGGCTTGACTAGAAACCTTTTCACTTGATTATGCTTATCACGTAAAAGAATGATCATACCTGTCTTATATAGTTTAATAAAATAAAATCAGTAACTATTTGTTTCTATTAAGTAACTACAAATTAATGGATAAATCTCTTTTATACTTGTGTGGTGAATTACTTTTAATTTTATTATTAATTAATAAAACATTAAATATTAAAGTAGATAGCTTCGGTGACAGCGAGCTTTGTATTACATTTTATTAATGTGCGCTGAAAATATAGACATTAACGGAAAAATTTTGCCGTAATGAAAAAATTAACGAAAAATTAATCCCTTAAATTGTCTGTTATGGCAGTAACATCGGTAGAAAAGAGCTGAAAACTTACTTTCGTAATCGGAGGAGTAGAATTGAGTCGGAAGAGTGATAATTCAGCGAAAGAAACAAAGCTTCACAACCGGGATACCAAATTCACGACCATTAGCCCAAGCTAATTAAACCCGATAAAAATGAAGCGTCGGGAGCAGAAGTAGACTAACAAAGGAAAGCTCCGCCGACCGAGATTAGGCATAAATCATCTAGTAATCCATTGACACTTACCCTTGAGGGCGGATTTAGGGTTTCGTCGATTGCACTTAGTTCCCTGGCAGCCTCTGTGCTGGACCAGATGCGGGCAGTGCTTCCCGCCGTTCTCCGGCGCACGTTGTACGAGGCGTGACCTCCTCTGTGCCCCGGGTCCACAATCGCTGTCGCAGACTGACCACGGGCCCCATCCTGACACAACGCAATCCATCACTGCAAACACCATTGCTACTGTTTAATTGCCGCTAAGCTCTTTTTTCTTCTTTTACTTTTCACCTTAATCACTAGCTACGGATGTTACCTAAGATAATTTAAGGCCATTTGATGCTTCTAAACTCTGGCAAAAGACACGAGCTCCCCCCCCACCTATACCATCCTGCTTTTTTATTTGTAACTTCTCAATAATAAATGCAACTGACCTACGAAGCATTTATGTATATCGATGGCTTTACTTTGCATCTTGATAACTCTAGTTAAGAAAGTTTTTTGATAAGAGTATATTCTCGAACCTTAGGATAATTAAGGAAAAATCTTCATTGTTTTACTTTCGAGATAAGACGGATAGTTTTTTATAAAAAAAAATGGTACTCTCGTTTGACTACAGATTTTTCTCACAAATTCTTCTATTGCCTTTATTGACATTTACAAATAATTCAATTGTTGCTTTAATTAAATCTTTTATTAAAATTTTTATTCTAAATGTTAAACGATTTACGTATTGTTAAGATAAATTTCAGCAAAATGTTATTTTTAATTCTTATGATATAATTATGGTTACATCAATAGGTTCAAAACAAACTGTTCTCGTAATTGTAAAAGGCAGAGTATTTTATAGTAAACAAACACTAATTCGTTTCGGTCAACACTCATACAGAATTCACTGTTTCTCGTGTGGCTAATTTGTTTTATTACATTTTGATGGTTCGTTTAATGATAATTCACGCCAATATTATCTAAGAAAAAAATTCAGGAGCCTTATAAAATATAATAGTTTTAAAATTTATTTCCTTAAGCAATTGTTTTCTAACCTACAATTTTTAATTAAAAGCGGGGCAAATGAGAAATAACAGTCACAATTAAAATGAAATATAAATGCAAAAAATCATAAAACAACGTAATAGAAATAAATGTAGAAAATTAAAGGACACTTGATTGCCTCTCCATTTTATTAAGTATTATTAATTATCTAAGAAGATATGGAGGAAAAATCGTAAACCTATATATTAAATATAAATTTAACTTTGCATATGAAGAGGAAAAAATATATATATATATATATATATTTATGCGTGGATGCATGAATATATATATATATATATATATATATTTATGCGTGGAAGCATGAACATGCGTATAACTGTGTGTAAATACGTGCATTATATAAAAAATGCATCATTTTTATAATCAATAATGCGTGATTTAAATTTCAATTGAAATTACTTTCAATTTACCATTTATATAATCAGGCAACTATTTTTTTAATTAAGCCATTAATATTTCAATGGAAAAATTTCCTTTTATAAGACAAGACAAAGTTTAATAAAATAATTAATAAATAAATAAAACGTTTAAGTTTATCAATCTGTTGTGTTTAAAATTATTGTTTCTCATTATTTCGTTTTTATTTTGCAGAGTAATGACAGCACCGAGAAATTGATAATTATACATAATATACCTATTATTCAAAACAACCTGATGATTCAACATACCACTAAACAAAAGAGTGAAATTGAATTAAATGTAGTGTAAAATTAAGAAGATGAACGAACAACATCTTTTTTGGAATCGTAATTTATAATCCTTTACCTTATATATATTACCTTGTATTAGATATATACCTTATATCTGTATAGATATCTGTATATATCTATACAGATATATATATATTTAAATGTTATTTATTGGCGTAAATTAATAATCAAACACTAGGATATACAAATATATAATAAGATAATACATACATATATATGCATATATATAATGCATTATATAATAAATAATTAAAGAATAGAATAGATTTTAAAAATCTGTAACCATTTTCTAAAAAAATTTCCATTTGCAATGAGATTGCCAACTTTTTTAGTTTCATAGAATACGTATAATTAAACGTTTTTTTTTAAAACATTCTTTAATTTTTATGAAAACCTTTAAAACAATTTCCATTGAACTATTTTTCATAGATGTTAATATCAAATGTCATGCAATATGCATATATTCTGTCGTCTTCAGCCTTGTTCCTTCACATTAACATCTGATCTGTTTTTGAACTTTTAAAAATTTCAATAATTGAGGACAATTTTTACTGCAGTCGTTTGCATTTAATTCAAATACTATGTAGTAATACAAATATATGTAGTATCTGAGATTTTTGCAAAGTGAATATTTAGTGAAAATAGAAAATAAAAATTTGAATATTCGAAAATATCTAACTTTGGAAAGTTCATAAAATAATGCTCTCAAAACTTATATAACTATTCCTTGGTTTTTAACTTGAATGTCTCTTATAAAAAAAATCCGTTTACATGCAAATTACATAATTTCATAAACTTACAACCCAGTTTTCAAAGGTTCCTTCAAAGATTTTTATACCATCTCGCTGCAAACTCCGATAAAGTTTTGCCGTGGCTCTTCGTAATCTCAATTCTATCTCACCTAGTGTTTTAAAAGCAAGAAGTTGAAACGTCTTTTAGAAGTAGGCAATTACACGAATAATCCGTGAAAAGCCATTCGATGAGCTAAACTTATTTGTCGTAGATAGCGCCATTACCTATCCCAACCGTAATTTTCCGATCGACTTGCTGATCGGCATTTATGTATTGAGACTAAATGAAATCACTTGATATATATATATAAGTATCATATTATAAAAAAACTAAATCTTATGAACATAATTACGCATGCTTACTTCTTCTGAATGCTTATCAAACTGTACATTATGCTTATAAATCGGAGTTGCTAGTACTGTTGTTCGAATTAATTTTTTAATAGAATTACAATAATTAGTCGTATTGCATTAATTGATAATGATATTCTGTTATGATAATTCGTTTAGTTATAATGAATAAAATTATAGTAATAATACTATGGGAAAAATATTTTATAATAACCGTAGTGCCGTTGCGATCACACAATGAAAGATATATTTTAATGAATAGTAAATAATACATTGAAAATAGTAACACTATTAAAACAAATTATAATTTTAATAATATCAACTTGCTTATTTTTAAAATTAAAACATAATAGCAGCAGAAAGTACTATAGAATTTTCAAAATATTCCACATAATAAACCATTTAAAAAGAGATATGACTGAATATGACAGAGTATCGATCGATAGAAATGTAGCGCGTGAACTGTGAAAAAACAGCAGTACAAATCGGTGAAAAACTCACGTATTGTGCGCCAAAATTCATTCATTAAAGCTAGGCTTTGCTGCAGAAACATAAAAAAGAAGGAAAAAATGAAGTAATTAACGTCGTTATATACCTCTCACTTCCTTCTCTTATATCAGCAGCAGCGAGCAACAAAAAAAAATTGTTCAATAGTTAGAGCTACAATGCCTTCGAGCAACAACGAATCAAATCATAAGTTACATCGGCCACTGCATAAAACCAAAGGCAAAGGTATAACATCCTAAATTTAATGCATTAAGGCTTCCTGATTCATTGTATTCGACGTTTCCTTCGTTCATTTCTGTCTGTGGTCTTTTTCCTACGGGTCGAATTTAACTTTATCTTTAACCTAATATTTGAAAAGGCGTGTTTTTAAGCGCCTTTTCAAATATTAGGTTAAAGATTGAGTTAATCGCGAGAACATTATTGGAGAATAAAAAGCTCTTAAAATTTTTTTTTCTGTTACATCAAATAAATTTATAATTTAAATTTCCTTTTCCTTCTATGTGTCACATGTTTCCGTTATTTTTTTGATTAAGTAAATCGAGTGTTTTAAGATTTATTTATAAACAAGCAAAATAAAAATTTTAAATGTTACAGCTTAATAATTATTTTCCTCATGTAAGTCGCAATTTATTCAGAATTTTATTAATTTAACTCAATTCACTAAATTAAAACTTATAGACGCATCGCTCTTTGCTTAAGCAAAAATAAAATGTTCAAAAAATTTGCTAATTATACAATTTTTAAATACAAAATTGTGAATACATTTTTCAATGCATATTTAGACACTAAAATATAAAATAAAATTTAATAAAGATATCATGAATTTTTATTACGATACATTACTGCTTTATTAAGATTTAATTTCATGCTTTTATTTCAAACTTTTAATATAATAGTAAATATTTATGTTCGTTATAGATTAAGAAATAAATAAAAAAAATTTTCTTTTAACCTCCTATATTAAAAAATTTTTACTGTTAATAAATGTTAACATAATTTTAATGTGTTAAATGCAATATTTTACTACATTAACTTCAAGTAAAAAAAATTCAGAATAAAATATATGATTTTTTATTTTTATATATACTGAGATGACATAAATCTTAGTAAAATATAGTTTCTACAAAAACTCTAAAGTGTAAAATTTTGCGCATTTTATATTGAATACAGCATTACAATAAAGTCACAATAATTTATAAATTATAAAATATGTATTGGAAAAAAATTAGTTTTTCAAAGCAAAAAAACTTAAAAATAAGGAATTTATAGCATAATGTTGAGAAACTGAAAAATCCTTGTATATATAAAATAATAATATTTTAATTAAAACTCTTATTTCGTATAAAACGAAATGACATATTTTATAAATTAATCTGTAGCTAAATTTTTCAAACAATTTTATTATGCAAAATAGTTAGAACAAAGGTGTAAACTGATTTAGAATTTTCTGTACTAATTATATATTCACCGTCTAATGTACGATGTGAATTTTAAAAACACTCTTTACGTAATAATATTTTGATTGAATAAAACAGTTAAGATATGTGCCAGTTTCATTTTAATTGAGATTAATAAATATATTCGATTCCTCATAAAATTATGTAAGGCATTCAAGTATTTTCTGACTGTACTTATAGATTTACCGTATAGTTATAATCTTTATATTCTTTCTACAAAGTTGACATTTATAGAATGATTTATTTGCTTACTCTTCTATATTCAAAAAGAAATAGTTGACTTAACACGCGTTAAAATAAAATAAAAATAATTATAAAAGAAAGCATAGTTTCATATTTCGTAGTAAAAGATATTTATCATCTCTGTACGTATGAATTTTCATAAAAATTAAATTCTAATTTAATAGTTAAGCTCTTTTCTCTCGAATATAAAATGACGCGATAATAGCCGCCTCTTGTATCATGAACCTTGCTCATTTTTAATTTTTAACGCGAACAATGAATCGTGATACCTCCTTTAGATTTAGAGACTTGATTTGGGGTGGTACGTCTCATCAAGCAAGGTGAGGATGTAAAAAAGTAGTAGTTGAGTGGAGTTGAAAAAATAGAATAGGAACCGTCCGTGTGGTCGAGTGTGGGCGAGTGGGGCCCAATGCGCGACTGCGTTGGCTACCACAGTGGTGGGGAAAGAAGGAGAAAGAGAGGTCGAGTCTAACCAACGATAAACCGTGTTGGCAGACAAGCGATATGTGCTGTCGGCACGCGCCCAGTCGACCCTCATGTGGATCTTGGAGGACGTGATCGAGAAAACTCTGGAGGACGCGCGACGTATGGCCGAGGCCGCGGGCAAGCAGCAGGTCGAGCTCGCGGAAGTTGAGCTGGCGCTCAAGAAGCTCTGCCAGCGCTACCACGTGCTTTGGCAATCGGAGGCTGCGCAGGTGCAGAAGACTGAAGCGGCCAAGGCCAAAGTCGTTAGCAAGCGCCGGTAGAACCTTCGGTTCATCATCCCTTACCATCATTCGTCGCCGCTCCTGTATTTCTCCTCCTCCATGTGTGCTATACCTATGGTTCAATAAAACATTATCTCGTATAACATGCCACTCGTCTTTCATTTCTTTTTTCCCCTTCTTCCCACCCACGACGTTGCCGTGCAAAGTCTCTCAAAGCTTCCGCCATCACCAATGACTCCGGATAATCCCAGTCCAACGGATGAACCGACTCAACACAGACTCCCTTCAAGACTCGGTAAGTAGAAAATACGGCCTATTGAACCATACGAGACTTTTTTCTAAACAATCTCTCGTCTACGTCAACTTCAATAAATTATATTCATAAGTAAAAGCAGCCACTATATAAAACCAAAGACATAGGTACATAAATACTAATACTCAACACTTTTCCTAAAATACTCTCATTCTTAAACTACAATACAATCCAATTAATTTCTTGTTCAAACTGCTATCTCCATTAATGTTTAGAATTGAATGTCACGCTTTTCTTTCTTTATTCTAAGTTCGGTGAACCGCCTCTCCTTATTTATTGATTTCAAGTTGAGGTTACGTAAATGTGTATTTTTTACATAATTTACATTGAATTTCCTTAAAAATTTTTTTTGTTTCTTATAACATTATTATGACTACTTAAAAAATACAATACTAGGATATCATTTTTTTTAAATAATTGTATTGTATTGTTTACTCATGTTTTTTGTATTTTTAATCACTTATTTTATACTAAAAATATCATTTACTTCAGTGATCTTGTGTATATTATTTTAAAATTCTTATTTAGCTTTAAATAATTTTAAAAACGCCTTATTTTTTATTCAAAAAAATTTTATATTAATAAAATTACCGCATCGCCCTAGTTTTTTCATTAAAAAATTCAGTTCAATCATTTATATCATAAAATGCATGTATTAAAAGCAAAATAATACATCGCAAAAGCTGCTTTAAAATTAAAAAAATTAAAAACTAAAATTATCTTTATACTGAGCCTTACATATAAGCTTTTTAAAAACGAAATCTGCCGTAATACTTATTACATTTACATAATTAATACATAATTTTATTATATAAAAGAAAAAATTGAGCTTTGAGTACCATAAATTAATTAATTAATTTTAATCTTTACCAAGTATAGCTATAGATACCGAAAGTTTTGTTTTAAAAATTATACCTCAGTAAAATTTGAATATTCCAGTCATTACATATAACCGAGTTGTCACTTTACCGATTCACTATTCTATTCCAAAATAGTTTTAAGAAAATTAAAAATATACTACTTTATGCATCATAATATTTGTTGACGTAGAATTATTTACAAATCATATTTAAAACAGATAATAAAAAAAATGTATGAAAATTCTTTTAGAAAAAAATTGACTTAACAAGATTGGATTAAAATTGCAGGATGTCTTGTAAAAAAGTTTGAATTTATATTACTAAAAACATATTTCCAAAGATCTTTATAATTACTTCAGAAAAAGTTTAAGCAGCATATTATTAAATAGATCATTAACTTCACACTTAAATATGGATAACACAAGTTTATGCGAGGCGTATCTTAAATATTTTTCTAATAGACAATTGAAATTAAGTGAACAGAAAAGGAGCACAAAAAGCAATAGGCGCTGAGGAAAGGGGCAAAAACGTAAAGCCGATTAAATGGGGATAAATCTAACGAAAGGTCGCAAACAGGAAAGATAAACGTTGCTAAACGATGTTGGCAACCAGCTATCAGAAGAAGCAACCTGCGACTGCGGGTGTGTCCGCACTCATATCTCATGAGCTCTAGGAGAATATTTGAAACTAAAAAGTTCTCGTTCCTTATTATCGATGGCGCTCGGTTTATATTTTGCGGTGAACGCTAAATTATTATACTCGTGACACGTTCAACTTAGGTAACAAAGCTTTGGCATTCAAAAAAAAATATGATTAACGAAGAATTCAGCAAAAGCCGGTTCAACACACTTTTTCACAAAAAGCAGATCTCCTTCTCTTGTAAACATATTGATAAAGCGTACCGATAAATATATATTTGTCATTGTATATTAATTAGAAATACAATAAATATAGTTGCCAATATAATATTCAAAGGCATAGTTAAATTCTTGATTTTAAAATACATTACCCATTAATTATTTTTAAATAAATTTTACAGATTTATCTAAAACTTAAAATATACAAAAAATACTCATTAAAATTTATGTATCGTTTAAACTGTACCTGGATTTTTAAGCTTGAAAAAGGTAATAAAATACTTAGAATAAAATGTAAGTGGTAATAAAATTATAAAAATTGTATATATTAAATGAAAAAAGGCTGTTTTAAATTTTTACAACTTTTATATTAAATATTTCAATGCTTCAAAAATAAAGGTATTAAAAAATATAGTTTTAACCCTAAACTTGTTCTGATATAAAATACGTATTAATCAAAGGAGGAGCTGACAACACTGAAAACAATTTCTTAAATCAAATGATTAAAAAAATATAAATAGTTTCACATATCCATTAATAAATGTTCTTATAAAAGTTTTATTTAATTATGCTTTTATTTAATGTCTTTTTTATTTTTATTGAAGCTTTTCTAAGTTTTTCATCAACTTTGTAATCAGTAATGTCAAAAATTTATGATACAAGATCTATTTATGTATTTATTTAGATTTTATATGTTAATTATTTTCAAGCATATGTGTAATAAATATGTTTTTATTACACCTTAATTAAATTATTTATGACATCTTCATTAAATTAGTTCAATATATTAGTATAATATAATATTTATCTTTATTAAAATCTACTTGCTTATATTTTTTACAATAATTTTTTTATAGATATACCTACGTCCACATTAATTATGACTGTATGTAAATATACAGCGACTGAAAAGATTATTTTATATTTATTTGCAACACGAACTGAATATACTATAAATAAAAAAGACAATTATTATTCAGATTTGTAAAGTATCTTTTTGTTTCGTTATTCAATTGAATGTCATATACAAGCTCTGTAAAAATAATCTTCTAAGTACCGAACTCTTTCAAGTAATAAACGAAATGCTAATGGAAATATAGTATAAACTGCCATTTGGGATCGTTGTATTTTGTGAATCTTACGATTTTCTCAATGCATCGTGGCTAAGTTCAATTGAATGCTCATACAAATCTTCGCGGTTCTAGTTCGTATATACAATTTTACAAAGTGGGCAACTGAGGTTATCATGGAAAAAGTCAAATAGTCTATCCGTAATTGTTCTGCTTAAAGTTTTTTCTGAGCGATGTTAAGTGTCTCGGTATTTGCCTCCTTGAATCTCAAAAGCCTTCGCTTAGGGATTGGAATATTCGAAAGCGATAGACGTATATTCTTTAGCGCCTCTTCTTTCGAGCGCCTGATAACCGGTATTATCGTACTTTGGATTTTTTATTTCTCCATGAATTAAGATTCATGTAAATACAGCAAACATCTATATATCAAATAATAAACTCTTTCTTTTTTTCACTTTTTCAGAAAGTTCGCCTAGTACATTTTGCACACTTCTTCTTATTGTTTTCCTATTTATATAATGCTCCAACTGACTTAAACTCAAAATCTCTTTGCTACATTCTTGCACCTTGCATTTTTTTTCTGACATTCCTTGAAAGATAACAAAAACATCGAATAAATTGTTCCACGTTTATGTCTCCGGAAAACTAAGGGTTTATCATTATTTTTTCTCCTGTCTGGAATTACGATTTGAAAGAGATATAATAGATAGAAACAACAGACTCACGCTTTCTATGAAGTCATTAGATGTGCAAAGACAAAACCTCGAAGTCAAAAGATAAAAATCTTTTATTGCTTCAACATTGTTATTTTATCGTTACAACATCTCATTTCAAACTGCAATTATTCACATTATAAAAATCTTCAATTACTTTACTTTTTACTTACCGCATTCATTTGCTTTTTTCGTTCACTTTTATTCACAGCTTTGTCAGAATTTAATTTACGCGAAGTTTATTAGTTAATCACAGAAGGTACGATGGTGTCGAATTCAGATGTAGAACTGAGTGCAATTTTGCTATCAGTTTCTTTCACTTTTTTATTCACAGTATTTCTGAAGCTAATATTCTTCTTCTTATATGCTGTCAAATACTTTTAAAATTAAAAATTTTAAACTACCTATCTTTTGAGTTTAGTGGAAAAAAAAATTGTATAAAAAAAATGTATTTGTGATCCAAAAAATGATGTTAATGTTTATTTACACTTTATTTATTATTGTAAAATAAATGCTATTATTTTCGAAAAACTTTCGTTAGAGAATCTTTTTATAGATCTGTCCCATAAAGAATTTCTTATTCATTTGATAGTTTTTTGAGATTTTAGCCATATCAAATTGAAGTTCACGTGAAAACTTTATAGATGAATAATTACTATATACTTATGCTTGTATCATTTGTCGTTATCATATATTAAAATATGTACTAAGGATTTTCAAGTCATAAAATTTCAATGGTGGTTCTACAAATATAATAAAAAAAGCACACACCTTGAGTAAGTATGCATATGATAAATTTGTCGGCTCAAAACAATTTTTTCCTAGATACATCTTTCAATAATCTCTGGTCTTACAATAAAAATGCAAAGACAAATGCTGAAGTTTTAACTGCTATCAATTAGTCTGGTATCTATGGTGTAATTTGAGGGGAAGTGTCAAATATGGTGTGGCAGGGAGACATCATTGGCAATCTCGTAAAATTTAATTTTTTTTAGCCAGCAGCATTTTTTTTGCTATATGCAGAAAGCTTTTTAGAGATTAAAATGACGGTGATACGAAGGCAATGTAGAATAACAAATGTAGTGTGGTGCAAAGTGCGGACAGTAAGCCCTTGTGCTCAGTGACTTAACACTCAGTCGTCCCTAGAAATCAGAAAAATATCCGAATAAAGTAATGTCGAGAAACGACTTGATTTAAACGGCGCCATCAATTAATTACTTGATATAATGCCACATTCTTACCGCCGACTTCTTCATCTGCAAGTTGCTATTATTGTTTTCCCTTAAACGCTTTATGCGTGTCTTTAGTGCATTTAAAGACATTCTGATACTATTCTTCAATTTTGCATTATCATTTTTAGTTAATTTATGTAAACTCATTTACGTTTTTGCATCAACGTATAACATTATCATTAGTAATTATGTAATAAATCTTGATAGGTTTGAATTACTTACAATTTTCCAATTACGGATAGATGAATAGTTTATTAGATTATATATGCTGACATAAAAATTGTGATGTATCTATTATTCTAATATCAGAAATTTTATTAATAAGAGTACAAATAAAACATAAGAGTATAAGGGCCCGCGACCGGACCTAGGCTATGCCGAGGAGTCGCGGAAGACGTTGACCGGGAAGGAGTATCTGACCTTGTCAGAGCGTTCACTCCTCCATCCCTCTCACTCCCTCTCTTTCTCTCTCTCTCTCTCTCTCTCTCTCTCTCTCTCTCTCTCTCTCTCTCTCTCTCTTTTCCATTTAAGAAATTTGTTTTTCATTTTTTTCAGTCATTTATGTTTATATTTAATAAACGCCCGAAAAATAATAAAATGGTGTTTACTTTATTCATTTATTTTATTTTAAATCTTAAAACATTAAATTCCCGAATCCTTCCTAACTTCTCCCCACCTAGTCCCGCTTACCATTTGGCTACTGAGCCCTTCCTAACACAAATCCCCTTCAACCCTTTCCAAAAAAAAAGTTTTTATAAAATCTAAAAATATATAAGTTATATACATATATATATATATAAGATCTACATATATAAGTTTTTATAAGATCTGTTTCTTGCACATTTTACAAAAGATGAAAATGTAAGGTTTCGTTTCTTTGAACTCCACTCCATATATGTGGATGCAAAAAAAGTTCTATTTTGACTTGCTGGCAAAATGTTATCACAACTATTTGTTATACACATGCAGGTAAAGTAAAAAATTAGCACGAATAATTCTGTTTCCACTCGTACTTTTTATATATAATATAAGTAATAAGAAAACAATGGATACATTTTTTTTCATACAAGTAAAGTATTTAAACTTAAAAAAAATTTAGTAAGAGTCACAATTGCTAAAAAAATATTTCTACTATATAATACAAAAAATTAACTGTGTTCCTAATTAGTTTTGAAACAGAATATCAAAGAAATAGAACACTAGAGGCACGTGTTCTTCATGGTTCCATCTATATTTACTCTGCTCTTTCAAAGATTTATTTAATATGTATATTTATACCATATGTTTAAGCTTAATAACTGTATATAACTACGGACGATCCGCGGGAAAGATGTTTTTCTTACGTAATATTTCATAATATACAGTAGGAGAGACTTTTATATTGTCTATAAAAATATTATTAATTATTTTATTTTTGTCATCATGAGACAAATCAAGCCACAGCTGAGCCAAAGAACTAAAAATATAATTTTTTATTTCTGCTTAAAAGTATAAATCCTAAAATAACTAGCCCTTACATAAACATTTAGTCAATCATTAAAATCGTGTTTACCTGGATTATCTTCATTTTCTTTACTCGAGTGAGCATTGCGTATTTGTTTATGGAAAATTCAATAAAATTACTGTCATTAATTTTATTATTAGGTTTATCACTTTAATAAATAGAGAAGAAGAATATATAGTACGTGAAATAAAGTATTAAAAAATCTTCTTGTGCTATCGTATAAAAAATATTTACAAAACGTTGACATCTCGGGCGGTTTGAATTAAAAAAGCATCGAGCGTTCATTGAATCGAACTTATATTTAACGAAACGTGGCACGAAACTTTTTTATCCCTCCCTCTCTCCTTCTCGCTCATTATTTCTTCCATTCCTCCCCCTTCTGAATCACTCCTTATTATTTTATCCAAAATTTACAGAATGCATATTTAACGGATTGCATTACACTTTTGTATGAGAATATTCACTTTTAAGTATATCATTTTAAATTAATACTTTAATAGTTTTTGATTTTTACGAAGACTTAATTGCAACAAAATTCACAAATTATATAATACGAGATTTGCATCACTATTTACACAGCATTATTGTATTTTCTCTTTACGAGTTTGAAATCAATAAATGAATAAATATGTTAATAACGAAAAAGTGATATATTTAAATGTAAAACAGGAGGGAAAAATCTAAGAACAATGCCGTTGAATAATTCTAACGTAAGTTATTATATACGAAATCTGAGATAACAATTCTAAGTTTATGAAAATATATTTAATGTAGTAGAATCACAATAATAACAGTAATCTTATCACGTACATGATATCACAACAAAATTTGACGATATAATTTGGGTATTAAATAATTATTCATGCATAATTCTTCGAAAAGATAATAATTTTCTTGTGTAAAAATAGAAGCACATAACATGTCGATAATAGAGGAAGTAAGTGACAAAAAATTGACGTTTACATTATCCACAAGATTCTAATAAAAACTTGAATGTACAAATAAAAAATAAAATAGTAACTCTTCGCGTAGATGCAGACCATTTCACCTACTTTTTCAGCAATTAAGAGGCCAAAGGTGACTATTATAGTTATTTTCCTTACATAAATTGAGCTTTTTGAAACATGCATGAGGATATCACGCACCAGCCATTAATCACACTTGTATAGAAGTAAACGTATGCGCTGTGCATCCAAAGTTTACTTTAACAACTGCTGCAAGCTTCATGCTTCAATTTCTATCTCGACTGTCTCTCCCATTCTCTTTCTCCCCTTTTCTTTATCTCTTTCAATCTATACAATTCTACATAAACTTGTATTCCAAAAACCATATTATTTTCGATTTTATTTTGTGCGAATACTGACTTTTATTTAAAAACAATCCTTTTCATTTTATTATTATTTTTATTTGTACATAATAGACTGTTTTTAATTTTTTATAAAAATTTACTATTTTTTCGTTTTTAAAAATATAGTATTTAATCTCTATCTCTCTGTTTTCAGACTATATTATAATATTAATATTTATTCATAAAACTAGAATTTTGCCTATATACATTTAAAATCTTACTATTTATTAAATTTTTTATAATATACACAAGTTAATTTGAAGTAAAATGTAATTTTTTGTAATCAATGCAATGTTTCTGATGTAAATACTCTAAATTATTTATGAAAGATGAATTAATATACCCACTAGATCGTCATTGTTGTAAATGGGAAAAAATAGTCGATTAAAACGTGACAATTTAGCACTCATGTAAAGACAACATTTAAAAATAAAACGAACAGCGCAAAAGAGACAAGAAGCACAATTCTCAACAAAAATTAAGTCTTAATTATCGATCTTACCCCGCAGTCTCGGAACATCTCTAGGGTATTCTTAATCAAAAACAGTGCTACTTATCAATCAGAAAGGTTAAATATCACCTGGCAGTGCCTTATCATGGATAAATAAAATTCGGGACAACTTCGCCTGCCGTTCAGCGCCATGGAGTCGATTGTCTCTACCGCCAGGGGCGAAAGTACGGGAATGGGGCCGATTATGTTAATCGTTTCGAAATATCGCCTTTGTCCATTCTATTGCGAGTTACAATATATCCTTACTTCACTTGACACCGTAGTAGGGGTTGACCCATCGTCATCGTTACCTCGTCTTCCCGTCGCTCAGTGCCAATGAAAAATGATGATCCAGAGAGAAAGATATACATGTATAAATAATATATAAAAAATGAAGATATAGAGACAAATGTATATATAAATATATTTATTTATATATATTTGTGTGTGTGTGTGTGTATATTCATATAAAAAAACATTAAACGGGCGAGTAAAGGAAGAAGAGGGCGAATACATCAAACAAGTCTACATCATATGTGTTTTTTCTCGAATTTTTATATTATTAAGTTCACTTTGAGGGAGACGAAGATATCCTTTAATCAACATTTTCAGCGATATGCGGAGCACCGTGAATATCAAGCGTGACGAGGGTAGACCACATACGCGTATAAAGGCATTCTCTTCTCCATATATTATTTTTTTCCTTTTCATAATATAGCCAAATGTGTATATTTGCCCTTAAAATCAGAGAGTTTTCAAAGACTTTTTTGTTTTATCGATGTTTAATATTAGCCAATCGTATTTACGATAAATTTATATTTTTGAATAGATCTTTCTAGATAAACTTATAAAAAAGGATAAATAATCGCCATTAGAGACTCAGACAATGATAAATTGAATTATAAAAAACATTTAGTTATTTCACAGATTCTATATATTCCTTAAATTCTAATTCAACTGACATAGTATATTTATTTATGATTATAAATGGTAAAATTGATACATTACTACAAGCCCTTTATAAATATACAACAATATGGTTTCTAGAAATATATATTTTTCCTCATTTTTTTTTTATTTCGTACTTGTTAGTAAGTTGTTCAAACTAATAAATTATATGAAAAAATTCGAATCTCTGTGACTTTGTTACTCCGATTTCGTTGTATAAATTAAGCCAAATCTTTTAATTTTCTACTCCTTCTTTCATTTTATTTCAAATATACGAACAAAAAAAAATGAATTTTTTTCAAAAAAGAGAATTACATACATGTACATCCATATAAATATTTTGAGGAAAGTGGGTACTTATAGAAAAAGTTGTAGCATAAAGTTAGTAAAAGAGCCCACAAAAATACATTTGCAATTTAGTAAACCGGGTCACGTCATTATCCCGTTCCATTTCGTCGCTTCTTTTTTCCTTTATTCTCTACATAAGGTATAAGTTTGGTCTCGTACACTTTATAAGAAAAAAAGATGTTGCACAGTGAACGACGAAAATAAAGAGGGACAAAATATTAAGAACCAGATGCGTTGTCAATTCTCATTGGCTTAATGCGGGATTTCACGTGATGTGGTTTCTTCTCCTTGCTAACACGGGATTATAATACGTTCTCAATTTCAATGCTGAATAACGACAATCTGCTTTATACAAGAGAATGGCATCTGTTAACTGATCCATTCATTCTTAATTTTGTTTTTATTTTTAATACTTTTTCATACGTCACATCATAAAATATATTTTTAAGTATTACTTAACAATATTAAAAGAAAAACCAACGCTTGTAGGTTATCTTAAATTTAGTAAAGATTCGTAATGTGCCTCTAACCTTTAAACACTTTTAGGACATTTATCATATCATATTATTGTCATTTCTCATATATTTAAGTTATATAATAATTATTAAAATGGCTATTAATTAATTAATTATAAAACTGACTTTTATATACTATTGAAAAATATATTCTTTAATGAATGTATGTGTGAGTGTGTATGTGTCCGTGTAAATTTTATTTTTATTATTTTAACTATAGATAAATTTTAGATAAATAACTTTAGATAAATTTTAACTACAGATAAATACATTAAATTTAGATTAAAAATAATATTTAAAGCAGATATTATATAAAATTTGATTTACTGCATTTATGTAATTTATAACTAAATTTTAATGATGAAAATGCACATTATAAATTATCTATTCCTTATATTTTTTACTATTATAATATTATGACCCTGAAAAGATTTTTTTAAAAACACTTTTTAAGTTAAAAGGAGAATTCCGCAAAAGAAAAACAAAGTTTAAATTCAATAAGAAAAATGAGCTTTCATAAAAAAAAAGTAGTAACATAAAGACCTTTCTCACATTGTAAGATCAACATATAAATTAAACATGAACTAATTATATAAAATATGTTGTATATATTTTAAGGCATATTTTTTAATTTAAAGGATGATAAAAATAATTTATTTAAGATAATCTATATAGTTATTTAATAGTTATTTAAAAAAACGGAAAGAAAATATTACAGTTATTGTTGCTCTAAGCATTTATAAATTTTTAATTCTCGATTTTTCCACATGATAATAATAGTATAAATTGTATACAAATTTCTTTTTTGCAATTAATATTTAAACTCCCAAAAAAATTAAGTAAAGTGCTTCAAAAATGAATATGTGTGCTTTTAAAGAATAAAACCTAGCACATAAAAAGGGAATGTCAATAAATACATTATTAACTTACATTACAACAAAATAAAACCTATAATTAAATTATGCATCTAAACATTAATCAAATTTTTAATAAAAATTTTAAAAAGTAGTCTTCATTACGCAATCATTCAAAATGAAATTGATTCCTTGTTCTCTAGATAAAATAAAAACAGTATACTTAACCACATAAGTGAAGATAAAAATATAAATCTCGCTAGAAATTTAGCTCAATCAGTTACATTTTAAATTAGTACCAATATAGAAATATATTGAAAAAAAATTTATGTATTTTATGTTTTTTATTGTAAGAGAAAAATTATTTTAGATAACAGTTTTACGGATAAAATAAAAAGTTATAAATACAATAACTCCTTAAAGCGATCCATAATCTTTATTATGAAGATAGTTTAGAAATTCAGAAGACTGTCACTAGGTACAAAAAGCTATTGTCTTAGACAGAATTCATGAAAGCAGCTGTTACGCTTATCACAAAGTTCTGTAAAACGCATTCGTAAGCCAAGTACTTGTGGTTTTATCGAACCACGCGGAAAACTGAGGTTCGAGGTTTCGACTTTTATGTGGTAGCAAATCTACGCTCATTTGAAAACGTATTCTAAAAGGTTGAGAGCCGAAGGCAAAGCAATACAAAAATATTTCTTGATTGCATTGATTGATGGCATGATTCCACCAATTGTATTGGTTCTCGAAAGATCGATTTGTACGTTTAAGCCATTTTATAGGGCTAAAAGATAGCTGTCATCCTACATTTACGAGGTTTTTTGTACATCTCCCACTAATTTTGGATTTCCCATGGTCTTGCCACCTACAACCCTTAACTAATATATCAAGATAAATGTATCAAGATAAATGTATGCTGTTACTTTATTTATATTAATCTTTAAACATTGTCATACATCATCGTAAATATAAAAAAAATTAAATAAAAAGATATTTAAAAAAAATGAAATATTTTTTGTATTAGTATAATAAAATCAAGAATGTATCTTATTTAATAAAACTTTGAATAGTATATTATTTTTACTAAAATAATGATACCGACGATAGAACTTTCAAATCTTAAAATTATTAAAGAATATAACATATAAATATATTAAATGTATAAATTTATTGTATATAAAATTAGCTCTATTCCTCTACGAGTGTGGTCTTTATCCGAACACTTTAGTCATCCGCTCTTGCACGTGGACAAGATTTTACGACGCCTGGGTAAAAAAAGGAGATGTTCCAAAAGTGAATCTTCGCAGTTTACACATCCCGAAAACAGGTTGTCAGATAATCAAGTCTTTTCAAAACCCTTTGCTTAAGAAGTCATAGGACGATTAATATTTTATTCCCCCCCCTCTCTCTCTCATTTTTCTATTTTTCTCTCTTCTTTTTTTTTCTTTCGTTTTTTCATCGAAATCACGAGATTTGCTTTACTGAAATAAAACTTTTATGCAGTACGGATGAGTTATTTGTAGCATCATTAAAACAATCAATTACGGCTGTTCGTTGGGCACCTCATTATTATAGAAAAATGTCAATAATATGTTTCAAAAGGAGTTCCTAAGGATTTTTAACGATTTTTAACTTTGAAGAGGTTCTAAGAATAAGATTATTCCTTTCTTATTAATCGTCCTCTGTAACTTTTCTTTACTGACCGCTTATTAGGGAATGAAAAAGAAAGATTGAAATCGCACTCGTTACCACTACATAAGAACAATTTATTCATATAAATATAATTTATACATGATTTTCATTTTACTCAAAACATGCATGTAAAACGTAGGCTGTTCTCTTCGCCGATACAACGCAGCCATCGATCTTGATCCGCAAGTGATAACAGGAAAAAAGAAAAGTGCGCGTCACGACTTAACCACATACTGGAGTGACTCACAAAAGAGTAAGATTAAATCAGAGGTAATGAAATAAAGAAGTTTAACAACAAATAAATTTTGCGAAATATTAATACAATGCACCTTATTAACTACTGATGATTTCGTCAATGTCATCTAACGATAATATTTATTATATTTTTCGGACTAAAAACATTGCTAATTATCTAATATAATTATATTTTGTTTTTTACTGGCTTACAGTCTCCCTAAACCCAAAACAGAAAGGTCTTGTGACCAATTGCCTCGTAAATAAATTTCTTATACCTGGCAGGCCAGATTAATTATTCTGAGTTTAAAATACTTATCTTAAAAGTAAGTATAGACGAAATGACAAATTGAAATTTTCATATAGTTTTGATTATTTTCTAATTTTCGTAAAATCATTGGTTATTATACAAATTGAAAAAAAATTATTCTACGTAAATTAATTTACTAAATTAAAAATGATAAGTAGATTTCTGAATATCAGCATTTGATTAAATATACGTTTATAGAATTTATAGAATTTTTATTGTAACATATTTTCATGGATGCTAAGAATATTCAAAATAATGATAGTGAAAGTCTAATATAAGTTTATAAATAAAAATATGTAAGGGTTGTTTATAAGTAATGGGAATCTCGATTGAAATATTCGGTACTTTATAATATTTTATTGCTATTTTATTTTATTTTATTTTATTGCTATATTTTTATTGCTAAAAAATCCCGGACTAGAAATTATTTTCTGAAAGACAAACAGAAAAAGTATAATCAGAATCGTATTTTTCCATCCAAAAAAAAATTTGAGCGATAAATTCAATGACACTAGAATTTTCTAGCTTGAGCTTTATAGCTTGGCGGCGACTCAAAGTAATCAACTTTGTAAAAAAGCGTCTCTTTAAGATCCTTGAAGAAAAACGCACTAAAGATCGAAAAGTCTATTTCCTACTAACAGTAAATGAGCAACGTGGTGCAACTATTTTCACCTCGCGGACTTTTCATTAGGGAACGACAGAATTAGAAGTCGAAAGTAGAGATAACTCACCGACTAACGAACCGCAGCATGTTCCGCACGCTTTTGTCTCTACTACTACATTATTGATTGCTGCCTTCTGTCTTGAATTTTTCTTTTGCTCTTCGTCGTCTATTTTCTTTGTTCTTCAATTTTTATTTAGCTCCTCACTCAGAGCCGCGCATTTATCGAGGATATGTAATGGATACCAGCGGTGGTTACGGATGACTCGTTTTTTTTTCCATACCATATGTGGTGGAGTATCGGTGGACACCGAACCTCATTCCCAATGGAAATCGGTAAAACCCGACAGCGATAGTTGATTAATGTATTTGCGCTCCTATATTCACCATCAATAAGTACTCGTCGTGAAGACGGTATTTTATAATTGAGAGTCTCAGAAAATAGAAAAATCTAGCTTATACAACTTCTATACGAATCGTAGTAATGCTTATTATTAAAATATCGACGACATATAAAATCAACACTTCACATGGAATTACATAATTGTCATAAATCAAGGCATTGTACTATTGGCACAGATGGCAATTAAAAAGTTTTTCAATTTAATTAATTTTTGCACTACATTAATTAATTATGTACTGACTTCCTACGGCTTTTGATAAGAAAAATTATTAAGCTTAAGTGCTATTAGTTACAAATATCAATCTGCAATTTATTATCTTGTTAATACTCTATTTCTCCAAATGAATCTCTATAAATGAAATGTCAAATGAAACTTAAAAGGATGTTGAAAAGCTTAATAAATGATTCCATTCATCGTAATCATTTATCTGTATGTACTTTATATTTATTTTTTAAATTTACATAAAATAAAAATTTGAAAAAATGACAATAATTTAATTTTTAATTGGAATATATATAAAACATCATTACTTTAGTTTTCAATGATACTATCATACGATTTGGTGTATTAAGAAGAAAAATTAATTTACACGATTGGCCTGTGCGTCCCCGTCTAATTTTAATATTGAATAAACTCTAGGAATTTTTTATTTTTAAAGATTGTGTAGTGATATTTATGCAGGTTTATTTTAAATACGTTAGCTTTTCACTTCACTTATAAATTATAAATTTGTCATCGTATGTAAATTACAGCTTTTTCTAAAAAAAGGTAGTTATTTCCTTCTGTATACTTGTATAATTAAGAAAAAATGATGAATAAAATTAACATTTCTGAAACTTTTCAATTAGAATCGAATTTTTTATTCTAGCACCATGTACTGATTTTGTATTTTAAAAATGTTTATTTTTAATAATAATGCGACGAAATCTTCGTCACAAGGTATCTGCTTGTAAATTATACGTTAGGTAACTTTGCTGAACAGTCTTACGGGTCCGACAGTGCTACCTTGGATAAACCTACGCATCCATTCAGAAGTTCTTGCTGAACTTATGGAACTTTGATAAACCGAAAGCTAAAGGAGGACTCGAGCTTGAGAATGCGCTTTGGCTTGCTAATAGAGTAAAACATAATTACGCGTGGAGAAGCGAGAGGTGGAGTAAGGCGAGGTGAAACCACACAGGGCGTCATAAAAGAAGTCAACCGGCAGTGGGAAAGTTAGCTGGTAACGCCGGCTATTTGAAAGGGTAGTTAGACGAGCGGGCCGAGGACAGGAAGGAGTTAGCGATTTCTGAGGCAGGTCAAATAGCGGAGGAGGCGACCCTTCGGGTAAAGAACGCCGCGGATTCACGGAGCCCCTATTAGAAAGTCTAAATAGCCTTGAACGAAGGAGAAAACTGGCAAATCGAAGAGCCCGTAGATGGCTGATTCGAAGAGAAGAAAAAAGCAAAAACGGCCGCTCACCAGCGCAGGCCTCCTTGAAGTCATAGCAACAGTCGCCGAGCTTGAGGCAGGCGTGATCGCAGTAGCAAGGCTTGTCCCCGGGACTCTGGACGACCGCGTTCGGTGAGCTCTTCTGGACGACGCAAGCCGAGTCTCGTCCGGGGCAGCAAAGCTTGGCCTCCGCACAGCTGCCGGCTGCTGCGCCGGCTACAAGCCAGAGTATCCCTGGGATGCAGCATCTCCAACTCTGAGCGTCCATTACTCCCTTCCGCTCGAAGCCTTTTTTTTCTCACCTGCGGCCGGCTCACATGTACCCCCGATGCACTCGTGCTAGAGGCAAGCTCGGCACCCTATGGATCCTTGACTGGGCTTCCTCCGACCTCTTCCTGCCTCGGAACTAGCTCGACGGGTCTGCGCACGCCTCCTTTGCCTCCGCAACTGAACTGAGAGCGGCAGTGATCGCCTCAGCGGGTGAAACCGCGGCTCTCGCTCCTTCCTTGCCACCCTCGCGCCGCCGACGCCGCCGGACTCCCTGCTCTCGGCTTACGGTTGACGCCCCTTGAGTCCCCCTTTCCAGGGGCTACCATCCTAGTCCTCATCACTCACGAACCTCAGCGCCCTCACCCCCGATCTCTGGAGTTTTGGTGCACGAAGTGAGCAAAAGCACGCGAACTCCAAATACGAAAGAGGGGCGAAATTTGCTCTTGAGGAAGCAATAGATCGAGTCGCGTATTTAAAAATTTTGAAACAGTTACTCACTTACCCACGAACCAACGACACGTTTAGTGCAGTTTGCAACTGCGATGAGTCATTGACGCGTAAATGCAAAAGTGAAGCCCCAACGAGCGGGTTGAACTTCGTTCTCAGTGAAAACCTACTCTAAAAGATTAAACCAATAATGTTTGCTTATTATCTAAATGCCAAAACATACTCCCGAAAAATCTCCCTGAGAAAACATTTTTATCGATTTAACATTCGTTATCCCCATTCGATTCTCAACCAAGGAACAATTTTATTTACTTAATATTTGTTATTAACGGTATTTATTCAAATAATATTTCTATTCCCATATTTAATAAAAATACAAAATTATTTCTAACTAACTCGGATTAAAAAAACTCGTATAATTTGTTAAAATTGATGATTTATAATTAAATTTATAAATGACAGAAAAACCTTTTTTGATGTGTTTTAGCAGGTACAAAATATTTCTTCATATTTATTTATCTCGTATTCGAGCCGTACTTACTTAATAATTTTGAAATTAATGACATTTAAATTTACTTAGTAAAAAAAAATTTTTTTTAAATGTATTGAGTTTAATTGAAATTTTTTTTTAAAAGTATCGTATGAAAAGTAAATCACATCTTTGCTCTTTATTTTTCAAACAAAAAATTTCAATCATGCCTTTCATAAAAAATTGTCTATTCTTTTTTTTATTATTCTTAACTTGTGATTCTTGGAAAATAAATAAATGATGCGTCACAATCCATTAAATCTAAAATAGATGTGTAAATTCGTATTTTTTGAAAAAATTTTTTTACAAATTAATGATTTCAAATTTGTAGAGAAAAGGAATAAAAAAGACACTTTTAAATCAAAAGAAAAATATAAAAATAATAAGTTTTTAAGAATCTAATTTTAAAATCATACGTAACTTGTTATTCCCATTTCAAATTATTACAAAATAATTACTTCTTTTTATCGTTTTACAAAAAAATTGTGGGTAAATTATATTATTAACATGTAGAATTTTGATATTTTCGAATTATAATAATATTCTTAAAGAAATCTATAATTATAAGGGTAATTTACTTTCAAAAACTACTCTGTAGCTAAGCTACACAGAATTTTAGAAAATATATGATTTTTATAAATCTTAACCTGATTAATGATTAAATATTTTAAGCTAAAAAATTAATAATCAATATTAAAACTTTTAATATTTATTTTCATTTATTTTGGCATTATATAAGATAATGGAGTGGTAAGGTAGAATGGATAAAAATTTTTATATAATTAAAATAATTAAATAACTATAAAAATGCAGAAATTTTTTTTATATTGTTAGTTTTTTGACATTAAACAGACATTAAACTAAAGATAATTAATACTAATATTATATCTAAGTAATATCTCATTACTTTTATCAGAATACCCATATTTACTTATTATAATATTTTTATATCCTTCAATATGCTTATTATAATACATTTTGTATACATTTAAAATACAAACTGTGTCCAAATATTATATTTATTTGTGTAATTAAACAAGTTTTAACTTTTTTATAAAAGTACAGAAAATATTATTATTTAATTTTAAAAAATCAAAATTTAAATTAAAAAAGATAAAAACTAAGTGAATTTAAAAACATTTTTTAAATATATTTTAAACGTGTGAAATGGATTGGTAGTTTTTTCAATACATTAGAAAGAAAGATAAATTTTTTAAGGCAGCTGAAATAAACTTGGCAAACTTCATAAATGACTTACAAATAAAAAAAGTAATTTTTTTTCGGTTTGTATTACTAAACATTCTATTATATTCTTTTATTTAATTTTGAATATTTTTTATTAATATTATATAATTGAAAATTTCCATGAAAATTAAAATTTGCAATAGTTTTTTTAATATTGTACAAAAAATTTTAAAGACAGATTTTCAATAATAGAAAGAGAAATCTGCTATAGAAATGTTTAAATCTAATAATATTACGGCTTTCTTTTTTATTTATCTATTTTTCTTTCTTTTTTATTTATCTTATTTATCTACTTCTTTTGAATCTATGATGTTAGCTTTATCTTTTATTAAAGCAGTAATGTTATAAAATTAAAAGAAATATTTCATTCATCTTTTTAAGGGCTTCCAAAAATAATAGTTTTTTTCAATAAAATTATATAAGCTTAAGACTTACAATTATAAAATTTAAATTAAATACAAAACTTCCATAATATTTGGCTTTCAAAAACTGATAAAATTAAAGTATACTTACTTCACTAATATACTTCCCTTACCACCTTTCACAAAATTTTCTTTTATCAAATCAACTACTATTATCTTAACAATAGTTAATGCATATTTTTTTAAATATTTTTTAAAAATAAAAATTTTTTAAAAAAATATAATATGAACAAATATTAAATTAGATTGTGTAGATAGATTGTGTGTTGACAAATATCGATTATTACTTTTAAACACAATTGTAAAATTTGCAACAAACCCACAATTATATATAGATTAAAAATAATTTAAATAAATATATTCTCAAAATATGTTAAGTGTATTTTATACTAAATAAAAAAACTAAAACTGTAAGTATGTGTATGTATGGTACTTTTAATTTTAATAACCATACATCATAGCTAATCTCAATAAATTTATATGAAATTTTAAATTTTTTTTATGCGAAAAAAATTTTATCATGCTTTACTTTTCACTTTCTTTCATCTATTCAGTAGATACATACTATTTCCATAAATTAAACATATCAGTTGAAGTTCATATTTGAGGAAGCTCAATGCGATGAGACGCTAAGGAACTAGTCCACTCACCACAGTAGTAAATACAGCGATTGCGGTAGTGCAATAGGAAAATCTATAAATCTACATATTTTAAAAACTTAAATATCTTTTTATCTATATAGCTAATGTATATTCATATTTCATATCGTAGAAAAATATTACAACTTTGAAAACGAGTTGACATTGTAAGAAATGATATTTAATCCAACAAATAGTTAACCAAAAGTCCATAAAGAAAGAGAGAAATAATTTTGTAATTCACAATTAAACATTTATATAGTTTAGAATTCAGAATATTTGAAACTTACAATAGAAATTTACAATTTATTAATTAATTAAAAATTTTCAATTGTCTATAATAAGGCCTGAATTGAACGTAGACCTATACATATTATTACAATTTATGGAATATTTAAGGAACTTGGTATTATGAATGTCACTGCGTCCGACACCGGGAGCAAATGCAAAATTTAAATTATGTAAATGTAAATATATACAAAGGAAGTAATAAGAGAATTTAATGATAATGTAAACAAAGAAGAAAGCAAATTATTTTCTACTTACTAGGATCGCTTCTTCAACGATAGTCAGTTGTTGATTTCCGAACTCTATTGCTGAGCGATTTGATGCCTATAGAGAAATGTACTCGAGCCGTTCGAGTATTTTGAGATTGACGTCAAGTTTATACTGAAGTCGATTCGTGGATATTAGAGGTATCGTACTTTTAGTGGGTGCAAGGAGAAGCGGGGAGTTAAACTGAACAAGTGAACCAATGCCTATCACTCTGTAAACAAAGACAAAAGTGAACCTCGACTCTCAGTGAAGATAGTATTTGTTATTCTCAGTTGAGAGAAAATTGCTTTTACTATTTTTCTTTTTGTTATCTAATGTTTACGAGCAATACTTGAAAAATTGTCTTCACTCTGTACAGTCTATGATCGATTTACAAAGGAATTTCTTTAAAAAATAATTGTGCGTACAAAACTATGAATATTAGTGTTACAACTACAAAAAAGTCATTATTTAATATATCAGATTCCTATCATGTAAATAACTTATTTTTTAATTAGCTATCATGCATTATTATATTAAATAAGACCAAATTTATTCAACGTCACGACGAAAATATTCCGTTTTTATTAAAAAATTTTTATTCATAAACTAAATTCAAGAGTTATCAGTTATTCTTTGCATTTTTCTTACAATTAAAATAATGCATACAGTTCATTTGTATTTTATTTTTAAACAAAATTTTCTTTTCTGTTGCAATAGAATGTAATAATCACGTTTTGCATATTTATAAAAAGTACATTTTACAATAGTCTTAAAAATTGTGAATATTTTATTATTTGGAAAATATTCAAACATTTTTAAATAAATAATGACTAATAAAAAATTTATCAAATAGAAATTTATTATTTATTAGTCTGATTTTTAACAAATTATCAGTTTTATATTATTTGATATTACGATATTATATTATTCGATATAACGATTTTATTTGCATACAAATGACTAATAAAAAATCTTGTAAAATATTTAAAAATAATTTTCGTAATGTAAAATAATGTAAATTAAATTAAAAATGTAACAAATAATTGTTGATAACCTAGTAATTATATTGTGAAGATGGGTTTTAATAAAATCTAATTTTAGTATCTAGTTTTAATAAAATTATGAGCAGTAATAACAATATTAAATGAATAGTATATTAGTGTATTATTAGTATAGTGTAAACGGTGAGATACAGAAAAATTTTTATTGTTTGAACAAAGAATTTTTAATTTTACCCGTTAAAATATAAAAAAGCAAACATTCGTACAAAATAGTAATTTAACACCATTCGGTGTTAAATGGTACAAAAATAAGCCGTTAATTTGATCGCTTGTTTTAATTTACTGCTAATTTATTACTACATTGTTTTCAAAATTACAATGACATAGAATATAAAGAAAAGTTACAGAAAGGAAGGTTAATCAAAGACAAATTTATAAAGTGGAGCGAGACTGATAATAAATTGAGAGTGGGATAGAGAGAGAGAGAAAAATGATCAGGAAACGTCATAAAGGGGGAAAATTGCCTTTGAGAATTCTGTATCCGAATGAAAATCCCGTTAACATTAACACAATTATTCGTTAACATTTCGCGAAGCAGCTGCTGATGGAAAATTAGGAGAAATCTTATGTAAACACCATAGGGGATATACATCTTGTATATTTCCAATGGGCCACAATTTGTAACTTAAGTTATTCACTAACAACTCGCCAAATTACTAGCTAAATATTATAATTAATGAAGAAATAATGATGTTTGTTGCTTGAGAATGCAGACATTATTGCAAGCATATCACACTAATTCCATCTAAAGCTCAAAAAAACATTAATCTTATTTATAAAAACATTACTTACAATTAGCTCGTGTTGCCATGAGAGTTAGTAATAGAAATGCTTTTTTCATTTGTATTTATCATAAGCTCAAAACAAAAAACATTTCAAATTGATACTAACACAATGTCAGTTAAAATAATAAAATGATACAAACTATGCAAATAATAATATTTAAAAAATTCACTTAAATTTTCACCCTATGATTTGATTCTATGATTAATGATATTAAAAATTGTTGGAACGTCAATATTGATATTATTGCTCAAAATTAATTCAACATAGGTTATTAAAATATTATTGCCAATAATATCCGTAATGTACCATCACATTTTTAAACAAATCTTAAATCTACAACATATAATTATAAAAAGATTTTTATTGATTTTTCGTGTACTATATTCGAAATTTTATTTGTAAGTACCACCTTTTTTTTTAAATCATTTTTTAGTAAATTAACAGTAGTTGAAACTATTATTCTCATGGTTAGATAAAAACTTTGAGATTCTTATTTTAAATTTAAATTCAAGAAATAAAAATCTTTTTATAATTTCATATTTCTTTTTTAATATTAGCTTTTTGTTATAACGTATTCAACTACAAGCAACCCCTTTATCACGGAAAAATGATATTTTGCTAAACACAATCATTCATTCTTTGCGCAAACTTAACAGGACATAAAATATGGCCTGGCGGTAATGCAACGCGGACATTCAAATTATAAGCACTTCTCTCTCAGAAAACGCTGTTTTTCCTAAACACCCATTATAAAAAAAATCTTCAAAAAATTTAATAAACTTTTGTAATATGATATACATATCTATGATTACCAATCATACTTTCAATATTATTATTTATTATGCAATTGCTTAAAATAATTAATAATTTAACTGCAATAAGCTTGGTAAAAGGTAGTGTCACCTATGAATAAATTAAAGAACTACAATGTACAACTACAATAAAAGTACGAAATAAGAACTCATACTTCAATATTTAAATATTTTTATTTTCGAATAAATATTAATAAAAATATTTTTTGATTACTCATTATTTACAAAATATCATCCTTCTGGTGTTTTATCAATACATAGGAATTTGATACATAATAATATATTTAATTCACTTGTATTCAACTTGTATTCACTGTAAATTATATGTAATACTAATATTTAGTCAAAACGTTGTTGAAAAAATTATAAAGAACATTTAAAAATGATATAGAAAAAAAATTAAACTTTTTAAAAAGTTTTTGTGAATTAAAATTTTACATCGACTTGACAGGTACACTATTATTTTTTAAACCTTCTGAATTTAAAATGTTGGCACTTGTAGATGTCATTAAAGACGTAATATCAGAATTTACTAAATTTGATGGAACATGGAACAAGTATAACATAAATCCTGCAGCAAGTATTAAATGCATACCCAATATAACAGCAGTATAAATGGGTTTTTGCTTACCTTAAATAAGTATTTATAGTTTAATATATCAAACATATAGATATACACATACATATATCTATATAACATAATTCTAATTTAAAATAAAGCAAATATAATTACCTGGAATAAGAGGAGAAAGAGACCTTATTAAAACACCACCAGATAAAACTGTAGCAACAATAACCAATGACCATTGCAATAAACCTATTTGTATCGTCCACAAAAATGCTACAGGAATATAAATTGTGAGAGAATAGCCATACAAGCAAAGGAGTTCCAGTAAGCCGATTGATTTATTAGACTGCATTATGAAACAATATTACCTATAATATTAATACACGCATTTAAAATGTATATTGATTATATTAGTATATTTACATCTATTAATTCATCATCCATGGATTCTTCTTGATTTTTAGACCATTTTAATGCTCCCCATAAAATGAGAGGCAATAACCAAGCATATAGAAATATACAAGTAGCAGCATAAGACACGATATGAAATTCATATTTCCAATGGTAATTGCCACTATGGGCAGACTGAAAGTAATTAGCAAGATTTCCACTTATAGCAATTGCAAATATTAATGTAATGCAAACCCAAAAAGGTCCATATAAATCTGGTTTCTGTCTTATATGCGTAATTAAATAATTATCAGCTCCGTGAGGTACCATTGATCTCTTTATCCTTTCTACAACATCATTTGTGTTGACATTGAAAAATTTTTGATAATATTCTATAGTCCAAAAACTTCTGGATACTACATATAAAATACAATACTTTGAATTAATATTACTTAAAATTCAGGAGGACTACATTAATACAACATTAAAAATATTAGGAAATTTTTAAATAAAATTGACCAACCTAACCTATTAATTTATAATACAAAAATTCTTGTTTTAAGATACAAGCACTAAGCAAATCAAATGAAACAAAAAATTATGCTTAAAAACAGTTAACTATTAAAACGTATATATAGCTTTGATACCATCTTTTTGACCAGGAAAATCTTGAAGGTCTTGCATCATTCCAGCACTCAAGGAATCGCTTTGCAAGTGCCCAAACAATTGTTGATTAGGTATCCCTAAATCAACGTGCATCTGTGCAGATGATTCGCTATTTTTGTCTGAAAAATCGTCAAACGATATAAATTGCTGATCCCCAGAATCTATTCTCTTGTCCATGGTGTTTGATTTATACACTATTTTGACATTTTGAAGTCAGGAATTCAGGATGCGACATGCGTTCGATTGTTTGACACGTCAGCATGAGAAAGCAGAGTCTCTATGTTATCGGCGACTGATCAGAACTAATAACTAACAGATCAGCCAATCTTAATTATTAAATTAGCAATTTAACTATAAAGTATTTCCTCATTGCTCTTATCACGATTAAAAATTGATGTAAATGTGAAGAGGTGTAAATAAGTTGATCAAAAAAAAAACTGCAATTAATACAATATAATATTTATATATGACATATTATAGGACGGATTCCTTGACGTGGATAAAAAAAAGAAAAGCAAGTATTTAATAAATAGCAAATAATTAATATGTATTATTTTATACTTCAGACTTTTTCTAATACATATTTTATATATTTCATTTACATACATGTGAGCACGTAACCTCATTTCATTCTCTAGCAAAAAGTTTCAAAATCTAATTTTCGAAAGTACAAGATTTTTATTGAAAAAATACAGTCCGATATACATTATTATTAGAAAATAGCGATTGAAATAGGTAAACTGTAAAATTTCGTGCATTTTTGAAGATTTTTTAATTTATAAATAAGAAATAGAGAGAATAAGGATTCTTAATACATTACAGTTGTAAAACACCGCACTTGTTAAACGCATATATCACGAGTAATTGTTTCGTATGTTTTTACGACACGTATTTTACAAATAAACAAATTTACTTATATTATATTGTTTCAAACAAATTTCAGAGTTCATTGAGTAAAAGCTACTATATGATTTATAGTATGTAGTCTATATAAAATTATACGCAGAGCTTTCTTCATATAAATAAATTTATCAAAACCTCAAACACTTTTTACCAAACTAATAATTTTTTATCTTCTTAAAATTAAGCACTGCATATTGTTTTATTTTGACTTGATCAACATAATCTTACAATGTATGTTTATTATTGTTTTAATATTTATTTAATCAAAATTATTAATTTGTTTTCTATATCATTTTTAATCGAAAAAACAGGTTTATTATTATGAATATATAATAATAATTATCATATATATAATATATTATATATATTCTTTTATATATTATTATTATTATATATATAATAATTATCTGCAACATTTAATTAGTAATAATGCAGATACAAATTGTGGTTTTAACTTAGATTAATATAAAAATTAGGCTTTCGATCTTTTCATGACTACAAAATGTACAAGAGTATTAGAATAATTTTAAATGTCTTTGGTTCTAAGCAATACATTTGCAATAATGATTTGGCTACCAAAATTAAAACATATTTTTTCTTAAAAGTTTCATATTATTGAATTATATTTCTTACTTTTAGCAATTCAGAATTCAGTTTTTCTAAAATCTTTACTTTATGATTCCTTCATAATTATCATAATTCTGTAATCTTTACTGATAAATAAAAAAAACTTCAAATGCCTTATATTATACAATATCGATGATCTTATGAATTTCAATGATTAAAAAATTTTATTATTTACTTAGCTAAATGACAAGATGAAAAATAATAGTTAAAATCTGCTAAGTAAATGAGCACATATATTAGTAATTATATTAATGTCTTTCTGAATTGCTATTTTGTCAACCGATTCCGCATGATTCCTTATAAATATTACAAACTAATTATGTGCGTGTTTAACACAATTATTTTCTAATAGATTATTTTTTTAAAGAATTTTCTTTATTTGACCACAATTCTAATAATAATATAATCACTTTACATAATACTTGAAACTTTTAAAAATAAAATGTTTAAAAAACAAACTCATATAATACTTATATTAATAATTTATTTAGTGTTTTTGTAAAAAAAATAAAAATGAATCTCGTTGATTTCGTTAACAATCAATGGGAAGACTTAAAATATTACATATCTCGCAATTTGTAAAAATCTGTATAAAAAAGTTGAATATAAATTTTTGGAAATGTTTAAAATGCCCTTTGATAAGAAATATTTCAAATTTACACAAAACTACTTTTATGTAATTTTTCCCCTTAATTAATCATGTGTTCTAAAATTTATCTTTGATACAATTAATCATGCATTAGTATCCCTTACATACATATTGAATTTAACATTATTAAATTGCTATTTTTTCAATAAATCTGTATTATTAACCTAATAAAATTAAAAAACGATTAAAAGTGTTAAATTTTTGTAATTTTTTTATATAAAAATACTTTTGTTTACTGAAATTTTGGGAATATAAAATAATTTAAAAATAGACCAAAGCTATTTAAAAATTGTACGTCATTTCTCGCTCAAGCCATGATAAACACTAATGCTCTTTAAACAATTATAATGGCACTGAATATTTTATGATTTTTAATAATTTATGATTATAGTATGAAGTATCGAGAATTCCTTATTATGAATTATCATCATAATGACAATAAAAATAACAATATAACTTGCTACAGCGATAACGATGATTTTAATGAACTACGGATATCTTATTCAAAAGGCGCAAGAGAAGCGCCTACGTGATCCAATCCTTTGTTCGATAGTCTTTTGCAATAATTTGATTGACCTTTCATCATATTTGCAAATTCTTGTATATTATATAATAAATGTGTTACTTGAAAAAATTTTTCAGTCGGCAATCCTGACTCTAAAACATTTCATTCAGATTTAAAAATGAATGGCCACCCTTACATTGGATTATTAAACTATGTTTATTTTACACGCCCATTCGATGTAAAATTCATGAATTATTTTTAAAAAAGTTATAAGAAAAACCTTATTTATGAATTACGACTTATTAACATCCTTTAGAGCGATTAACTTCGACATAGGTAAAAATCGCCACTTTCATGATACGCAACAAAGGATTAACAATCTTCCACAAAATAAGAATAAAAATTGTTTACATGAAGGATGCGATCATTGTATGCCTCTGCTTACAGTCTAAGCATCGATGAAGAATCGGCAAGTTAAAATATAAGGTTTATTTAGCCGATCATCGCAGATGATCTACTTTATTGACGATGATTACTTAAATTCACGATGTGAATTTTAACTGCAACACGAAATGCCGATCTTTCTTACGTGACTCTTCAATTTCGGATGCAGCAGACGTTTTCTTTCGACAATCATGCGGCTAGAAGATTTTTTATATTTTTTGGGGTATTTTCCTCGTTCAAGTGCTTAGTCGTATAACGCAATGCATTTAAAAGACCCTCACTCTTGCACGGTGGTTGATCTTTCAGAAGTTTAACACAACCCTTAACCTGAAACGCACAATAAAAAAATTTTAGTTAGCCATTTAAAAATTATTTTTTGATAAAGCTTCCATGTTTGAAAATAATTTATAGAGGTAAATTCAAATAAAACATTCATACTTCCCAAAGTCGGATTTTTCCAAACAACAAATTCTTCATCCATTTAAGACTCTACCAATAAAGCAATTAAAAATAGCAAAAGCAATAATAAGTTGTATTTCAAATAAATAAAACTCTTTTCTTTTTTGAGTAATGCAATAAATGTAGATTTCAGATTTTTAAATAAAATGTAGCTTAAAATATATTGTAGAATAAATGCATGCAGACTATTATTCAAAAAATAAAATAGAAACGGAATTGACAAATATTAATTCTGAAAATCTTTTTATATTAATAAAAGGTTATAATTTTGTACACTGAAAATACCAAACACCAAAAGTCTTCGAACACTAAGCATCTTCTCTAGGTATTGTGCCAATTACTAGATTAGTAGATTAAAGCTACCAATTTTTTAAATGACTTACAGGAATGCTTCAGTATTAAAAGAGACAATAAAAAATTGTCATTAAACGGTAAAGGATAATTTATATAAGTGAATAACTATTATAGTAGACA
Source organism: Kradibia gibbosae (assembly GCA_018907135.1). Taxonomy (NCBI): domain Eukaryota; kingdom Metazoa; phylum Arthropoda; class Insecta; order Hymenoptera; family Agaonidae; genus Kradibia; species Kradibia gibbosae. The sequence goes on along the minus strand of JACCHX010000012.1, from coordinate 4,127,587 downwards.
ATATACAGTAAAGCAGATAAAGTAAACAATTGTATTTCTTCTGAAGTATTAAAATGACAATTACCTGAATGTAAACTAAAGCTTTGAACATTTGAAAAGTTATTTGAGTAATATTAGAAATTTAGCGCTGTAAGTTATTTGTAATAAAAAAAATCAAACCTGTGAAACTACTTTAGAAAAAATTGGTTGAACATAAAGTGCAAATATTACAATTTTTACGATAGCATATACATTTCAAAATTATAAAAAATGGTTTAAATAATAAGCTAAAATGATACAATACATGACATACAATGGATGATGCTATACGTTAAGAAAACTTAGTCCCTTTATTACAATTATTATTTTGTAATTTTAACTATAAATAATTAAATAATTATTTGTAACTGCTCAGTCAATAATCTTCTTAATCTATGAGCGAAATAATCTTTTAAGTTTAAATATGCATAAAAGTTAGTTTAGTATAGCATAAAGTAATTGCGAGATTTAGGAATTGTCAATTAGTCATAATTTCTAAGCTTGTATGATACATTATAAATTTCATTATAATACTAAACTTACATCGACGTTGGAACCTTTAACAAAAGCCCCTTGTGGATGTACATGATCGTACAAAATAACCAGGCCGACCATCACCCGTAAAACGAATAGTTGTGTTTCTTCGCGTTGGAACTGCGCCAGTAAATTTCTGCAGAACAAATATGCCTTGAGGGGTCAGTATACAAGAAAGAAAGAAAATAAATAGGAATCACTTACGGATTTTCCAGCATCCTTAGGCAAACTTTCGCCATGGTGCCCAAAGTTTCCGTGATGTTTTCCCTTGGTATATCTCCATTCTGTAGTTAAGGATAAAAGAATATTATAGATTAGTAACACGTTTGAACTTTGCGCTTAAATTTTTGTGAAACAGTTAGTTATAAACTTAGTTGTCTTAAAATCGAAGAGCTCACTCAAAGCCATATTTGTGGTAGAGAAGCTCCAAGCAATCATATACGAAAATAAACAAATAAGGTAGAAATAATTAATAAAAAATAACAAAACGAAGTTATGTAATGATAAAGCCAAAACCATGGGTTCAATTTTGTGTAAAACAAGCGGAGAAAGGGCGTTGGGGAAGCACGGATTCGTGGCTATAATCATTGTAAAGCAAGGTCTTGTTAAAAACTTACATCCATAAGAAAAGTGATTGTAGCATTGCTCAATACGCGCAGCATAGGCGTAGCGTGGGCGTAGAAGAGGGACATCCGATTCGCCAATTCGTTCCCGACGACGAGATCGCGCTCGGTTGTGTTGTCTTGGCGCGTGAGTGAGGCTCTCATGAGGGTACGTCGGTAATAGCTGAAGTCATTTTGTATTGCGGGCGTCTTCATCTTGAACTCATCGAACTTCAAGACGAACTCGAGGATCTCAGCAAATTGCTTAACCAGCGCTTGCTGCGTCTCCAGGTGCTGCGTTGGTGACAGATGGCCCGAGCACAGCTGGCCCAAGATCTTCGGTACCACTCGCTCTGTAATTTAAATCGAAATGTATTGAGACACGGCATGGCGGAGACGCACTAGGGTTTAACGATTTTAGAAATAACTTGCAATTGAGTTATTGTTAAACAACTATCATTTTTTTTAAATACTGAAATTTGCTGAAATAGGTAAAAAAAAGAAAAACGATTTTAAAAGACTTTCTACAATCTACTCTCGTGCGTAACTAATGTATCTGCTTATAATGGATAATAAATAATCATTGCATTAAACGTTAAACGTAATGTTGTTTTTTCGAAGTTACGAGGAGCCGATTATGTATTTCTCAAATGAATAATTGGTAAATTAGCCAAAAAGAAAACCACGAAATCAAATGAATTCATTATACGATGTCTACAAATTGCATCCGAAGGCATGAAGCCGTTAGGAGTCAAAAATATTTAAGCTAAATTGATGCGTTAGTAGATGACGAATGATGAACGTATAAATGAAAGACTTACCAAGTTCCAGCGAAAACTCGTAAAATCGCTTCAGCTTAGCGACCAATGGAGCAACCGTGAGATAAGCTTTCCTCTGGCACTCCTCCGTAGGAGCGGAAATTGCCTCGCGGATTTCCTTCCCAGCCCCCTTATAGCACTGAATCTCTTGTAGTATGGACTCAGAGTTCTTCAAAACCCTTTGCACAGCCTCAAATGTCTCACGCTCGATGTCTGACGGCTGCGCATCTGGACAATTAATCGATTTTGTTTATATTATTTATGAGATAGTTGAAGGAAACAGCTTTTATTGGTTCCCATTTAAAGAGGTAACTGTCTGCCGTTCGATTACTTGAAATTAATAATCCCTGCTTAAAATATTATTATTCTCGAATTGTCTAGTTGTATTTAAATAACTCTAGCTATAAATACATAAATATATATATATATGCATTGATCGTATTGGTTGCACGCACACTATAGACATACTTGTGTACATTTTTATATCTTTGGGTATAAAACATTCATAATCTTTGAATAAAAAATAATTAAAATAATATACTTATAAACATTTTTTTCAAGATTTAATAGCTGTTAAAAACATGAACTTACTTTCAAAATCAAGGAAGACATCATATTTTTGAGGAGTGCAGCATGTCGATTCATCTCGAGCCAGAAGGCTGAGAAGTTTCCCCATCATGAAAAATAATTTTTCTTAAAAGTTGTTAAATTCAGTTATCATCTAAACAAAAACAAAAAAAATATTAAACAGGAAACGTTATTATCGTTCCTTGAAAACAATAATTTTTTCTTGATTGCGAAAGATATACTCGTCCGCATTATATAATTGCATATAATAATAATATAAATTGTATTTATTCACCGTAAACGCTAAATAAATAAAATCGAAAAAAAGCATTTTTGGATACCCTTGTAGAAATCAATAATTGTACAGCACCTTTAGGAAGAATATGTAAATATTTTGTCGGCATTGATTAATCTCCAAGTAGGCGTAAGTATAATAATTATTATTTGCTGTATGATAACTTTTTTTTTATTCCATCTGCCTCGACTTATATTTACGCGATGAATGTTTTTAAGCAACATTTAACACAATCCCTTGCAAATGCACGCAAGCATTCACGCAAATTTTTTCAAATAAAACCATTAAAATGTAACGATCCTCTCAATTGCTAACTTTTTCCCCCTGCATATAAGAGGCTATTTAACTGACCGCCGAGAGACAAAGACTTATTAATAGGAAAAGAGAACGTCAATTACATCAAAAAGCCAATCTAAGGGAATCCAATAAACACTGAGTCAATCAACTATGCTGATACCAATACATCTGTGCGCGTGTAGAATTTGAAAATGGTTGCATTAACGTACAGCTACCTGTTCGTGGTTGTCCCCACAATTTTAGGTCACTTGAAAAATATATCACTCAACTTGCAATCGGAAATTCATACATTTTTATGTAAATTAAATTTACTAATGTTAAAATCAACGATAGTTAAATCGTTAATTATAATCGCGTAGTAAAATTATAATTGGTCTCAGTTTCAGGAAATATTAGTGAAAAATTAGATGATAAAAAAATGGAATAAGAACAGAATTTTAAATATACTATATTATAGTACGTTGAAACAGAAAAAAGGAAGAAAGGAATGAATAAAAAAAATTGATCCTGCAAGTAGTGACGCTTAAAAGCTGAATAAAAAGGTTTCCATAACAGAAGATTTAACGCAATATTCTCGTGGAATGAAAAGCGCATGTAACTTTAATTGTACACAATGAATCCGGACGTCAGTCTCGTGCTATTAGTCGATCAGAATAATTGGATTTGTAATTAAAGTAACCTTAGATAAAGAAAGAGAATCGAATCAAAAGGTCAGCCCTAATTTACTTTTAATTAAATGTATCGCAAGACCTTGTTGCACCATGGTTTTTTTATAAGTACGTATATAAAAACTCACTATAATGGTAATATTTACGTACTATACGTGCATACGCCCATACTATATATATACGTATAAGGGTGCGCAGCAAAACTGCCAAATGAATGGGTTTTGTGAACTGACGATTTTGACGAACCCGAAGAGAGATGCGAAATACTTAACAATTGAGTTCGCATGTGAAAAATGAAAAGTCGTAACTTCACAATTTTTCTGTCAACGTGCGCTTTCACTCACCTACCCATTCCACGACCGTCTGTATTTCTTTATGAATGAATAATTTGTTTAATAAAATGTGGTTGATTTTCATTAAGTTCTCAAATAAATTGCTTTTAGAATTGCTGGAATTCATACAGCCATAGGCAAAGAATTGTACTGTTAATGATTGTTTCGTTTTTCTTGACAAATATAAAAAATAATTGAATAATGGAACGAACGTAAGAAATAAGGTTGAATTGATAATTCAACATTAAAAAAATCAATTTACATTTTTTCGGAAGAATAAACCTAAACACAATATAAAAATTGATAACTACTGGACTGTTGCCAAAAGGTTTAACTTTTCCGGCCGTCAGTACATCATAGTGAATCTTTTTAAAAATATGAAACACATAAATTCAACATTACTTAATAGTACTTTGTAAACATTTTTTATTACAACTAAATGCTTAGATAAATTAACAGCATATAATTCATAAATTCATGGGTCTGTTTAAAATTATTAGTAATTATTCGTTTTTAAGTAAAAAAAGAATTAAATCATACCTAAGGATTACATTTGTAATATCTGAAGAGTATTCATACACTAAAAACGTATATTTCAAATTAAATTTAATGTTAAAAAATCAAAAGTAATTCTTAAATATGAAATATCAATTTTTTTTAATAATAAATATTAACTTATGAAGTTATCGTTTATAACGTAATTAAATACTAATGATCTTATTGAATATGGAATTGAGCAAACATGTATTTCAGGAGAACGGTTAACTGCATATGTAGTACAATATCAGCGACACCTGATCTTACCTGTATTATGAAAGACTTTTTTTTAACTAGATGTTAAAGTATAATGATTGCAGTCACTCATAATATTATTATAAGTAGTAAGAAAACCATTGATATAAATGTACAAAAGAAAAGGCTAGAGATACTAAGTATACTAAGTAATAAGTAAGTATTCGTGATTTTTTCTTAGGCGTAAGATTTCCCGCTATTTCTAGAATTAAATAAAGTCAATTAACAATTAAAGATAATCAACTAAATATCGAAGTAAATTTTAGAGTTGAGTGCTAAAATATAAGCTTTTGAAACAATAGCTTGATCAAGCATTAGTTTATTATATCACGCAAATAGATAAATAAAAATTTGGTAAAGTGTAATATAATGGCGTATTTTTGAAAAATTTACAATTTCTTTGTCTCGCATTATTTATTTATTAATAATAATAATAAAAATAAAAACCGCAATCATCATTAATCGCAGCCCTACTGATCATTAAGCCATGAGCCCGGGGTACGACATTCCCGAAAATGCAACTAAATTTACAGCAAGTGTAGGAGAAAGTAAAACGTAAATAAGAAATGCATCCACGTAGGTAAAGAATAATTTATTTGTACCCAAAAATCACTATGAGGCTCGAAAGAAAAATTGGGGTAAGTTTTCCGAGTACAAGGGTCGGCACCATTTACAAAATTACTCCCCCTTCCGCAAAGACTCTGTCTAGACGAACTCACAGCGTGAAATTCTAAGCCCTCGACACGAAGTCGATCAGTCAGAACGAAGCGCATGGACTGGCGTCAGGTCCAGCACCCCGAAATAACAGCCCACGCGAAAAGTGGCTCTCCCTTCGGGAAAGTTTCCGATGTCGGGTTAATAGGCTCGACCTTCCCCATGTTACTGCCTCTTGCGCCCGCCCTGCGCTTTCTCACCTGAGCGTCGAGCCTTTGCCAAGGGTGACTCGTTATGTAGGACTACATATGCAGATGGAATAAAGTAAAGACGCAGTGATGCACAAACCTTCCTCGTCACTCGGTCGCTAGGAACGTCCGCAGCCAAGCGAACACGTCCACGCCGAGGCGCTCGGGGGTGACAGACTACGCGTCGTGTGCGAGCTCTGCAGCTCCGTGTTCTCCTGGCTGTCGAGCACATGCGGTGGCCGCCTTTCTTATTTGGCTAGAGCGCGCCGAGTCTCCGACGCCGTCGCTACCCTACCCTACTCCCACTATCCTACTCTGACCAACGCTGTCTCTCCCCCGCTCTGACACCCTGAATGTAATAAACGCCGTTGACGACGACCCCGAAAATCAATGTGCGCATCCCTCAGCGAGTGACCGACCTCCTGATAGGCGGCGCTACGATGCGCGCGCCAACTTTGAACGCCTAGGCTTGTACTCGGGTCGGAGACATAAGAGTCAACCCCGTTCACTGTAGTGGAGGGGCTCACTTCGGCCGGCTAATTCCGTCAAGCCGACGGCCCCAGAATTCCAGTCCCGACCCTCGGACTGACGATCCGTCTCCCGGATCCTCAAGGGGATCGATGACCCCCGCAACGCATTAAATTTAGCCCTCCCCGAACAACGGGCTTTCACTTCGCACTCACTTTTCCGCAGACTGCCGATTCCTTATGCGGTCGGCCTGGGACACTGAATTTTGGCAAAGCTTCAAATTCTTCCGTCGGTGAGTAAGATATATACCGAGAGAGTATCCGTGAAGCGGAGCTTCGATCCGCTTACTCCGAAATCCCGAGCTGTCCCGATTATCTCGAATAGAGAATGCTCCTCGGACCTTGACGGAGTGAGAACTCTGCTGCTACAAACCGAACTAACTCATTTGAGTTGAGGTTAGGGACTATTCGCGTAAATAAAGCTAATGCGAGGATATCGATAGCATATGGCAACCTCTTGAAATCCCTCGGTTCTTCCTTTTCGGATCCGTTTCATTTCAACCGTATGAACACCCTTTGAAGCCGGCATAAATTCCCGGGGAGTTGATAATACAATAAGAAGAGCAAAATGAGTGAAGCGGAAAAGGTGGCCTGATGCGATGTCTAATATTCAACTGCAGCAATGATACATGGGTCACCACCAGATTTTGTGTCGGATGGCAACTAGACAATCGCGTACCCTAGGCTCCTCATACATCTGAGCTTCGAAGCCCATTCAAGTCCCCGCTGCTAATGGTGGACCTTTTCTCCAAAATGATCAGGGAGCGAGAGTTACGCAGTTTCCCTCGTTAGTTGACGCCGACATTTTCTTTTATTTATCTCTGTACTTACCAGTGTTATCCGATACTGTCGTTCAAACTTCTCGCTGCTCCAATACGCTCCAGCTCTGATATTCCCCAATAATTGGTGTCCTGCTTTACTCTCTCAAAATAAAACTCCCCTCATCACCGCGCAATTTAATAGATTACTATCTCGGTTCTTCCATTTTTCATAACCTACTCACCCATCATATCCACCAAAAGTATATGGATAGGTTCTAAAATTTTACATTCTTCGAGCACTTCGACAAAAATATCTACCAAACGTATATGGATAGCTTCTAAAATTTTTACATTCTTCGAGCACTTTCGACAAATAAAAGAATCATAGCGATTTCAAATTCATCTTTCATTCAATGTATTTTATATTGATTTGAGCTAAGCGTCAAATATAAGCAACAAATCCTTTATGCTCTCCACTTTAAAAAAATGTTTCTACCTCTCTCTCTCTCTCTCTCTATTTATCTATTAACTGTATCTATATCACAGCAGGACGTAACGTATAAACGATCGTTGAAAATATTTATTGTAAAAAAAGAAGAGCTTCTTTAAATTAATTGTCAGCGAGAAATTAAAACTTACTTTACTCATACATGGTGAGCATAACATTTATGTTCAACTAAGTTGAGAAAACGTAAAAACCGAAACGAAATGGGCAGTGATTCAACAGCTGTCGTACGTTTTGCGTATTCGTCGTGATCGTCAAACATCGCCATTTTACAAGATCAAAATTATTAACCGACATTATGAAACATTTGAGATTACAATTTTAAAAACATTAAATTAAATAAGCTTTGTACGACAATTCGTTATTACAAAACGCTGTTGACTGAAAGAATATATACACATATATTGACTCATGTAATATTTTTAATTGTTTTTACCCATTAACCAAGCTCTTAAGAATTAATGTAAATTTTGCCTTTTACCAAAACTAAAAATTACATTTGTATATCACATTTAAAAAAGTATACGTCGTAGAGATAAAATCATACTTTTACTTTTTAATTATTAATAATTACTGCCTTTTCAATCTTCTCGAATATTATTCATATATAATAATATTACATTCTTATTATGAGCATTATAATACGAATTATTTATTAATAGGTACTTAAATATAATTCATAAATTATATTTAACATTATATAACAACGTACTTTAAACATTTTATATGTATATCACTATTTTACATGGAAAATTTTTAAATAATAGTATATTTGCCTAACAATTTAATTTATATTGCCTTTTGAAAATTCGGAGAAAATGTTTTGTTTTATTTTATAATAAATTGTACAAGAATAATAAAATCAGAATAAACATTTTGATCTTGCATTTGCATGACTTAAGTCTTCATTTCAATTATGAAATAAAAATTCCTCACATATAATTAATGAAAACATTTTTCTATACAGAATAAATAATAGTATATTGACAATTCCGAGCAAATAAATGATTGGAATCCTCATATAAGGGGAAAGAGGTTATCTGACTCGTTTTAAACATCTATAAAGAAAGAAAAATTATACGTATGAAAAGAGGCAGCAGTCAGAAGTAAGTGAGAAACGACGCTCAATTGATTTGCTAGAATTAACAGTTAAAAAGGCTTTAATAGGGGTTCATTATATTCTCGCCCATAGCTTCCGACGATTATCCAATCGACGCTCTTTCTATTTTTCTCTGTTTGGTCCTATTGCTAATATCAGCTCACTACGCATCTTCCTTTTTATTCGCTCGTAGACGCGCATCTAGTCATGGTATAAAAAGCCTCCTGGCTTTTGCGCACGCGCGAACTAAAAACAGGCAAGCTCAATTTGGTACTTAAGAACACCAGAAGTAAATAATGTTTTTTACTTCACTGTTCGTAAGCATAGTTTTTAAATATAGGTTATATGTTTTTAACCTTGAGTATCATGCACGTGACGATACAGTCACGTATTATAGATAATTTTTATTTATAAAAGCATCAGAACCCAACCTCGTATAAATGAAAGCATGCAAACATTTTTACACCAAGCGATTCGTAAAAAAGAGCGTGTTTAATATTTTTCAGTTAATTTAACACATTCGTATTAATTGCTCAATAGGCAGTAATATTAATTTGAAACTAAGTTTGTTTTACTGGAAAAATTGTTGATATGTAAAATATTAGCGTTACTCTACTTATACAGGTAAATTATTGATGTCATTCAATCTAATGTACTTTTAAAATCATCTAAAGCACTCATTTTGCACAATAACAAACTTGTATTGTTACATCTAAAATGAATTACATTCAAATATCTGACTTACACTCAGTGCACATTTGTTCATTAAGAGAAAATCACGATCAATGCAAAGCATTTTTGCGTCCATAGCCTTCAAGGAATGAAAAGTAACGCAAGACATCTTTAATTCTGTCTCTTCAGTTAGCGCTACGATTTTAGAAAAAAAATTGTAACGCATCTACGACTAATTGAAATCAGGACAACACAAGATAGATATAATATTTTTATTTTCTAATTATGCAAAATGTCGACAAACTGTATTATTATTGATTTATCTAACTTGGAGGTCAAATGCGCTTTATTATGAATACTAAACACCAATGGCACGTAATAAAGAAACAGGTCTTCGAACGATTTGGCACCGCAAGAAAAAGACCATCGTAATTACATTGTTTTATCCCAGACAATTATTCAATTATCTACCTTTGATTAAACCAGATGTAATGCTTCTTTAATAACTAATCAATCCAAAAAATTATTATTTTTCTGTATAAATAATGTAAATTTGTTTTCTATATACCGATGTAATACTTATTAATGTATTAATTTCAATTACATATTTACATAATTTTTCGAATCTTACGTTGATACTTTACTTAAACAATATTGTTTAGGTAACATTAAAAAGTAATTAAATAATTTAAAAATAGTATTTGATATAAATTACGTTTGCTTTCTTATTATGAGAATTGTTCAAATAAGTTATATATTTTGGCCAACAGGTAAATCAATAGAAGCAATACAATTATAATATTGTAAGCTATTTTAATTGTCTTTAGAAAAACCCCAGTAATAAAAAGGTAATAATTATTTACTACATTGTACTTAATAATATTATATAATAAAAACTTTATGTATATTACATTAATATTTCTTATACCCTATAGTAGATATTTATCCGGTTTTATGTTTGTACATCCGCAGACTAAACATAGTAAAAATTTTTATTGTTAAAAATGCAAAATTTGAATCTAATGCTTTTATCCAAAAGACTTTTTTTATAAAAATTTTAATTTATATTAATGTCAATATATTCGATACAAAATTAATAAATTTTCATTAAAATAGAAAAGATTTGAATTGATAATATATATTTATATTAATACATAATAAATGTATTTTAATTTATATAAAATGCAATGAAAATGAAAAAAATTTTAAAGAAATTAAACTGTTTTTATTTTGTATTGAAAAACTATTATTATAGTCGTACCAAAAATTAAAAATTACTTAAATAAATACATTAGATTTTTATTAAAATTTTGAATTTGAATTATAAATAAACAATACAGATGATCAACTGTTTTTTTCACTTAATCAAAGTATCCATGTTTCTTCAACATCAAATAATTCCAATGGCAATTAATAATGTTCTGATCGATAAAGTCGATCAAGGAGCATGAGAAAAATAATTTTTTGTACATAAGTATTTAATCGACATTTACGTTCTCATCATCTACTCTCTACACTGATACTTCATTATGCCGTTCTACTCACCACAAGCCAGTAATACGCTACGAGCGAAAAAAAGAGAGAAAAAAAACCTATCATATGAACTCGGTCGGCAAATAATGTAAGTTACGAGTTGGAAACCAAAATTGGCGCAATGGCCATGTCTGAGCTTAGTCATGCGTCTCTATACACAAACAAAGTTACTGATTAATATCAGTTACATGACAACTGCGCGCAACGAAAGAGAATACCATTGTCACTAATTGTTTTTCTTCTTATCTCCATTGCTGAATAGTGTGGAAGTTGCCAAGAGTGCTTGGTAAATTCAACGGGATTAACACGGGAATAATTTACCAGGATTGATGTATTCGATTATCAGTTGAGAGGTTGCGAACTGAGCGTTATAAATTCAATTCCAAAAATGCTGTATATAAAAAAACATTGATTATTATAAAGTATTATTTTTATTGTAATAACGTTCTGATTGTCAAATTAATATCAAAGTGAATAGTCAAAAAAAGGCTTCGAAAAAAAATTTTATTTTCGAAAGCTAGCTTCAAGGTCAACTGTGAGTAAAACAACGCTTAATGAATTTATAGCTGTTAAAAGATGTCATTAATAATATTCAATATCTCTTATCTAAATCAAGCACTTCCACTATCTACGATTTCCGATCCGTATCAGGGCCAAACGGTGTGATCCTCATAAAAACAATTAGTCCATGGAAACCCAAATGAGTGAGAGGTAAAAAATGAGCATGCAGCGTGGAATGATGAAGGGAACCCACGGAAGCGTGAAGTTATGGCGCATGTGGGCGTAAGCATGCGTCTAATAAACACTCAGACGGCTAAATATGGAATGTCATTTTCGTCACAGCTTCGTACCCGTCATTGTGTTGTCAAATTAATTCTAAATGAAACAATAGAAAATACAAAGAAAGAGAGGCAGAGAAAGATAGAGAGGGGTAAAGAGAGAGAGAGGAAGGGAAGGAGGAATGGTATTAGTCATTAAATTCGATTATCGGAATGAATGTCGTTTCACCTGTACGAACATAATTGAAACTTGAAGCTACATATAATTTTGTGTCAATTGTATTTTCTTTGTTAAAATCAATTAAGAAATGGTGAGTATTGAGCTGATGATTATAGTATCATACAAGAAGCTTGTGTAATCTCGATAATACGCGGATGGTTCCTATGAATTTTAACAAGTCGCAGTTATATCGTAAAGCAACTAAATTTTTGGAATTGCAAATAAATAAAAAATAGTAATTACTCAGTAAGTGAGTCGGTTTCAATTACAATGCGACAGGTTACGGATATAAGCGATGTGTGAAATAAAAGTCGTGACAGAAAGAACACGGAGTGCAACATCTGGCGTCAAAACTATAATGAAACTTTAATCTGATGCTAAAATATGAAAGCCGATGATTATAATTAATATGATGAATCTTGCGATCTGTTATTAAGAATAGAAATTACGTTAGTAAAAAAACATTTTCTTTTTAAACTGTAGTTATGACTTCATAATGATTCATATTCAGTGAGAAAATTTAAAATACAATCAGAGAGTTATAACACTCACCAATCGCTTAAGTTATATTTAAAATCTTAAATATACGATAAAAAATTTAAATCTTATTAATTTTAAATTATGTTCAGCTGAATTTATAATGCTAATGAGTCATAAATAAATATTTGCTGTGCTTGATTACTTTATTTTATATTTAAATAATAAAATGTTCATTACTAAATATTTTAAACTACAATTATATTCCAGTTTATGCATATTTTATATTTACATTGTAGAATTTATTATTTTTTTATGGTTGACGAAAGATGCAGTAAATTACTAAATATATTGCACGAATTTTGTTAGATAAGGAAGAATTGGTTTTTAACAAAATATATAACTTATTTTTTAAATTATAGTAATAAACTAAAAAGAATGAAAATAACGTATTTTCATAATTTAATGATATAATTTTTTGACTTATCAACAAAGTATTTGTAAAAAATTTAAATTGCCTATTTTCTAACATTTAATAACTTCATCATATACTCATACATCAAAAAAAAATTTTTTATTAACTATTTATGTACAAACGTTAGGAAGAAAAGCTTTATTTAATCTTTTGTTTAAACATGATAGTATTTGTACAAATTTATGACATTAATAATACAAAAAAATTAATTTAATTGTTCTAATATTTTCTAAACTATTTCTATCACTATTAATGATAAATAAAAGTATTTTAAAATTATAGTAAGTAGCGAATAACATATTTATATAATAGTATTTATATATAAATATGATTTGATTTCTATTTCAATATAAAAAGGATATTTATGAATACATATATTTTCACACATAAATATTTATTAAATCAATTGCTTGAGGTTAATTGTAGTACTTATAAGAAATTGAATGTAAATTATTTCTATATTAAAAGTAATTATTTAAATTAAATGGTAATACAAGTATTTTCTCAAATATGTAAAATTTTTTATGAAAATTTTTAGTACACGTTGTAAAAATAAATGATTAAATATAATTTTCAATTTCATGTTGATGTAAATAAATTGAATGAATTATAAATATAATAGCGCAACATCAATCCCAGAACTTTTTTTTTGTCGAGTATAAAATATTCTACTTTATTATTTAACTATTATACTATTGCTGCTTCAAGATATCTGTAGAAAAACAATTAATTGTTATTAGCTACTAGATTTAGACAGTTATATGCTATATCAAAGACTGCTTTTCCTCTAACTTCAAATTTAAATCTAATGTACTATTTTATAATCAAAAAGTATCATAAGCTACAATTATCAAAAACTTGTTTTTCTCTATTTCTCAAACATATATTACCTTCTTCTTAAGGCTACGATAATAATAATACCCTTAAGATTTATTCTACTTCGTTTCAGTATAAAATATAATCTCTACTATTAATATGATGTAGTGACACATATCGAAGTTGTAGCGCTACAAGGAAGAAGATCATTTCAAACTAAGGCACTTACTATTTATACTTTTTTCTGAATTCTAAATTATTGATATTTCAATGTTAGTAATAGTGCTTTGCAACTAATAAAACCAAGCAGCGATCTCGAACGAAAGCTATAAATTCAAAAGGATGTCCAACGTATGGGGACTTTATAGTGAGGGCTGGATTTATTGCAACGTATGTACTCACGTAATGATAATGTGTAAAGGATGCCACTATGACGATGAAGCGCACAGACAAGCGTATATCATTATTTCTGCGTCTGGTTCAATTTCAATCCGTCAGACCGTATGCTTTAATATCGGACGCGGAATTATCGGAGCGTCCCGATCATTGAACGGGGAGTCCGAGGAAGAGTGGAAGAAAGATCTTTGTTATGAGTAACGTATACATGAGCAGGGATGATCAAAGCCGCTCCTGTCTGGCGAGGAAACTTCCGGTACTAACAGTCACTCTCTGGCGAAATGACTTGCTCTGCTCTTCGCGATTTCCGAAAACTATCCCAACAAACGAGTGCATAAAGTTGTCCTGCTACCTTAATCACATCCGGTCTCTACCAATTCCAATAGACCAAGTGTAAAAGATGCACCTTGATAATCGTGTTCATATTTTTCGCTTTAGCTTCTTCTCATTCAATTGTGCCTTATGATACCATTCACACGAGTACAGAATTTTTAGTTATTGAAGCGGAATTTTTTTTTAAAGCATATAACATTAGCCCAGAATGCTAATTCGCGCAATAAATCATTTCCCACACTAAAATTTTTAACTTATACAGATGCATTTTACTGGTCTTATTTACTGGCCTTAATTGTCATTCTTAATAAATTAATTCCAAATCTCTTATCGCAATAAAATATTAGAATCAGTCAAGTATTTTTATTGTGATTTATAACCCTTCCCCTTTGTTCATAATGAATCTAAAAAGTTTCAATTTTATTCATATTTTGATGTTTTTTTCTTGTGTTGATTTCTAAAAAAGCTTAGGCTATCTTATCTGTTAATTAAATATTATAGGATATAAAAAATACAAACACGATTATAGTTAACATTGAAAATCCGAAATAAATATTAATAAAGTTAAATATTATATTTCGATTGACTTTATTTTTTAATATTCTTAATAGTGCAAAAGTAAAAAGAACTACAGTTTTGAAGGTAATATTTCTATAGATGATATTCGGAATAACAACATTAATGCATCGGAAACTTACTCAGATCAACTGAACAGAAGAGGAAATCGTCATATTCTGAAGCAAACAGTATAGGAGGATGTATAACAAGACGAAAGCGTGTTTGTACAAAGCCGAACATAATGCAGAACAGGTGGGCAAGAAATTGAGTTTATCCCTTAATTTATTTCGCCAGCTTTTCAATAAGTATCTAGGCTGGATGTTTTTAAACCGAGACCAATAATTGCTAAAAAATACGTATCTATATATCAGTTATTGAATCGTGTCATTTGAAAATATGCTTATCTAAAATGTTTAAGTACGCGCAGTTTTGCGTTTTTTTTTTTATTATTTCTTAACATCAAGTTCGCCCATTAATTGGACTGTATTAATTTCTTCTTTCAATTAAATCTATACATACGGTATCAAAGTCATAAATTATTATTTCACTAATATGCTTATCTTTATAATTATATTTCAAGGTGAAAGGCTGTAGAAATGTATCTGGATTGTAATTTAATAACAACAGTATCGTTAAGACAGTAGGATGTTTAAAAAAACTTAAGGTAGTTTTCTAATATTAACTCGCTATATGCTCAGTTAAATTATATACTTTTTCCTGGTAAGAATTAAAGATGAATTAAGTAAAATCTACACAGTTCATTCATGTTTTCTCGCTATTCGATACTAGCCATTCGTTATGTTTTTTAAAGTATGTTTTATAGATTGTTTACTGCAAAGTCCTCTTGTTTATTATTATTTTTAAAAAAATTTTAACTGGAAAAGAAATGAAACGATAGTATTTTTTTTCAAATATTGTCACATGACTTATGACTCTTGTGTAGCTTTAAAGTAAAAATATACACAAACTGTTGAAGGGAAAAGCGTCCCTCTAAACTCAAATGTTATTAATATTTATTTTTAAAGCATAGCAATATCGCTATATCACATAACAAAAGATGCAAATAAGTAAAAAAAAAGAAAACATACGATGATATTAACACAATTAGCAAAAGGGAGAGAGAGGCTTTGTTATTTATTTATTTATATCCGCTCGTTCGTCAGTTGAGGTTGCTTGATATTCTTGTACAGAAAAACGATTATTCACGACAAAGCCAATATAGTAACAACAGGGGCAATAACGTTGTTCAGGTATATAAAAAAAGAACTTGCGATAACAATTATTCTTTATTCAGAACAATGATAAGCTCTTAAGTTGTCTCAAGCATAAATAAAATAAACTATTTACGACGATTATGAATATGAGGACAGCCAATATATTTTCTACACGACTGAAAAAATGTGTTTTTTCAATCAAAATTATCATTGATGTATTAAATTTGTTATACCGAAAATTAATTATTTTTATTACATTAACTCCACCGAAATTCGCAGAAGTATTTATGAAGCTAAATGTGTCATAATTAATTAACTTCAACAATTTTTAATTTACTTTCACGCATTACACAATTCTGTATTTATTTCCATTTAAAAATGCAAAAAATAAAACATTTTATCAGTATAAGATATATCATATAAAATAAGTATAACTAGAAATGAAAAATTATAATATTAGCTATAAGTGTGAATTTCTGTGCATAACACTAAAGTGTCTGATTTGATACGCAAGGGTGGTGATCATGAAAAAATCAGTGATAAATAAAAACGGTATTATCCAGTATTGTAAGTAAACAATCTTCTTGCTCCAACTTCTGCGTTCCATATTTATTGTTTATTTTCTAAAAATCTCTTAACTTTACGCTTAAGGAAGCACATCCGGTTTTTCTCGCGTACTGAACATGAATTATAGCAAGTTCATCCGCCCGTCATACAAACCATACCAACGACTTCTACTTATTCTTTTTCGCGGATTTTTTTCATTCGTATGCATATGTACCACTCACACTTTTTAATCTTTTTGTACCTTCCTCAAACAAAATGTCTTAATTTCTATAGTATATCTTTTGATGAGATTATAGTTGGAATAAACGAAATTTGATTGATAGCTAAACACAAATTTATTTAAATAGAATACTGTAATTAGTAATGCAAGATTTCTTTTTCTAAAGCTATATTATTATTAAGAACTATAAATACTTTGTAATAAAAAGCTTAATGTTTATTAAAAAATAAAGTATTGTTAGTTAAAAGATTTGAAGTTATATTTTATAACGTATAATAATATAAAACGGAATATTAGTCATTTTCGACTTTAAATATAATCTAGTACTATCTCAGAAAAAAAATTTAACTTAATTTTTAAAATATGATTAAATAAAAATTAAATAATCTTAAATATTAAATAATAAAGATTAAATTAAATAATAAATTTAATTAATTAAAAATTAAATAAAAATTAAATAATAAATAATAAAGATAAATAAAGATTAAATGATCTTCCTTATTTTCACATAGCATTGCTAATAATTTACTTAAAAAACAACATAAAATAAATAACTTCTGTATATTTATGAATGAAATTAATTATTAAATAGAATGAATAAAATTAGTATTAAGCAATAAGGATAACGCCGTTTTTAATAAGGGTATAAAAGATATTAGTTTTCAATTAATGCAAGACAGACAATTCATTGTAAGAGAATCCACTAAAACTATCAAGGTTACACGAGAGGAATTATTCACCGAATCACCTATTGATTATTGGAAATTTAGATATTTCAATAAAATTTTTAATAAGTACTGAATAAATTGTGTTTTTTTTAAATTAGCTTACCTTTTAATGAGCATTTAATTTGAGGGAAACGAAAATCTGAAACAGATAAAATCGTGACTTACGTGTTTAAGTGGTTATTTGAAATAAGGATAGCATGTATAGGGAAACAATTTTGAATAATCGCAATCGTAAATCTAGAAACCATCGAAAGTGTATACAAATAAGAACTGTTCAGAATAAGTATAATTACCTTGAAGTGTCTTTTAAAGCGAGTTGTAAGTTTTGTCTCGAAAGACGAATAATTAGTTCACAAATTGCATACGAGTATCAAACAAAGTTGCATACAAAAAATATTAAACCAAAAGAAGACTATCAACCAATCAAAAAACTTTCAATCTTGATGAAAAAAGGAACAAACAGCACCATTATGAAATCTAATCCACTCGTTGGAGCACATCAGTTTTTCCGCTCATCTATGACTGACGTAAAGATAAAAGAGCATTTAGGGGTTCTTCCGATTCGATAAAGAGCTGAACTTTATCGCGAAGCGTCAGACTTTCCTAGCACAACCGGTCCATGGTGATTATTTATTCACTCATTTAGCGCGCAACAGGAAAATCAGTAATGCAAGCGAGCAAAGGCTTTGAGCAATCCCCACGCACATGCACGCACGCACACGACTTAATTATGAGCTTATTGTCTTGATTCACGGTTTTTTATTCGCTACTAAACGCGCCTATAACTGTAACGACAGCTGTTTTACTTTTAACAATTTGTTTTTATAGAATACATATTTGAATAATTTAACAATAAAATTAATCAAATACATATTGTGTTTCAAAGTTTTCAAAATATTACCATTATTTTAATAAAAACAATTTTATGCAACTTATGATTTTATAACCATATAAGGAGCCTGTGAAAAAACCTTCTTCTAAAAAATGAGTTGCAAATGGATATATTTACCAAACCTTCTGAATTTTATATATCTATCAACAAAAACATTTAACAATTTTATAAAAACTGATTAAAAATTAAAACTGATTAATTTTTGTATTGAAAAAATGAACGAATATGTTATTTGACAACCATTAATATTACTACACCATTACATAATATTATTATTACAACATCCTTTTATTAAAATAATAGTACTATATAACTGATAGTATTATATAACTGATTATGACTCGATTGCACATTAGATTACAACTAATTGGAAGACTGAGTAATAATGTATTTCAAAAACTTATTGTTGAACATATAATATATAAATAATATAATAAGTAAAAAATAAATAATACAACAACAGGAACAAGCATTTACATTTAAAAATAACGAAAAACATATATCCACATATGTGGTTTGTAATTTATCTTATCAAGAGTTTTGTTATTAAATGACAACTAATATCAATTTTTCTAGATTGAACACTCTGGAGAACCAACGACAATAGATAGACCGAAATTATTTTTAAAAGCAAACTCTTACATAAGTTTAAATATTAATTTATTCGAGAATATTTTATTAATATCTGTATAAACCATACAATAATATGCTTAAAATAAAAAGGGAATTTTATAGAAGAGATATTCATTAGATTTGAATTTGTTATTGAATATATTATATTATAACCTTAACTTATAATCATTTTAAAAATAAAGCTGTTAACTTCATTGGAAAGTAATATCTGAAACCGTCAGGTCTATTTTGTATAGAAACTTTCGTCTCCTTTTAATTTTTGTATACTTTTTTATTATTGCAATTATGAAAAATTTGTTTTATAAATAATCTAATACATTGACGTATTTTTTTATTTAAATACTTTTACTTAAATTACTTACACTTTTTATTTAAATACTTAAAAAATGTTAATAAAAAGTTGATGAAATAATTCTCAAAAAGCGAATAAGAGGAAGTAAAAGAAAATTATACTCGCAATATATAATTCAGTTTGTATAATGTATATTACAAATAATTCATTATTGATACATCATTAAAACATGTATAGTATTTAACACATGGAATACATTTTAATTTATAATGAATATATAATACAATAATAAATTGTTTTAAATAATTGATAAATTATAATTATAAATACAATGTATTTTACGTTTAATGCTATTAAATCTTTTTTTTACGTAGTAATCTGTTTAGAATATTTAATTTTCCAGCCTTAATCTATACGCAATATTAATGAAATATCTTACATTAACCATTTTTACTTTTTACTGTTTATTAAAAAATGTATTTGCGTTCCTCAGTTAAATATATAATAACTTTATAAATATGCATTAAGAGTTTATAAATAGAATGTTGAGACGAGGAAAAGAGGCGAAAGTGGAGAAAGAAAAACACCAACACAACGAAATACGCGGTTATTTCATTACAAAAAAATAATGATCGCATTATATATATACGAGCGAGCAATGATAATAAATAATGGCAGCATATTGTATATTATATCTTGTAGAACGTTGCTACTCTCGTTATGACACATGATGCATTAATAATTAAAAAATACAAAAGTAAATTTTTCCTTGTGCGTGCACAACCTAATTGTAACCCCTAAAGTAAAATATAAAAAAAAACTAAGCAACATCAGTAACTACAATAACGGTGTATTTATCGTTATTGACATGAAAAGTTAACATGTTATCACAACAACAGACATGTTATCATATTTCTAATTATTTCTGTTATTATGAGCGCTTATACATTTAATCATTTTGATTTTTATGTTATATGTATATTGAGAAAATTGTAGGTAATCGTTTTTTAAATGTCTAGTATTTTAATTCAAATCAGAATTTAAGGATCTGCTTTGGGCAAGAAATCGTCTTCTCAATATATAATTAAAGTTCCAAAATGTTGTACATTGTGTGTAATTTAGATATTTATAAAATTTGACCCGGGGATAATTTGTTATTATCAGAATAAAATAAGTAATATAAAATAATCCTCACGTCAATAAAGATTATTGTGTTGATTAACCATCCGCTTGAAAATACGCATAGAAAAACAGCCATAAAACTTGAAAATATTTTCTTTATAAAACATGGAATCCGTTTTTATCGCAAAGAGATAGGTTTGATAAACAACACAAGTTTTATCGTGGCAACGCTATCAACGATAAAACAAGGGAAAGATATACATATCAATATATATAAAAAGAGAGAAAGAGAGAGACAGATAGAGAGACAGAGACAGAAGAATCCACAACCTAGCGTGATTATCAATGGAGCAAGAAGCACGAACACAGCAGCCGAAAAAATGACTTCCACCGAGGAGCGCGTCTTCGGTTATACGCGGCTCTTCATACCAACAACAGGTCGTACCCGCACTTCGTGACCACGAGCGTGCCATCGACGTAGACACCGACTCACTATGGCGCACGTAAACAGCTAAGGATGCAAGGCACAGATCGGCGTGCGCTTGTCGCGAGATCCTTCGTCGTACTCCCGTGACTCTCGCAGCCTGGTCCGTCATCTGATTCTCCGGCCCCACCCGATGGCTCCCACTAACAGGCCCCACCCCACCCTCAGGCGCAACCCACTCAGCCAACGGTACCTCGCACCGCCCCGGCCTGCTGCTCCTCCCGGTTCCCCGGAAGTTCAGACTTTTTCAACAATTCTATGTTATCCCTTTACGGTTCTTCTACCTATAGCCATCGAAAGATAGCACGAGGGCTAGAAGATCTCGAGACTCGATAGATAGAGCTCGTCCGTCATTCGGCAGATGCAGTTTTGACCACTTTTGGAATACTACCTGCACTGCGCCTTCGATCAAACGGGACAGAACTTTGTAGAGGGGAAGAATATTGTACCCTGTGCCCTGCTTGATACCTTTTTTCAGGCAACTACTGCTTTTTTTTGTTTTTCTCTACTAGGTCTCGACACGCAGGCAGAACTCAATACTGTACTCTATACCACACCTGACGCATACAGACGTGTAAGTGAGATTTCATTAATCGCCGAGTTATATGCGTTCATTTAGATATTTTAACGCTGAAAATATTTTAGGTTACTCAATTTTCTAACCGATTGTAATTCACTAGCCATGAATTACAGTCTTTTCTCGGAATAGCTATACTCTTATAACTTGTTCTACACATTCTCGGCCGGTCTTTACTTTTCTGAAAATAAGCATCAGCATAGTAGAATCTAGAATTCCCGATTGTGCCTAATTAATTTGATTTTTTTATAAGCATTTACTTAAATATTGTCTAAACACGTATTGTCCATACTCACGGAATTCCATTTCTATTTATCCAATTTATTTCTTCGATAATTACATAAACTGTAACAACTATTTTTAATAAAGTGATTAATTTATCAAAAAAAACGTAATTTATATATTTGAAAAATTACTATTAAGTAAAAATTTAGCAATACTGTATTAACAATTCCTAGAATTAATTACTTTTCATATAAAATTTTATTACCACGATACGGAAGTGTTATAAAAACATTTATCATAATATAAACTAATAAACTGGAATAAAATAAAAATTAAACCATTTTAACCGACTGAAAATAATATATTATAGCTTTCCGGTACTCTACATACTTCTACATACTTCTAAGTGTAGTCATGTATAAAAGTTTATTTACAAAAAACTGAGTTTATGGAATTTGACAACAAATAAGTTGGTTAGAAAGATGACTTTTAAAAGGTTCTTATTTTGATAATTATTGCAATAGGTTATTAGGGTATTTAATAGGAATTAAATTAAATTTTTTTAAATTTTTCAATTTATCTACGAAGTTAAACAAACCGTTATGTAAATAAAATATCTTTTAACAACATCTAAAGACCTTGAATTTGCTTGAACCAGTTAAAATATGCCAATGTTTTTCATCATTTTTATTTTACTATTTTTTTTTTTATTAATGACAACAATAACTCAATGAAGCCAATGAAAGTAATTTTACGGTTGAAGAAAAATATTTCGTTTATTAAATATCCTGTATTTAATTCTAAAAAAATTCTAGTAAAATTCGTTGCAGTTTTCAAAATCTTATTTCAGTTGACACATTTTAACAATGTAATTTGCTGTACTGTATAAATATAACTGTTTATGGGTACTATAGTAGTTGGAATAATAGTAGAGGCAAAAATTGTATCTCTACTTTATGAAGAAATTTTCAAGAAATGTGATTAACATTCTCCCTGCCTTGATTAACATTACCTCATTAGCCTTACATCGAGTAACGACGTTTAAGAACAGGAATGATTTTAGCCTCGAAAGTGGCCCAAGGACACAAATTGTGTGACGACCTCTGATTATACGAATCCGCGCAGAAGATTCGGCCTTCGTCATCTCTTGACGTTTTAAATAACAAGTGGCAGAGCAGCTATGAAGTCCACAAATGACAAAAACCGGCCGGCATCTCAACGATTCCTTAATCCTCCTTGCAAAGGCCGACACTCTTGGCTCGTTGGACTGAGTCTTCGTGAACCTAGCCCCCCTCTCACTCGGTGACACAATACTTTCTTACTCTAATCGAGCCGACGAGAGATACACGCGTCCTTCCGCAGTGCATTCTTTCGATAGAGAAGATTCAACGGCGAATCTCGTAGTAATTAACAAAAAAACTGCTGACAATAGTAAACGATTACTAAGAGAATTTTCGTGCTGTCACATGATTGCATTCAGTCGATGAGTTTTCAAGTGTTCCAACGACTTTCAGACGTTTCCATCGTAATCCATCTTATTCTTTCGCAAATTCACGACTCTATCTCGTGTTGCTCAGTCTGTATGTCATTGTTTGAAACCACCGAATATCCTTAATCTATAATGTTCTACATTTTTGCAAGCTTTACAACTACCTTCATTTTGAATAACATTCATGTTAAAATTTTAATATTTTACTAAAAAAAAACATTACTTCCTGAATCACGCATCAAAACTCTAGACTCTACTTTTTTCATTACTTTTATGACAAAAGTAAATGATCGTAGAAGTAAAAAAAAGCAGATGGAAGACAAGAACACGTATTTCTGTTTGTATATATTGCAATTACAATATTGCCTCTATGATGTAGAAATTTGTGTCACGTAAAAAATATTATTTTTATGCAATCATCAAAAAATATAATGAAAAGGAAATATCGAAAAAACTAATGGGCATAATTTTTCTTCTATAACAGTTTTTCAACTATATATTTTATAAGGAATGTGTTACTCAAAAATTATCTGGAACAACTATCAGATGATAACTTTCTGTTACTTAAAATTTCATTGTAACATATATCGATAAAGAAGGTTGTTAATTTATCCTGTCACGCATTAATGGACAATGGTGGAAGTTCACAATTACGATATAGATGTCAGAATAAAGTTCGATTACTTCATTTTGTATATTTTTTTAAAAAATGATATTGGTCGTTAAATATATTAATTGCATTGTTTTGAAACAAATTATCAACAAATTTTAACAAACTGTTTAATGTATATAATAATGATTAAAAATTTTGCAAACATAAATTCTTAATTTTTTTACATGATTTACATGTTTAGATTTTGCTTTAAATATGAGACGAAGTTTTTAAAAAATTTTTCTAATATACAATACAAAATTTTAGTATATATAATATATATATACTATACCTTAAAAATCGTTAAAAATAGATAATATCAATAAACCCCTAAATTACTGTAAAAGAACTAAATGAAATACAAGTAACAAGTTGTTTTTTTTACTGCTTTAGGTACTAAACTACTGTATTGATTTTTTAAAAATAAAATATCATTAATAATAAAGTTTCTATTATTTTATGTAATTTGTAATTAACTTTTATTCATCTATTCAAATGATTGATAATTAAATATTTAACATGTTTCATTTGAATTTGTGTTACTCAATGTTAGATTGTATGTAGTTCAAATTGAAACATTGGAAGCTAATGAAATGCTAGTGCTTTGAATCTTCGTTATATACATGTTTGTTACACGTGTCACACCTGAATAAAGTTAAATTAGTTTTAATATCTAGTATATTTATCATGAAATTCATCATACTGACATTTGTAAATTTTGACATATTGCTTTTTTGAATGGAGATAAGACGCTGGTACGTGGCCCACTAGCGAGTAATTTTTATATCTTGAAAATCTTAAATACTGTTTTTATAGCTTATAAGATTGTATAGATAAAACATTTTCACGCTGATTACATTTTTATTTAATGTAAAAATTATCAAGACCGTTGAAATAACAAATTTACAACAGTTTTATTAAATATTATAAAAATTGTATAAACAATCATTTAATTTATGAATAAATAACATAACTAATATTATGAAACACTTTAGTAAAACTTTGAACATCGATTTAATTCTAAAATGAAATATTCAATAAGCATATTATAACGAATACCTACAACAGTAATACAAATTAATTATATAAATCTAAAAAAAAAATTGCGTAAGTGATTAATTTTGGATATTAAAAAAAACATTGAAAAAAAATAAAAAAAATTTTTTATTTCAGTTTATCAAAGATTAAGATGGTACATCAAAATATACTGGTCACATTGGAAATACATTGAATAATACTTTGTACAATTAATTAATGCTTATGAAAATTAAAGAAATAATTTTATTTATTGATTGCTTATTACAAGGTAGACTTTAAAATACGAATGTATGAAAATTTTCAAATACTTATCAAGTATGTACAAATTCCAGGGCATATCATAGAATCTTGAGCGAATTGTTCGTCTTTTTTTTATCTCATTTCGCGTTAATGATAAAGTTAATTTGTGGATATAAAAAATCACTATCGAAAAATAAACTCAACCCGTATTTTTTCGATTTTGAAACTGGAGAAGATCTGAAGGGGGGACGAGAAGGAAAGTACGTAATCTCGACAGAGCAAAATATAAAACGAATTATGTCATCGGCGCGTCTAGGCATTTGAGGGGCGCGTCATCGATGATAAAAATTGGCGTCGGCCGCTGTGCTGCGTTGCATTTCACGTATCGGTCATTGCACTTGTTCACTGTCTAATCAACTGCCGTGACACGTGCAGCAGATTTTCCTGTCATTCACCGTTCCTTCCTCCTTCAGCTCCTATTTAATTATTTTTTACGCCATCTCAAAATGCTCTCAATTGGCATCCTGCCTTTCCTTCACTGCCTTTCATACACTGTGGAATTCTTTTCAATCACAAAAGTATGTATTCTACAAAACTTTTGTAAAATTAATCTGCGCTATCCAAGAGTTAATTTCTTTACTTTGCAGTTGCTTTATGTCAATTTTTATAATAAATTTTATATATTCTTAATTTTATACTTTTGAATACATTGAATGTTCTAGCATTATAATCATGGTTTTAATTTACCTTTGTACTATTTTTTTCAATTATTTGTTAAAATTGAGCTTAATTACTATATATATTTTCGATTTCATTTTTTATTTTGTAACTTATAGTTCTCTTACTTATCCAAAAAATATTCTGGTAACTATATATGCAAATACTTTTATCATTATCTCAGACACAACTGTAATCCATAATTATATGGTATTATAATATAATACGTCTTAAACATATATTCAAATAACGTGATAAGTCTTATTGGAAAATCATTTTGAAAATATGAATTACCAATTTAGATTACAAATACAATTAATGAATTTTGATTAAACTTAAAATTTCATAAGTACATTATATTGTACTTTATCATATTATTGTATTATATACAATTGTACCTCGAAGCGATTTATGTTTTATAATATTTATTATCAGCAGTCTTTATTTATATAAACTTTCATGTAATTTTATCAAATCTAAATGTGTATTGACGATGGTCATAAATTTCATACGAAAAATTATATTTTATTACTTATTTAGAATTGTTGAAATACATCTTTTTACTACCTTAGAAAACAATTAATACATAACATATTTTTTTCAGAAAAATTAAATTTTTATAATAAGCACAAATTAAAAAAAACAGTTTCTGTTTTTAATCAACCTAAGTATAATTAATTGTTAAGATAAGAATCGCTTTCAGAGGTTTCACAATGAAAAAATAAATTTTCTCTATCATTAAAAATAAATTTAGATAAAAAATACTAGCAAACAATTTCTAAAGTTGTCATAAAAACGTTGGTATGAAAGTTTACATAAAATATTGCATTCCATATTTTCACGAGAATATAGTTATAAACAGCTCCGAAAGTATCAGTAATTGCCATTAGGAAATATGTTTTTTCAATTTTTTTTATGGCAATATTTATTCAAGCAGTTGCACTGCTATGTTCAATTTTGTCATTTTAGTTTAAATGAAATAGATTTTATTATGAAAAATTAAATATATTTTTTCTATTTATATTTTTCTATTATACTTTTTTACATATCATTTTTTAATATCATTAGTTTTATTGAAACACAATTTTTAATGATCTTTGACATAGAAAACAAATAATGTTAATTAGTTGTAATGTATGTTGGATATTAATCAGTATTGAAATATTAAAATATATATTGAAATATTACGAAAGATGATAATATAGAGAAATACATTACTTTTGTTTCGGTTTTGATATAAAGTATTAAATAATTGACTTCTTATAATTTCAAGGTGATAGGCCATGCATCATCTTAGATACCGTAGTTTAGTCAAGAAAATTAATAAAATTGGAAATTCAGTGTGATATTATTTTTATTACTTTTGTCAGAGATGGATGTTTAGTTTTATTAGAAGTCATGAATTATGAAAATGTCTTTGATCCGTCTCGATGTCTTATCACTAAACTACCACCAGCTATTCTTCAAACATTGTTAGTTTGATATTTGATGCTGCTTTGGATAGAATTCAAAAAGTGTAAGCCTCGCATCATCCATTTACGTATCTAACTTTATATAACATTTTCAATATCACGAATAAAAATAAAATTTCAAGAGTTATAGGGCTTAAAAATTCTGTCATAGATATAAAATACAATGATATTGATATAATTAAAAACTTAAAAAATAATAAAATAAAATAAAATTGACAACTGTCTGTCTTGAAAAAACGATTATATATTGTTTTATAAAAGTAATTTTATTCATTAAAACTTCATTATTCCTATTATTATTATTTAATAATACCTTTTGTCTCAGAAATATGTTGAAGATATTAAAAAAGCAAAATATGCTAATACACTAGAATAAGTATTTTTTGTGTAAAATAGATAAAAATATAATTATTTTATTTTACCGTACAAATATTTCCATAAATGCCATAATTATACAAAAACTAAATTATAAAAAATCGTGTAGTAATAATATATCAATACTTAATATCAATATTATGGTTTTTATGTAACTTTTTTGTACTATTCAATCTTTATTGTTATGAAGTTATTCTATTGCAGT
This sequence comes from Kradibia gibbosae, assembly GCA_018907135.1. NCBI lineage: Eukaryota > Metazoa > Arthropoda > Insecta > Hymenoptera > Agaonidae > Kradibia > Kradibia gibbosae. The sequence continues at coordinate 4,099,469 of JACCHX010000012.1, read as the reverse complement.
AATGTGAGATTGATATCAATATTAAAATTGTATTATGAAAGAAATTGTATTAACGTTTTATAATCATAATGGCAGTGCATATTCTATATTGATAAAATTAAATTTTTTTTTATAATTATCACTTTTTTTTATAATACAATAGTAATCTTTAATTGTAAGCTTTTTTTATTTAATTTTTTAAGTAATTATATTATTATAAAATTTAATATCATTTAAATGGAAACCGATTGTAATAAATTAAATTGACCTTAATGGTACATAAACGTTAATACAAATATAAAAAGCACGGTATTATTGATAAAAGTTCGTAAAGTAAATATTTTTTTTTGTAAAATAATAATAAATCATTGATAATTAAGGACAAATCTCGAGGGCAATTTCATAGTTTAATATGGCTGCGTTTTTTTATTCATTGACATTATAGGATTGGAAATTCTCAAATACAGTTTAAAAATATAAAAAAGCCAAGAAACTTGAAAAGTATATCAGCTCTTTATGAACCAATGAAGAATGAATTTTCGGCTGATAATAATTGATCGACAGACAAGGTTAAAATGCAATCAATGCGGTAATTTTACTTAATCGTACGCTTGCACTATCAAAGCTCGTACTTAACGCCGTTATAGAGCTAAGGGTTCATTGAGGTGAATTATAGTCTCACTGATTATCCTAATGTAAAGATGGCAACCGGGACCGCAAAATTCAGCAGAGGATCGTCTTCAAGAATAAAAATGCCATTTGTTAAGAGCCGCTGCTGGTCAACTCTTATGGACAGAAAATGCGAGGATGCAAAAATTGCTCGAAGAAAAAAACATGCAATCGAATAAAGAAGTCTCTCTTTTATCGACGACAACAGCAATGACAACGACAACGAAATAAAGTTCAGCTCCTTCTTCAAACTCGGAAAGGCCATCCTCTTTCTGTCTGTCTCTTTCACTCTCTCTGTCTCCGTCTTCCTTTTTTCTAGCTCACTTTTTCCTCAGTCGCGAGCCCAGTCGAGAGCGCGCACAGCCGACGTCCGCCCACCCAGGCTACGACGAAACGCAGATGATCGCTTTTCGGAGCCTTTATTATATCAGGCTGCAGGTGGCACCCGCATTCGAAGAAGATAAAATCTGTCCGTATGCGCCTCAGGAAGATACTAACCGCGATGTGGCTGCCCGGGGAAAGAGTTCTGCGAATTTCTGTATGTATAGGACACTGACAGGTGGTGCTTGTCGTGTGTTGCATCTTCGTCATTGCACCGTCTTTATTTTTGTGCCTCGCGCGGACTTACGCCGTTTAGTGGCATTTAAATAAATCTTAAAGACTTTTTGATGAAACGAGCATAATCACAACGACCGGGAAATCAATTCCTTTGTACAAAGACAGGTGGCTTTCTCAGAGACCGATTTATTTCGAGTCTTCGATCGTAGGTGACATTGCACTGCAGATGACCGCCTGCAAGAGCTGCAAATTCCGTCTTAATTGGCTTTCTCCTAAAAAAAAGCTCCTATGCTTTTTCCTTCTCACTTTGGATGAGGCGCGCGCCTTCTTTTCTACGGTTATTTAATTGGTTTTGGTGCAGTAGTGCAGGGATGCTCTCCAGGTAAAAATTTGATGAGATGTTCAGATGGCTTAACAAGCTTTTGGTTAGCATGACGCGACAAAGGTCGGATGCTTAGCTCCCTTTTAACTAATTGGTGTTTCTTTAAGCACTCGATTTCAAATTTATATATACGATCTGTGATCTCTGCTCTTTACCTAATGTATGTAGTGCACTAATCCAACGTGAATTGGTACTTACGATTCCCTGCTACTCCATGATTCAATGCTCTTCTTCATTACCCATTCAATAAGTTTTTTAATCTATACAGTCAAGAGCTATGCCATAGCTGTTTCAAATATTTCCTATTACTTTTTTCTTAATCATTTTCACTTAACAAGTAATAGTGTAACGCTTCTAATGAATAATTTCACGTTTTTCAATTTTCATTGCATTTCAACAATGGCTAGTGCATACTTGCTTCATAACTACGTCGAGAGTACATAAATGATTGATGAGAACTCCGTTTGTCAAAATTTATGGCTTTTAATTAATTTGTGAATGCAATAATGCTGTAAAAGTGATGAAATGCGAAAGACTTTTTACATGAATAAGAAATAAGGAAATAAATTAAAATTTGAAAAAACGAGAAACCATATTCATATAAATAATCATATCATCATATAATATATCAATAACTTTAATAAATAAATTTAATATGTCTAATTGTATTTTTATGAAAAGCAAAACAATACGATACAATTTTACTCTTTATTGCTTATTATACTGCTTTCGGTCACTTAATTGCTTAATAACAAAGAAATTAAACACACTTTAATAAATTCATACCCAAACTTAAACATAAATAGATTATTTTACAAAGGAAAATTTATTAAAAAATTGTCGTTTGCTTATATATTATGATTAGTAAAAAACATATGAGAGACTGATTGCAAACATACACAATTTATTATTTTTAAATTGACTCAGAAATCCTATTACAAAACATATCGATTTTCAAATAAATATAATTGTATGCAGTAGTTAAAACTACTATTGCTTGCATTATTTTTAACATTTCAAATCAAGCAGGTGAAGTTGTAGCCAAGAAATGGTAGTTAAAAGAGGGTCAATACCAACGACTCAATCCTGACATGAAGAACTTCGTATTTTAAAAAACGTGGTTACTTTTGCCATACGCAGTCATTTATGCTATATTTATATTCCGCTAAAAACTGATTAGTTTTAGCATTATTTATTCTGTTACAAAAGATGATTTAATAAAAAACGAATACTTGATAATAAACCTAATCCACTCTGTTTCGAAAGTACAAAAAAACATATTTTAAATGTAATCTTAGTACTTTTAGTTAAGAATATTTAGTTTACTGGTCTCGCGAATATTATGCGTTATCAAAAACATTTTAATCAGTATTTTTATTAACAAAATTTGTACATAGTCCACTAAATGACTTGCTTATGATAATACAATTTATGCAACCTCTTTTAACTTATTAAAAGTATTGAATGACCTTCATTCTACATTTTTACTTAATTTTATTTCGAAAAAATAGAAATAAAAATACCAAGATCTTAAATAATATTTTCGTAAAGAGTTTTACCTATAAAAGCTTCGATTTTATAAAATTCATTATATTACGTCAAACAATCGTTATGAAATACGAATAAAAAATAATTTTTGAATATACCACTGATAAACTGACTATCTGTTGTAAGGAGTCGTTCATAATTTTTTGAAATTTTACATCTGATCTGATTTCAGATTTTCATAATAAATTGTATTCAAATCTGTATCACCTAAACTTGAAGAGCTGAACATTAAATAGAAATAATATAGAAATAATTAAAATAAACTCTTTATCATAATAAAGCAGATTGCACACTAAGATAGATGAAAAGATATATTTGTACTAGCGTGTTTGACCTTCGCTAAGACTGTAATATATTTAATTTATTTAGTACGTAATCAAAGAAACTTCAAGGACTACTCATTTTCTTTCGAAAGATATCAAAAACATTTGTTGTTTATCTAAAATTGATAGTAGCTTTTTTGAAGTTACGCCATCCTTAAAAATTTGAAAAGAAACACGCTAATGTGAAAACCGAAAATAAATAGAATGTAAGATGTCGACAGAATTAATTATTTGAAACAGGTGCCATATTTTTACTATTTAAGAATTTATAACTCAATGCATTAATGTAGAACCTCTAATGAAAGTAGAACATTTAGTGAAATTATTTTTTATGTAATATTCAGAACAGGATTTGTTAACACAAAACTAAACATAGAGCAAATGATGTGATCATCTCAACAAATTTTTGTTAAACCATTGTGACGCCAAGAAAATTAGAAGAAGCCGAAGAAATATAAAGTAGGCAAAGTGGATAGTTTTACATTTTCAGCAAATGGTAGACTCTTGAAAGTGCATTGAAATAAACGACGAACTCAGAAAATTAAGTGTGCATGGCAGTAGAGCGAGATAGACCGGCAAGCTCAATTTTGTCGTTGAAGGCTTGTCCTTCCGACGGAAATTCCTCGTACTTCAGAAAGACTTATTTGCGTACTGCTCCTTCAAAAAATTAATAAAATCGCAAGATCATTCACCGATTGTACGATAATATGGTTTGCTATTGTAACCCTATCTTAATATTAGTTTACCGTTTTAATTCCGGAGCAGCAATCCACGGAGTGTCAGTTCAACTAATTGAATGCTTAATTATAAGAACGATCATTCCGGCTCTGCTTTAGCCTTGCTTTTGCTGTTCGCAGAGGCGCCAAGCAAGTATTCATTTCCCCCGCATGCAAATCTTCCCCGTGTATATGTTTTTTCTTCCCCGGGACCCTCTAAAACAAGAGCAAACGATAGAATTGCTATTCTTTACATCTTCAAGATGGAAGCAACTTATCTTTCTTCTTCTTTCTTTCGCTCTCACCTCCACTGATCAGTCGTTCCGCCCTTTTGTCCGCATTCTTCGACTCACCTTGTCCATTCGTTTCCAGAATGCAAGCGCCATAACTGAGAAACATCAAAATGTAGAGGTTGCTATATAAAACAAATCTTTTATGATGAATTACTTAATGATTTATTTAAAGTCTTCATGAAAATTTAATTGGGGTAAAAATTGATTGGTTGATTTGATCTCCGTCGGGTTCTTTCCTTTGCCCCGATCTTTATCCCGCTCACTCTCGTTGCCTCTCTCTTTTTCTCTCTCACACGCACATATTCTGTCTGCTTCTGTTTAATTATTCATTGCCGTGCGTGAAAAACTTTTTTAGTAAAAGTCTATCTATCAATATACTGTCAATCATATATTTTTTTCACTTGTTAAGAATAATTTTATTTCATTGATTAAAATTAATCTAAAAAATAATAATAATAATTACAATATATCAATAGTAATTATAATTGTATTTGCACATAAAGATTTATACGGCATTTTTCCAAATATTCATTATTAAAATCATAAAATTTATTATTAATTGATAGAAATGAAAATAATATTTGTATTTCAAATTTTATTAAATACTCAATATATACTATAATAAAATTTTATTTAATCTATCCATGCAGAATCTCTTTGTATGTATCTATGTATTAGCCAAGATTTAATTTCAATATACTTTTTATAAAAAATTTAATTTATCAAAAGGTAATTTTATGTATCTTAAATTATACCTAATAAAATAATTAGAATTTCGTATGCTATTATTATATTAACTATTACCTACAAATACCTCGTCCATATACTTAGTTCTCGATTTCATTGATATATTGACAAAAAATAAAAAACTAATTTTTTGTTAAAAAATGTAGAAAAAATTAAACGAAATTAAAGAGAATTCCTTTATTATTTTGTTCACCCACTCAAATGGATGAAAAAAGTATTACTTAGTACTTAAGAGTACATACTTAAAATAAGCAAGTATAACAAATTAAAGATCAAATTTTACAAGCACAAAGCTTAAATTATACATTTATAATTTTATTTTTAATTTGAAATATATTAATAAAAATAAAGGAATTTATAATTAAAATAGTAATAAGACAATTTTGATAACTAATTTTGACAACCATAATGAATTGAATAACATTTATGAAATGAATCTTTTAAGACGAAATTACACTTTAACTAATGAAGTAATGAATTTCGAACAATTTTACCTGGTTTTATAATATAATACGTAAATATAAGGTATGATACACCTGGTAATAACTATCCAATTTCTTAAAAAAAGCTACATAACAATTTTTATAGTAAAACCATTTATATCTATTACATTAATTTAAGCAATTAAGTGTACGTATCAAATAAGTGGAGTAAATTTAGTACACTGTTTCTTTAATATTTTATTTTAAAACTAAGTATTACTGTAATTATCCTTAATTTCTTTTTTAACCATATATTTAAAAATGTATATAATTTAAAAATTGTATAATAAAAGTAGCTATATTAAAATCTATAGCATTAGCTAAGCCAGTAAGAGTGAATATAAGATCAATAAAAAAAACAATTTTTTTATTTAATACTTTTTGTTAATTTAAGATTAAGAGATTTTTTAATATAAAATCTGTATTGTACACATTACCATTGAATTAATATATCAATAATGTGAATCTTCTAAATAGCATTTGTAATCATTTTCATAATTGCACTATAAATAAATATACTGTTATCCTTCGATATTCAATTAAGGACTTCAGCATAGCTTAGTTGGATAGTTTGGGCTTCATTTTGGATATATTGTCTAAAACGTTTATATTTTTATTTATCATTCCCATATCGTTTATGCCATTATGTTCACCTTGAACGACAAGGGCAAAATTAAGCCATAAAGAAAAATAAAGGCCACACTTACGAACGACAAAATACGATAACAGAGGGGGGAAGATGAGTAGGCGGAGACCATGAAAAAGGTATCAGAAAAAGCATTGGAAAAATCAAGGTCAGGTGGAGTGGATTCGCAATGAAATTAGATGAAGACAGATAAAAAGAGGGAATGGCAGTGTGGTGTAGAAGGAGACAGACAAGTCAAAAGGCCAAAGACGAATCACCGGAGACGCAGGTCTGATCGTCTCGATTGTAGTGAGCGGCGTGTGTAGTGTCACTCAAGGTCCGTAGGTAAGCACATCACCAGGATGCCGACCAGTAAACGAGGTGGTAGAGGGGCGAGGACCGAGTTAAGAAAGAGCAAATAAACAAGAGCTAGAAGCGATCCTTGGCTTACTGGCCGGTTGTGACCTTTATTTATCGGCTCTAGAATAGGGGGTTTTGTGAAACTGCACACTCCACCGTATATCCATCGTATGATTGATCAATCACTCGTCAATTCGTCTAGCGGTGGACTTTTCGATGATACCACGAATTTTCGTCAGCACAAGATATGCTAAATGCAGGCCTAGTGCCTAGGCCTAAATGAATGAGCTTCAAACCGCATAATACTATGCGTGTGCCCGTGCGAGCTTTGGTAACCCAATAGGGTCAAATTGAGATTGATAAAGTTTGTCTCATTTTGTGGAAAAATGAATTATCTCCATCACGATTTATAATCGCCATTTATTGTGAACAAACTCCCGCATCTGTTTATCAACTTTTGAATATTGAATATTTGATGCCGCTCGTAGCATGGGAAGACGGAACTAGCGCTTTTTTGTTGACTTTAATGTGGGAAAGAGGCGTTCGGAGTCGATTTCCTGGACTTACAGGTAACTTTGATGCTGGTGCTAACAATCGTTTATAGCTTCAATGAAACTCTTCTTTGCGAGCCTCTTTCTCAAAAAAGAATAAGTGATTCTGTTGAAAAATCTAAAAATATGCACTCGCTTTCAACTCGAGGACATTTCATATTCTTGTTTTCTCTCTGTATACTACGACAAGGCGATCCTTCAAGCATGGCTCTTAACGAAAATAAATTATACAATATTTATACATCCAGCCCTTTGGATACTTCACTAGGAATACGACTGATCATAATTTTTAGCAAAATTTGGAGCAAAGATCGGCGTCACAAATGATACAACGATGAAATATTTTTACACGGCTAATATTCATAAGAAAATGAAGCTATTTATAAATAAGTAATTTTACAATTTCGTTAATTGTATTTCCTTGACAGCTGTTTAAGGCTGTAGAAAAATTGCCAGTGTTTCTTCTTTTACAAAGCTTACATATTATTTCTACAAACAATACAAAGACGACCGAGAGGAAGGAATGATTAAAAGAGACGCAGTGTACCGTGTCGAATCGACCACGATATGAAAAGGAAAAGTTATCACAGCCTGACGTACGCAATGCCTTCGTTTTAAAGAAAGCACTTATTAAAATTTCACGCAAGCTTTTAAATAAATCGCGCATGTGCTGCACAAGGATATGAAGCTGTGATACCCGGTCAATCACTTTACTTTACGTCGGCTACACTTTATTCCTGAGCTACGAATCTTCTTCGAAGGGCGACGTAAATTGAATCAGTAGATATAGATGCATAACCGAATAGGCCGGTTCAATTTGGTCTTTCCGGCTTTCAGTGTTTATCGCTAGTCTGTGGTCGCGAGACTCACGCGGAATTCTAGCGAATCCCTTTTCTCACTCCCTCTATCTATCCACTTATGGGATATCTTCCATAATTTATAAGCAATTATATAATTACTGCATTGGTTGTAAGAATGTTTTTTTGATCGAAAATACGGTTCTGGAAAATGCATTTACGAAAGCCTATAAATAAACTCCAATAACACAAACCATCATACCCATGAACAGCTTAATTAAAAATAATTAAGGACGAACTGCGCAATAACTAGCGATAAACATTAGGACGATTCTGTTATCATTCCACTCTCGAGGCTCGTGTTTATTGTATATAGGTGCATTTACATAAATTCCATTGCCCAACTTGATATTTTCGAGAAACTTTAGCATCTCTGATTAGAATACTTCCAGCTTTAGCGAGAAAAGCTTTGTCTGAGCTGTCATTAATAACGATTATTAATGATACTGCAAATTATTTAACGTCAGCGTTCATCATAACGCAGCTATAAATATTCCAGGGCTCATTGGTCATAATCGCTAAGAGATGGTGATGGAAGCCAGAAAACCCACTCGAACGGAATTTATATTTTTCGTCGTTATCCCGCATCGAGGCGAATCGATCGTTGCAAACACATATCTAAGTACCTAAGTGTACTTGTGTATCTAGGCATACCTATGTATGAATAAATAGCAAGGAGCATCCGGGCCCACGTGTGCACCGGTGAATACCTGCACGGGGCCCTTATTTCCCTCGAATGAGCGGCTCGCGTGACGTGGAATGGATTATAGTGAGCAACAGTTGGCGCACGCGAACCAAGGGCATAATTTGCCGAAAAACCACGCGCGTTTCTAATTACCGTCAGCTTCGATGACGCGGTGCCGGAAGTCCATGATTCTTTGCTCCTATGTTTTTAGTTCTATTTTATGGTCGACCCTGTTTGCAAATAGCCAACAGATGCTTCGACTCCCGGATCGCGGATCCCTTATCGATCCCAGACGATGGAGGCCATTTGTGTAATCTAAACTTTTCGTGGAGGCCAAAGTAAAGTCAAAAAATGGACAATAATAATGTCCCAATTTATGCGAAGAAACATGATAATGACTAATAACGATACTATTCTCAAGATAATGGGGATACCTATTTCACGACTTGGGTGGCCATCGTTACGAAAGTTAAAAAAATTTGTCAACTAGCCATTCGGCGCCGCGCGTAAACTAATGTCGGTTCATTTCTCATCTGCGCTTCCCGCCGTAAAATTAATCGCGCGGCTCCTTTCGGTATTACGTCAAGAAAAGCGACAGGCGACGTCGGATCCCTCACACCGCGCTCAATTTTAAGGGATGCGATACGAAGAGCAATAGTTGGGTGCTGACTATTCGAAGGGAGGGGGTGAGAAAGAGAAAGAGAGAGTGGCGTAGAATGGGGGCCCGTTACGCGCGAAAATTCGGCTGCTCATAAATCAGCTATTGAATGGCTCTTTATCTATCTCTATCTCTATCTCTATCTCTATCTATATCTATATATCTATCTCTACATCTGCTTTCTTTATTTTCTTTCTTTGATAGCCAATTTCATTTTTCTCTTTGTGCAAAAGAGGGCAGTTTTCAAGGCTCTGCAACTTGTTGTTATTATTTTTAAGACTGTCGATTGCTTGCACGACGATTTTTCTATAGACCATTGTAGTGTATCTTCTTTTTTCGTCCTATTAATTCCTATACTTGACAGTCGAATTGATGCATAAGCTTTTTTTAAAAACTGGTTCCTGTGCAATTATTTCTAAATTGCTGATATTTTTATTTATGTAAATCAACATATCTTCAGTTCTAATAGCTCGGCTAATTACGATAAACTAATGACTGTAACAAATTATTTCACGCTCGCAAGTAAATCATTACTTGCAAATTGTCGTACATATATTTTTAGCGATGCATACTATACATCGATTACGTTAGATTTTTCACACTATTTAAGACACTTTTGTGTCAAACAAATTTGCCTATTATTAAAAAATATGAACTTCAATTTTATAGTACAGTAATTTCAAATACTAACAAATAAAAATTACACATAATGTTTCATTCACTTATATTAAATTAATATGATTAAAAATTTCATACAGTAAACAAACGTAGACAATAAAATGTAACTTATGTTAATAATTTATATAATTCAAAAAAGTTTCAAAATTTTCAAAATCTTTTAAAATCTTATATATTTTTCCAAAAAACACTCTATTTTTTTAATTAATAAAACATGAAAGTAAAATATAATCATTTATTTTATCTTTAATTTTTAGAGTAAGAAGATTCATTATTACCATACTTAAGCAGTAACATATTACTGAACCTCATTTTGGGACAGTAAATGTTTTTTATACATCTTAAATGAAAAAATATGCATCAATTAGTTTATTCAGGGTCATATCATCCAGTTTCACCTTTATGAAATTGAGTTACTTTTTAGTAATTTTTCATATATTTTATTTTTATACAAGTTATTGCATTTATGTATAATATTTATCTAAATTATGAACAAAATTTCTTGGCCTCACATGGAAAAAAACAAATGAATATTCAGAAAATATTATATTAACCGGTTCTGTGAATTTATGATATTGATCTGTATGCTTTCGAAAAAATAATATAAATAAAGTAGTACAAATAAAAAAGAAATTCTAATTCATGTTTTTATTATAAAACCTATACGATATTAAAAATATGTAGTAAAATGAGGATTCAAAAATATATAAATCAAATTTTATTGCATTTAAAAAAAGTCGTTTATTTAGTGCTTGACTTAAATGGAAAATATAACTTGAAGGTACTATGAAAAATTATAACTTTTTTTACGAAGTAAAGATTAGTTATAAACTGTTATAGTCAAACATTTTCTTATCATTATAATTATTTACAAACAAGTAGAACTATTATACACTACTTGATTAAATAATAAGTATATCAATCATTATTAGCACATGTATATAGTTCTAAACTTGTGATAACGAACATCAGATACAAGGACAATCTGGGATTCAGAGAAAAAAAATCAATTCAATAAAAATAAAAGGACAAAGTAATATACTTATAAATCATACACAATATTAATTTAAAGATTTATTTTTTAAACAAATTATACAATACTGATGATCTAAATAGTTTACTCAAATACTTGAAATCATTTTTGAATTTTATATTAATGATTATTTTAGTACTATTGATATTTTTATTATTATTACTCTAATGCGGAATAATATTAAAGCAATTTTTTATACACAGGTTGATTTTGGACATTAAATACTAAAAAATTAAGGGCTTATATCTTATGCTTGAAATGATTTTAATAATTTTAATAATTAAATACACCCTGCCTTATCGATTTTGCGTATTATTAATAAAAGCATGAAAAAAATAATTTTTTTATTCTAATGCGTACAAAAAACTAATTTTAGCCTATTGAATCGGTATCTTAAATCATAATTTTCTTTCTTACAGTTTGTACTATTTCTTACGGTACCGATATATCATTGATGTATAAAAAATTGTAAAAATACATTACTTACAATCGAGGAATCGAAATTTCTTCGTATTTGTTTGAATTGCATAAAGTGAACATTATTCTTATAATACTCAATGTACTGTCTTTAAAGTAAGCAATAGGATAAGTTTCTTATATTAAATATGTATCAAAAGACAGTGTAGAAATTAATATATAATTCACCGATAAACCGATATTTCATTATATTCTAGAAATTAGATCAATAAGAGTTGTAACAAACAAACAAACTTTACGAATCTCAAAGTTCTTTATATAATGGTAACAATGCATTTCTTTTTTACCTTTAATCCTTCCTTTAAACGTTTTTCAGAACTAATTGAATAAATATAAAGAGAATTTACATAGGCACGAAGGGAGGATATAAAAAGACAATTGGATTTCTTGGAGAAAATGAAGAATCGGACAGAAAAGCAGGGCGATCATATTTCCCGCTAGGGCAGTTAACCAAATATTCACTATACTGATGAAGTGCGTTCAATCGTCGAGTTCGAAAGCCACACCCGGCCGAGGACGGAGGTCGTCTCAGCAGGGTATGTCTCGAGCACGGCAAGTCCCGAGCACGGCAAGTTCCAAGCACGCTGCAGCCCAATGAGGAAGAGAAATTGCGCCGCAAGGCGCAAGATTCGGCAATGGTATAGTCGGGCATCGGTATTGTGGACGGCAACGGGGACGGGGAAGGGGAGAGAGAGGCGAAAGACTCCCGCGGGCAGGAGCGGCTGCGAGCTCAGCCTCTCTCGCGGCCCTTCCCTCTATCAGGTAACCCTCAGGGGCGCGGCAGGGATGAGGAAGACTACGGGCCGCTCGTAAAGGAGGAGGCGACTCGCGCAGCAGCTGCCCGCCGCCGCTTGCCCGAGCACCTGCCCTTGGCCTCCACCCGTTGCACCGGTCGCGCGCCCGCCATTAGGCACGTCATTGCTCGCCACCCGATTCGGTCCACCGCCTATCACGGGGATGCGCCGATTCTAAGGGCTTTGTTCGGGCGTGGAGCCCGAGCTTTGACCCGGGCAGCCAGGGTTAAAGGTCGACCTCGGTCTCGACGATGGAGAGCAGGGAGAGCGACCGATGGATAACGTCTAGTTACGAGATTACACATTTGCGAGCGATTTTTTGGTTCCGGGAGATGGAGAATCTTAACTAATTACTATTTATTGTATATCTTTTTTTAAAATAGTAAGTAATACTTTAATTCAAGACTTCTTTATTCATTAAAAGTGGAACAATTATACAAATAACTGTAATTGCAATATGAGTTTAATCACACAGTTATTGAATTACGAAGGATACAGATAATTTAATTAAACAGAAACGTACAAAATTTTTTTACCATCATACTAAAGGAAAAATGAAGCTTTTTAATATTCAATTAATCAATCGAAATCCATACTCGATTCTCTATGAATGTTTTACGACAAATCATAAAATAGATAAATTAATATAAAAGAAACCAAGTCCCAGAAACATTTTTCATAAAATTTCATTAACTATTTACTAATATATGATTCAAAAATTATTTATAAAGTGAAAACTTCATTGCTTATTAAAAAATAATCGTAAAACAAGTAATGCAATCTAATCGTAGTACATATACTTGATACCTATAACCTTGATACAGATATGATTATTAAAATCTAACATACCAAACATTATAAAGTACTGTCACTCACCCGTCGATTTATTTTCGTTAAACTCAATTTTGATGATTGCATATAAAAAATTCCGAAATCTGCTTCCAAATATTTAATGTCGACTTTGATGAATACCGAATGAACTATTAATATAATTTACAAGTAAAATAAATATTTGTTTCTTCAAAGATTATACGACTTTTAATCACTTTTAAATATATACTGGCGTATTTTCAATATACTATCCATTGTTATAAAAAAACCATCGCTAAATGATCCTTCTCATAAATAGTGATTAAGTTTCTTCTTTAAATAAAATGTATATTTAAAAAAAAAGTATTTTGTAAAATTTCACGTTGCTGTTTAATGATTTTTTTACAAAATTCATAATTTTTATGCCCTATATTTTACATACTATTTTGTTATGTACGTTGGTTTGTTTATTACAATATTAAAGAGAAACCACGTTTACAATGTAAATGTTTCCAATTAATGTTATCCATAATCGCCTCAAATTTGAGTAAACATTTGTTTAAAGTACAATATGTACAGTAACTTTATCATTACATTAATTATTAACAAAAAAATTTTAAATTATATACTACTTGTATTAACACAACGTTAGTCACTAAGCTCACGATTTTTCATTTCTTATAATTGTCAATATTGACTATCAATAAAGAATATTTGTGTATTATTTTTGTCTGTATTTGTGCTTTTTATTACATTTTTTTTATTTATAGTCATATACTATATGATGTACTTACAATATATTAACATTTCCTATGATAATTAGATATTATAAGAATATTATTATCAATTCTACCTAATTTCTTAATTTAAAAACCTCGACTACGTAAGTGAGTAAATATAAAACATTTGAACAACATCTTGGTTATAAATAATACATAGGGCATTCATGATTTGTATACCTTTTTTGTAATGTATTGACGAACAAAAAATAAAATATTAACAAACATTAAAAATATTTTTTTATTAATTACATTTTTCAAAATGTATATATTTTTTTATTTATAACTACCATATATATGCCATATATACCATTTATAATTTAAATGTCACCTTCGAAAATCGATATATAGTTCGTAGTTACAGATTTTTTAATATTTGTGCTTTATTTTCTACTTTCTTGAAATCCTAAAGTATCATTATCTACACCTTAATCATTGATCTCCGAAGTTACACTTTATGACACTTTTATAAATATTATATATCGTATATATTACGATTCAGACTCTCATGAGCATCGTTGCTAGATTTTGCTACCTCTCATCAATGTTGTGATCTAGGTTTTATAAATTACACCAATTTATATGATATATGAAAAACTGTAGCATTGAACATAATTTATATAAAATTTGATTAATTTGCAAATTAAAGAGAAATTAATTTTATGATCAATTAAGTAACTATTTAACAAACTTGACACATTTTTATTACAAACTGCTTAAGCCGTAGTACTTAAATATCATCTAAATAAAATTAAAAAAATAAATAATCTTTTTATTTTATTCAATCTATTACATAAGTAATAATGCTAAAAAATAATGCCGATTTACTTAAAATTTATCAAACATACCTTTCACTAATTATTATTATAAAAGTTATTTTTCTACTTGTAAAAATGATGTATAAAAGCTTGTTAGTATCTATAAGGTACAGACGAATAAAAACATAAAATTTAGTGGAAAAAATCATTTGGCTTTTTATTAGCTTATAATTAAGGTATTTATTTCAAAGAATTTTTCATAAGACAAATTATCTATTCATAAATTTAATAATCAGTCAGACCTAAGGTATGCTATAATATTTAAAAGATGTCTGAATGTTTTATTCCAAATGTAAATTTAAATAATATGCCAACAAATCAGCATACTTGAGTTTTCTACCAACTTTGTAAGTGAAAAGAATGATATTTAAATGCTGGGAGAATAAGGATAGAAGCTCTTGTGTTTCGCATCACCGTGAGGAGAAACTCTTATTGATTCAGAAACTTTTAATACAAACGCCCATAAATTAAAAAAAGAGGAAGGATTAAAAAAGTGTAGCGGATGTTATTGAAAACAACGTTACTCGAATGCAAAGGACAATAGCACACATAGCGCTATTCACGTGGGTTTTAAAGCATCGAATTCATCGACAGGAATAACATTTACAAAATATAGTGGACCGCACAAAGGTTCTTTGTTACACCCGCCAAAAATAATTTAAAGTGGCGTAAACCGCAATCGTGGTGAGCAGACGACACGCGAAATTTACTCGGTAGTGGCGTCTTCCTCGAAGACGAATTCGATTTTCTACTATCCCATAGAACCTCTTGTTTCATTCGCCTCCCCTCACTTTCTCCTTTCTCTCTCTCTCTCTCTCTCTCTCTCTCGATTCACGTAAAATCAAAACAAAAGTCGGAAGACCGGCAGGTGTTACATTGTAGCAAAAAAAACGTTCCCAAGCAAAAAGGTAAAAGGAAAGAACAAGAAGATCGCGAAATAAGAAAATTGACCGTTCCTCACTCTTGCTTACTCGGTGGTGATCTTTGCCTGCGATAATAACCGACATTCGACGCGTGCCAGCTGGTAAACTGCATTGACTTCCCTCCTTTTACTCCATCTCGTTTGCTCACTGTATGTGTCTGCATCGTTTGGCCCCTTCTACCTCAATGTTTTCTCTTACCTTAATGGCAAAAATAAGGATGACTGCGATGCTCTTGTCTAAAATGAGTGGGAGGGTGGAGATTTTATGTGCGATGTCAGGAAGAGGGATGAAAAAGAGAAAGAAAATTTTATCCATAGTCTAACAAATCCTTTTTAAAAATAATTCCTTTTTTCTACTTTCTTTACTAATTGTACTTTGGGTCTTTCGAACACCATTATAAGGCGAACATTACTTTTAAGTAGCAGTATTTGTCTTGGCAGTTTTATTGTCACCGTGTAGTTCCGACTGCAATAATATTTTTATGAATTTATTTATTTTACGCCCTTAATGCTTTATGGACTTTATATCAAAACCATTATTTAAGTATGTTTTTAATGAGAAGTTTGTAAAACTTTGCTTAAAAACATTTTCAATCAAGGACGTGATCGAAACTTTCAACATTTAGAATTAGTGGTTTATAGTTGGTACAATATGATAGTGTAAGGCAGTTAACAGGCACGTTTTCACAACATACGTGTGAAGAGGTCGAAATTTCTAAAGAAATTTATATTTAGAGAATTTAGACAGTGGAAACCATTGGGCAGCAGTAAGATGTAAGGAATAAGCTAATCACTTTGAGTGGACGTGAGAGGAAAAGAGAGCGCTTCAGAGCGGTCACGAAATTTTCGGCGAAAAATCTTTTGAACCGACTCCGAAAAAGAAGTAGCTCTGACCTGTAGCCAGTGATATGGCTCCCGGACGAGTCGACCGAGAAAATTGGGCCTCTGTACATTCAAGCTTACACAGGCATAGTAATGACAGTACGCCCGACGCGTGCCAGCTGGTAAATTCATCTTCCTTTCTCCTCATTTCAATCTCGAGGTCCTCCCTCTCCCTCTCCCCTCCCGACAATCCTCACCAGTCGCTCACCTCCTTGCTCACACCCTTGGACTGTTGAGGCGCACGTCTGTCTCGCACCATCTTCATGTTAAAAAGAAGAAGGAAAGGAGCGCCGCGAGTGCAATGTACGAGGGATTGGCCCTCGGCAGAGCAGATGCGCTTAGCCTTCGATTGGGCTATAAAAAACTGGGACCCCGATTATTCTTTCTCTTCCTTTCACAGGCTCGCGAAATATCACGTACTCGATCGCTACGGTGAGCAAGGTTCTGGCGACAAACGTCCTTTGGTGCTCGAAGATACCCTTCGTCTTTTCTCCATCATTGAGAGGCTTTACTAGTATTTACAGCTCTCGATTGTTTTTTTCACTTCACATACAACTCATAGTATTTTACATTCGCGGCATTCTTCTATTTTTTTATCGTATCAGCATTTAACAACTCCTTACCAAGCGTAATTGATTTCAAAAGAAATCCGATCACTGCTGTACTTATAACACTGAAAATCTTAGGAAAAATTACACCGATACTTTTTTTTGCTTTAATTAAAGCAATTGGCAGTGAGCACAATGATGTATTATATAATGGTGTATAATTTTATGAAGATTTTAAAGATGACACAGAATTATTATGCTATAATTAATAAAATTGTTTAATATTCCTTTATATGAATATGAAGTAAGGTAAAGAAGTCAAGTATTTTTATTGTTATACTTTGTTTACTCAGCTTTCTTGTAAAGAAAATTAAATTTCATCTAGTACATTAAATCTAAGAGGTGTTGATATTGCCAAGGCTTAAATTAGTGAAATGTAAGTTACTTAACAACTTTATGTATATTATAAAGTCGGCAAACACTTTATTTTTTTATTTTTTTTTGTAACATTTAAATACAATTCTATAGCATTCAAATAATTTATTTTCTATAATGTGAGATTAGTAAATTTGTTTTAAAATTTCATTCGCAGTTATGATCAATACAAAGTTTTTGCTAATATTCCAATGACCATAATGATTTTTTAAATTCCCAAAGGCCTCAAATGTTTTTTCGTAAAATTAATACTTAAAACCAGTTTTCTGATAATAATAATTAAAATAAATGCTTCAACACAAAGTGAGTGTGACTGAATTTAGCCAGCGGAGCGAAGTTGTGGGTGAGGGGGATAGTATGTTTCGTAAAATCTAGATTAGAAAAGTAAGATTAAGCTAGGCTGAGATAAGCGCGCCAAAGATCTACCTTAAGAATGAACGTATACATTGCGTTTCCAGTGAAAAAGCCAACGATCACGTCCCACTTATAAAACAATCTCAAATCTACAGCCAAGTACGGAGGCTCGATTGAGTTGTTAGGATGCTACATTTTTAATCTGCAATTGCTTAGTGAATGTCTAACCATCTCTGAATGTTGAACGGAACGAAGTGTTGAAGAAGTGGCTACCCTCGAATAAGCAAGCTAACGACGTTGCATAATGCAACACGAATTCTAACGCGAAGCTACGCATAAGCGTGCGCATGCACATAATAGCGAATACACGAATAATATGTACTGCAATGATTTCTGAACGAGAAAAGATAAAGCAATGGAGTTCAAAAGCTATCCTTTGGTGTAATCATGCCCGGTCTCCCTTACTCATTTTTGGTACTACTGGGAGCTTCTTAAAAATTCGAGACTTTAATTTACCTTTGCTTCTCGTATTCGTGTCGCGCCTATAATGCACCGCATAAATAAAAAACTCAAAGGCCCTTACGCACCGCGTGCGAGCAATATAATTTTAAAAAACGGGGACCTAACTAGTTTTTTTCTTCTTCTGCTTCTTCTTCAACCTTTTCTTACGGACAGGAACATAATGCTCGTTCTCGGGCTGAGTTTTGTTTAATGATCCCAAGGAAATACGTCCAAGCGAAACTAGTTATTCTCTTAGTATCAGTACGACCTTGCACTCTCTTACATATGCACCGCCTAACGACAGTCATGAATAAAGGAATTTTCGTCGTTTAAGACTCATTATTATTTTTACGAAAATAGTAATTAGGGAGTATATATGCTACCGATTCAATACTATTGGTTTCAATTTCTTGACGCAATTGTGCAATTCTTTAGAAAAAATAGCTTGCTGTGAGATTTATCGTATGGCTTGTGATAGATACACTGTATTTTGTTTGATTGTACCTTAAGATACTGTAGCTTTACAAAAACAGGCTGAGTCTGATAAAACAGAACTGTTAGAGTTTAAAGGTAATCTTTGAATCTTTATAAATAATAAATAGGATTCAAGATTTATAAACATCGCCTTCAAAATTACTTTATTTAAAACAATCTTAAGCTTTGTACAAACAAATCGAATCTACAATTTACCTAGCTTTTGTGTATTCGCGCACGCACACATGTACGTAAGCACACATAATCCGATAATAAAAAGCACAATGATTATTGAATTTTTATAATAATGTCTTTTTACGTTAAATATATATTTCGTTTTTCTAAAAAGGAAAATAAACAATGTGTAAATTCCATTACTTTGACATAGCCCACCAATTACACCAGCACGTACTTTGTTAAAAAGTTTATTTTTTTGCAAATTTTGACTCAATTGAAAAATATTTTTAAAAAATTTTAATTAAAAAAAATTCTATATACGAAAAACATTAGTAGGTTTCTTATAAATTCATTGATTTAGCATTGACTTCATAATGGGTCATCGTTATCACATCATAAGTACTTATTAAAAATTATGCAAGATTTTCGAATTCCTGAATTCTTTTTCTCTGTTAGGTTGAGGTTCTCTGTTTTCTCTATTTTTTATTCTGTTAGGTACACTAAGATGTTTTCTAATGAAAAACTCGAAAAAAACTTCTTATCTCGTAAAAAAACTCATCATTTTTAATGTCTTATGTAAATTTGAGAATTTTAATTATTATAGCATATGTTTATGTTTCAGTTGAAAATTTAAAATTAAATAAAGCTTTAATTATATAGAATAAATAATTTAAATCATTAAAAAACTCCTTGTGTCTTGATTTATATTTTACAATTGTATTGCGAAAACTCATAAGATGGGTTACCTCCCTTAGTAATTACTCAACATAAGACATAAGTCGACAGTCGGATCTACAAAAAAAGATAATTCCAAATGTGCAGAGAAGGACTAATAGTTTTTGTTTAATTAAAAAAAAAATCATCATAAATTACCCACCACTTACGTGGGCTCGCTTTTACACCGTAGAACCGGCAACGAATATAATTAATACTTTTCCACATCCGCGCACCAAAGTATTTGCAAACGAGGTAAACCAAAAATGAGGAAAACCCTCAATCATATTGTTCACTTTAAGTAGAATAAACTAGCTTCAATAGAAAAGTGATTATTAATCCGCAGTCTGGGTATTCCCAGGGGCCGGCGTCTGGTCACGCTCCGGTGCCAACGCCAGGGATAATATTGGGAGCGCGTCGTGTAAGATGGCTAATTAGTGAAGTCCCGCGTGATCAGCACAGCAGGTAGTCAACCTCGCGAAGAAAGAAGAACGTCGTGAAAAGCACTCTTGGAGAATTGGGCCTCGAGGGCCATCTTTCCCTCTCCTTTACTGTTGCCCGACGCTCGTAAACTCCGTCCCTTTTCTTTTTGCAAACGCTTCCTTCTTTTTATTACGACTACGTTCTTCATTATACTTTTGTCTCTCCCCTTCTTATATTTCTTCTTCGTTCTCTCTATCTGGCTCTCTCTCTCTCTCTCTCTTAATATTTTCCTCATACTCTCTTTAATCCATCTAAACCGAACCCCTCTTCCATTACTTACGCCCTTCTTCGTCAACGAGCAAAGTTTTGTCGTTTAACGAGTCTCGTCTGTTGGTTTATGAAATTTATCAATAATGCGCAAGCTGAATAAAGAAATCCTAGTAACGCCGAGGCCTTTTAATCGAGAGGTTATTGGGCGATACCGTGTCTCGTTCATTGTTTGATAGTTTTATTCTTGTACACGCATACCAACAAAATCGTATTCCTGACGGTGCATAATATGGGTCATATCTTACAGGATAAATTTCAATGGCATTAGATCTTTTTTTTTAACAAGCGATATAATACTTCAAACTATTTGCAATTTTTACTCAAAACTTTTTATATATATCAATAAATTCATTACTCAGTTATCGATCTTACGCATATCTTATTATTTATACAAATTACGCATTCACTTTTAAAATTTTATTTTTTTAAAAACTTCATAAGATATAATTAAATCAAATGTTGTTAAGTGTTTTAAAATCTTAACGTTTAAGAATTTTAGAAATAATTCATAATCAATTATTATACACTGTTTCTTCACCATTTATTGATCAGGAAAAAGCTATTTTGTTTGGATTTATTTTTAAATTTGCACCACGAAGTTGTTCTACTTTAACCATCAATATTTTCAACATAACAAATCTTAATGGCTAATTTGTTTGGCGAAAATCATTTTTTTCAACTATATACAAAATTAATTTATTTTAGTATTTTTACATTCATGAAATTAATTTTTGAATAAACTAAAAATCTTGATACTTTATGAAGCACAATCTACATTTTATATGATGCTTCCTCATTAACGATTGCGATCTTTTAAAACCACCTGTCCATTCCCTGTACATTTTATACAACATTAGCGTCAAGCATATTTGCTTATTTTTTTTTATTACCACATCAAAATCAAATCAAACAGTACAAGTTATCTTAAAAAACATAACCTTTTATTTTATATTTCTGATTGTTGACCTCAATATTCGTCAATATAATAATAAACTTCGAATATAATCAAATAGATCTGAATGCTAAATAAGGACCTCTACTAATGATAAAATAACTCATTAATAAAATATGCAAAATCACGTGTATGTAATGTTATATAAAAACGTCGTTGTATCAAAAGTATGGATTCATTGACTATTTTTCTAACTGTAACTCGTTTCATAAGCTCACATGGTAACAACGATATAGTAAATTACAGATAACTGAAACAAATCGAAACTTTGGTTTCGATTTAATACATATGGCCCAGTCTTAAGATCACGTACCACTAACATTAACGCACCTTCATATGAGTAAGCATGACCTACATCTATACGTCTAAGTACGGATATACTTATTAATTATGAGTAGTTTCCGTATATTTCAATATTATAATGAATCTATTTGGAATTAGTATTACAAACATTTCATACTAAAAAATTAAATAATTATAATTCACTTATAAAATACAATTTGTTTTTTATTTCGTAACAAACAATTAAAAAATTAAATAAAACATTTTAAATATAAAATTTTAGATAAAAAATTTAAATATAATTGTTTGTTATTTTAACAATGTAACTTATTATAAAAAATGAAAAGGTACATGATACTAGTCCGTGAATTTTACAATAAAATATTCTAATATTAAAATTTAATTTGAAAAAAGAACAAAAATGTTAAAATGTTTTACTATCATTTTTACATTATTTTATTAAAAATTAAGTATTTAATACTATTATTTTTATATTATAATACTAATTATATGTGTTAAATTGCAAATAATTTTTATGATGTATACAATGAATTTATAAACCTGATTTTTGTGTCAATAATTATTAGTCAATAGAATAAAAATACACATAATAAATACAGATACTAAAAAATATAATATGAGACATAATGAATAATTTTATACACCCAAAAATGCCGTAAAAAATTACTTTTTTTATAGAATTAATAATATCAATGTAATGTACTTTCATTTAAAACTCTCGTCATGTAATCATTATCGTTTCGATAGTATCTAAATCAGATATTTATAGACAACCAAACGAATTTTTAAACACACAGATGAATCGTAATATTTAAAATATTCAAATAATAAATACGTATGATAAGTGCTTCCTTTAATTTAGTGTAAAATTTCTATTAATCCACATATCTTAACAGTTATTTAAATTCATTAGATAATTGTTAGATTTGATCATCAGTTAGATAATTGATCATCAGAAACTCAAAAACTAAGCTTTGTTAAAATAGCTTAGAAATAACAAATTTTTTAAATTGGAATAGAAGTTGTGAAATTATTAAAATGTATTAATTGATAGAATTAAAGAGTCATTTCCGTCATTCAGCCGTTATATTTTAGTAAAACGTAAAAAAATATCATTAGGACTGGATGTATTAATAACATTTATCTACAAGGAATGTTTTTGAAGAAAAAAGATAATATTCGAAATTGATTAAAGCAGTTTCGT
Organism: Kradibia gibbosae; assembly: GCA_018907135.1. NCBI lineage: Eukaryota > Metazoa > Arthropoda > Insecta > Hymenoptera > Agaonidae > Kradibia > Kradibia gibbosae. The sequence continues at coordinate 4,076,428 of JACCHX010000012.1, read as the reverse complement.
TACCCAATGAAATAATTAAAACTAATATTCTAACTTTAATATTAATTTTAGTATATCCTAAACGCGCTTCGATTTACGAAAAGATAGCCAGATTCTGTTTGTCGCTTGCCTAAATTTGTAGGACACCAACGGCACACAGCAACGGAATTTTCCACGAAATCGAGTGATACCGAGGGCTACAGAGATACTTGTGAGGTTTATAAAACATGTGGAAAGGGGAGACACTACCGAGAATACTGACGTATCACATATTCTCCCGCCCCATTGCGTCGCATTCATGGGATTTTTAATCTATGCGTTAAAAAAATTGAAACATTTTTTTTTTGGGATCTTTCATCGAGAGGAAAAAACACGTGCGCAAGTCTTCGCATGATCTTCATCTTTAATTTTTTACTTTTGAGAAATTCAAACAGACCTTAGAAGGACCTTTTTAGATAAGCTTTCAAATTGCCGAAACAGTTACTTTTAGATCTATTTTCTTTTAAATAACAAATTTTTCTGCGAACCTTTAACTAATTCTTAATTGGTAATTTAATGAAAGCAATGAAAAAAATTTCAAGTGAATTTTTTTTTGCTCATTTATCTTGTTGTAATTTAAAATTAAAACCTTATAAATTAATATTAATTTTAATAATAATTTTAATTTATGTTAATGAATCATAACGACTGTTTTTTAAAGAGTCATATTTTCTCTTAAAACCATAAATTAACAATTTCTTAACTTAAAAGTTAACTTTTAAGTATAAATCTTATTATTTTAAATAAATTTTTATCAAAACTATGTTGCAATAATAATAACAATAAGAACTATATACTAATATTTATACATAAATATATATTATAATTGCATCAAATATTTTAAAGTACCTGTGCTTATGAAAAATAAAAAAAATATTATTAAATATTATTTTTTAATTGGTAATGAAATAAAATTGAAATTAAATCAAATTTACATTATATTACACGTTTATCCGAATTGTCGTACTGGTGTAGAATATATAATTATGCACTTGCATATTGTATTATATTAATTGTCTAAAATACAAATTTAGATTTTTTTAAAATATAAATTACACTAACGCTGTTAGGAATAATATAGCTTGTCTTTCATTTTAAGTTTAAGAATGCGTCATTCTGTTTAATAGTATCATTATTACATGATTAATAGAATTTTGATTATGTTCTTGTCCAATTACATCAACTTTTTTAACGTGTGGAGTAGAAATCATCTTATCAAAAAATATGTTAATTAAAAGGCAATGCTAATCGTATAAATTTGATGCAGCCCCTTGTAATCTGTATCATCACAAAACCATAATATGATGTTGATTTCAATAATCTTAAGCAATGTACGTTACAAAAATAAATTTTATTAATGTAGATTTTCGATTTAATAAAAATCCAAATTTCAATAGTTATATAGTAAAAAACTTTAAGTTAACAATTTATACTTTTTTAAAATTAATAATTTTCTTTCATGTTTAATTAGTGACTGAATGATGCAAGGAAATAAAAATTGACTAACAAAAATTATTGATATAATGATAATTATTTATCATTTTTATCCGAACTAATTACGCAAATATAAATCAGTAACTATCACGGCACCGTCCAAAAATTACTTTGTACAAGAGCTGCTTAGTGATGGACCGTTTTAGTTTATTCTCTCGACAAACAATACAATTACGTTCGCAATGCCCGAAAATTTATCGAAATTTACGCAGAGTTTTATTTAAAAAAAACGCAATAATGATTAATGGTGCAATACACTAAGACTTTTTACGATCTATTTGAAACAAAAAAAAATTATTAACTCATAATTAGTAAAAACGCAAGGTCTTTCTACAAGCGGTATTTTCTAGCTTGGTCTCTATCCGGTCTTAAAGAGTCGTATAAAATAAATAAATTACTCTAGATTGAATTATCTATTGATTCTGGTACTAACAAATTATTCTGGTTCTGTAAATTATTTACTCGTCTCAAAATAGAATGGATACCCATCCGGAGAAAATTGTGGCTTATAACGCTATTTCCTTATAAGTACTGGCGATGGGTCTGCTCAGTGCAAAGTGACGGGGACAGGGAATAGGAAATAGAAGATGGATTCTCCAATCGTACTGAGGAGACAAAGATGGGCATTTTTCGTCCTGGGGAAAGCCGATTGCAAAAGATGGCGCCGGTTTCCCGGTGAGGATCTGACAATGGAAGGCACGCGCGGGCCCCGATCTCTAATTACTCTCTCAACAGCTTTCTAACTCACGCAGGCGCGCCGTTTCCGTCACGTATGCGCGCTGAGGAGGAGAGGCCAAGAAGGGAAGAGAGGCCGGAAGTGCTGATCCAAGAATGGCAAGTGGCCAAGAAGCATTAATCGATATTCTTCGCGTCTTTAAGCAACGATTCCTGGTTGCCTGGGAATGGAAACTGTAGTTGCTTAAGGCCGAGTTTTGAAAGGCACGTGCCACTGAATACGAGACTTGAGATTATTTTGTTCTCTTAATTTTGTTTGCTAGATTATTTATTGTTTGAGTGGCAAAATTTGTCAGTTTAGATACTTGCCATGATTAAAATTAAAGGTTGAATAGTGAGATGCATTTCTATATATTTTATTTTTTTTAATTGTTTAATACGTTATAATGTAATTTTTAACTTTGTGATTGAAAACGGATTAACATACAATAATACGACTTTCACCCAAATCAACTAAAATTTTACGTATGAGATAATGAATTTGTCTACATAAAGTACATATATTAAAAAACTTAAAGCGAAGAGACGAATTATGACTTGATTTCATCAAATGTGTCACTCACTTATACTATAAATAAGTTTCTGTGTTCATTTAATTATTTAGATTGTTAATATTTCTGTTTTATTTTTAATGCGAAAAATTTAGTTTCTACTGAACTACTATGAAGAAAATTTGATTTTCTGTAAAATAGTGAACGATCGACAAGAAATTGAAAATATCTATAATTCCTGCGAAATATAAAAAAAATTATCTGGCTATCAAATAATTCTGAAACATTTACTTTAGCCTTAAAATGAAAAAAAAAAACAGAAAAATGAGAAGCTTGGGAAATTAAAAACGGTAAAACTGTACTAAAATATAACGTGTACATACATACATAAATTATCCAAAAAAATATGTTTTAGATCCTTCGTCTCGTTTTCTCGCATTAAACTGTTTTAACTATGAGAAAATAAAATCGAAACATTCATTTAAAGCTAATAAGATTACTTAGTACTATTTATATGTAGTTCATACTAAGATTTATTGTTTTAAGTGTCAAAATTTAAACATAAAAAATATATTTTGTTGCGTAACAATGTTATACACATTTATTACATACTCATTTATTACTTACATATTTATTAATTCATTTAATCACGAGTCAAAACTAATTTAAACAAATTATACATTTCAATTTATTGTATTGTCTTAATTTAGTAAATATTCTGGAAAGTGCTTACTAATGTATTTAAATATACAAAAACGTATAAAAATGATAACGATGTGAAAAAAATGAAAATCATTTTCTTTTATTAACATTATATAATAAACTAAGTGGAAACAGGGATTATATTCTAGAAAATGAATCAATTGAACTTCAAAGCACGTTAACAACATTATTAGAGGTCACCATCTAAACTTATTTTCATCTTGCATGATTTTTTACAGCAGAATTGTAATTTCGTCCAAATCGAGTAAAATGTTGCTTTCAAACTCTGAATGATTCTACCTTATTTTTTTCTTTCTTGTTTTACTGTGTATTACAAAATGAGATATAAGTAAACTCGTGATTACATAAAATAAAGATATTGAAGGCATGTTATCAATAACACAAGACTCGAATCGAATATAGGCTCTGCAAAACATCTCCCTTCTTTTAATTTTATGTCCTATCTGGACAGAATGTGAATGGATATTTTAATAACAATGAAATTGCTTAGAAAATAAATTAATATACTTAAAACAACATTTAGTGAAACCTAGTGGAACCTTGGGACAGGCGAGCGTCGAACTTGAACCTAATCTATTGCCATGGTGGAAACGGACACATTCTTGCGTAATACGATCCATTGGTATCAACCGCCAAATTTCGTTTCTCTTGCGTAGCGCAGGTCTTTGTTTATTTGTTCACAAAAAGCCGGGTATGTTGACAGAATTTCTAAACAATAATACTGACAAAATTTTATTTTTCAAAAATATATAGCTCTAACAGGCATTCTCTACTACTAGTCTTTCAATTTTATTAGACAAATGACCATTTTTAGATGCTTAAAATTTTTTATGTATGTGCTGTTTACGAATATACTATAACTAATAATACTTGAACAGCTTGCAAATCTTTACTTTTATATAATGTTAAATAAAATTATTTATATTTAACGAAGTCCAAAAAATCCATGCAAGTCGCAAATTTTAATATAAGTATTATTATACTTTTATCGATATATATATTTATATAAATATTCTATATCATCTTGTAAAAATTCTGTCTATTAAATATGAAATTAAAATGTTTATCTCCTTGTTAATTAGTAATAAATTTTGAAGAAAAGAAATTCTAATCATATAATGAAAAGCGTAAAATAAAATTTAAGTTTAAAAAAATGTATTTCAAAAATATATAATCATCAATATTTAAAAGAAATAATAGTCATGTAATATCTAATGATAATACCAAGTAGTGAAGTTCTATATTTTTAAAAGTAAAAAAACCTCTATGTGAATGATCTCTCACAAACGTTGTCATTTCAAGATTTATTGTATAGTTAATTATATATGTTCTAATGTAATTACATTACTGTAGTTTGAGAGAGGCTATAGAAACATAATTTTGTAGTTTTAAAAACCTTTTCCATTTGTATATACAATTTATAAGCGAAGATAAGAAAATTTTCTGTAAAAAGCTAATTCTGTTGAGATAGACGTAAGTATTTTGTTTATTACACTTATTTGAAGTAAAGGAAGGGAACCCTTTATAATTATTAATTGCTAAGTGAATTAGATAAGCTATTATTTATGATACTTCCGGACCCAAGTATTTTTGAGTCGCTATAATAGGGAAAAGGTAATCCACTTGCAGTCTATCAGCAACTACGCATGAGTTTCGACGCAAAACTAAGCTCTCATATAGAGTAAAGAAGGAGACCAAACGAATAGCAGTCTGGAATATTTACCCTCTTATGGCGTCGAGAAAACATTTATATAATCAATATGATGAATAAACTTCCTTATGAGCTGCATCTCATCTAAAAAATATGAATTTTATAAGGAAAAGGTACAAATTTCCGACATACCATGTACTATCTATGATAAGTCTACCTGCTTTTATCAAATTCAGAAATTTACACAGGTGTTCACTATTTCCAGGTGGGGGGAGATCTTTGCTTACATTTACTAGTCGTCTATATATCAGCGGCCACATAAGTATGCACATGTTTACTAAGTAATGTCTCATTATAAAAAGGACTTTTCTTTTCTAGGGACATTTACGTTAGAAAATAAACTTTCAAGATAAATTAGTAAATTATTCGCTCCTTATCATAATAATAGATTTTAATTTATATTAAAATAAAAGTTACATTAAAAACTATATTTATATTTAATTTATATCAACTAATCTACATTTAAAATAGTTTAATTTTAATATTATTTGAAAATTTTGTAATAAATAATCGTAAAACACGATACAAAGAATCTTCACTATCATAAAATTTACGCTGTAAAGAATTATAACTAAATGTATTTATGAGTAAGACACAAAATAATACCAATTATCAGTACATGTATCATAGATAAAAAAACAAATTTTATTAATTAAATTTTTTTATATAAGTATCATAAATTTTATATTTAAACCAAGTATTAATTCACCTCGACTAATAGGAATAGAGAGAATTTAATAAACTTTTTTTGACAGGAAAATTATAATCTATTATAGAAGTACCTCAAGTATTTTTAGTTAAAATAAAGTGTCACAATTCTAATGTTTTATTGTTGTATTCTAAGTCAAAGTAAGTTTTAATAGCGGGTATATTTTGCATAAGAGATATATATTCAAAATAATTTGTGTACTACCACATCAATATAAGCTGCTTTTTTACTTAAAAACGTTTTGTATAACAGTAAATAAAATTAACAAGGTTTTTTAGAATAAAATTACTTTAATATTTCTAGAAATACACAAGAATATTTTGTATTTATTAATTACCTTGAATAAGAAATTTCCTTATAAAAGTAATCGTGCAATTCATAACAAAAATTATTCCATAAACAATAAACTAAGACATTTTGTCTTTTCAAAAGACTTTAGCGATGATGCAATTTAATTTACTGCTTTTACAGTAAAATTTATGTGTTTTTGACAGAATTCCTTTTATTTTTTTACTTAACAGAACTGTAGAAGTTTATAGATTAGATGAAGGATAAATTTCGTTTATTTAATTACCTTAAGAAATACTGAAATTTTTAGTCTGTTTTATTAATGTGAATGTATCTTAAATTTACTTACATATAATATAATAAATTTAAACAGAAATACGAATTCAGCATATCTTCATTGTTATATAAAATAAGCAATAAATATGAATGCTTTGTTTTTTAAAGTTTTTTAAAGAAATATTTTTAAAATAAATTTTTTTTATGAAAAAATGAGATTTATAATTTATAAAAAAACTAATAAACAAAGAAAAATTTATAAAAAAACTCGATGTATACTCACTTATCCATAAATTGTGTTAAGAAAAATTTTAGTTTATATTAAAATGTATATTAAAATTGCATCGTATATAAAATAAAACGATTTTTCAATTAAAAATTGACTTTATAAATTAAAGTTGTGTTGTGTAAAAATATGATGAGATATCATTATATTTAGTGAAATTTATAAATTACCAGAATATGAAACCAAACGAAATGCACAAAAAATCAAGTGAACTAATACCGTTACAAATAAATCAGGTAAGGAAATATTGGTCCGTTAAAAATCAAATTAAAATCATTCTACATTACTTTTTACAAAATTATATGTTCAAAATCAATTGAAATTCTGTGTTCCGATTTGGAACCGTAAAATTTCCTTTTAAAGTGAAGAATGTAAAATTTTCTCAACACTTTAATGAAGATATTCACTTCAGAAATGTATTTTTTTACAACTTCTGGATGTACACGGGTAACCTAGAGTTTGGTATTCTGGGGCTGATTTTCAAATCAGCGTTAAAGATTCACCCACGAATTCTAGATTTTTATTCTATTCTTATGCACATCGCATGAAGATATTATTTTTAACTGAAAGGCTTTTGTAATTAGCCTTTACAATTAATAAAAAAATTATATTCTAATCAGATAATACAATACGATATATTGTAAATTAAAACATGTCACTATTATTTATTGTAAAATAAAATATACAATTATAGGTACTTTTTTTACTAATACTGGTATTTATTTTCAGTAGAAGTATTTTCCACATATACTGATATCAAGTGAATCGAAAATTATCATTTTTAATATTTATATTCGGAACATTTTTTTCCAGACGAGTAACTATATATAATTAGTCACATGCTATTAAAAAATAAATCTCTGAATGCATGTATATATATTTTTTCAGGGCTATTCGTATAAATTGAGCTTTTATAAAGTTTTATATGGTAATTTTTTGTAATTTTTGCACTTGAAATACTTTAAATTACTTTTATTCAGTACCTTAAAGTCTTTAGGGATCTCTATTAGTAATATTTAACATTATAATTTTAGAGCAGCTGTATTCAAGTGAGATTTATTTGTACCTTCTCTTCATCATTAATAAAAATAAAATTTAATTTATAATTATTTGTCCATATTTAAATAAGAATAATACTTCATAATAATAAAAATATATTAAAATACCTTCAATGAATTGAGAAATTAATTTTGGACAGAATACCAATTTCCTATTTCAGTCTCTTATTGGTTTCAATATTTAAGAAATTCGCCTATTTCCAAGTTCTGATCATACACTATAATTTAGTGGTTTTAATTTAGTATATCATAAATTTGTAACATTTTTTAAAATGATAGGGTAATGTATACCAATAATATTTAAATAAAAGTAACTTGAATTCTTATTACGTATGTTGGTAGAAGTGATGATTAGCATTAGCTTTGCTGCGTATAAATAATTATCGAGTAATAAATACTTCAAATTGCTTGATAATACAAAAGTATAAATTTCACATTTATTTAGGACTATGAATATGGAACAAGGTATAAGCAAAAATCTTATCATTTAAAATTGCGTATTTATATATATATATATGTATATTCACATTTAGTATAGTTGATACGAACGATTTATTATACGTTTATTTACTACGTATTACGTTTATTTACTAATTTAACTAATAATTTTGCACAAAACGCTGTCAATTTGAGTTTAAGAATAGATTTGGCAACTTAAATTAAGCGCATTAAAATTATGTTGATATTTTTGACGAAAGTAAAAAAAATTGTAAATATGTTAGAAATTCTAGCGGGAAATCAATGACATAATAAAAACAGAGTAATTCGAAGAGCTAATGGTTGAACCTGAGTTGAAAATAATAGTAGTCCAATGAGTGTCGTTTGCGAGATGTAGTGAAAACTTAAGAAAATTTATGCGCACTTGGGGGAAATGGAGGTCTTTTCACAGGGATTCTCGTTAGAAGTTCATTAGCAGATCCTGTCGCCGATTTTGAAGAAGATAGAAGGAAGTATCCGTATAGAAGTAGCGGTTGAAACGGCGATAGGAAAATCGGTAGGACCGATTACTTATTAAAAGGCAGCCTTCTGCTGTCATACTGGGTATGCAATCGGAGCTCAGGAGGGTGAATCAGGAGAGTGAACGAGGACTTTAGCGCTTGGAAAAGTAATGTGAAATCACATCTGTCTAAGCGTCTTCAGCGGATAGACCGAATCTGACGATTTTTCCACTGAGTGTACTGAGATGGGTCTGAATTTGGTTATTGAGAGATCTACGTTCGGCTGAGGTATACTCGGACACAATAATCAAGTAAAATGCTCGAAGATAAGGAAGTGCATACCACAATCTAACGCTGCACTCTATTGGAAAAAAATTACCACTCGCGTTGTCAGAAGATCCGGTAACACGCCCATCGTCTACTCAAAGCGAGAAGAGATCCAAGGTACGAATGAAGGAAAAGTTAAGGATCATCCATCTAAGCAAAGCATCCGGAAAAATGCCGAACTGGGGGAGGCCAAGGGAGAGCGAAGGAAGGAGATAGAGAGGATGTGTAAAAATGGGACGCGACAGATGCAGTCTGGGGCAAATGCTGAAAAGGCGACACTCGCACGAGAAACTGGAGATGTTAGAGCAAAGGACAGTGAGCCTCCCATTAGTCATGGCGATTTTTTTTCTTTTCTTCTCGGAGGAACCATAACGTCGGTCTCTTTTCCTTTTTCAGTTCCGCACTTGCGTATACGGTGGTGGCATCTTATCGTTCTTCAGTATTGGGAAATAACGGAATTCAGTGTCTTATCTTCAATACGGTGTAATTTAATGGCGAGTCTCAAACTTGCGCTGACGTGCCCATTAAGGGGACACCCCCACCCTACCCCACTTTCCATATCGTTTCTTATCTAATCGAGTTTTTCCTACATATTTAAAAAACGATAAAGCCAATAAAGTGTAAGAATTGCCCAACGTAATCATCAAAATATATTTGGGGACCAAAATTTACAGCAAATATGCTCATCCGTTTTGAGCAATGACTATTTTTATATCGATCATTTAATAAAAAAACTTCAGAAGATAATGAATAATAGACTGATTATATTTCCTTAGTTAAATCCCCATATAAGGTTTTTATAAAAACTATATTGTTCTTAAACTATTTCATAAAACTCGACTTATTAAAACGCGTCTAGCGGAAATTCAATGAAATATTAAAAAAATTTGCTTACTTGACTTCGATATACTTATGTTACATAAAACTTACTCTAATTTTTTTATTGCTATATGAATTTTTATATGAATAACAGTTTTTAGATTAGATAAAAGCACGATTTTTCCCTAATGATGGGACGAAATTTAGGGCTATATACGATAATAACGAAGAATTTTTTGCGTATGAATTATACATATGTATTGCTATGATATATTTATTTCATCTAAGAAAAGTATCGTCGTAATGCCTTATTCAAATGCAATGTTTCTTAAAATTCGGTATTCATGAATTAAAATCATGAAAAATGTTTGTGACAAAATTTTTGCAATACTTTTTAATTTTAATTAAATTTTATTTGATAAATTTTTTATTAAAGTATATTTTAAACTTAGTCGTACATATGGTAGTTATTATTCAAGCGAAGGAGGTATAAATTTTTTAAATATTTTTAAACTTATGTTAACTAAATAAATGATTGTTCATTAATAAATTTTTAATATTTGATGATGCTTTTAGGAAATTTTTAATAAAATACATCTTTTTAATGAAGAAGATACTTATACTACAATTCGCTTAGAAAAAAACTACTCTTCTTTATAAGCGTATTATAGTTTAGTCAATGTTTCAATTATTATTGTCGTATGTAGATTATTTACAGGAACTCTTAAATATTAATAGAAGAAAGATGAAGAAAAGGAAAAAAATTTAAATATTTTTAAAGCTTAGTGCCGACAACTTTAATTGTACTCAACATAATTAAACGAAAAAATTGTCATGACATTAGCTCATCAAATCTAGATCTTCTACAAGAATTCATTACACATAATAGTAAGAACATAAAGAATTGTTATTTAAAAAATATTATCTACAAAATAAAATCTTTTTCATATAGATCAAAATGGAAATTCTAATGTAAGGTAAGAATATGTAGGTAAGTGTATTGAATACGAGCAATTACTTTCTTATTTTTATCTGCTTTATACTGTGTTATACCGTTCAAAATCCAATGATCGGAATGGAATATGTAAATTCATTTCTTGAAAAATCAGTGGTTTAAAATCAATAGATTAATTAATGTTTTGCGCCAGACAAATCTAAAAAAAAATATTAATAAAATTAATAAACTTTAATGTTTAGGCATACTTGGTCAAATGATAATAAGCTAGCAATTAAAATTCATTATAAAGAACAAAGAAATAATATAGAGTTTGAAAGTGGCGTAGCATCGGTCCTCTAGATGTTGATTGATTGGCACATCGTAGGGGGAAAGCGATGAACGAATTGTAAAAACGTATGAGAGCACTAGAAAAACCCACCCACTGCTTTTCTTAAAATGCAAAACTGAGCGAGTAGACGCGAAAACGGCTGGCTCAATGGCGCTCAGCCAAAATGATGGTCCGTGTCAAGCATTTATTCTTTTAGGTTTCTTCTTGAATCAAGTCCTGCGCCGATCTCCCTCTGGTAATTTGGTGAGCCGCATTGCGTCCCGGTGTTTATGGGAAGCGCTTTCTGCGGGTGGAGAGGACACGTCTGTCTCCATGGTGATGGCATCGAGCGGTTTTCCAGCGTCGCCGAGACGTGCAACGCAAAACTCCTCTGGCGCCCCCTCGACTGCGACTTTGTCTATTGCGCTCAATTCAAATGGTAAATACGATTTTCTTTGTGTCATTGACTGCTTCTCTTCCGCCCTCTCAATCAATATTCTAGTTCAATGGGTCACCATACAATAACTTTAAAACATTTTAAAATTGATTAACGTTAGCATTGATCGGGTTCGGTTATCAAAAAGTCTGGTTTCTAAGATGGCACTAGCCGTCGACTTCCTCCGCGGTGGCTTTTCCGCGTAAAAATTTGGATGTATGCCATTCATTTCGGTACTACGTTCCTTGTATATAAATGCTTTTATGCAAATTTTGCATACACGTCTTTGCTCTTCTATTTAAATGTGATACAACTAGACAAACAAAAGTTCATACTCAATGGCCTGAGATTTATTCTACTTAGTGCGACACTCTCTCCTTACGCTGTTAATTACAGCTCTTTACTTATTCAAAAGTATATTTTCAAATCCTATAGAGCAAGTATCATTCTCTTAAATTTCGTATTATGCATTACGATGGGAACATTAATAAATAAACTGCTTAATGTGCATTAAAATGTGAACCCCTTGAATGAATATTTCCGAATTTAACTTTATGATGAAGCCCTAAAAACATTGCATAGAAAGCTTAATTTTTGAAAATAAAAGCATACTCTATAAAAGTAATGAAAAATTTTTTTATCTTCTAAGAACAAAATTGTTGGGACCCCAACATTTTTTCACGGCACTTTATTCTCCATTAAAACAATGCATAATCAATTTTATATTTCATAATACGTTATATAAATAAAGCATCGGAACGCTCAAAAAATCAAGTGAAAATTGTATTATAATTTGTGCTTGAGAGGGAATATTTTATAGACAATTCTACTTTTTTCATAATACATATCATTGCTCATGCATAATTGAGCGGTAGGAAAAATACGTTACTCATTGTTTTCTTGTTTACAGTTGTGACAATCCAGTGATTGAAATTGATAGTTTTATTAGTTTCGTTGAAAATTGCACTTTTAATAAAGTCAAGAGTCTGGAATGACGTTGAGGTCGCATTGAAAACGGCTAGGCCGAAACAAGTCTCTTTCATGAATGGGCCTCGTAACTCAAAAATTTAAAAGGTTAAAAAAGTTGAAACCAGCCGAAAAATCTAACCCCAAGTAGATTTTCCCCACCCAGACTTGATACCCGCAGCGAATGAGCAACATCGAGATAAAAGAGACGCGCGACGCCAAGGACTGGAGACTCTAATCCACAGAGAAAAAGAAGAGTAAAGTTGGAAAAGAGGGAGTGATGGAACGACGAGAGGAAGTAGAGGGAGTAAAGGAACGACGAGGGGAAGTAGAGGGAGAGAAGAAGTCCAGTGATCGTCGGAGATCGGAGCCGTAGATTTGCCCTGACCAGCAGACTATAGGCCGACAAAGTATATACATGACAAGGACCGATTTCCCACAGGTTCGTGCGCCCTTTTCTACTTTCACTCTCGCGTGCGACGTCGTCAACCCTCCGTCACGCCCAATGTAAAGGAGACTGACTCCCTTCTACGAAAGGAACGTTATGTCCCTGCCTGATTTATACTAATTTGTATTGAAAACCAAATATTCTAGATAAAACAATTTATATACGAAAATCCTCGGTATCCATTAAACTTTTCCCTATAACCATATTATGTGCACACACCCAGATAAAGATTTATTAATGAAGGTCGGTGGAATTGAGTGTCCACTGACCAAGGCATTTAGTTAAAAAATCGCGGGACTTAAAATTTTTTAATAGTCTCAATATTGTATACAACATCTGAAACGAAATTCTAAATTTTAAAAAAATATAAGGAAAAGTATACGAATTACTTAACACTGTAAGCATCTATTCAAATATACACAAATTATCAGCTAGCCATTCAAGTCTGGAAATGTAGCAGAAAGGTTAATTTTTCAGAAGCAAACCAGTCAAAATTTAAATGGATGACTACACTTTAAGAAAATAATTGAAGAAATTTTAGTCAAACTTATTCCCCTCCTACGTAAGCAGCTTATTTTAGCATACAGTAGATTATATTAAGTACCTGCTAATAAAAAAACTTTGAAGCATGGCTAGAGTACTGACTATAAGATAATAAATCATGCTCATTTTTGCGCTTCCAAAATACTTATCTTATGATATAAACTATTTAATTTAAAAAAAATTTTAATGTGAAATAAAATTTGGTGATGAAATTTAGTTATTCTTTTTTTAATGATGGTAAACCTTATTGTAGCATATTAACTTTATAAATCCCCAATAATGAGTACCAAATTTCTATGCAAATTCTTTAGTCATAGAAAACGAAAATTTAAAAAAAGGTTTACCTTTTTGTCGTTCACATTTTTATGTCAGCATGGAATAATAAAAACATAGCTGTTTCATACGTAAAACTTAATGCAATTTTTTAAAAAGTAATTAAGTAAATATTCATAAATATCATTAATTATTTTAAGTAAATATCTATTTTAATAAATCAACTAAAAATTTGTTAAATACATTTTTAGAACAATTAGTAAGTTCATATCGCTTTTCAAAATTAAATATTCGGACTCAAATTTTTCAAATAACAATATCAAGTATATTCAAGCGTTAATATAATAATTTTAAACTGAAAATATTTAATTACAAGTATATCAATATTTATTTAAGCTTTCATTAACAAAATTCTCTTAAAAACTTTTAAAAAATCCATGCATAAGACATTTATACAGATGCTAGACTGACTTTAGTTGTTATAATAATAACTACAATAATAACGTCACTTTAAATTTAGTTTCAGAATTAAATTTTAATAACTCAAGTTTTCATTAATATTTTTAAGAAAAAAATTACTTTTCTCCATTAAATAATAAAACGTATTAGACTTTCACAAATTCACAAGAGATTAAATATAAAATCCAGGAGATGAAACCATATGCATTTGCAAAGTTAGAAATCCGCTGACACTAACGGGAATATCGATAAATCTTTGAGATATCGTCTTACCGATATGTGCCTATATTTTACAATGTTCATAACCGGGATATCTATATTTATTAAGTAATCCTGGTCTTAAATGATCTTAATTTAATCGTAAAACGTCAAGCGATAATTTGACGGAAGATGCGAGGGAATTAAAAATACATGGAAATGCCAAAGAATGGATGAACGAATAAAAAGTCAGAAGAAGTAGAAAATGCAAAAGAATAATAAGAAGTAGGAGAGGTCGGCGTCAGCTGTCACCATTGATTCGAAGGCCACACACCCCCGACAACTACGTGGCAATCATAAAGGCCGACCGAAATATTCTTAAGCCGTTAAGTCGCCAGAATTATCCGTTATTCGGCTTCATCTTCTTCGTCTTCCTTCCCGTCATTTCGTACCCTCCATGCCTCTGTGCGATTGATCTGTGAAAATCCCCTAACTTTTATCGGAGGGTGCGATCTTAAAAAGCCTCTGCAGGCAAACTTGCATCAAGTGCCTCTTTGGTGGTATTTTCTTTCACTGCCTGACCACAAGGAAGAAAATGGAAAAGGCAATCGTAAGTCTTTCCATCGTTGCACACGGCACCTCAAAGTCTGTTTCAAGCATGCACTTGCATATAACTCAACGATTTCCTTTCAAATTTCTTTTTCACGTCCAGTCTACTCGCCTCATTTAACTTAACTGGAGTGATGGATATTTTTTTAACAATTACGTTCTATTTAACATTGGCGCTCAAGACAAAAACTTAATAATATGTACCCGTCAAATGTCACTTTTTTTAATTATTGTTTTTATCCTTATCAAAGATACTCCTCTAATTAGTTTTCGCGTATGCACTGTTAGTCTATCGGTTTCAATAACACAATATTTTTTACTAGTAACCTTTTATTGCTTCCTATCACATACAATTCAATACATCCGTATTATATAGAAACAAAATATTCAAAGTCCTGCCATATCCAAATATTCGTGAAAACTTCTAAATAAATATATTTATTTATTCTTACAGATGGGATTACATTTTGCTTTCAGCATTTATCATTTAATTTTAATTTCGATTACTCAATATTGATCATACACTCAGTTTCATATGAACTTATCAGAAAATATGATTTTAATTGACACTCTCAACCCGTTGATGATAAACATAATCGTAAATCAAATAATCCTTTAACCGTAAATGCAGCAACGTATCTGCAATGGAGCAGAATGCAATGACAGCAAATTAAAATCAATCAAAGTTTGATCTATGTGTAAATATCCTTCTTTTAAAATCTTAAAAATTGAATTAATTGCGGAGTCTTAAAGTTATCCCCTTCTACAAAAGCCACAAAATCAATGCAAATTTGATTTCGTAATAATTTAATAAATTACCTCATATAAGGACTCTCATAATCAAATAACTCTCTTATTGCAAAATGTAACTCTATTAATAGAAGCGTAAATTAAATATGTTTCTACAAGATATACTTGTACGCGTCAGTAGGTCATTATATTTCAAAAGCACCGGGAGTACATACACATAAATATGTCCACGTGCGCGAAGTCCATGGGGTGAAATTTTAAAATGGCTCGCCTTTTTAACGACTCGGTAATGATTTACAACACAGACACTTTCCCGGTCGTATCATTCCAAGCGATACACGTTCCCTGTAAGATGAGTCGTGATCCATCTCGTGAAGCATCAATGAGGCTATCCTTAAAAGCATATGTAAAACATTTACTGCCTCATAATTTGGGATCGGATGCCACTAGTTTCGGAGACTGTCGTAGTTTGGTTACAATAACCAACAACGTTTTTAAAAAATTTCAATTAGAAGATGGTATTTTTATTATAAACGCTTCTTAAACTCAGATTCTTACTTCTAGGTTTATTTATTATTAGTTATAATAAAAATGTTAACCATAAATTAACCTTACATAACTTATAAAAACATAGAAACATAATGATCAACTGTAAGACATCGCAAATATATTCCAAAATAGTTAATATACCCAAACTGTTGACAATTTATTTCATATTTAACATGCTATAATAATTAAAGTTTATTCAAAATAAATAATAAAACTTTTCCAAAATTTATTTCGTTTCCTTTCCTAAATACGTAAAAACAATGGACTCTTCAAATTATGATCACGACTTCTTTCATAAAAGAGCGGATGAAAAATATCAGTGAGTGAGCAAAATGGCATTAATTATTCTAAAGGCTGTTTAATCTTATCCTATAGTCTTATTTTAAAAGGAAGTTTACACGAACTTTGACCGTTGTACAATAACAATATCGAAAAATTATGAATGGAACACCGATAAATTTGCAGCATTTATTCGATTTATAGAAGTAGGAGACACTGTTTACATTTAATAAAACAACGAAATAACAACTTTAACCGAGTTATTAGATTTTTTCAAGCATAAAAACATTTAATAATAAAAAAGGTGTAACAATTTTTAATTACTTTATAAATTATTCTATGCAGTTTTGTAATAATTTATTCACTTAAATTTGAAATTCTGTAGTCGATTTATAGCGAAACTTTTTTTCAAAAATTTTTTGTACTTGCATTAGACTTGATCAATACTTTGCTAAAAAATGCCACTGTCTAGGGGTATTGTGTGTTACGAATAAGCGTTAAATATAACGTCGTTTCCTGATACTTTCATACAATAATGGGTTTAATACATAATCCGTGTTCGGTCTATTATTAATATACATTAAATTTATAAAATTTGCTATAAAAATGTGTTAGAGGGATATTATTAGTTCTCACACACAAATATTCAATAAATTATAGGAATGAATTAAATATTAATTTTAGAACTCAAAATAGACTTATGCATTCTCAAAAGTCATAGTTTTTATTGTCTACAATACTCTTATGTTTAAGCACATCTACTTATTCGTTTTCGCTTTTCAGGTGCAAAAATCGTAAAAAATCACATCGAGATGCTGAAGAAATTACTGAATGGAGTAAAAATAATGCACATCAATATGAGAATATATTGATCTAAAATTAGAAAGAAGTAAATAGACTGATGTTGTTCTACCATTCTTGCAGAATTTTTCATAAGCTCTTCAAAAACTATTTAAGTGTTTTTTAACTATTTAACTATTTAATTGAACGGTTTTTAATTTTTTGTGTTGACTCAGAGAAGATGTTTTAAATCAAAGAAGTTGATAATTCAAATTAAAGATTCATGAATAATTTTTCAGAGAATAATTTAATAAATTCAGAGAATAAATAAATCGTTTGTAAAATAAAAATCTAAGAACTTATTTTACATATATTCAGAAAGAAAGCCATTTACCAACATATTACAATAAAATAAAGTAAATAAACCGCAAAATAATGAATTTTCGATTATAGAAATTCTAGTATTTTATTGATAATCGTAAGTAGTCGAGTATAATGTAATATTTAAATATGCACTTTCTAATCTAAAAAATATAATATTCGGTTTTTAATTATTTTTTTGTATTATGCTGTCACTACATCACAATAATATTCATATAGCATGCTTCGTTCTATAATTTACTTAAATTTATTTATAATTAAATTAAATTTATATTTATCATACTTGGATTTTTAGTATAATTAAAAAATTGTATTAATACCTAATGAATGGATTCAAAATTATTTCATTTTACTAGGTTACTCGATAAACAGGTGTTTTATTCGATAATATAAAATTTGTTTGGTTTTTATTGAAACATAATTTGTACTTTTCATTGATAAAAATCGAATAAATTTGTAATAAGCTTTTGTAAATAAACGTTGCATTTTAAAAAGTAAGAAAACGTTTTTGATTGGGTAAAATAAATCATTCCATCTAAATGAATTCCAATAATTTCTTTTTCGTTATAAATTATTATAATATTCAACGCTGTTATCTCAATAATTCTTAATTATCGAAATCCTTGACCTATGTGATAAGGGTTTTCCATTTAAATCTGTATGTATCCAAAATAAACATAAATATATATCATATATATGTTTGCATCTCTTCAACTTTCTCACAAGTTAGAGCGAGTAAAAAATCATTCAATTTAAATTCTTTGTCTGGCAGAATCGATGATCCACGCCTTCTACCTAGATTCAGACTGGAATTCTTTTTTGTTAACATTGTTGCTGCGGTCGACTTGGCAATATTCCTTCAATTAATTATGGCATCAAAAGTTAATGGTCAATAGTCGGGAAAATAAAATAATCATCTGACAAGCGAAAATTTAAAACCATCAGCAAGTCTTAGAGTTAAACAAAAAAAGGTATACGAACAGAAAGATAGATAGAAATAGAAAGAGAGATAGAAAAAGAGACAAAGGGAGAGAAATACAGACAGGTAGACAGACAAACAGTGAGTGAGACAAACAGTTAGTGAATGAATGAGTAAAACCGCACAAGTGAAAGATCAGCATTTATTTTGACGTGACCAGAATCCTTTTCCTGTATTATAAATTGACCGTTGCGGTCTATGTCTCCTTGGGGACTCCGTATTGGATAAAAATTATATTTATCGGGCGTGCGTACATTTGTCATAGTTTAATAGTTGTTGCACCTATTCCTACTCTAGTCCACGTGTAAGAGCTTTCGGAAGAAATTTATGTCACTTCAAAAGAACCTTCAAAAAGTCAACTATGTAATCATCAATTGAATTCTATTAATTTCTCTATTAAGTATCAAACGTATACAAGTCGACGGTACAAATCCACCTCTGAGCAACTCTGAGCTGCACAATAAATACTTTTTATATACTCTAAAAAGTTACTGTACTACAAATCTCTTGTTATTTAAAAATTATTGCAATTATTATTACAAATTGTAAACACATGCTTCTGAATCTTACAAACATAACATTGCGTAAAATAAACGAAAAGTGCTAAGAAATAAATGAGAATCGTGGAAAGACCTAAGATTAGGGGCACTATTCCCATTTTTAGTTGCCCAACGTGGTATGTAGTTATCGTGAATATTGATAAAAAGTGATAAGAATGTGCGTAGTTTTCTTTTTGAAAAAAAAGATACTCTGTTTTGCGCCTAAAACTTCTCGTGTTCTAAAGGATACATCTTTATCAACTCGAATCATACTCAATATAATCGCTAAATAATAAAAAAAATTTTTTTAACAAATATTATACAAGAAAGGAAATCTTTTTATTTACTTACTGTAAAAATGAAGCAAGGTGTAATAAATTCGAGTGTGCATGGAGCATCACAATTTTGTACTTTTAAGCTCTATTTTATTATATGGATGAATAAATATTGCCACATGTAAAACAAAGAAGAATTAAATAAATAATTACTAAATTTTTTGACTGAAATCCAAACTCTTTGTAAATTAAATTAAAAAAAATTCTCTTTCTCTTGAACTATACGTGGAATTGGGTTAAGTGCATCCATAGCCACGCGTGGCGCGCTAACACGCATGGAAAAATGTACACAAGTAACGCTTGTACATACAATATGAAATTATCCAATAGACAGAGCATTATCCGCCAATTCAAAGGAAAGAAAAATATTAGGAACGTAACATATGAACGATCCGTAAAAAGTTTCGTAGCGCCCTCGACTAGTAGATCCTTGCAAAAGTTAACTAACGAAGAAGAAGATGAAGAAAAAGAAGAAGAAAATAGCATGAGTATAAAGACAAGGCAGAAGAAAAAGCCAAAGTTTGAAATACGCCTTTTATAACCAATCGATCAAGATTTTTTGATCTAGGTACTAATTAAAAAAATTAACTTGTTCTCAATTCCAGGGATTTCGTAATCATTCTGATCCCTAATATAAGGGCGAACCCGTGCGTAGGCGTCATAACAATACGCAGGCAACAATGCCGTTAATTGTACATAGCGCGCGACGCTGGAAATCATAACTGGGTGCAAGTAAACCTCCAACGCAAGCTAAAACTTGAAAGCAGAACGTATCCTTTGCTAAATGATTAATTGCCAAGTTGCGATACGTTTATGTATCCCGCATGAATCACACAAAGAGACTCAAGTGAATCGCAACCCCCTTGTCCTCCTCTCGTTTTTATCTTGCTCTCTCTCTCTCTCTGTCTCTTTTTCAAATGTTGACTGTATCTGGACACAAAATAGTGCGAAGGATTTTTATAACGTGGCACTGTGTACTGTAAAATCGTCGGGCTAATGCAGACGATTAATCATTCGCAGTACTCTCGGATTTTGCTTATCATCATAGTCCGCTTCTTTATCATATCAGAGCCTGTTCTTATTATATTGCTGTAGATCCACCTCGCCTGAGAATCCTGCTACATACGCACTCGAAGGATCCATGGGAGATAATGAGCTTGCCCTCTTCGGTTTTATTTTTCTCACCAGGAAGCGCTAGGAAGAGGAAGGGAAGATTTCCAAGGCAGGGACTAGAAAAAACAGGAAAGAACCCTTGGAGACTTATCTGCCACTCACTATCTTATGACGTGGAACGACATACCGATTAAACATAGTAGAAAATTGAAATCCTGCTTTCCGAAGAGAATCTATATTTTTTTATTTTCATAGATTTGGAAAATTCTATCTTCGTTCCCTTATCGAGGTATGTGTACATAACACGCCATCTTTTCGTTTGCATACCTGAAATCTGTAGTTACATGGCTTTTATTTGCTTTTACCAATCATTTTATTAGTTTACAGAACTGTGCGTACAGGTACTAAGATCATAATATAAATGCATCTTATTGCTTTCATCCCTTCGTTGTAAATATATTATACTTTGTAAGGGCTAACGGTTCTAAGAAAAAAATTTTTACCTTGTATTTCTCTATTCTTCAAAAATAAATCTAGATTATTGTTGCTACTTCAGATGTAATACATGTTAATTTTGTAAAACTTAAAGAGATTCTTTAACAAGCTAGATACTACAGAAAATTTATTACTTAAATTCACATTACTGAAAAATTGATTTGTTTTTCAATGTACAATACTAATATTTGCTCTGCTCAATCTATGTAGATGTTTCTAAGTCACAAAATATTTAAATAAAATCACTTTTGCATCAATTTTTCAAATTATAGGAATTAAATTTGTATTCAAATATGGATTTACGAGAGCCTCGCAGTCTCTAATTAACAACTTAATGCTATAATTCATTTCATTCAATAAATTCACATTTTTTAAAAATCAAGTACTTTTGGAAAATTGATTATATGTCGTCATATTTATTAAAAATATATTATTAACTTAGCAAAATGAAAATATTAATTTACATTACGACAGAATCTTAGAGCCATTTTATCCTATAAAAAAACTTTTCAACTTACTGTGACATATACATTACATTTTACATCACAGTAGTTCTTTATTCATAAGAGATAAGAATGTTATTATCTTACTGACAATTTACAATTAAAAAAAAAACAAAGTATAAAAATTTTGTTGAATCATCAATATAAAGGACGTCATTTTTGAGAATACCATTAAATCAAGCACGCAATAATTTTTTATACTTCTTATTAAAAAAAATAGAGCTTTGCCTAACTTTAATACTGTGTGCTTTAGCATTAAATAGCAATTCTTTTACAATAACAGCATCATATGATGAAAAAAAAGCTAAAATCGAAATATGCGTACTGATTGTTATAAGGGAATTAAGGGTTGCCTAACCCATAATGAATAGCTAATAATGCTAATAATGAATAGAAATATAATTCATCTCCAAATAGAAAAAGGTACAGGTGTCAATAGATATCGAGCTCTTGAACTCCCTGATACGTATGTCTGGTGCAAAACTGTAATTACACCCAAAGAATTCTTCTGACACCGTCTACAAAAGCTGGTCGCGCACGCATAGGTGATTTCGGTCGATCTCACTTGAGGATCGCCATAGGTGAAAACGTAAATAATGAGGGCTGAAGGCTGCCTGGAAGCTAATTCACATACTTATATTCCATTGTTACATAGACTGCAATTGTTCGCTGATGGAATGTTGATTTTTACTAAGCCCAGAGAGGAGCTTGTATAAATAGACCCATGTCTTTTATGGCAAGTCATTGGACATATTTCCCGATAAAATTACGAAATTCAACGAAAATGAGAAAAAGAATATTCGTTTTAAAAACATTTGGTAACTAGATTAATTTTATAAAGAAAAAAATGAAGATGTTATAATTTGATTTAACCTTGAAAATTGGTTAAATAAGTGCTTCTTTACGAAAATGAATATAATAACTGAATTAATGATTTGTAGTACCCATTGTTTCGGGCGATAGCAACGAAATAAAATGAAAGACAATTATAAAGATTGTGAATACTAATACCTAATACAATTTATCATACGATAATAACTATTCATATCAATTCCTTTTGCCAGGAAGAAATTTGACTTTTCAATTCAACGTATATCTATAACAAGTGCAAATTCACTTGCTGATTTGTTATTAGTCTCAAATATCCTCTTCAAACTTCTTCACGTTATTTGCCACGTGTATTAAAAATTTGAAGAAGTGTTTTACAAACATTACAAATCACTTCATACTTTTACCTTGTCTTCTGCTAATGCAAACTTCATACAGTGATTTCTCTCCATAACACTTCATTTGTTTTAGTCTCTTTGTTTTAATAGTTTCATATACCGTATATACCGGGAATAAAGTACAGTTAACTGGCTTAGCATTGCACATTATTTCAGTCTTATCAATCTGCAAGTACATATAAGCTCGCGCGCTCTGTATAGGCACAAGGTATATCAAGTTTCCATGTATAGTGAGTAGCTTTGTCTACTTACGCGTATAGTATCGTTCAAATGAGGGTGTAGTGAATCTTTTGAAAAATCTGTGTATTAATACGATTTTAATGCGGATTTATTTATTCTACAAAGATAATTCAAAATAACTTTAAAATGTTTTAAGAAAATTAATTTATAATATATGAATAATTAAAGTTTTAAATAATTATGGCTCAGAACATAATTGAAATATAGTTTAAAAATTTTATTGTTGTAATAATTTTTTACATTTTTTATGATAAATCACTAATGATTAGTAATAAAAATAAAAAAAAATTTAATCGCTTAAATTTAGAAATATAATGTCCTTAAACTACACCACAATTTAGTTATTTTGATAAATAAATATAAAAACTATACATAATTCATATTTAATAGATTCTATTTTAATTTTATTCAATTAATTTTAAATGAAATATAATTTATAATTTTTTTCTATGATAAGAATTGGTAGAATTTCTTGGGTCCTGTTTAAAATTATATATATTTATCATATTCATTCAGTTCAATTAAAAAAAATTTTTAGAGTTATTTAAGCTCTACACACACTTGATTTCAAATAAATTATTCATTTATTTCTTAATTTATAATTCGTATCGATTTGAAAATTAAAAAATCCATCTGTAATTACATTATAATATGAAGAGCATTCAGATCATGTAACACTACAGTAAAGACTCAAAATTAAAGTCCAGACATTGATTTTTTTATTATTATGCGATACGAATTAATTGACATGTACAGGAACTAGCGTCACATAATTTGTAAAAGTATTATGAAGTTCTTGACAAAGTTTAAATTTAGTATATGCCAATAATGAATAAAGTATCATATAAAAAACAGTTCATTTATATGTTCACGAGATGCATTTCCTGTGAAAGGAACATTTATTTTTTAAGTAAATATATAAATTTATCAATCAAATTTTTATAACAAAAAATTTTTTATAAATATAACATTATCAGAAATTTATTATCGACAATGTTAAATAAAATGAAAAATTGATTTTTTTGAAATTTGATTGTATAAAAAAGCAAAATAATTACAAACTTAATTTAAGTTTCAAATTTTCTTTTTAAATCATAAATAACATGTAAGTAATCTAGAAGCTTTTTTAAATTTTGGAATTTAATACTATAATTACTAATTTTGCAAATAACATACTCGCTTACTCCATGATATGATTTTTATAAAGTGAAAAAAGTGATAGAAAGTGAAAAACTCAACTGACCCTTTATTATAATTATTGATAATTTAAGTGCATTCTTTGTGCCCGCAAATAACCAAAATTTAATTTAAGTTAAAAAATCCAATTATGAATTCGAGATTTCAAAGAGTATAAAAATATAATAATGTCAATGAAAAGACGTCTTCACGGGTATGCGTATCTTGACGCCTTATCAGACTATATTTACATTTACCATTCGAGGACACAAGTCATTCCCGAAAGCATAGTAGAACAGAAAGAAAAAGATAAAGAGAAAGAGAATGAGGAGAGAGAGGAGTAGAAAGGGATGCAAGTTAAGTGAGATACAGTATGTCACAGATTATAATGTCAATGTAGGTTATTGTATTAGAATCTTCCATGCGTGTATTCTACAGAGTACGAATATCAAACATTGTCAAATTTTCTTGCTTGATTTAATAATTGTAAACTTTATCTTTAATAAATTGATAATTATTTTTGACAAGAGCATTTTTGCGTTCTTAGTTAAATGATTTTCCAAAATACAGGGAATTTTCAATCATTTAATTAAAAAAAATTCTAAATACTTAGTAATATTCAATTGGGAATTTTTTTTTTTTTTAATATTCTTAATCTTATAGATCACTTTTAAATTTAAAATGCAAGAATATATTTATCTTTATATTAATAAGGCTGTATTTTATAAAATCAATTCATTTACATATGTAGTGAAATATTTTATAATACGTATGTATATGAATATATTAATTTATTAAACTCGAAAATAGAAAAAATTAAAAAAAATCAGTTAGTTAAGTTTTCTTTGTCAAAACACTGAAAACAAAAAGTAACCTGTTGTAGTTTTCATTTATAAAAAATTACTGGCATTATATATTAAATTGTATTACATTATATTATATTGTATATAAAACAAATTTTGGGTATCAGATATAATGAAAATCTATAAAGTTTTTTAAAAAAATCTTTTAATTTTAATTTTTTCATATTTTTTGTTTAAAGCTAATAATTTCAGTCCAATAATAATTCAGTATAATTAATAACACAAAATACGTGCAAATTTATGAACATTTGTAAGCAGTGATTTTTTTAACCTACAGAATGTATTACAAAGCGATAATTGAATTCAATAATTTAGTATTAATTATACTATAATTATAAACGTATTTATTAAAATTTATTTATTGATAAGGAAGCAGATAAATTATATACTTTCGTAGAAATTTTTTCTAAATTTTTTTTTTAAAATACAAATTAAAATAAAATCAAACTTTAATATTACGTTAGCATTTATGCAAAAAATTTATTTGTATTTTTGATATTTAATTTCGTAGCAGATTTTTACAATGTCATTAATTATATTGATGATCATTTCATAAAATAGCTTTATTTGTTATAGAAAATTACAGAAAGACATGCATGATTTATTCACATAATTTTTGTATTTAGCATTTCCTGTACTTTAACTTTTTCAAATGTAGATGCGAATTCCTACAGAAATTCTGTAAACTAGCTACAAATATTTTTTATCTAAAATTTTTAAATTATAATTATAATTTAAATTCAAAAACGCATTAATGAGTAAATATTTGTCTTAGTATACCTTAGGGTAATAAGTTGAAAGTTGTCAGTTAATTAACGACCTGGTTTCGACATAAAATTTCACAGAATAATTTCATAATCTGTTAACAATCAGCTTTCCCACAAGTATCGTTGTTTCTATATAAATACACATATTGATTCTTTAATCCTTTGAATTTCCATAACTTGGATTTAATTAACAGGGTATCGATAATGTTAATCCCGATCATCCGAAAGGCGTCCATTAGCCTTGGGAGAATCTTCAGGTAGTAACGCCGCCAAAAAAATTGATAGATTAAAGAGGTTTAGAAACAGGAGTCGGCATGAAGAATCAGATACCCTCTATCCCCCCCCGCCGCGTATATAGCCGCCATGGTTATCCCAGCACAATATGTAGCATAGAAAATCGCCGAGGCCTTGAAAGAAGTTTGGTGAAGAACCGCCGATATTTAAGATGGGAGGGAATATTTTCCGAACTCAGTCGGCATATCCGCGGCTCCCAAGAATAGAAGCTTATACGCGTCTAAAGAGAGGGACGAAAAAGCTATCCCATCGTCTGCGGCATTGTCGAAGGGAAGGAAAAAAAGAAACGATCCTTACCAGTAAAATTGCAGGTAATTGGAACAGGCGCGGATGGATACTTCGAGGGAGCAGAGCACGACTACGGGGAGCCCATGATAGGGGAAAGATAGATTAATTTTGGTCGCCAAAGAAACTCTAGATCCGAGATTTTTCAGCCAGGTGCGAAGGGGACAGAAAAGGAGCGTAACCAGTCTTCCAGGCCTTTCTCCGTGTTTTTTTCTTCCTTTGAGCCTCACTCTTACCGCGCGCCAGACCAGTCGCAGGGTAAGAAGGGTCTTACCATCATGCGCTGGTCAACAAGTCCCAGTTTTCATTAGTTCGCAATTTTCCGACGGTTATTAGCCTCGGTCCTGTCCCTCCATACACCTTCAGCATCTTCTTTTAGGCACAAAACTGTTATGCACAAAACATCCCTTGTGCGTAGCGTTTTTCAGAAAACTATCTACTTGGTTACCGATTTCTTCTACCATACTTTAATGATTAAACAGTTTAACAGGACATTTAACAGGAAATTTCTTTATTAGTTCCGATGCTTATTAAATTTTTTGAACATTAAGCGACAGAATCAACAAACGGTAACAAATAGAAGATCTTCGCCTGCGTTATTTTACATTGTCATATGAAAGCCGTTTATGACTTTCCATAAATTGCACCACCTTTCGTATGCTTTTTTTTCACAAAGCTCTAATAACCTATAATAATGCTAATTCTAGACGGATTGTGCTACTAATGCATCGAATTAAAAACATCCGTTGCAATAACGCTTCCATAGAGCCATTTCCTTATCCTATTTTATTATGATAAACTATTTACCCTATTTATAAATAATCTTGTGAATATAATTTAAAGCGTCCATTATCTTCTATAAATGATTTTAATAAATCGATTAATCATAAAAATTAAAGAGAAAGTAAGCACTGCATGTATTTATAATAAAATACACAATATGATTAAGGGAAATTAATCATTAATCCTTTTTTTATCTGTATTTTTATTTGCATTTATAAAACTACGATAAAGGAATGGCATTACATTTTATCTAAGAGTTACACGATTTTATAATTTAAAATATAAGAGATTCGTGCGGGGTAGCCAAAACTGGCTCCCTTATCCATTATAGTTTTACAGACCATCGGTATATTAAAGCAACCTGATTTTAGATAAAAATTAATTGCCAATAATACTCTGCAAGTTAACAACCTTTCTTCTAATACACGCCTTACTATATAGGTATAAAATAATTCATAAAACATCAAGGTCTGTTCACCTCGACGTGTGTAAATCCTTTTTACCCAATCACCACGTCGTGTAACGACCCAAATCTTTAACAGCGACAAAAATTTAAATACATCCACGATTAACAAATTTCAATTTTTGAGAGTCCTGTTCTTTTCATTTGTAAAATAACCTTCATCAGCGATATATAATACACATCAGCAGTTATATTTTCCCTTTTATTCACGGGATATTGCAGATAGTCATCTGTACGCGAACAGGAGCTTTATACACGTTTTTAGATTTTTCCATTATGACGTAGACACGATTCATAAAGAATCTCTTTATGTGTCGGCAAAAGATTTATTTCTAGTGATTTTTGTCCAACTTAAGTCTAGCCATATACCCAAGATTATTTTTTCATTATTATTCCCAGCGCATGCGCTACAATTTAAGGCTTTCTTACAATAAAAATGTCATACAAAATGGTATATTAGTTTTTAATTCCGAATTTATACTTTCTTTTCAATTACATTAGTTTCCTACCTCTGTTTTTTTGTGTGAATATTATGTTATATACAACAAGCTAATTTATTGATATCAATATTGATTTTACTTGTATGGCCAATCATTAATTATAATTTTTATGCAAAATGCAGATTAAACCAACCATCCAGACAATTAATACTATTCTTTATATATTGTAATTAAATATTTATAAATAAAAATTTACCGTAAATTTTCCACGTATTCTTTATATCAGGATGCTACACATATACCAACAGCTGATCACCTTCATATATACGTAAAATTATACATATTTAGAAACAAACATAAAATTGATTTGCTAATTAATTCGATATTAACATAGAAAAGTTATTTAAAAATAAATAATCTATATTATTGAACTGAGAATCATCAAAAAATGTTTTTTAATCTCTGGCTGTTGTGTGCAGAGAATTTTTTTTCAATATTCTATACCTTCCTATTAAAAAATTTAATTGACCTTAGAAAAATACTCATATGTACCGTATCAAAAATTATATTAAAAGATAGAATAATAGTTTAAAGGTAAAATTGAACATTATAGCGCGTTTACACGATAGTTTACAATTAGAATAGAATTTGAAGCAAAAAACGTGTTATGTGTTAAGACGTGTTAAGTGTTAAGCAAGCACACACGTACGATCATGATCGTAAAATGGAAATTAGGTGTGCGTTTGTAACTATTAATTTTGCGATTGGCCACACTTACAAAATGCGAGATTACAAGTCTAATCAATTTAACTTTTTATAACTATGTATTGAAATAAACATTTAAAAATGACTAAATTACGAAGTTTTTATGATATTTTCTAATAAGAATCTCAAAATGAGCGCGTGTGCATTCGACGCGTCTAAAGATAGATAAGAGAAGGAGAAAAGAAATTACAATGGTTTGCTTTCCTACCATCTGCTCTTTTTTCTCTGTTATTGTTGCAATCTCCTGTGACCCATTTAAGCTAAATTCTTTCAGTGATTTTAGCAGAAGCTTAGGAGTTCCAGAAAATCTCTCAACCATTTAAATTTCGCATAACAATATATTTTGATTTTCTTATAAAGAGGGAACAAATGTTCAGCTTGCTAGAAAAGAAAAAGTCATAATATCTGATTAAAGATTATCTAATCGTAGAAGGAGTTTTGCCTATTATTCTCAATGGAAATATTTCGCCAGATTATGCATCTTTCTTAAGTAAATTTCAATTTTCTTAGCACGTAATCCATAGATTCGTGTACAAGAATTTCAAAAAACTTTTAGTAATTATCTTGACTTCGCCTTGGTTTATCAAAACATTACTAATTATAAATTTTGTTTAAATAGCAATAATGATGATGAAAATTTTCTTTAAAAAAACAGTTGATAATATATAATAAATAATCAACAGATGATCTTATGAAAATCTTATATTTCATTTACTGTACAATTCTTCATTGTAATTTTTGACAATTTATATAGCGCCACAACGCTATTATGAACATTACTTATTTAATGAGATTACATTTTGTGTGCATTGATTCTGAATTCGGAATAAATTTTACTCAAAAAATAATTTTAAGAAAAATTATTATATTAACCATTTACAAAATTATTAAAAAACAGGCATAATCAAGTTAATCAATTTGCAGCTCATTACATTTTTTTCTTTTCCATATTTTCACAGGTTGAGTTTTCAGCATTTTTTGTGGATAATTCACGGAAAGAAACGGAATAAATTCTGCGTACATTATAGGCCACTGAAAAGTGGATTTCTTAGAAAAATTCTTAGAAAAATAGTATAAAAAAATTAATTGAACAATAATGGCACTGCACATTTGGCAAAGTCTTTTCGAATAAGGGTTTGAAAATACTATATATTTATTTTAAAGTTACACAGTGTGTTTTCTAATTACAAGATGGACATTCAAATTTAATGTTTTTTTATTTTTTACTTTTACTTTTTTTATCTTCTTTTTATTCTTGCTCTATTATTATGTATTAACATCACAAGTAAAAAATTAAAAAAGACGTTAAAAAGAATATAACGTTCGATATTTTATCGCTTAAACTCATCGAAAATAAAATTTATAGCTTGTTTTTATAGATAAATTAGAAAGTATATAGATTTAATAATTTCCAAATGTCCGCAGGACAAGCAAATAACAATAGATAATTGAGTATATCAATAACATGAGCGACATGCTTTAGATATTGGCGAGTATCTATAAAAAAAGAGAAAAAAAGCCCACAATTTTTTAAAAATTCAAGCAAATGGGATCTTTGTATCGCTCATTCATTAAGAAAATGAAATATATTTTTTTACGTAAATATGTTTAGGGTGCAACAAAGAATTTCATTTATGGAGAAAACTGTTCAATCGTGGTCGTTCTTAATTACACAGGAGTGGCACAAGTGCATTCTCTAGAGAGTCACATCGATGTGCAATTAAACCAAAGAGTCTACAACGACTGGTTACACTTCCCCCACCTTTAATCCGTATATCAACCCAAATTAGTGCAATAGCTGGACATTCACTTTTATAGTCCAGAAGATGAGGATTTAGCTGTAGAGATAAGCGGCTGACGATGTCATGTGCAGCAACTACAATGCCTTTGTGGCTTTGTGGTTGTATAGTCACTGAACTACGGTTCACGACCTCCGATCATTCATCTTAACATGGTTTTTTTCTCTACCAGTTCGTTTCTTTTTATTACTCAACAATTGTTACTCAAATGTCTAGTATTTAAATTCGAAAAGATTTTAAAAGAAAAAGCAAGTTTCTCTGTGTTCGAAACTATTGATGAGATATTCCAATAATAATTAAACTTAAATAACTTATACTACCCTCGACGAATTTTCTATCTTAAGCGTACATCTTTCGTATGAAAACAAATTATAAGAACATTATCAAATCCAAATAAAGTAAAACTTTAATTAACCATAAATTTTAGCATCCCGATATCTGATCCCGATCATTATTCATAATTCTAACACTAGGCTTAATTCTTTATCTAAAATTTTGTTTCTCGGTAATATATCTATTAAGTCTACTATAAATGATATCTATTTTAGAATAGATCTGTCAATGTTAATTCGAACATATATATTAAACAATAATCGTCTAATAAATAATAATCGAAAACATATATATTAGCCAATCTTTTTATTTTATTGTTTAAAACAACTATTAAAATTGTGTCAATAATAAATAAATTCTCATTTTTTATATGTACACATGTTTTAAAGAAGCTTTTCTAAATATTCTTATGCAGTGCTATTAAATTGTGAAATATATTAATGTTCTGAATAATAAATATGTTTCTTAGTACTAAAGTAGTGTAAATGATTATTGTGAAAAGTCATTAAGTAATATTTTTCTTAAAAAAAATGTATTAAATGTTCATTATATTAAATCTTTAAATAGAATCATTTGGCATATTATTTATTAGAATGCAGCTTTTATCCTAATAACGGTCTCGCGATATAACAGTCTTATTTATTCTAAAACTAATTTTATTTTTACAAATGAATTTTTATTACCAAGCCAAAGAAAAGGGGATATATATATATAAAATACAAGTCTAAATAATGCTAACCAATTAAAGTAAAATTAAAACAAAAAAAGAAGAAGAAGAAAAGGAATGGCTATATTCGCATTGTGTTCAAAAGATTAGCCACGATTCATATATGTATGCATAATTGCATATTTCTGTGAGATAATTCTTTTTTGGAACTTTTCTCATGCTGCTGTTTGAATTGCATAATCGTATAAAAACTCGTATAAAAAACTCGTTTCAAATGCAAATACTAAGGACGTAAAACCCAAATAATAAACAAGGCGCTGTTAGACAAATGAAAATTCACGAAGTATCCTCAAGTGCTCAAAATTTGAACGTAAAAGGAACAGTCCAGAGAACAATTATTAAATATCTAATATTATTATGTCATTCATTATTAAAAATCTAAGGAAAAATCAATAATTCACTCGACTCAATTTTTATAATCAAATACTACGTAGCTCATTATCGATTATTGCATGACTAACATTCGAAACTCTTTGCTGTAAGCCGATTTAAATCTTGTTCGGATTCTAATATAAATCTTGGCGAGTATGTTCTGTATTATTATAATAATTACAAATTAATAAGGCATTTTAATGATTTAAAGCCTAATATCATAATTTTAAAACTATTAAGATCCATTTAAAATTAATAAAAATAGAAATGGATATTTAACATTATTAATATTCAATTGTTGTTTACTAGAATTTCCATAAATAAAAAAAAAGTATAAAATAAAAAAAGAAAAAAATGAACGTTCTTTGTAATTAATTATAAATATATGAGTAAATTTGTAAAAACTAAAAAAAATTGACTCAAACAAAATTAAATAATTTAAATAATGAATAGGAAAAGGTCAAAATATTAAAATAATAATGCATTTATTAATGAAGAGTCAATGATTTATCAAACCTTTTTAATTTATCATAAATACAGAATCCGTAGCTTTACGCTTTAAAAAACCTTCTAGCTTAAACATTTGAAGATAAATAAAAAAAAATAAGGTTAGGGACATTTATCAGTCAGAAGAAAAGAAAATCGACAGTATACATTAATAGGTCAAAATTATCACTGGCATTCCTTAGACCAGGTGCTAGTGACTGAACAGATGGGGTCTACGCACAACAGGTCACAATTCAACGACTAAATGCCACAATCAGTAACTCTAACCTCCACTTCATCTATTAAAAAACTGCAATTTCTAGCTCGATCTTATAGGTGCAAATTAGTGATGCCGAAACATCGTTAGTTATTTTTCTGGCAAATGTCTTTTATTTTACTGGTGTCGAATGCTACTCGACTGCAAACTTTTATTTACAAAGTTTGATCTTTTATTATCAATCAATAACTATTCCATATTTTTTCTAAGATTTAATATATAATTTTAGGACTAATTTATTGTTTTAATTTAAAATAAATGTTTGCAATGAACTTATAAACAAAATTTTAAAGATGTTTTATACAATTGGAAGCTCTAACTTTTTACATTTAAATTAATTCATTACATTTATATTAGACATACACACTATATAAACTAGAGTAGTGTGTGGAGTGCTTGTTTACATAACTTAAAATCTTTTTAGTAAACAATTTTATATATTTTGTTATATTAGTATTAATTATTATTAGTAGTAATTTTATTCAATTCTAAACACTGTCAAAATAAATAAATATGAAATTATAACTAATACATTTCTTATTACATTTTGATGATATTTTTTCAAATAAAAACAGCATTAATAAATTTTTTACTGTTTGATCAACAGATTTTTACATATAATAAATTCAAATTCAAATTCGCAAAATTACAATCAGTAATGTACACTTCATTATTATGAACTACGGATGCACAAAACGAATCAATGAACTTGATGTACGGTACTGATAAAACGATGAAATACCCTATTGTGAAGAAAAATGAAAGTATATTTGTTGAATTAAAAACCATATAATCAATGTTTACCTACTGCTGTCAAAGTTGCCAGTTAAAATAATATTGATAACTAATTTAAATCTTCTAGCGTTCAAATGTAATTAATACAGCCTTAAACATAATGTGAATAATGTTAATATTAAATATACGAGTGCGCATTTAGTTTTATAATTAGTATAGCTAACAAAAAATTTTTCTTCGAGTAGTACAATAAAAACATTAATAATATGAATGAATAAGGCAACAATCTAATTTATAAATTAATTTTGCTAATAAAGTTAATGTATTTCAGTAATAAATAGTTGCAAAAAAAGCGTAAAAAATTAAAAAGTTGAAAGAAATAACACAAACCTTTGGGTAAAATTCCTTTCTTGAATCCTTTAAACACTGCAAAAAACGCAATTGGTCTTATTATGATCATATTTTAATTTTCCAACTTATATTTATGGATGTGCACGCAATCCATATGTATATATTAGCACTTAAAAGTGAAGAATACATAAGAGCACAAATAAGACATATTTAATATTCACGTAGGATTTAAAATTTTTGGACTCTTAGATCTTGTCGGACAATAATTTTGAAGTCTCCTATGCTTATTTATTCCATCAGAATTACAGAGATCGATATATCTTCATTGCCTCAACCAGGGAACGTTCGATAGTTAATAGAAGTATTGTCTAGACGAAGCATGAGATCCAGAACTCGTGATCCTAGCGATTTCCTAATATAAACGTGCCTTGACGCCCCGAATTTCAATTTTGCCATTCGCGACTTCCGGCCCCTCATTCAGACTCTTTGATAGACTTGCACACAGGCTCAAATACTACTATTCTGATTAAATTTCCAGAATAAATTGACCAAAACTAGGGACTTCACTACCTAGCGTTGAACGTTAATTTTTTTTTAATTCCTGATAATTTCTTAATTTATTACATTGCATTATAACTAAGCGACGATTATACAGAATACAACTAATGCATATTTTCTTTTAATTATTGACTGTGTCGTATTATCTACACCAAAACCACAAATTCATGTACAGCTTAAATAAAATTCGGTTTATGAATAGTTTTTACTTATTGTTTCATAGTTATTGTATTTTTTAGTAAGATCATGAATACAATATTACATACAATAAGCATGATTATTAATGTATACCAGTGGCATAATGCACGGAATCAAAAGATTATTTCTGGCCTTTTTTTAGTAAAAAGCTTTGAATTAGATAATTTAATAATCTAATATTCAATGAAGTAACATAGGTATTTACGAAACTTTCCTAAATTTAAAAAGCTATAAATAAATGTTACATTGCTTTGAAAAATCTGCTATTGAAAAACGGTTGCAAGGTACGCTTGCTATCCAGAATTGTTTAAAGAAATACCGGTAAGTGATTAAAATCTCATCGAAGTAACAAGATTTGCCCTCTCCCTCCCGTCCTCCTTTTTTAACTTCAGGCAATTACTAATTAATGTGCGTAAGAGTGGACTCTTGCGCAAATCTTTTGAAATACTATACCACATAGTAGTGAACTTTTCACAGCCAAAACTTCATTGCCCACTTCCCAGTGCTCATAATCTCGCCCTCCTCTTCTCTCACTCCGCCGCAACTCCGGATAAAAGCGTCCGGCGTGTGCACCACAAACGCAGATGGATAGGGAAATAATAATAAAAGGCATTTCAAATACGCATAATAGGCCGATGATTTTAAACGGGTCCCGTTGCAACTCTTGCTGCACTCACATGCGCATCTGAAATATTTTACGTAACGTACGGCATTAAAGCTTCTTCGCTTCTTCTCATACTACTTACACTTTTATATGAGCGTCTCCAACAACGTATTTTTCTGCAGAATACAACTGCGTCTGCAATGCAAAAACTAAGGTCCTTTTTAACGTTGCTCCTTCCTCCTTTATTCCATGTTTCCTCCCTCATTCCATCCTCCTCTGCCGGCTCGGGTCACCCCTTCCGTAACCTAGTCGTATTCTAAAAGGCCCTCTCTCCGCCATCCGACCCCTCGCGAATGTTCCCCAATCTCTTGTTAATTTGGTCTACCATCCTAACCTCACCGTTTGCTAACCACACATCTTGCTCTCTTTCTTTCATTGCAGACGCTCGTTCTCCTTTTATCGAAGCCCGTTCTCGGCTATTCCGGAAGACCTTCTCTCCCTCTCTTTTTTTTGCGTATATCCCTTACCCTTCATTATTCTATATCCATTATCCTGAGCTAGACGAAAAATGGGGCGCGTATACACACCTAACTTTGCTCACAAGTGCGCGTATACTCACTCATATACGAGTAGATTACACATGCGTGGCTTTTAGGCATAATATGCGTCCTCTTAAACTGGTTTCTAACCTTCCACCTTCTCTCTATGCTTTCTCTTTCGAAAATGTTTTCCTCCTCCTCCTCCTCGTCTTTTACCTTTACCTCCTTGTTTTCGTTTCACCAATGTACCGTGGTGTACGTATACAATATAGTTGAAAAGTATTCGTGAACTGTGTGACGCCAAAAAAATCAAACAGATAACGAGCCACGAATTATAAATTTCATATCCTAATTTTGAATAAATCAATAAGTTGTAATTTTCAAAAAGTATCTTATAGAATGTAAATCAATTTTAAACGATTTTTAAAGCTCGTTATCATGAAAAGGCCTTGTTTTGCGATTAATAAGGTTGAGTGTGGCTAAATAAGAGTGAAATGAGTCAGGACCCGCGTATTTCACTATCCCGAATTTCGACCCATTAGGCTTGTATGGGTTTCTACTTGTAGAATCTCTTTACGATAATCTTAAATATTTGAAGGTGTAATCAAAATCTGTACAAGCTCCAGCTTCGGTGTAGACTGATCAAGCAACTGCTGGTTCGATGAAATCCGGTAATTGTTCAGTGCAAGCTGAACGTGAAACACGAACGTTGATGGCGTAGGAGTTCGGCTAGGGCTTATTCCGTAAGGAAAGGTACGAAAGACCCAAGTTCTCGAGCGACAGCATAAAAGCGCCGTTCAGTCGAGGGGGGAAACAAGAAATTCGACTCGAGTGTTTTTGCCGCAGACTGTACACGTGCATCTGCGGGTTTGGAACCTCATTGAGAGAGGCTGTGGCAAGAATCCGGGCCGATCTCTTCCTCCTCTCAAGCGCTGCGTTCTATAAAAGAGTCTAGACCGGCACCTGTTCTCGTCCCGCCTGCAGCGGCCGCGTCACTTCTTTTTTCGCACGACTCGCACTCCGGGTTAAGCGACCGGCATCCAGTCCCTCGCTCTCCTGATCCCTCCTTCCTCTCCCCGATGCTATATCACTCCTTCGCCAGTGCCTTCGACCATGAAGAGTCGACGTGCTTAGCTTCGTTTCCCCTCCTAACATATCTAACCCAACATATCGCGTTAACGTCCGGGGCGTTTATACCCACCACCTTCCTCCCTGTGAATGACACCTCTCTTTAATTGCGCGCTTCGCATCTCTACTTTACCTTTCACCTTGTTCCAACAACGCCGATACTGCCATTAAGCCTAATGCCAAAATTTATCAGCGTGACACAGAACTTTCATTGTCGGTCCGTCTGTTAATAAAACCGCTTTTGAAAGACTAATTGCCGTGTTCGAAAACTTGAAAATTTCCTCTCCCTTCACAAAAGCTCTCCTATCTTTAAATTAGTAATATCAAAATTATTGAAGGTGTCTTAAAACAAATCACGCACTTATCCAGGCATTTCACTGTGCAAAATACATGAGCTCATAGAATATTGAAAATAAGTTTAGTCGCAAGGCGATCTTATTTGAACTTTCAATTGACTGATTTTTTTTGTATTTACAATTTACTGTTTATTCTTTTTTAAATTATTGTTTACTTGAAAATTATTAAGCGTGTTAATATAGTTAATAATAATATATATTAGTCAGTATATTAATTAGTAATACATGTATAATATATGGTTAAAATCTTTGAAACATTCAAAACTACTGATCAGACATTTTCAGCCAATTAGCATAAAGGATTATATTTGAAAGGAAATGGCTACGACAAAATTATATTAAAGTGAATTCTAATTAAAGATATTCGAGCATAGTTCGAGATTTCTGAATTAAAACTTAACATTTCCGAGCCTTCAAAGGAAACGATGCCTTCACTGAATGCACATGGGCCGAAATAAACAGGATTCCGAGTTATCAAAGCAATTACTCAGATGAATTCGGTAAAAAAACATTTTTCTTATTTTAATATAAGAAGAAAAATGTGAATAAATATTAAAAACTAAAATAAAAATTAACTAGAGTAAATAAAATCTACTGGCACATTCAGTCACATATTGCATCAGTCACGATGATACGGTTGATTTTTACCGCGTTGGACCTGGTTTCCTATCACAATCGAAGTTTTTCTGTAATCTAGAAATTTATAAGTAAATAAATATCCCTATAAGGACAATAAAACCACATATCATCAGCACCACATCATTGCTTTCACAGGGCTATAATAAATCTTAACTAAGCATTTTCTCATTGCAGCCACTGTTCGCTCGTGACTAATGTTTAGCCCTTATCGAATTAAATCAATAATTATCATTGGGATGTGTCGCTCGATTGGAACAGCGCCACCTGTTCTACCAAGCGCAAATACGCACCGTCTCCAATCGGTTTATTAAGAATACCGCCTAATTAAAGGTCTTTGAAAACTCCTGGCACAATGGTCACAGCTCATTAGCCGAGTGGGCTTGTGTAGGTGATCGCACTACCTTGGGCCTTTTAAAGCCAGAAGTTATGCGGCAGGTGATGAACATACACCGACGATGATGAATTTAAACAGGGGAATGGGCCGACGCCCTTTTCCAAAACGAAATGCATTCTCGAGGATTTCATTCCGACGAATGGATACTTGCGTCGTGTGGTTTGAAGACTACTTTAATTGTAGATCTTGAACCTCGGTGCATGGTGTGTCGCAAAGGTTGTGGCCTTGAGTGCGGTGGCGCAGAGGTACAGTAGGGTCAAGCGCTCTGTTCGAATGCATACGAGATTGAAGTGACTGCTACCGTCGCTTGATAAGATAAGCTCTTAATATTTAACATGTACGCGCTTGATATGAAAAACTGGGATACCGTAGTTGAGCTTTATGCGGTGTACTTTTAATCCTACAGCTTACTTGTATCTTTGCCCACTCATCTTAAATACTTGATTAAAGATTTCGCTACACTTCATACTGATATTAAGATGCAAATTACGAATCCAACTCTTGAATCTTCAGATTACTGGTCACT
This sequence comes from Kradibia gibbosae, assembly GCA_018907135.1. Taxonomy (NCBI): domain Eukaryota; kingdom Metazoa; phylum Arthropoda; class Insecta; order Hymenoptera; family Agaonidae; genus Kradibia; species Kradibia gibbosae. Next base: position 4,037,331 of record JACCHX010000012.1, on the reverse strand, counting down.
CATTTACATGTATACGATTGAAATTACAAAAATTAGAATTAGACCAGAGTTAAAAAGAAAGATATTAAACCAGAGATTATACCATGTTATAAAAAAGTGTACATCCTAACCTTTACATTTTCGACCTTATATTTCAAGACTTATTTTTATATCCGTATGCATACAATAAATACAGCACAACTATTAATAAATTCGTTTTTTATTACTTTACGATAATAATTGCATTTAAGATAATTAAAGAATCTTTATATACCTAAAATTATCGATATTTATATCAAATTAATAAATACAACAGACAAATATAATTTAGAATTTTAACATTCTTTGGAAAATTTATGAATTCTTAGTAATTTATAATGTATTAAATTGCACCTATGATGTATAGTGATCTTAAATCAATAAACAAACTTGATTGTCACGAGATGATAGCCTTCTAAATTATAAAACCTTCAGATCAATTCAGATCAAAAGACAACATGATATTCATGAAATTCTTATTAAAAAATTTATTATTTTTATTCTTTAGTCTTATCATATTATAAATTAGTCATAGATATTAAATAAAGCCAAAAAAAGGTATCCGAATTCTATAAAATTAACATATAGTAAATTTTCCTCTATTTTACATTACATCTGTTTCACAATTTCTTAAAAAATTTAGTCAATATTACTGATTCATTCATTTTAATTTCTAACAATAAAGAAATCTTGCCCAAAAAAGAGATATATTTTTATTATTCTACGAGATAAATCTAAGTGTGGATACTATTTCGATAGACTCAATGATTGCCTAGAAAGTTGAAGATTAATGTTTAAATAATGAATAAGAAATTCAGTAATTTCAAGTGTATTTATCATAAAATCGTTGTACCAGTAATTATTTGCATAATGATACTCATTGATAAGAATCGCTTAAGCAGAAATGCTAATTGATAAAAATAGAGGAAAAGCCATGTTTTATTTATAAGTATTAATTTTTAAAAATTGATTGTATATGAGCTCTTATGTATAAGAGATCATAATTTAAGGATAAACCTTTGATAAATAGCTTGTGCGGATAAAAAAAGCGGCTACATATTATTGAATTAAGACTCAGCACCGTCAGAATTAAAAAGTGTGATTTTTTCGGGGCGTATGACGGAGGAGCTCGTTACCGGAGAACTCCACGAAGTGAAAATCTGCAAGCAAAAACCGAAGAAAGGATATCTCCATATATCTTAAGCTCCATACATCTTCAATATATCTGATGCACCCACGTCGACATTCGCAGGCCCTCAAGAATCAAATTGCTTTGCACAGACAATAGCACAGACAATCTGTTTTCATGGGTGAGGCGTCTCGACGTTCTGTTGGTGGGCGTCAGACACTCTCGAAGAGCAAAAGTTCCGGTTTCCTGGTATCTCCTTCCGACTCGATTTCGTCGACCTGTTATGTATTTTGTATTTTCATTCTAATTGTGTAATCATCTAGCAGATGCATCCAAATAAATTCAATAATTTAAAAAACCCTAATCTAAAAATTTAAATTATAACTAGAGCACAAGCATTTTGATTATTCTATTTAATAGTCTGGGTAGAGTAAAAATTTCGAAGATATGACAAAAAGTTGTTGGAAATTAAACTACCCATACAGGATAAAATCAGCTGTCCTAATGTAAAAGAGCCCAAAACGATCAAAAATGAAAAAAGCAATATGGACTCCGGATAATAAGGAAAGACGCGTCGATCACCATCAGCCTACAACGTTTCCGTAAATACTTTGGCATAAGTGTCAAGCCTCACTAGGATATTTTTCTCTTAGTTTCATATAAATAAAAGAGGAACTGTTCGTGAGTTCTGATGAGAGTGTGTTAATGATCTCAAGACCCCTGTAGTTCACTAGCAAGTTTTATCAGGACATACACAAGTCTAACAAAAAGATGAGGCCAAGCATCAGCAGTCTAATGACATTAATTCTATGCATTTTCGGTTTTTACAGCCGCTTATACTTTACCGCTCCTTCATCTACCAACTTAGCAGCTGGCCATTTGATTTACGTCGCTGCTGTTATCGAAAAACAGGTGGACACATAGAGAGCCACAAAGTGAACGGATATCTGTACGGAGGACACCCCTTTCAATTACCGTTAAATGGTTGAATTTTCAAGATGATTAGGCTAACTTATGAATGATGGGAATGCAGGAATGAATTAACTACCATTTCGCTAAATAGACATGTTTCCCCATAATTACGTATTTAAATTTCAATTAAGTGGAATTCTTTTAACCAAATACTCCATAAAAAATAATTTTTTAAATGTATCTCTTAACAAAGAAAAACTATTCCATCAAGCTTGCAATATTAGCTTACATTTAAAATTTTAATAGATTATCAGTCTCAATGATAAATGTAAAACGTTTTACCTGTTTTCGCATCTTTTAATAAAAAATAAATAAATTGCCTTTCACAATACCTTTCAATACTAATTTTTGTAGCAAACATACATTTATATTTAAGAATTAATTAAAACATTATATTGTATGTACTAAATATTCATAAAAAATTTAATATTACTATTAAATAGATTATTGATTACATAAAAATAAATCTCTTAGCACTTTAAGTTTTAGTCAATAATTTAATTTAAATCTCAAAAATTCTCATTAGGGCATATTTTTTTATTGTCTTATTGCATACTTTAAGTGTAATGTAACATATTTAAGATTTTTCTAAATATTTAATAATTAAACTAAACATCGATGAAGTAATCTTTGTAATGCATTAAAAAAAATATTAGTGTTTGTTACTTTAAAAATGAAAAGAAAAATGAAAGGCTTCATATTAACGAAATCAGAAACTTACATTCATTGCGAATAATCTCCTTGACTCAACCATCATAAAAGCGCGTAATTTTATTCCTTCAATTACATGGACTTTATTTAGTTTTTATGTTGACGTACCATGTTACCAGTAAACTCATTATCATCTAGGCTTTTTTCGGCGCTAAATTAAAGCAAAGATCCTAATCGCTACTGATTTTATCAAAGATTTAAATATCCGGGTGAAATGTTTTTTATTTTAATCCAATTATTACCCTTAATATAATTTCCTGTGCTGAGCTTGGCAACTAATTTTATTGTGCCTGCATCGAAAAATCATCTTTTTAACCAAATATAACGCTGGGTCAACATCGTATTTAAGTGTAATTTATGAAACGATTCTACTTTAAATGTTAAAAACTTTTGATTGTCTCATTTTACCCATGTTTATGAATATCTAATAGAAGGAAGTTCTGATGTTTGCAAAATTGCATTGGTAGATCATACATTAATATTATTTGTTACATATAGCTCGATGTTCTAATTATAGTAGATTCCTTTATATAAAATGTATTATTAAAAATATATTTAATCATTGCAAATGTTAAAAGTATACACATGTAAGTACGTTGATACTTTTACAAACTTAAAATATATTTATTGGCCTAATGTTTAAATATAAAATTACAATAATCGAGTAGTATACCTTCATTTAAGTGTATTGAGGAAATATTTGATAAATCCCTATAAATACTTTATTGTCAAAATATTCATAACTCATCAATATGCAATTCTCGATATGAACATTTTCGAATAATCCTATTTTCTTAAGACAATGTTACTAATTTCTGAAAATTGACCAAAAAATTAAAACAATTATCTTATTTTCAATATTCCGTTGTTTAAAATCGAAGCAACAATCAGTTAAATAATTTCAAATTGTATTGTTTTCATTAAAGAAATGGAAGTCCAAAGAGAAGCGAATGAACGATGTTGTTGGCGGGTCAACAAAGGCGCAAACAAATACATGTACAATTAAGTATTACTATCGATAAACCTGAGCAGGAGGTAAGGACGCGCCACTGAGACCGGAATGAATTTGGGCGGGAAAGGAGCCTCGGCCACATCAACATACGCGCGATACCCAGAAACAAGAAGGACCAAACCTCAGAAAATTTTTGGAATCCATTTCAAATGTCCCTGTAGCTATGATCCTAGATTTTTCCGTTCCCATTCTCGACTTCTGGGTTTCTCAAGTGGTCGCACGACCAGATGCGCGAGCGCGCGTGCGTACAAAGCTCAGGTAGTCGGCGGGACTCAGCTGACCTCCGCATTGTTAGGCACTTAATATTCCTAGCTAGGACTCGCAGATCCCTCCAATGAGCGAGTAATTTTATTTATATACTGATCGAACTAACTGCACTCGGAGAAGCAAATCACACTTTTCTGTTCTGCACTTCAAGTGGCTTTCAATTCACGTTATTTATGACCCGACGAAAGTCCTCTCAAACTCCCTGCGTCACAGCACCCACTCACACAGGTCGACCATCTCTGTCAAGACGCGATAGTAGTTACCACCTCCAGAAACCAGCGCCGACGCTCCCAGCTGCTTACTTATCTTCATAAATATTTATTTAAGGGCGCGCGTCTCTGTGCTCACATGTAGCTATGCATACGAGCGACGCGAGTGTACGTGTGCGCAGATGAAGCCCCAATAAAATAAGGCATTACCGTAATCGCGAAAAAAACTATTCGCGAAACGATTTATTCCTTGCGCGCCGATATTTTTTCCACGTTTCGCATAGACCCATACCAGTTAATTTCACTTATCAACCCATTAAAGACAAACTCTGTTTTTACCTAATTAGTCCCAAGAGAATTTTGAAACACCAGTTGAGCTACTCCTTCCTTTTATCGTCTTCCATGTATAGTATTGTTAAGACATAAATACTATTTATTGAATATTTTGAAAATTCATTTTTCGTTATCGGTGCCTCTCTCTCCCCAAAGTAACTCGAAATTTTTAGTTAGTAAAAGACTTAGTTATAATCGAATGAAAATTATTCTCTCAGATGCCAAATTATTAAAACGATAGTTCCTTAAATCGAGATGAAATTATAGTAAATAATGGATCGGCTCATCCCGTTATTATAATTAATATGATTCTCTTGATTTAGTATTTTTTCACATTGATAATACCGATTAAGCTCATTTTATGCAGAGAAGCGATAATCAACGAGTTCTTTTATTTTTTGTTGTAATACACGACATGCATAATGCTCACATTAGTCATATTTTACTGATGAATTATAGTTAATTATTTAAATAAAAATACAAAAAATACATACTTACACAACAAAAATACGTATGAAGTCGTTTTCTTATTTAAACTAAATACCTTTTCTTAGTTTAGATCTTAATCTTTGGCTAAGCCAAAACTCATCTCTCCAAATAAGTACAACTTGAAACTATAAGGTATCATATTATATATATATATATACGTATTTTCATACAACAAATTAAAAATTAAAAATAACCTGTAGAATTACGCATTTTTCCCAGCACTTTTATACAATCATATTAATCCATCGATTATCCAGTAGGGGCACCACATTTATTTACGATTAGCCAATGTTTGTTCGTATTGATAATTAAACTAAACTTAAAAATATTTCATTAGATTAATGTTATCAAAATTTACAATTAAATCTTAAATTTGTATGAGTTCATCAAAATACTATATAAAATTATGGTAAATTAATTATGTAATACAATTTATTCATTCATAACAATTTAAAATTTACTATTCATATCAGAAGATGAAAATGTCGATTATAAAGAGATTACTATGTAAATATAACTAAAATACTTGTTCTGTGATTGATAAATGACAGTTTTCGATAGTTTGTATTCTACACTATTTAAATTTATCGCAAGTTCTTAGAGCAGTTAGAGTTAGCAATATACTTAAAAATATATATACATGTATATTGTTGATCTTATTCTTAAACTCTATAAAAATATAAAAATGCATTAATATATCTATTTTTGTTCCATTAAAAACATACATCCAGCTGAAGTTTAAGCCATGCAGCAGGGAAAACCATAAAAGTCACGACTTTCTCAACTTTCCCATTTGTCAACTTACAACTTACACTTATGTTTCCTTTTATTTTATCTTCTCCTTGTATTCTTTTCAAAAATAGATGAATATAAATACTTTGGACCATTGAATCAGTGTTTTCTTTTTCATCTTGGGTTAGTTAAGTTAGAGTATAAAAATTTTATTAATAATTTTAAAGCTTTATAACAATTTGTATGTAACCTTTTTACATGAATTAGATTTTTAACAATGGTTTTTTTATTAACAATAATAGCTTATAATTTGCTAATAATTGTATTAATGTATGTACACAAAAATTCATACTAACACAAACACAACTTTGCCTTTTAAAAAAATATTTAAGAGTGTAACACATATTTTTTTATAAATTTGTTCATGTTAACGCGTATTCAGTATTTAAATGGAATTAAATTGAATTTTGATATAAAAACTTAACATTCTATTCTTTTTTTTTTAATTTTTAATATGTATGAATATTTTTTCTATTTTAACCCTTTAAAAAAAATTAAGTTACTAACGAAAAACTATTTTGAAATGGAAATCAAACTAAATCGATGAATGTCTGTAATAGTGGGAAATATTTAATGACGAAAATAAAAAAAAGTAGTTAAAAATTTCATAAAAACTTGAATACTCTTCGGCATCTCTTCAATAAATTATCTATAAATAAAACTTCGTAAATTCTTTTAATTTTTCTATTACAAACTTAATAACTTTAAAAACCTTATCAGCAAAAAGTGATTGATCATGTTTAAATTGAGCGAAGTACAAGCAGTTTTAAAAGTACATCATTTATACCTCTTGTATATACTAGACAAAACAATTCATACATTACAGTTTATTATCAAACCAAGTTTTATAATAATACATCACTCATTTAACATTCTTCATTTTAGTTATGAAAATGAAAAACTTTTACTTGCACATAAAACATAGTATATCATAACTTATGGACCTGTTTTTCAAAAAGAAAATAATAATGGTAATAGTGAGTAACCATAATATAGAAATAGATAAGTCATTATATTATACTATGTTTCAATATTGTTATTGTTCCTGTGAATATATATTTACATATAAATATCGTTCTAACCAAACGACAGATCAGTAAAATATTAATAAAAATCTCGTTTTTCACGTGTTGAATTTTTAATAGTTACGTGCTTAAGTTTTAATTTAGCTTATTAAAAATTTTTATTTTTTACTTCATAGTACTGCTTTATCATCTATGATTCAAGTTTTCCAGATAAACGTTTTTAGATGGAAGAATATAGACTCTAAAAATATAAAATAAATGAAAGATTTATATAAAAACATCTACAAATGTTAGAACTACTAAGGTCGTTTTTTATATATAACACTTTGTGAGTGTAATATATTTTAAAAGTAACGTACAGCTTTTGACGCACCAATTCAATAACATTTTGAAATTTTGTTTTTCATTTTTACATATTGTTTAGTAAAAAAAATAAAGATATATAAAACATTTATGTAAATTGACTAATTGTTTAAAATAATTAAATTATCATAGTCCTTGACTCATATAATTTTACAACAAATATTTATACATAATACTTTTAATTGAAGAAATACTTATTATGGTTATGATAATAATGCGAAAAACGTTAGGTTTAATAACAAATTATGTTTGATAAATTCAGTTTTAAACTTATAACTTTTTAGGAAGGCTACAAATAGTTTACTCTAACACTATTATATTCGCAGATCCAGTTCCCTTTAAACTCTTTTAACTTCACTATTCAATAGTTCCAATCGTTCTTTTAAAACATATTTTTACTTTAAAAATATCAAGAAATACAGAGAATTATTCGTTCAAATTTATCTATCTTATCTATCTTAATTGTCACAAGGTAATAATTAAATTATAAAATCAATTGCTAAAAAGTATTTCTTTGTATAATATTTATAATTTGACGATTTCATCGAATAAAAAAATATATTATGTAACACAATATATTATGATGTATTAATTTAAATGAATATAAATTTCACATAGTCGTATGTTTAATTTCAATGCGTGTTTCTCGTTTAATATTGTAGGCTCGTTTCCTTATTATACATTCAATTTAAAAAATATATATTTACAAATTGCATATACGCTGTATGTGTAACAGAAAATATAGACGTCACTACCAGAAAAGGACACAATTATATTATAAAATTCATATGGACGCCTAGAGACCACTAACCAATGTATACGTAAGGACGGAGTACATGTTAGTATTCGGGTCTTCTATCCTTCGACCCTCCGTCCCCTATTTTACAGACTTTTCCCGCATTTCTCCCAGATACATACCTCATGCTCTCGAGCTCAAAAAATATGGCCGTTCTAGTCAAAAATATTGTATTTTATTTTATTTACTCCCACGCTTAGCTTATCCACATCGATTTATGCCAGCGTGAACGGACGCATTGAGGGCTACTATGACAAAAAAGGTGACGAGCCAATCATCTAGAACCAAAGCGTCGGCGTCCCAATGCTTCTGAGACAGCGATGCTTTATGTCCGTCAAATATTTCGACCAAATTTTTTGCGCTATTGTTTAATGCAGATTTACAATACAAATTGGAAATCGGCATTAACGCTCTAAATATACTATATATAATTGTTTTAAAAGACATACAATTATTGTTATAATACTGATTTTACATCTAATTAAAATTCTATGGGTGTTAAATTATATTTTTATATGATTCTATAGATATCATTTTATGGCAGATGGCCAAAGCTGATTTGATTACATTATTAAATCAATCGCCTTAATGGTTTTCAATTTGGCAGTCTGTATAAATACAATTAAATTCATAACCTGTACTAACTTTGTATTTGCAAATTAAACAGCTTTATTATTTCGTAATTATACGTTTTTTTAAGATATGTTAATATAATATCCATTTATTAATGTAACTGTATATACTGCTCTTAATTCCGTGTTCAGTCGAACTTTACATTGGTCTTAGTAATTTACTTCAGGTATAAAAACATACAAATTTTAAACACTCAGATTTTTTATATTGTAAAAACTACGTTTTAGTGCAAATGTAACGGATCATCATTTCTTTCCAGAATATGCTTCCTTTTAATTTATTTACTCTTCATGACATATAGCATACAATGATTACGTATATAATTATAGCATATTAAAATTTTTAAAAATTCGAAATTTTCAATAAAAAAAAATAAAAGGAAAAAAAATAACAAGAATTTCATCATCAAATATATCATTAATCAAATGTCAGACAGAAGAAATTAAAAAAAGTGAGGATCTCAATAAAAAGATCTTTTGAAGAACAGACATACGAACCAGTGGAATGAAGAGTAGTAAACTTTGGAAAAGGCATCCACTTTTATTTGCCCGCACAAATACGCGAGCGCGCTCACGTGCATGAATGAATACAAATGCAAAATTCCATTCGTATTCGAGGTACTTTACTCACTGGCAGATGGACAACGCGAAAGTATTTCAGGTTTAGCTCAGCCGTCTTTTTTACTTCGGCAGTCTAGCGACTACTGCTGCTGCAAAATTTGAATGCCCTTACAATCGAGCCTAACACTCCTTCTCCCCTTTTTTAATTCTTGCTCCCTTTTTAGTTTTACATTGTGCACAAATCCAAGACGCAACGCGTTTCCGGGGTGAGGTAGGGGGTCAAATTGCAAAGTTCATAAGTGTATGGTAGGTAAAAGTTTGAAAGGCTGTACTAATTGTCTACAGCATCCGCGTTATTTTATGGGGTCAAAGCTTTTGCAGCTTTGGCTGACAAATCGAAAAGATTTGTAATCTTTTGTCGATAAAAGAAATTTTCCCCAAAAATGAATTCATGTTAAAACTAGTAAGATATTAAAAAATATTTTTTTTATTTAATAAAATACATCGTTATTTATAAGTTTTTAACAATAGTAAAAATAAAAATTTCAGTAATTTTTTAGAAAATTGTGTGATATTATTGATATTCTTACACGAATGAAAAAAATTTTTAAAAACTGTTTATAAGTGAAAAAAAAACAGTTACAAAATAATTAAATAGAAATATAATTTTAAAAGTATTATTTTTTATGTAAGACATAATTTTTTCACAAAACAATTACATTATCATTACATACTACCCCGTAAACAAGGTTGTGGGCTATTTTTACAAGAAGCTTGGTCATTCCATTATTTTATGAAAGAAAATTCCTTACGCTACACGTATTAAATATCCGATCTCATTTTCAATCCGATACATCAGCGAAGATGGTATTCTCGTTGAAGGTCATTGGTTCAATGGAACGCCTGACTATTACTTTCATTTCAGTTTCCTTTCCAGAGCAGATCCTTTTCTTCATTGCGATACATTGAACAAATGGTTTATTGTTACTTCACCAAGATACATAGATTCGAGTGGCTAGGAGCATACATATATATTTACCTGCATGGACGCACAGATTTCCGGCAGTTTTATGCTCGCCAATGATGTGAAATCATAGACGATCCTTTATTGTTCAGATTCATGGGAAGACACGTGTAAGTTAAAAAAATAAAAGTGTTGGACAAGGATTTCAACTCACAGGCCTACTCGACCTTCTACTTCAAGCTGCTCGACTATTCACATCTAGATCAATGCTCTTTTACAACTCGTACTTTACCTATGTACACACATACAGGTACCTCTTTTCCGGCCTTCAGCGCTGTTTCCAACTGTGAAACTCCCTGGAAGCAGTATATTGTTCGTATTTTCTTTGGCTGTTACTAATCAATTTTTCTTAATCTCTTACTTTATTGGCTGGCCCTTATACATGCGATCCTCATAGATGAACTTATGACGTGAAGATCTAAATGATCTTTCTCCTTATCTTCCTCCTTTATTCAAAAAATTTTTTAAATATCAGAGTATCTTGTTGCTCGTTTTCTCTTCCTCTAATTTCCTCTCTCTCTCTTTCTTTATCAATCTCTTTCATCTACTGTCACAGATATTAAGGTAGAAACAGTATCGTTTGGTTACACGATATGTATAACAGTTCCTAAGAAATCTCCTAAAGACTCTTGACTTAGCGACTCAAGTAATTGGCATTCGAAAGGTTCGGTTTGCTAGATTGTTTAGCCCAATTAGGCAATATATGTTAAAAATTGCTCGGCAATCCCACCAAAGTATATTAAATTGAATATTCTTTGTCCACTTTAGCCAACATACATTAGTTAATTGTTTAAGAAACTCAATTAATATCAATTCACATAATTTTCATTTTTACATATTAAACATTTTTCTTAAATGATAAATCGTTTGAAAAAATAATTAATTTCATTTTTAATAGATCATGAATTTCTTGGTAGAGATTTAGTTGACTAATTTTGAAAAAAGTATTATTTTTAATTGATTGTGAACTAATTTGAATTACAAATATTGAATAACTAAATGCGCGTTTCCCTCTTCACAAATCTTTATATATTCATTACTCATATGATGTATTTGTATTTTTATCGATTTAAAAATCACATGATTTTCTAATACAGTAAAAAAACTATACGTAGCTATACAACCTGGGTTAAAAACTAATTAATGTAATCAAAAACATCATGAATGCTATTATCATTATTATCTAACATGTATTAAAATTCTTTATAAAAAATATTATAAAAAAATGGTTTCTTATATCTTGTGGTTCTATATAATTTTACACGTTCTTAATATACTGATCTAATAAAAAATCATGTATTATCTAGTCATTATTATTCTTATATGAAAAATATAAGAAAACAATTCGTTTGGCAAGAATGTGCAAAAATTCTTGTGCTGCTGTTTTTAATGGACTCATCATTCTTATAACATAGAAAAATGTTAAGTATTTGAAAGGCAGTTCATTTTTCGGATTAAATTTCATTTTTCTATAGTTTGGAAACATAAGCATTAGAATTAGCACATTGCTCATACTAAGTATTATTGAAATAACTGGCTCTATTTTAACAGGATTAGTGCACCATCTAACGGACGGACTGAAGGTCTTGGCATTATAATCGAGAGATTTGAATAAAGAAATTTTATGAATCTAGCGGGCGTGCTCAATTTATTGGGAAATCTCGGTTGGCTGTGGTATACAGTGCTCGGCATAGTAAAAGTAAGGTGAGACGCAGGAAATGAGAAGAAGATTGAAATCTCCGTATACCTGAAGCTGATCACTCATTGAATAAAACAAAGGCCCTCTCGAATGGTAGTATACGTATATGTAAGCATGCATTAATATATACATGTGTGTGTGTGCGCGCGCGTGCGTGCGTGCGTGTGTGTGTATTTATATATACACATATATAGTGATCTAAAAAGAAGTATAGGAGCGGAGAATACCAAAGATCGGAGACAGACAGATAGAGAGAAAGAGAGAGAGAGAAAGAATGAAAGAGATTGAAAGTAGAAGACTGAAAGATATGCCGACGAATATATTCAGTATTCGCGTTTTCTAGGAATGGGTTTTGCGGCGTTGCCAAAATCTGATAAAATTCGCTTAGTATAAACATATCGATAGATTATAATTTGTAGAGTGTGAAATGGGCAGCGGCCAAATTTTTTCCCGGAAAATCGATTTGTATCAATCATGAAAGGTATGAAAAAGGAGAGCAGTAAGATATTTCATAGCCCTACCTCGAAAGGGGTATAAGGTCAATATAAGCATAGTAAGGTATTAAGGCATTTTTATGATCTTCTTGTCATAAATTTTAAATTGGTTAGTGAAATATTTTTGGGCCACTCTTTCACACAGTGATGAAGTTGCCTCTCAAGATTCCTGAATTTGAAATTTTGGCACTAAAAATAATGCTACGATTATTGTTTATTTAATTTGAAAAAATGCTGATTATGTACTTGACATTTATATCAACTGTCAATCATAGAGTGAAATTGCTTTTCTAAAATTATAAAAAAATTTTTTTGCATTAGAAATTAATGCAAAAGTATGTTCCATGCATTTTAAATTAAAAAAATGTGTGACTTAATAAAAAATCGGGTAAAAACCCAGAGTTATAAATAAAATTAAAATGATCACTTTATGAAAAATGCGAATAATTATTAAAAGCAATTAAGAATTCTAAAAATTAAAATTATTGGATGAAAATCATACTAGTATGGCTTCAAGCAGGTTTCTTCGTATTGTTATTGGCACACTAGTTGCAGTAAGTTCTAGTATATAAACAAACTGAGATCAAATTTGCCCCTTAGGGATTTCCCAAGCTAGTTTTATTTAATAATTAATATACCACGTACTACGTGTACAATTACAATTGATTATTACAGTTTGTGAGGTCACCGACACATTGAGTATTAAGTAGTTTCATCGTATCTTTCAACTTATACACATTTGCCATTGAATAATGTATTATTTGAAATTTTGTACATACATTAATTTTAAGTAAAAAAACATAATTAAACAAATCTAATTTTGTATTCTGTCAGGTTATTCCATTAATTAATTTAAGACATAATTTCTATGCGAAGCTCATTGAATATTAGCATAAAAACTTTGAAACAAAATTATGAATCTATTGAAAAAAATGTAACTTTTATTAAGTAAACAATGTATAAATTAGTCATTACGTTTATTAATGGAACAAAATATCAAAATATTCGAACACACTAATGATATTTGTTTATTTTTGTGGATTGTTTACTTTGGAAAAATTCAATTTCAACTTAAAATTTTTGCATCTGACCTTGTTTATCTATTTCATAGGCATTTAATTTTATTTTGAAAATCCTCAAGATAGCTAGTTAATTTTATTACTTAAATATATATTCAAAATTTACTACAGTTTATTAAAAATTCCTAGCTCTTTTTTATAGGTTTACTGTTAAAATACATGCAATAGGGATTCATAATATTGTTGAAGTAAATTTCAAAGAAATTTTTAGGAGTTTTTTTTATCATTAAAATAATAAATTTGAAATATCAAATTTTTTTAACTATAATCAATTTCTTTTTTTCTCGTCAAAAATACGCCAAATGATAAAAACATGTACGACTTATTATAATTTCTCTATCAAGCGTTTTCACGATTATTATAAATGTCTTGGATTTTAACAAAACACTTTCTTTAACTTCCATTAACTGATAAGTCTATAAAATAATATGAATTACATTTAATATATATTCATCATTTTAGAAGAAAAATTTCATTTAACTTATTAATATTAATGATTAATTAATTAATAGAAATTGACTAGAATAAATGTCAATGAATACAAGTGTGGTAATACAAATGTATTTATAGATTACCTAGTAAAATACTACATAATAACTGAAAAAACAATTTATTTTATTTTTTTTTAAATTAAAAACTAAATATCATCTTCTATTAATAATAACAATCTGAATTACTTTTACTAATGGTTTTTGTATTTGTAATAAAGTACACTATGTATGATTTGGAGTATTACAGTAAATTCAAAATCAAAAGTTCAGTCAATAATAACTGCATTATAAATGAAACTCATATTTCAAAAGTCCGCCAATAAATGAAGAGTGAATATAGAAAATAAAAGGCAAGGTGTTGAAAATTTAGCTGGCAGTCGATTCTTCGTAAAGATAAATAGGTTTATTGCAGGTTACCTTGCCAAGTTCTTACGTGCAATACAGACGATATTACACGCAATGCGACAGTGAAAGCCACGGAAGTTTACCAAAATGAGTCTGTATTTTTCATTTTTCAGGTGACAGTAGTAAAGGTATTTTTGCGAAATTTCGAAAGGACCTTAGTGCCTTTATTCTTCTTGGCTCGTTATTCATAATTCCGAGTCCTCCAACCTTGACTTTGTACGCAACTTTCAGCGCCATTATAAGACAATCCCATTAGACTTGGTCTTCTGGCTTTCCTAGAAATAACACTAATGAGGAATTGCCCAGGAAATATCAATCGCCCGACTTCAATAGCATGGAAAAGGAAAATCAAGGAAATGTATTTTCGATGGCTACTTTAAAAGTTTTTTTACAATATCTGACACATCGCACGTTAATTGATATTTTCATTTGATTTGACGATACTTTTAAGTTATACACAATAGGAATTGAACGCTTACATCTTCTGCACTGATTGCCTATATTACTGGCTATATTACAAGGGGTGCGTTGTTTGGATCTTACGCGACGACGAAGCTCTAAAAGATGTGCTTAATATCAATGTATAAAAGCTCATTGACGCTAACATCATGAAATGGACTTAGACATAATAATGAGCGGCATTGAATACCTTAGCAAGCGAACGACCTTAAAAGACTTTTGAAGCAGAAGCAAAAATACAAAATATATGTTTATTTTGAATTGTGCACAATGTCTTATGAATTACTAATGTTAACGTAGGAGCAAAAACAATATTTTATAACAGCATTAATAAAAATTATTTTGCACTGGTTTAGATTTATGTTTTTAGTATAAAAGCTTAATTTCTTTATTTGTTCTGAATTTCTTTTTAAATGTTCTAAATTCATTTTCTGTTTATTTATTTCATTATATGAGTTTTGTAAAAAATTGTAGCCGGATTTGGTGATATCAAAATCTTTGAGGTGAATTTCATCAATAAATGAAATTTACAAAATGTGAAATTATTACCTATACATAAACGTTCGATTTGTACATTCGTATTGGTTTTTAATAAGTAATTACATTTTTACGGTTTTATGTTCCTTTATGTCCTTTAAATGTATTTTAGAAAAATAGCCAAAAACCTCAAACAAATTTATTATTTCATCAAAAATACAAACAAATTCACTAGATTTCATTTAATCTTTTATTTGAAAAATGTATCTAATAGTTAAAAAACAAAAAAAAATTAGAAGAAAATATTCATGTTAGTTATATATAATATCACATTAAGTTCAAATTATATTCAAAAACCTGTGTCATTACTAGCTGCCAAAAATATACTCAAAGTTAAGTAAAAGTTTTATAAAAGAGTAGAGAAAAAAAAAGAAAATATATCTTCGACAAGCTTTGTTGAACTTGAAATATATCAGAACTTCATTGTTAATTCTTGTTGATAAAATAAAAATTTAAAAATCCCTATTAAAGTAAGTTTTTATATAATAATTCTTAGAACAATCGATATAGATTTTGAATTGAATTAATTAGTTATTAATTTAAAAAGGATACAGAAGATTATCTAATTTTTTTTTATCAAACATATTTTCATATTATCAGTTTTTTTTCTTTTAGTCATATTACACAAATGCAATGTTAAATGCGATTAAATGAAAAGTAAAAAAACAACTTCAATCCAAGAAAAGTGAAGTTTTTAAACTAATTTTATTAATCAAACCTTTTAACACAAAAAATATATTAATCAATCGGCATATCATATTAATAATTTTAATAATTTATAAATTTATTAAAAATAAAAATTTTATTATGTTCATATGTTTTCATAGTTAGTGTATTTATATAGTTACATAAATTTAACGAGAAGAAAAAATATGTTTGAATTAATTAAATATTGCAATAATAATATCAAAAAAGAGTTTATTTTTAAAAATTTACTAAAAAATTAAATCAAAATGAATTTAACAGACAATTGTTATATCTCTTTATCAAGATTATTACATTGAAAAACAGCAACTTTGAACCCCAAAAATATTTTATTAAATAAAAAGTAACAATAATATCCGAAAGTAACGTAAACTATTAATGATTTTAAAAGTATTTTTCAACATACATACATTTTTTTATGATATTCTCAATATTATCAATATCTATTAATACTAAAAATAATTTGCTGTTTGTATATATTTTTTAGTGTATATATTCAAATTATATGGTACTCTATCTCGATTTAATTTTAGATAAATGGTTAATGAACACTCTTTAATATACAAAAGATGAATTTCATACTATTAATAATGAATTTTCTTAATTATTAAAAATAAATGCTCACAAAATCAATCCTAAAATTAATATTGATTTTTTAATTTAAAAAAGTAAGATGTTTTTGATCACAAATGTATTGCACAAATTCTTACAACGTCTTTTTGATAATTGCTGAATATTAGAATCAGGTTATCACTAATAATTTATTGATAATCGTATACAATAGTAAAATAATAGTACATCGATTATTGTACTAGAAATCAGACTAGCATAGTAAATCAATTTGATGTGAGAAACCTAAACGAATAACATGAAAGATTAAGTACCAAGTTGAAACATCTAATCTGTTCAAAGCACTATAACTTAGACGATAATTAAAATAGGTTAAAATAAATACATAAATAAAAAAAATAAATAAAAAAACTAATTTGAAAACCTATGTAAGCCAAATAATTACGAACATTTTAAAAAGAAAAGTTCCCGATTCGATCAAATATATTTTTAGAGGTAATTCATTATTTATTTAAATTTAAAAAATACACTATACCAGAGGAACTTTTTTAATTGCAAAATTTTTACATAAAAATTCAGTTATTTTATTACATTATACTATAATAAAATCAAAATTTAATTGCAAAAAATTAACAGAAACATTTATACATTTTTAGATAATTTGTAATTTGATATACTTCCACACCATTTAAAATAAAAATTGTTTCTCGAATTAAATACATAATTAAAAACGAAATTTTATTAATAATCTTATGTTTAAATAAATTTTCAAGTAATTTAAAAGCATTTACATTTTGTGAACACTTTTTGTATTTAAATTAATGATAAACTATCAATTAATAATTTAGTTTGAATAAATACTATATTAATAGATTAGTATAAACCATATAAATAATCAATAAATTTTAATTTTACTATACATTTCTATACAGCATACAATTCTATGCAAAATTGTAGAATTGTTTAAGCACCAGTTAAATAGTTTTATTAAAAAAGTAAGATCTAATAACCATATTCAATTTTTAAAAATTCGAGAAAATGGTTTAATTATATAATCTCAGGTTTTAAGATTTATAGCAAAATAAAAATAGCTATATCTTCTTAAAACTTTTACTCGTAAGGATTTTTGGATTCGTTATCAGTTCTATGTAAGAAAATGAATCATGCAGAATTAAAATATTTCAGAAAATAGTGATATGTGCAATTATATTTAAATAAATGCAACCAAAAGATAACATTTAAAAATGTATATATTTGTATAAAATTTAAAAAAGGTAAAAAAAAACAATAACGTTACAATTATATATTTACAATCTGATTTATATATTCTAATTTATATTCTAATTTTTTTTTGTACTCAATTTATAAACTCAGCTACTCTTATAAGAAACACAAATTTGTACAAAAAAAAAATACAAAACAATAATATAAAAAAATACACACACATATACTATATATATACTATAATATTGTCAATATTATAGTATACAAAATATACAATATACAAAATATATAAGGTGTCTATATAAGATAATTTGTTTAAGATAAAATATGGTCAATGTATAATGAGAAAAATCTAAATGAGCAAATTTATTTAAATATATATGTAACAAATAAATTAGAAGAATCAAATTAGGAGAATGATGACCTTTTTACCATTTCAATGTTCTTCAAAATGAAAATAATTCGAAGAACATATAAAAAAAAATATAAGAAGGCACTATATGCAAAGCGTTCTGGCATAATTGTAGGCACAAATTAAGTTTTCTAAATGTGTAAAAAATTATGGGAACTTTAATTACATTTTTGTATCTTTAAGCTTTGCGAAATAACATGAGCAAAATTACCGATTAATTGTAATCTTAGATAAGCTAGCGTATCACAATAAACTATAAACACACCGCACCGTAGTATAAATGCCGATTTACGAGTCAAGCTTTTTTCCTGGCATTCGTTCACGAAGTGGCCATTGTTCCTTCCCACTTTCTCCCGAATAAGTTTTTATTATTTTTTTCTTTATTTCTCTCTCTCTTTCTCCCTTTCTTTCAATCTATTTAAGTTGCTTTCTCTCTCTCTCAAGCTTTTTTTATCTACATAAATTTCTGTACCCACTCACGCATACAAACGCGCGCGCATACACACGCACACAGGGCTATTTAAATTTCTCTTTCACGCCTTCCGCTGGTCCGCCGTCACGTCGTCGGGAAATCCGTCTTGGCCGTGTGAGCCCTTGTGTCACGTTCGCCTCTGACGTCACGAGCTGTAGACCCGCTCAGACGTCTCCTGACCTTGCATTCGAGTTTATAAAAAATGCATCGCTGCCATCGACCATACCCTAGGATTTGTGTACTTAGTTTGAAACGAGTGTTGCATCTGTTGAAAAGTACCGAAGGCGAAATTTCTGTTATTTCAAGAACCTTAGATTTTAAGAGTAACGGCCTGTATAAAATCCCTTTTAATAAATGCTTTTTGCATTTGCTTTATTTTAAAATTTCTAACCATAAACCGAACATAATTACTTTTAAATTCAAACCAACCAATATATTAGATGATAATAATATTAGTTAAATACGTTTGTATTCAAGTGGATAAGGTCTTTCCCGGCTTCATATTATCGTGTGTATTTCCTTTTAATTATTCTTAAAGTACAAGATTACCATAATTTTTTTAACTTGAGTCAATTATTTAATAAAAACAAAACAAGTCTTAGCATAAAGTAATTAAGTCTCTTAAAAAATTAAAGCAGCATGAATTTATATTATGTCGCCTATGTACTCAACATAGTTCTTTTTTTTTATTTCTGCAAACTTAGGACTTTGAAAGGCAAACTCACGATGGTTAATGTATTACTTGTATGTATTTGTGAACGTATTCGCGCCAGTGTGTATGCAAACGACTAAATTAAATACGTATAGACCATTTTCAAATTACTTAAATAAATTTATCAGTTCTAATTTATTTTATTTACTTTCTCCTAAAGTAATATATATATATATATATATATATATATATATATATAACTGCCCGCGTACAATCTATTTATTTTATAAATTTGGCGTAATAGTTTAATAATTAAAAACAGTTCAATACATATAAATAATGCAAATATCATTATTATATAAATCATTAAGAAGTTTTACAAAATCAGTAATAAACTAACTTTAATCTAGAATTTACTGGAAATTACACAGATTTGTATTACATTATCTTTTAATATATGTCTGTAGATAAATTAAAATTTAATTATGATAATTTTAATTTAATATGATTTTAAGAATCAGAAATGTAAAGTGATTGATATGACAATTTATAAGCTTAGAAATGATTGTTATATCAATATTCTTTTAAATAATTAAAAAATTTATAGTATCTTGTATGTTTAAAACAGTATGCATTAATATTTTTAATTACTGCAGTACTTTTTCTGTTGTAATAATATAAAAAACTATTTATTACTATGGGTTGCACACAAAAATTGTTTCTAGGTATTGTAAGTATACTTATAAGTTGAATACTAATAGAAAAAAAAAGTTTAGCAAAATAAATTAGATATAAATTACTGTATAGTATAAAAGTAATTATTTGAAAATACAATTTTTATATACAAGTAGATTTTCAAACAAAGATATCGTATAAAAAATAAG
Source organism: Kradibia gibbosae (assembly GCA_018907135.1). NCBI lineage: Eukaryota > Metazoa > Arthropoda > Insecta > Hymenoptera > Agaonidae > Kradibia > Kradibia gibbosae. Next base: position 4,016,915 of record JACCHX010000012.1, on the reverse strand, counting down.
TTCAATGCTCTAAATCAAACGTAAGAAAAATACAAAATGTACATGTACATTGTTTCGTAGAATACATATTAAGATGAAATAGTCAGTGACCCATACGCTTAATATTTAAAAAATTAATTTTATTACACATCAGAGTCATGAAAATGCCCTTATTTATATAAAAACATTTAAATTTTTTGTTTCTTGAAGTCCAATATTTGTATAAAAAAATTTCTTCCATGTATTTTCTATAAATCTGTTATTAATAAATTTATTTTATCATATATCATAGTATCATATATCATATATAATAGTATTCGAATATGTATACTCATGAATGTTAACAATTACAACATAGTTGTAATTTAATTAATGTAAACTCATTCGAAAAAATTAAATTTAGTATGAAATTATGGTCATTTGTGTTCCTATGTCCGTATAAACCTTAATAAATGTTATTGAGTCATGCATTAACGAGACTATCAATCTCGTTAACATATTCTAAGGCAACGATAATTTTTAAAAGTGACGACTTAGGAAGAATTTTGATGGAATTCTCAGGATATTTTATCATGTTATCGGGTACTTACTATTCATTTAATCTAAATATTCTATAAATGTAATCATTTTTAATAAGATATTTAACAAAAAAAATTTTTTAATTAATTTGATTCAATAACACTTAAGATAATTGACGCTTCAAATAAAAAAAAAAAACTTTCATCAATTGAAATATATATCGTTTCCGACTTACTTCGCACAAACTAAATAAAATAGAGAATGATTGATTATAATACTTGTAAGAATAAAAAAAGAAAAAGGAGAAAAAATATCTGTGTTCATTAAAAATCCTCGAATCAAATCTATGCAAGTATTTTTATGGGGATCGGTGTCGTTTAACTCGTTACACGCACATTTGACATTCCTTGTCCACGCTTGCATACCTTGAATCTTCTTTCTCTTTCTTAACTTTCACTAATGTAGAATGAAAAAAGATAGATACACACACACACACACACACACACACACACACACACACATATATATATATATCTGTAGAAAGACCGAAATAAAGGGAGAAAAAAAGAGTGAGTGGCAGAGGTAGAGTAGGAAGAGGAAGAGAAAAATGGAAATGGGAATAATAAATAGAGGGAGTGGAGAGTGAAATAGGACAACAAAATGCTTTAGCTTTGCAAGGAACATAAGTTACTAACCGGCATTAATGACGAAGCAAGTTCTTAGAGACTGTGATAAAAAATATACTCCTTAAGACAAAAGTTTATGAGTAAATAGGAGGTACGTAAAAGACAGAAAAATACAAGAAAGTTAATTTATATAGAAGTCCTGGAATGTTTCTATAGTAAAATCTTAAATATGCGCTGTACTATATATGTATATGTATATATGTATATATGTGCTGTATATATCAAGTACGGTTGTGATCAAAATTTTTTTGCATTAATTTCTTCTACAATTTCAATGTTTTTCCTAAATTAAACTATAATTCTTTGATTCTTCTAAAATATTTTCCTATTGTATTTATTTTAAAAGATTTATATTTATACATAATTTTCAAAAGTATTGATTATATTGTTGAATATAAAGTTTACAAATTTACATATACATAGAATATATAGTTCTGCGATCTAAAAATAAATAAAAGTTTTCAATTTTACGAAACTAATTAACACGTTCAGTGTAATATTTTCAATATAGTTAAAAGCAAGGATTATTCATTATATAGTATTTAATTTTGATTAAAAAATTATAGTTAAAAAATTTATAGTTATATTTTAAGATTATACAAATATTGCGATACCATCACTTTCGATACATAAATTTTGAACCTAAAATATGCGTAAAACCATTTTCTTGACCATATATTAACTACGTTTACAAATAATTTTATTAAAATTAATAAAAGTATTCGCACATATGAATCTACATAATAAGTATATATTATGAAAAATTCTAAATATTTTAAGTTTGTAGAAATACAATAATATGAATAGAACACACTATATTTATTATAATGAAGAAAGCGTGAAAATAAGTTATTAACATTAACAATAATATAAAAATAATTTTTTATTTACCAATCAATCTTGCAGATATTCATGAATTTTTCAAACAGAAATAATAATATTACTTTAAAATAAGAAAATGCTTTTTATATTCTTATATAATCTGATAGTTCTTGGAGAAATTAATACTGCGATTTGTTGAAAAATTCTTCAAAATTTTATTTCTTTAAATTTTAATGCATATAATCGCATTGAATTTGAAGGTTTTATTCATTTATATGAATAAAAATAAATAAAAATCATTTATATGAATAAATGATTTTTTTCTAGTAGGGCTTATGTTTTGAATAAATAAGCAAACGGAAAAAGTTTTTTGAGTATCGGTAATCTGCGAAAAAATTATCACGTACATTTTATCCGGTAAATTGGATTTTTAAAAAATCGTTTGACAACAATATTTTTACTTTCCAAAAAATTATCCCCTTCTATAAAAATTGTGCCAAATTGCATTTTTTATGTACTGTACAGATGTGATTTTAGTCAAGTAATAAATCATATATAAATAATAATCATATCATAAATAATATATCATTTTAGTATTAACATGATTTTTTTTCACATAATTTACAATAAAATTTAAGAATACAATCGAAATTAAAGAACAAACAAATTCATTAAGCTTTGCATTAAAGTACTTGTTCAATTTTAATATATATGAATCACTACGTTAAAATTAAAACGCAATTTTTTATTTCTCATTTAGAATTCGCTATATAAATCATTTTTTAAACCTTATTTATCGTGATAATTTTAAGACATCATCGTAATTTAATATGATTGCTAGTTTTTTTGCCCGTTATCATTTTTATGTTTACATTTTCAAACATAAAGCACAACGGTCATTTAAAAGCATTTAAAACAGATTAACATTAATTTTTTTAGCAGCAATAGGAAACCAGAGACTCTGCTTCTCAGTCATCCTTGCTTAACTGTATAAACAAAGTTAAAAAAAATATATATTTGATCATTGCTAAAGATACGTTTCTCAAGATAATTAGTAGTAATTTAAAATCATCTAGTTAACAATAAAATTATAACTACAATAATCAAATAGCGTTCGTTAAATAAATGTCACCTTTCTTTGCTACACTTAAAGACTACTAATTTTTTATTTCACAAACGAGAAGGAACAAAACTAATTTATGTTAAAAAGATAATATTTTGTAAACATCGTCCCTTAATATTCGAAAATATACATATTACTTTACAACGTAATGGCTCACCTGTTGAAAGAAAAAATCCAAAACTGTTTGTTTTTTCCATTCATCTAAGTAACTTTTATGTTCAAGTGGGATGCACTTTCAGCTCTTCACGACACAACCTTACACTCGTCAGAAGCTTTTGAGTGCTCGCAGTATACAGAAACATGGAGGATTGATTTGTCTTTCTCGCGACCAATCTTTTATATTCATACCAAAGCCTACCTTCAAAACTTTCTCGTTTGGGTATCGCAACTGATCCTTAGCCGTAACTAGTAGAGGATTTATCTAAGATCATGGTGATCGTAAAATCAGATCACCATTTTAAAGATACAACGATAATCGATCACTAATTGGAGTTGGTACATAAAGGGCGAAAAATTTAACAACGAAAAACTAATAGCACTTTTTATAGATGTAAATAAATACAATTTCATTACACTGCATTACCTAATTCTAGTATAATTAATGAAAAATTATAATTTTAGTACTTAAACACATATGAACATTTATTGTTTTATCTGAGATCCAAATATTAGATGAAAATTGTGTATTTTACTAAGTGCACAACTTACAGTGAAAAGTATATATGGACTAATAACCATACCATAATAACCATGTTAAATATTAATGCTTAAACACTCGTGGAGGCATTAAATATTATAATGTTATTTTTAAATTTTCAGTATTAAAAATTTCCATACTATTTGTATTTGCTTTTTTTATAGTAAAAACGTTGCTTATAATATGTCTAGTTTACATATTTTCATTTACGTATCATATTCTGATAACAAATTCAATTTGCTTATTAATATTATATTCATACCAAAGCCTACCTTCAAAACTTTCTCGTTTGGGTATCGCAACTGATCCTTAGCCGTAACTAGTAGAGGATTTATCTAAGATCATGGTGATCGTAAAATCAGATCACCATTTTAAAGATACAACGATAATCGATCACTAATTGGAGTTGGTACATAAAGGGCGAAAAATTTAACAACGAAAAACTAATAGCACTTTTTATAGATGTAAATAAATACAATTTCATTACACTGCATTACCTAATTCTAGTATAATTAATGAAAAATTATAATTTTAGTACTTAAACACATATGAACATTTATTGTTTTATCTGAGATCCAAATATTAGATGAAAATTGTGTATTTTACTAAGTGCACAACTTACAGTGAAAAGTATATATGGACTAATAACCATACCATAATAACCATGTTAAATATTAATGCTTAAACACTCGTGGAGGCATTAAATATTATAATGTTATTTTTAAATTTTCAGTATTAAAAATTTCCATACTATTTGTATTTGCTTTTTTTATAGTAAAAACGTTGCTTATAATATGTCTAGTTTACATATTTTCATTTACGTATCATATTCTGATAACAAATTCAATTTGCTTATTAATATTATATTAATTTACTTATTGAATAAGAAAATGAAAATGTGAAAGTTTTTCCGTAGTGGAAAAATGCATTTTTTTCTGCCTTTAGAAATCTAAATAGTGCAGTAATATTAACATTAATTTTGCATTTTTAGAATATAATTAAATTTTTATAAATAAAAGCTTCAATAGGTTAAAAAATTCAACGTTCAAAAAAAGGTTCTATAGGTTCAAACGTTGCATTTAGTTATAAAAGTACTTACCAAATAAAATACAGCTATCAAAATATGTTCCTCACAACTACTATACAATATGATAACTAAAAGCACATTCGTTCTACTTATATCCTATTATACTATCCTACTTATTCTTATATAACTTTTCTAAAACGCTATCCCTGTTCCTTGAGTAACGTAGAATTTACTCATCTCTGTTATTTAAAACAGTAGCGGTGGTTTTCACTTATCCAGTTGATTTCTAGGTTTTCACTTAAAATTTATTTGCCTCTTCCTATTATTATTTTAATAGGTAAACGAAAATAAAAAACCATAAAATATTTTTATAAATATCTACACTTCCCAGTACATAACTTATACAGGTGAGTCAAATTTTGAAAGTGCTAATTGTTTAGCGCCAGTTTTCAATGACCAATAAATTAAAATACGCTTAGAGCATAGAATATTTTTTCCCAAATAATATTGTTCTTAAATTTGTAAGAATAAAATATAACAAGAATTTATTGTTCACACACCACAGTGGTCTCTTGTAATATAGTTTAACAATGTTGAAGTAATAAATTAGATGTCGAATAAATACCGATACCCACGAAATCGCTTGCTTTTCAAAAACAGTTAGGGTATCAATGTTTCAGTTATTCATTTGAAAAATGCTTTTTGTAACCTGAAACTTAGGTGCTCATAAGGAATTTCTCACAAAAATACAATTATAATGAAATTTATAGGGCTTAAATTGTACAAATGTAAAGCGCAAATGGCCTTTATAGTTACCGAAAAATTACATTTACAATAGATCTGTCTTTTCATCATGAAATTTTCTTCGCAGCTTCCGACTCGAAAATTTTCTTTACAAAGGATAACATAAAAGAAAGTCCTCGAGATAACAAGGGATGCATTTTTAATTTGACGTACGCAATCAGTCATATCTACATAAACAGGTTCACAATGAGGTAAGATATTTTCCTTGGAAAATCTATTATTTAGGCTGTTTCTAATGGAAAGTGCGTGAAAACTAAAATATATTCCATCAAAACTGTATTTACATTCAACAATGTCGAGGAAAGAGGCGGCGAAAGAACGCCTACCAAGTTGATGCTAAAATATTTAGGCTTGGAGATTATAAAACAACAGCTAAGAGTCTTTATCAAAGGATGTGAAAAAATATCTCTCTTTCCTTTCTCGTCTTAGTGTCCTGGACTTTTATATTACGAGATCACCCGCACGATGTAGATACATACGCCCGTCTCTGTATAACCCGTAGATCCCTTATGTTCGACTCCTCGTACAACTGACCGTGAGAACATGCGATTGTAAAAGACTAAATCATGTCTACAAAGCCTTTATTCAATTTTCTTTATCAACCGATGTTTCATAGATCATGACTACCTACACTGAATCATTGGAAAATTTCAGATATACATTCACTGAAAAACGATAGCTCAACGGTTTATTTGTATTTTATCTATCCCTCAATTAATTACAATAATAGCACATAGTGTAAATTGATTTTCACAAACAATTTAACTAGTTGGAAGGAGCAATTAAGTTTTATTCGGATAACTATTATTAGGATAATAAATTGAGAATATTTTTTTATTATTCTTAAATTGAATACTATAATGAGTAATAAGGCTAAGTAATAATGAGTAATAAATTAACAATTAATAAATTACAAATATAATACATCTACAAGCAATTAAAGTGAAACATTTTAATTATCGTAAAATAATGAAACATATGAAATGTTGTTACGTTACAAAAAAAGTAATGTTCAGAAACGCGCCAAGAAAAATATCAAATTTTTTCGATTGTACACGTAAATGATTTTTTTGTTACAAATAAATGAAATAGTATAAATGACTCATGATTTTGTCGAAACTTTAATGAATGATTATCACGAATAATATTTAAGTCTGAATAGTGAACGCAATGAAAAAGAAGAGCTCCGAAAAGTGGCTCCGGTTTTGTCAGACTTATCGAATTTCAAACTCGTATAAATACAATATCATCGAAGTTGCTACCGATGGGATAGAGATGTAACCAGACATGACCTGCCAAAATGATCTACTCGACTTTCACAGGATCTTCTTCTCACATCACTCACTCATCTACTTGTCCTTGCTCTCTCTTTTTCTCTTTTTCTCTTACTCTTTTCAATTTCACCTTTCAAACCATGTCCCCTTAATAGCTTGTGCATCTTCTAAGCGTTTAAATTTTACTTTTTACTTGAGATTCTTGGTTTTCCTTCGGTTACCCAAATTTTCTTAAGATGTTTTTTTTTCGTTGCAATTAATGTGAATCATGTATTAAAATAAATAAAGAGCAAGGAATTTATAATGTTTACGTTCTACCGCCTACGATAACGTATGCGATATTGATTTACGTACGTACCGCGAATTACATATGGATAATCGATTATATCAAGATGTGGGGACGTTTCATTACTTTCATAGTAGGAGTAGCTTTTTTATTTTTGGCTTTTTAAGAATTTATTTGTATGAATTTCATTATTGTATAGTGATATCATCAGTAATAATCCGTTTAGTATTTCATTTCTTCAATTAGTAGATTTATAGCGTTCATCTATAAAATATTAATATTTAATTAATATGTATTATTTATTATATTATCTATTAAATTAATAATATTAATATTATATGCATGTACGTATTATGAGTATGTATTGATAGTTTAAAGATTTTCACTTTTGACTCACAAGATCAAACTAATGCTATGAAAAACATTTTGCAATGAGCACGGATTTTTTAAATATATAGGAGGCTAAATGTAATACAATGCAAGCAACCATAATAACATTTCTAAGCTAATATATAAATTAGCTACAATTCCCCTTTTTTTTCAAGCATTAAGAATTATTAATCAAAGATTCGGTTGCACACAATACATGGTTCCGTTATTCGAGAATGCGTAAGGTAATTTGCGCTTATAGCTGTAAATATAAGCGATACTTTTTTTGTTTTGTTTTTAAAGCGAAGTGGAATATTCTTTAGTATTAAAATTACATTTGAGAATAGCTTGAAGAAAAAAGATTTAAATTGCATTGGCATTCAATGATTGCATAATGCCAATTCATTATTGAGAAGATATCATAATTATCTTAGAAATGGAGTTAATAATATTCGATCAGTCGCTCGTTTTTATTAGATTTGATCTAGTGATTGGAGACTATAGCCCTCTGACTTTGGCTAACTTATCCCATAAATAATAATATTGTGAATTCAGTATGCGGAATCATAATAGGTAATAACTTATCAAACTTCAACTTGGTGTCATAGGTATTTTGAGGAGAGATCTTTAGTATAAGAGGATAGGGGACAAACTCTGCTCTATTCCGGCATTATTGAATAAAATTAATCCGAATCGCCGTGCTGGCTATTGCGTAAGCAGCAACAACACCAAGTTTGACAGTCATTCATTTTTTTACGTAAAAAATCACTACCACCACTACAAGCGTAACGTTCGCAGTATTATCGGAAGAGCAGTTTTGAGTGGAGGCAATCTCGTACAAAGGTCTTGCGCTTGCTGTTACGGGAAGTCACGATTGATCTGACGCCTGAGTAGTCTGATGCGAACAATTTTATGCTAGTCGGCTAGCGAGTAACCCCCCCCCTATATAGATTCCGTTCGACAGATAAATAAGATAATCGAGGTGAATAATGAGTTGGAGATCGCGCGTCAGCATCGGGGTTGGTAGGCGAGTAAGCCCGCCGACTCTGCGCCATCCAATCGATAACCTGTAAATTTGAGATGAGCGTCAGTAAGGAAACTGCAGCTTTGGCTACGACTGCTGTGGGGGGGGGGATGCGATCGAGAGAGCGCCGACTCAAGGATTACGGATCGGGAACTTATTCGCAGCTCCAATTTTTCGCAGGACCTGCGCGCCGGCAAGTGCGCGACAAGGGCCGCCGGTTCCTCGACCCTCGGTCGCCGCCACCGGCGCTGCATCAGCGTCCAGCGCCCCGGTGGTCGTCGCACGCGGCTCGAAGCGCGCCTACGCCCCGCCGAAATAGTTCCACGGACCAGGTTTCGAGACACGGCGTTGTGGCCGAACGGGAGACAGGCCAGGAGCTCGAGGTCCCTCGAGGCCTCGCAACGGCATAAGCCAAGTTCTCTTAGACTTCGGATGCATAGTTCGCGAGATTTCCTGGCTTCGAATGTGGCGGCGGTCCGGAAGGCGCGGCATCGAAGCGTGACTTCTACACGCGTACTTATCGCAGGGTCGTACAAAGAGTTATCGGTGCCCTGTAATCCGGACCAGCTGTCGACTGGCGCTGGTTTATCCGGTGTTTTCTTCGCGGCGGCCCTCTGGTCGCAATTTGGCCCCGAGGCCACGAACATTGCGGCAGAGCTACTAGGGCTGGGACTGAATAGAGCCTCGGATCGGACTGCCTTGGAATCTCAAGCGTGTGGCAAAGTTTAATTGAGCGATAGTTTATAATGCGGCCTACGTAACCTTCTTCATCCTCCTTACCGTAAATTCATTTACTTTGTACCGCTGATGAAAGTACATCAATACTAGTGACACCTTAATTTTCGGACTAATGAAGATACAGACTATGTAAAAAAGCATTTTCGCTGCGTCAATATATCTCTCTATCTCTTCGACCGCGCACATCCAAAAATTTGTCATTGCAGCTTGCAGAAGAACCATCATAATTAAAGCTATCGTTAATATTGACATAAAGCACGTTGAAATGTGTGCTTTGTACTTTTGGCTACTTAAATTTCGGACAATGCAAGGCATCTTCGTTGTATTTAAGGATAACCTTAATTTTAAGTCTTTAAGTGCTGAAACTTAAGAGTTAGGTAAATTAAGAATTAGATTGATGATGCGACGTAATTCTACTTTCGGCGTTCTGCATAAGTTTAGCAATTTTCATATTTTCTCAACATATCCTTCAATATTGCTCATTTCACCTAACAAAATGTTTCAATTTCCAGTAGCTTCTTAAAAGCATCATTTTTGACGCTCTTCTTATTACTTAATTAATTATAATAAGTAATTTCATTGATATTTTCATATCAAAACATCAAATCTTAACTTTTAAATTTTAATTTTACGTATTTCTTATTTCTTCCTTTTTTTAGTTAGGTAATAATATTTATGAAAACATACATATTGATATACTACTTTTGTTTTTTGTTATAATTTATGTAATATTTATATCTTATAATTAATAATAATTTGATTATGAACCTTCAAATTAAAGATTATTTTTTCCTAAAATTGTTTATATTTATACAATAAATAAACGAAGCTTTATTACGTATAATAATTTTTCGATGCTTATAAGCTTCTTATATTACTATTTTTCGTACCCTTAAATTAAAATAAACAAGGACAATATTCAAACCAATCATTTTCTTATCATTGATGTATAAATCATAATGGTAATAGCTAAGATGAATTTGATTGGAACGTCGAAAAAAGAATATGATAATCGAAACAATTGAAATTATATCACCCCTCGTCCAAAGCAAGCTAATTCAGATATGTACATAAGCAAGCATAATCATTCTTGCCCATCATCAAATAATCAAAATCCCTTTGTCAACTTGAATTGTGTCGTAGGCGTGTATCGCTTACATGGAGACTCCTGTAAATTTCGCTTCTGGTAATGTATGGTAACTTAGCGTCGCGTTGCGGACGTGACATAAAGTACTTATGCAAACACGCACGCGCGCTCATACACACATTTACTTTGCCGAGGCTTCATGCATCAGCTACACGCTTGCGTAACTCAGTGTGTCAAGGGCCTTTGGCTAGCATAAGTGATAGTCTCCTTCTCCTCCGCCCCTTTCTCCAGTTTCGTGTTACTCGACGTTTATTCGCCAAGGAATCGATCCAAGGGTCGCGGAGCTCATTACTTAGCGCGAATTTTTAGCTGTCAGACGTTTAGTATAAGCGCGCGCTTCGCGATAAAATTAATTATGCGAAAGCGAACTATCTTTCAGCTTGAAATTTATCCTTATCAGCTTCGTTAATTTACCTGCGCTCCCTGTTTTCACAACACTGATGAAAAATAAAAGAGAAAAGAAAATCCAAAAACTAATTTATTGATTCCCTTGTAAACTGTATGCATGCGCTCGCCGGGAAACTCATCAATCGCAAAACAATCATAGGGAACATTTAATCGGTTGCGCCATTGTTAGAGTAATTATAGCCGTTAGGTTTAATACTTATTTGAGATATCGTAACTCCTATCTCAAAGTCGCGATATCGATATTTTATTTCTTGGTATGGAATATGAATACAATTTCCATATATTATTTACTTTTATTATTATTACATCCGCAAAAATATTTTTTAATCCTTCTCCCTCATTTCCTTAGAAAAAATGCACGAATAATATTTTCTAAATTGTTGAATTTTTACTGTTACTTATCTAAGTAAAGGTAAATTATTTTAAAATCTCTATTTTACTCCGACTTGTCATTGTAAATTCATTGCAGTATTTCTTTAAATAAAATGATTAATTTCTTATACATACAATGCGTTTGTTTAATCATTTTTATAAGCTCTGCTTCACAGAGAAATGCAAATTAACCATATATATGTTGCAATAGCTTTTGAGAATTAGTTTTTTTTCATTGATGCAGACGATTATTTTTCTTATGAATGTTTCCTAAGAACTGATAATAATGAAACATAAACATCTTGACAATACTTGCATAAAGAATAAATCGATTAGGTAGGTAGATAAAATCTACAGCTTGAACATATACACTTTACAATTTTGCAAAAGCAAATTATTAGGAGGCATACATTATCCGTTTTTTCCTATATTAATCAATTTATTAAAGATTGATGACATTCCAATTAAAAATTAGTTAATTCTAAATCGAGTAGCGTATTTTTCAATCTCTGGAAGAGCATAAACCGCACTATTCGCACCTCACGTGTCAGTGTACCGACACATCAGGGATTACGGGCGAGGTGCATATTCCTCAACAAGAATTAGGGATCAGACAGATCACTGGAAATCATCGGTGCAGCTGGTGTTTCCTTCTAGTTCCAAAGAATTCCTAATGCAGGTCCAACAGGTTGCAAAGGACGGTTAGCGTTGATCGAGGGGTGAAGGGTAGGATGTCTTTGGAGGGTGTGTTGCATGCGTGCGCTAAAAGGGACGAGAGGGGCGTCCAAGGCCAACATATTTATCCGCTCATCGGATGTCATTTTCACTCGGATTTACAACTAGAGCCACTGCTGATATAGTGAGCAAATGCGCTCCTGTATGCGTGTGCGTGCCCGTGTCCTTTACCACTACTGCGGAAGTAACTTGAGGCACCAATTTTGCCCGATCGACCGTTTGTTTTTCTATGAGCTGACATGACTTTATATTTTGTGACAATGTTTTTCTCGATGTCTTCTATCTTGTCGCTGACAATGTACTCTATTCCTACTCAACCCATCGTCACCGCCCCTGCACGACTACTAGGGCATTTGCAACCTAATGATTTTTCCCAGTCATGTACACATAGTATATCGTATATCATATAATACATACAGTTACTACTCTTCCCGTTAAATTCATATCTCAGAACCTGTCGACTCTAGTTATTTTCTTCTCCTTTCCTCTCTGTCTGTAGCGCTCACGCAACATCGTAAATGCGATCAAACTCTTGTGAAACTGCAGCTTGTAAACACGGTCAATTTGCGATTTTGGTGAATGGTATTAATTTCAAGGAGAAACCCGTGCATGATAAACAGAAACTTCAGCAGTTCTTTATATACTGTATAGAGTATCAATCTAGCAATACTTATCTCTAAAACAATTTTACGTTTGTATTAATATTTAGAAGTTTTATGAAGAAAAACAATCTCAAAGTTTTCTACATCAAGAAAAGCGATACTTCAAAAATTCTTTACCAACAAACTAATGGCACATAGTAACATATTCGTAAGGTCATAAATGTATTTATATCAGAGAAGATTAAGAATTATTATTATTTATTGATTCCAAAATGCACCCAGACTCGAAGCTTTTGGTATTACGACTCATCGTCAGATATTAGTGCACAATGTTTCCATGTGACAAATAAAACAAGAATCGGCTGAAAAATTGTGCATTGTATAGCGACGGAAAAATGAAGGCAAGAGACCCAAGAAGAAAAAGAGTCGGAAATGGAATTACATTCAGAGGAATATATGAGAATTGATGATGAGGAGAGGTGAGGTGTTACGACTTCTTTCCCCCCATTTTGCGGCAGCAGCGTTTCCGTTTTACGCAATAGTCGGAGAATCCTTTGTCGCCGTCGTTTGAAGGAGGAAAAAGCCCAGCCTCACAGGCGTGTGTGTCTGTTATTACGCGACGTTCGCCGGCGCGTGTCTCCGCCATTTTTCCGCTTTTCACCCATGCCTCTTGAGGTCCCAAGGTCTTTTTATCGGCGAAGCGCGACGAACACTAGAAGTACGCGTTTGAAAAATTTTGCGGAAAGACAAAGAAACCAGACTTTATTCCTCGACGTATTCACTATCTTTCCTGTTCTCGGTCAAATTTGCGTGTGTTCACATAATACGAACGGAGGAGGTAGCGTATGTGTAGGACTCGATTGATTAGATTTGTCGCAGTCATCAACTATCATTACGTGGTGAATTACCGTCCAACCCAAGAGATTATATTAAAAAATTCTATTTAAAAAAGTTTTTGTTTAAGTGGTTGCTTTACAATGTATGTCGTAAACGTACAAATATTTAAGAAAAAATTAATTTAATTGAAAAGAGGGATCGATGATAAAATGTTCTTCGCACACAAGGCTAGGATAGTTGTCAATAATAAAAAGAATAATAAGACTAATATTTTTATTAAAAGGAAGACGTCTGAGTGTCTATTATATCAATTTAAACGTGGTCTTTAATATGTTAATATTGACATAAGCTGCGAAAAAACCCGCTTTATCATGAGCCCAAGCTTGTGTAATGAATACGTATTCATTGGATGAAAATCAAAACCGAGCAAAATGTGAATCCTCTTGCAGCTTTTTTCATTCCTGATCATCCCCCGTGGGAGTTTTTCTCTTGGCATTGTGCCTCACGGAACGATTGCGTACACATGTAATTAAGTTTTTTTACCAAGTACAGGAATAGCGAAGATAGGGGAGAATAGATGATGCGGCGTAGAGAGAAGCTACGAAAGTCAAATAAATGGCTATAAGTTAAGTTAGAAGAGTCCGGCTCGAGCTGGTAGCGTCAAGGGCTCGCGGCAGAATGTAGGTGAACAGGATGTGAGGATGGTAGATAGTTGGCCTGGGCCCGAGGCAGAGGGGCTGTTAGCCCGTTCAAGAGTCTAGGGTCGCAAGGTGACAACGCCATGGGCGAGGAGCCATGCATCCCGTGAAGCTTAGGTTTTTTCATCGGCTGATGATAGACATCAGGGACGACAAAAACTAGTTAGCAGTGTCCAGGGGCTGCAATAAAACGATTGAATGAAAAGCCATGATAGGACGGGGGGGGGCATTCGCGACTGACGCGCCCTCGTATGAAATCGCGGCGCCAGGAGCCGTGCGGGGCAGAGAATTCGGCAGCGGGGGGAGGCCCTCCTCAGAGTTACGGCACAGGGCGACTGCTCGGATGGCTGCCGAGGGGGCAAGGGTGCCGATGCCGGTGAGCAGCAAGTTAGTACGTGTGTGATGAAGGAGTCGATGGCAGCGCAAGGGGGGCAGTAGGAGAGAGTGAGCGCGAGCGTGGAATGGAGAGAGGTAGGGAAAGGCCACTTGCCCCCTCGGGAGTTACGGGCCTGGCGCCGGCATCGTCCGTCTTCCTCGCTCTTCTCGCGCGCCGGGGAGCGGCGCAGCGGCGACGGCGGCACCGTCGACGGCGGCGGCACGCCACTCGCCAGAGTAGGTAGTGGAAGAAGATGGAAGCAGACAAGCTGCTCAGTTGCTTTTAAACGGGCCTAAAGTGCGGTGTGCTCCGTCCGTCCACCCCGCGTTATCCGTACGACGAGTCAGCAACGTCTAAGAGGACGATTTGCCGGACGGCGACAATCGAGACGCTGCATTCAAGGCAGTGCTTCTCCGCGCGTAGTTGCGAGAGTTCCGATAGTAGCCGGAATAGTTGGGCCCAGTCGGGAGGCGGCGACATCGCTTCCTCCCCCTGAGCTAGCAACACTGTCGTGGCCCACGCGAGAATGAGTGCCCGATTCGAAGAGGTTCTACGCCAGCAGCAGCAACAGTGGTGTTACGAGGAGACTGTCGAGTCCGTTTAATATCGGATATCGGACCGGGCCTTTGCCGAGAGTCCGAGGAACCAGGGCTTCCTCTGCTAATTAAAGTAGCCTAGTTGTAACGCTAATATTGATATTGGTCGTAGAAGTAGTGCGTTTTGGTGCGCGAAGCTACGAAACAAAAGAAGAGAGACGAGGAGCGAAGCCGCTCCCGCGCTTCTTTTTATCTTCACGGGGACGAACAGAATTCACGGACTGCTTCGCGCTGTGATTTTTTATTTTTTCGGAGCTGCGTGTCCGAAGTAAAGAAAGTGGACTGTGAAGAGTGAGATAGGAAAGATCGGAAAAGGGCGGCAGGCACGAGGAGCGGTAGAAGTCGGTTTTTCCTTGCATCCGAGGCATCTTACATGTTTTCAAGGTAAGTCTCAACGGGTCGCTGCGGTATCCTTTTCTTCGATTTTAGGACTCTTGACGCAACCGCTGCTCCAGAGTCGTCATACCGCGAGGCTGACGACCGCGCACAAACACGTCAAAAAGCCGGTTGCCGGCTGTCAGACATCGAGGGCTTAGCGTGCGAAGCAACCCGGCGAGGAAACGACGCCACACCGGCGGGTTTATCGATTGGTGGCGGTGGTGGCGGACAATACCTCCATCTCGGTTGCGTCCGCCTCGTCGACTTGCGGACGCGCTGCCGCTCCATCGCCTCGACTGCCCCACCCCCGTCGTCGCCTATAAGCCAAATACCGCCCTCCCGCCACCCCCTCGACGCCACTCCCGCGCTTCCTTGTTCGGGGATGATACGGCGGCACGTGTAGTGCGCGAACACGGGCGCGGCCTTTACCCGCCGAGAGTTACTTGTTTTGTGGACGCTTTTTTGTTGTTTATTTTTGGACGCGTTTCGGCGAAGTGTGGGGGATGCGCGATCTATTTACTGCACCTTTGCGCGGTTCCACTCGATTCCCATGGCTGCTACCCTACAATGATCATGTCCCAGCAACGGAGTCGACTTGACGACAGCGACGGCCACAGTCCTCAACTCGTCTTTCCTTCCTCCCGTTTGTTGTTAACCCGAGAAAAACAAAATAGTTTCATATGTTCGCGCGTTAATGACATTCGAGGAACTTTGGATGACAAAACGAGCTGTTTACACAGTCTCGTCAAAAATTGCCGGTTTCTAGTTTTATTCATTCAACTAGTGTTTAACGTCCTTTCCGTTTTTAGGTTATTAGCAGCCAACTTATACGCCTCTATATATTACGTACATTCACGAGCTCAACTTTACTCGCCAGACTGATGCTTGATACTCTTGCGCGATGCCGGGTTCTATGCGGCCACCACCACCATTTTCCTTATCCTCCCAATAAAGCCCCCTGTCCTAGCTATGCCTTCGGCAATTCCAGCTTGAAACTTTTGTATTGCGGTGCCAACTTTTTCTATTAAAGTCCACGAATAAAGTACCACTGTTGCGCAACATCGCGCAACATTTGCTGTAACAATTCGGCTCTGTGGTACGTACTAACAGACGTACGCACAGTTGACAATAAGCGACAACATCCATCTCCATCCAGCGCTTCTCCCATTAATATCATGCGCTTATTTTTGCAATGTAATTTTGTACAGTAATTTTCGACATAGACAAATAACTTTATTGGCCATAAAAAGTAAAAATGTTGATGATGATGATGATAATAATATTGGGACCCGCCGCTTTGAGATGTATACATAGGCTTGTATACAAGTAACCCAACTTTTATATGAACATCGTCATTGGTGCCTCGTTTCTTTTGTAATATTATGCTCCGCGTAACATCAGCTTCGCATAGCAGTCTTTAATTTATTTTATATTCGAGAAAGAAACGAGTATCGCCATATGATCAATATGTGTCCCTCTAAAACTACGCCGTTAAAGGGAGAAACAAATAGTTAGTCGCAAGATACCGACTAGTTTCACGTAGCTCAAGCGGCGCCGGTACAATAAACAAAAAATAGAATACATACTTCTATCAACTCGACGACAACTGGCCACGCCGCCTTTTATTTACAAGACCCCGGAAATTCGACCTCTGAATTGTTTTTGCATTTTAGCTCGTCGATGACCTGTAAATAAAACCGCGGGTCTTTCTTTAACCCTCGTTTCTCGTGTCTATATATTCGGGAGTTATCAGCCACTCATTATCTGATACACCGTCGGTTTCAAGATCTGTTCATTAAATTTCATTCTCGCTAATTTATTGCGAAAGATTTCTTTTTCTTGGTTTCAACCAATTTTTCTGTGCACTTTTGACTGTTTTTTCAAACAACAAAGATTTGTTACTTTTTTGCTAACTGATAATTATGGGCAGGTCTGCTTTTCTATTTATTGTACTAAATTATATTATTTTGATTCAATATTGAGCTGAAGGGGGAGGCATTCAATGAAACCTTGTATAAAATCGGGCACCTAATCTTCTTTCAGTTAACCGGTAGAAAGGTAGTAAATAATGTTGAGTATTGTGCATAGACAAAGCCCCCCTGAGTTTCTTTCGTATTAAACCACAAATGCACATATGGACATTGAGGTTTTTCAAATATCTTACTTACTAGAACGATTTCCCTTGAATTAAAGGAAATCTTGATCGCAAAAGTAATAGTTTCGATAATCTTGAGTTTGGTGCTTTTCATAATTTTAAGGCCGTTGGTTCAATTTTCCCATACATTTTCTTGCATGCCTATCTTGAGATACTCGTCCTTTGTAAGCTCCGAGGGAAAATAAAGAATAAAAGTGTCAGAAATCGCGAGATATATATATATATATATATATAGAGAGAGAGAGAGAGAGAGAGAATCTCAGGCCCTCCTTATAATGTCATTGTTTTTCTCCACCAGTGTGTTTTTTACGGGTGAATAACACACAATAATACGGTCCTCGTCAATGTTGCCGTTAATTTACCGCTAAAAAAAGGAAAACGCAAGTGCAAAGTGCACTTTTTCACACACTCATCCTTAACCCCAAGTGCGGCATCGCAACCGTGAAAGAGCATTTTTAGGATGTATTAAATATTTGCGCGCTTTTACTGTACCATTTTTATTCTAGATTTGAAATTACAAAATTCTTTTACTAGCTGTCATCTTTAATATATATATAAGTTACAATTTATACTTTTTCGGATAAAAAATTTGTTCTTATTATATTTTTTATTATGTTTTATCATAGACGTGCATGTGTGTAAAAAAGTTTTCAAGCTAAGCATTACTTTAGTATTCATTTTATAGCTCATATATAATTATAGAAGTGATGTAGTTTCCGTTACATCTATTAGATTTTTCTTTCTTCATTCCGATTAAATGCAAATAATTTAAGGTGTGTTAGTTTTCGGTTGTATTTTCTTTTCAAATTTCACCATGCGCTTTATTTAGTTATCATTTTAATTTATCAGCAATAGTTGTTTTAAAATTCCAGGAGAATTGTACTCTTCTCCCTCTACCGACATTGCTAAATACTATTTTTATACGCACGTTATTCATCAGTGTTTTTTCCCTCGACATCATTTCACCGCGACATCCTAATCGATATTCGATTTCTTATGAGCACAATTATCAAGAGCCCCTGTCAAAAACAGCGAAGGAGAGTCTTGCGTGAGACCAACGAGTGGGAAGTGGCAGTAGCGTACACTTGGCTTCAAAACAAAAAGCGCAGTCTCAAAGGAGGTGGAAAGAATGCTATAATAATCTCCTCTCCTTCCCCCTCCTTTCTTTCTCACATCCTTCCCCTTACCGTCCCCTTCACTACCATTCCAATCCTTTCAGCATCCCTCTTCGTCTCTTCCATGGGTCGCTGTGCCGTTATACTACATTACACATAATGTCGCAACGCGTCGCGAGCTCTCAAGCTACTTCTACAGTGAGAATTTATATGAGCACAAAGCAACGCGATCTTCGATGTTACACACAGTTAAAATTGACTTAATCTATCTCAATGGACAGAGATGTGCACCAATAAAGCTGTTGGACATTTTTTACCACAAGTACTGGATGTATCCGCTTTAACACGCTTGTTTTCTTGCCCAGTATTGCCGTTGTAGAACCAGCCTCATCACACCAAGCTTATCTCTCCTGTCGTTCCCCTCGCATATACGTTGGTATGGGTACACCGATTGTAGTGGGTGAGAAAGGGATAGATGTCCGGAATAGTATGGGAAAAGAAAGAGAGAGAGATTCCGTGAGACGCGAACCAGACGCACCGGCACAGCAGCCTTAAGAAATGCTTCTTCATGTTTTGTGTTTTCTTCCTCTCTCTCTTTCTTTTTTTCTTCAACATTTTGCAAAGATTTTTTTGTTTATCTTTACCTCTCCCTCTCTCTCTCTCTCTCTCTCTCTCTCTCTCTCTCTCTCTCTCTCTCTCTCTCTCTCTTCTGCTCAATGCTAAAAAGCAGCTGTAAAATGGAATTTTTTCTCCTTTGATCTCTTCTCATGTCTTTAGCTATCTGTAAAATGTCACTTGTACAAGATAATAAAAAACACTCACATATTATTGAATTAATAAAAAAAGGCAGTATTAGAGATGAAGCATGGAAGAGATTGAGATGAAAAAGAAAAATACGGTTATGGCATATCTTTAGAAAAGTTCATCACTTTCATTGTACTGAAATTTCGAAGTTCGCATTGCTTGCTATAATTGTTTGCAGCTTATAAATGCTTATTTTTTTAACTATATTAAAAGTTCTTTTCAAAAAGTTGTTGATTTTGTAAAAATATTATAAATCATAGATTGTATAGTCAAGGACTCTCGCATTAAGTTAAATTTATAGTTATATAAGTTAAATTTTATAAATAAAATGAAATTCAATTTAAATAATTTATTTACTTAATTTTCTTATTCAAATGTTTCATAAATATCATCTACGAAAATGAATTAGGAATTAAAAACCTGAAAATGGTCCATCGTTTTTTAGTACATTACAATTTAATTATTAACTAGTAGACATTAGTATACTTTAAATTCAACTTTATAAATATTTCGTTTTCAGGACGCACATTAAGGAAAATATAAATTGACACAATAAAGATAACAAAAATCGAGTTGCAATACGTTACAATTCCATTTTCAAAACCAGGAGAAAGTGAGGGAAAATAATGTAGTCGTTTTGATGTTCACAGAATGCCTGTACCCGTGTGGGACTCGGATATTGTGTTTATGGAGGAACCGTTGGGCACGACCACTGTTGTGTCTGATGACATCTGGAAAAAGTTCGACCTAGACGTACCGCTGGATCATCACCGCTACCAAAACGACATAATGGGGACGGGAGTCTCTAACTTACCGCCGCATTGCGAGACGCCCATGATGATGCACTTTGACAAGCTCAACTGCCAGGCTTCGCGAAAGATTCGTCACCACGACTGTATGTGGGCAGGTCTATGTATAAGTAAAGAGCATAACCGTACACATCCTGCTAAAAAGGACAGCCAAATACACAGGAGAATACCGGCTGGGCGAAGCCTGCTTATACCCAAGATTAACAACCAGCAGCAGAGCCAACAGATTCAACAACAAAGCTTTCAGGCCTCGAGCCATCACAGACAGTCGTCTCTTGTGTCAAATGGCATCTACCAGAACTCATGCAGGTCGATGATGGCAACAACGCAAGCGGGCATGACTACTACGACGACGATGATGAAGGGCCTCGAGAGCGACGGCGACTCTACACGTCCTGAAACTCCGCAAAGCAGCGAATCCGAGACTGAGAGTGAGGACGACGATGAGGAGGACGAAGCTCCGGTTTTTCGGCATGAGCAGATAAATATAAACGACATTGTATCGATGCCAGTGAGCGAAGTGACTGGTCAGCAGATTCAAAGGCGGCCACCGTCCTACGACAGGAGAAGAGACGACGATAGGATGCTGAGGGCGTCTGAGAGTCAGGAGACAGTCATCAGAAATACACTTATGAGCGACCACTGCTATCACCTCAATCAACAGCCTATGAACAGTAAAAAGCTAGAACACCTAGGCGTCCAGACACCATCCGATTCTGGTGAGTTTTACTCTTATTAAACTTTTAGTATGTATTACGTTATATAGTCATTATACTTAAATATCCAGTTTAAGGATAGAAATCGATTATTTTAGTGGCCTTCCTTTACTCACGTAGAAAAAAGGAAATTCATATTCTGTTTATAAAGATCAACCTAAACTACCCATTTTTTAAGACGATTGTATTGTTGATAATACTTTCAATATAAAAAAATTTACCTATATGATTTTATTAATAATATTTATAAACTTAAATATAGTTCCAAACATATGAGAAATTGTCTCCGTTTATTCTTACATAAATTGTTAATGATTCATATTTCCGTACAAGGACTAGGTATGTGAACTACGCATGGAAAAATGGAAGCATGTATACACTGGGAATTTCAAAGATGACTGTATGAAAAGGCTAGTTTAAAAAAACCTGTTTTATAAAGCTTTAAAACACAATTCCCACGATTGTTTAAGATTCCCCTCATCGTCCCCATCCCGTATATATTTTCCTCCTTTTTCAGTTGTGAATTTAGTTACAATTAAAGATTGATCGAAATCCAATTTAAAACAAATTCCCCGCAGAATCAGAGTTACGACCAAATTAAAGATCAAGGGCGGTGATTAAGCGCTGGTTTTATGTGTATGCATGCACTCACGCTCAAATTAGTTTTGTTGTCAAAGTTTTGTACAAATACTTAAAAAAGTCTATGGATGTTATTGAAACGGCAGTATTGACATTAATATTATAGTCATCGCTAAAATGACATCGTAGCAAAGTATTTTTCGGCCGACAGATTTTTATTTCAGTCTCACGACACCCATACCGAGTCTGTGTCTCCGAATATGACAGTACGCTGAATTCGGGTACCCGCATGTTGGTGCTAATCTTTTCCCGCCTCTTCTTTCTTGTGTCTGTGCTTAGCCAGACTTTACCAGACTTGAGTGAATGCGCGTGCCGGATGCGCAAAAGTCGAGTGTCGATATTCGCGTTTATTGTAAATGGAGCGACGTAGCCATTCTGACTCACATCTTCGTTAGGAACCGCCAATCAGACGAACAAGAATTATGGCATCCGGAGACTTAAATGTAGTAAAGTTCTGGTGTAGAAAAAGTGTTGTTCTAATGTATCTTATTAATTTTAAACGCGGACGTCTTCTTTGATGAGAGAAGGCGCTTAGTAATATTTTGTTTATTTTAAATAAGTTTAAGAAATTAAATTTTTATATATTAGTTTGCTATTTTATAATTATTAATGGTAATTGTAAGCTAAATATAAATTTAATACGTATAACTGTGAAGGCTAATGAAACGGGTGATACGAATATAAGGCGGCAATACGAATTTTTCTATTTTTGCAATATAAATAAAAAAAATGCTAAAAAAATAGAAATTTTCGATTGTCAGTAAATTGGATCGTCATACGCCCGTGTGATATAAAGAAAATGATGCATGTGAAACAGTATACAATATAATATCTGATGAATTGTAGCGCCCACTAATTTTCAATCTCTAACTGTATCTCTTTGCACTGAATAGTTGCTTTATGATTAATGCTAATTAATCTAATCTAACTTAAAATGTTTATTTTACACTATTATAATATTTAAGGTATCATGAAATTGATTAACTATTTTCATGTGAATATAAAAAGGGAAAATAAAGAGAGAGAGAGAGACAGGAAGACACAAAGTATTATTAATATGCCCAAATTTATGAATCTTTATTAATGAAAATTTTCATGCTATAAGTTCAAAATAAACGTTTACGTAAGTTGTAAGTATTATAGAAATATTTTTTTTTAATTGTTATATGAAAAATTGAGTATCTGGATCAAGAAATAAGAATGATTACATTCTAGTAATAAAAAAGAAAGAGTAGCATTGGTGTAAAAGAAATATCGCTGAATTAATAAATTTAAAATATTAGATCTTGTAGCATATGAAACGTAGAAGAAAACATCTTAAAGAGTATCTTACAATTTGTATGAATGAACAGGTGAAAACGATCTCTCTTAAGAAAAACGCGACCAATAAACAACATTCACACTTGAATCGTTTACTAATGTATCATAATTCTTCTTGAAAGGGGGAATAACAAAAATACAGCCGTGTAAAAACGGACGATTGAATCGCGAGCATTTATAAGAGTACGGGATAACCTAACGGTACCATACACACGATGTTAAGTTAAGGAATGTGACTGTAATTCGGTATGCAGCACTCGAGTACGTGTGGAAAAAACAATTGCCAGCATACCGGTTTTCCCGCTGGCGAGATGAGATCAAATTTTACGATTATGCGAGTTAAAGGTACAAAGAAAGACGAAAAAGATTTCGCCCCTCTGATGCATTTACAAATAATTGCAGGAGAAATAATATTGCAGGCGACATATATAAAAGCGTAATAGACAGTTAGCGCTCATCGCTATTCGGCTTCACTTTTGGTCTTGATTTCTTCTGTGAAAGTGCCATTCGAATTTTGTTTTTTTCGTGAAAAAAAAATCCAGAAAGGGTACAAGAACGTTGTTTTATAATGTAGACTCCTGCAAATTTTGGCGGCCAAAAAGCAAGTCTTTCATTTCGTTGAATATTTTTTAAATTATTTTATAAAATAAATATATTCTTTTCATGATGCGCTTCATCACTTTATCCATTTTCCCATCTTACAAACAATACAAGCTCTTTACTTAGAGAGTATTATAGGCATTGTAGGTCTGCGAGTATAACATGCATTCTTATCTTGAATCTGCGCTTATTTGTCTCATAGTGGAACTTATTGGTTAAGATAAAAATATCTTAGTTCAGGTCCAGTCTTCAGTATCCATGGGCTTTGCACGTTTTATGAACGTTTTCCCAACGATTACTCACAAATTTACAAGATATTCCACATTTCATTGATAAGGAGAAGATTTGTACGAAGCTGCAAAAATATTTGCAGGCGGATGTGAGGCTATCAAAAAGCAGCATTCATTCTTGTTCGAAAGTCATTTAAATGTTCAAGTGATAAAGTGAAGGCATCGCTGCGTTATGAGTAGTCGCTCACATCGTGACGAGTCACCGATTTTGCTTGTAAATATCATTGTTCGCAATAGCACAAACAATAATATGGCGAACCATTTATTGCAACTTGTCTTTTCTCACAAACTATAACTTTTTGCGCTTATTAAGATTATCGACTCAAAGAAGGGTGAGATTTCGCTATTACTTTTAGCCGGAAATTGAATATTCGTGAATCGATTGCTTGAAAAATTTTAACCTTTGTAATAATTTTTTTTATTCCTTGTCCTACTCGTCTACATCAATCTTAAGTCTTTACCTTAGCGTCAAGTGCTGGATTACTCATACAACTAACTGAAAAAGCCGATTTCTCGGCCATAATTTATTTTAAGTAACAACGAAGTTATTGACGCGGGTCGTATTTAGATATTATATTAGATTTATATAAAGGATGGTGAATTTGTAGGGTTATATAATAAATGTGATGCGAAGCGTAAATCTTTGCCTTCCGCCGGTACACGAAAATGACAACGAGCGTCTCGATTATTACTACTTCGCACTGATGTAAATTATGTACTTCCATCGCTCGCTCCTTTATTGTTTGACGCGAAGATCCGTGCTATATTGCCAGTACTTCGTTTCTGGAAAACGTATAACGCAGCCTTATTCTAGCGACCTATTTATAATAATTGAAATAATGCATATTTTCACTAGACTCCCTGTCCCGCTGTCAATAGATATAATGTGCACCGATTTACGTAAGTTATCGGTTCTTCATACAATTCTTCGCAAACCAACACGTGAGATAGCCTCCCGGGTCATTTCATTTTGATTTTACCAATTTGAGATGTACATTTTCTTGTGAGTATAAGACGTTATAACATTTGTATTTTATTTTTGTCCTTCTGTGAGGTAGTATGGAAAATAAGTTAGAACCACTAACACCGTTACTGGTCCATGATATGTTTTTTTTCCAATAAGTTTAGTAGGATAGCTTTTATTCGCGGACAAGATCAATTAGAATCTAAAAATTTACTAGGACTTGATGTAATTAATGGCTTGTGTCCGAGAGGAAGAGAAACATCGAGTCAGAAGCTAAAAGAAAATTTTTTGGCTACACTAAAAAATTATAGTGTTTATTTTTCTTTTTATTTCAATTTATTTTTAAGTCATACACGCTTAAAGTAGAGTTCTAAATATAAGAGCTATAATAACAATCGATTAATTTATATTATATAAGAAGGTACCGAACTGTTTGTAAAATCGTGGTATTATTTAAAACCATACGTAATAAAGGTTCGTAATATTTCTTTTTTCAGTTTTTGTTGTAGTGCTCTTTTTCTGGTCAATGAGTATTCTACGTAATGCAAATTTTTCGCGAAAAAGAGCTAATGGACAACTGCATTCTATAGAATTTATTCTTTCTTTTTTGATTTTCAGAATATTTTTTATTCTACAGACGATGATTTGACAAACGAATTTCTCCGAAGATAACTAACTAAATTTGTTCTTTACCTACGTTTTATTATTTTCTAGCTCCCAAAATTAAAAGGTAAATTTGCATACTTATACACAGTAAACAAGTGGATGCGTGTAGTAATAAAGGTTGTGGTGTCTTCCTATTATGATCTCTCTTCTGCCAATATCGTTTCTTATTTCACGTTCTCCTCTTTCTTTTTGATTGATAATAGTACGGTTTAAAATTCTACGTTAAGCTGTGAGCTATTTTCTTTTGTCGGCTCACGTGGAAAAGAGAGTCGAAGAAAGGAATCTTCGTCGAGATGATAAAGAATTAAGACTAGAAACGGGAGAATGAGTTAATATACTAGTTCTACGAATGAATGGGATGGATGTACGCGTAACTCGCTATATAATTTTCTCAAGGCTTGTTAATCCGAATCGGTGAAGGGAACGAGAGATTGAGAAGCAGAGCTCTGCTCATTCATAAGAGACGCGTGTTAGTTGCGCAACGGGTAGTAATATGATAACTATGCCGGGCGCTTTAAAATTTAACAAAGTTAGGGAAGAATATATAAAAAGATTTGTAGTGAGATCTTTTAATTGATCTTCAAACTTGGAAATAAGTGTCATGTTCGAACACATGTAATCGCCATTGCTGTAAGTCCTGTCCAGTAGTATTTTTTACACAAAAAGTCAGAGATTTTTATGATCAAAGAAAAACTTTGCCGTAAATCAATAATAAAGAAGTTTTATGTTTTTAAATTAAACGAAGTTTTGAGAGTAGCTTTTTATGTAAGTAAATATAGCAAAATCAAATGAACGTAATGATCGAGTTAATAACGAGATGATCTACGATCGCCCCTCATGATGCTTAATTAAAAATGTGGCAATCGTGTTACATTAGATGGGCGGGAGGAGAGGACGCACATTTTACCGAAAGCATGAAACACCAAAAATGCGACATTTTTGGGTCGTCGCGTTCTTGCGTAAGTGTCGAGTCGAACTCTACGCTGCGCACGCGCTCTGAGCACGACTTTCCAATTGCCGGCGAACAGGAGGCGTGCGAGAAAACACTTGGCGTGTTGGAAGAAACCGCGATGTTGAGCGCATGCGCGTATAAAAGCGCGGGCTCTTGAAGGTCATGCGCCAGCATAGCTGACGTCAGCGGTAGCCGCCGCCGCCGGTCGGCTATACTTTGTCGGGCGTGGGATCTGGCCGTCGCGAGTTTAAATGCTCGGTCTCGGAATGCGGTTAGCCCTTTTTGCCTGTGGCTGTCTGGCGAGCGGCGGATAATGGTGAACGAAGAGGAGTGGGAGTTCAGCGGGAGGGGGAGAGATGGGGGAACCCGAAGAGGCAACGGTGGTGGA